>JAZDUH010000066.1:22202500-23402500 GCA_036419115.1 Scarus forsteni | reverse complement strand
ACTGAGAACAGATAAAATGTGCTCTATGTGGAGTCACTTTAAATAAAGAGTCAAGCCAAAGGCTAAACAATTCAGATAATTCAGAATTAAGCACAGTGGTATGTAGAGTAATCACGATTTCTGCTGCAAATAATCAGCCCAAAAGTGGGGATAATGAATTATTTTTGCTTTAATGGAGTGACACAGAGCTGATGAAGCTACAATAATTGTGTACAATATTTAGATATAATTTTATTTTTACACTGAGCAACACTATATTTATGTAACCAGAAAGAACTTCATGAGAACCAGATGGCACCGATGTAATTGGCAGATGTGTCATTAATGTGGATAAATAAAAGATATTGAGGTGTGTTTGAGACCAGGCCTCACGTCTGACTGTTTACTGAACTACAGACACTGCTGACACTGCAGGTTGATGAGTGTATCAACAGCTGAAGTGTTTTCTACCTCCGTGCAGCTCCTGCCCCTTCTCATTCCTCAATGAAGTAAGCAAACTTTATTACCAGAGGCCTCCCTCACCAGTCCCTGCTCTCCCTCCCATCACTGTATTGTAGCTGTTTTGTTGAGGGAACTGTCTGTTTTTCGTTAGGTACACTTCAAAGAGGGTTGCTCTCAGTGTTTCAGCTTTCAAGAGTGAAAAAAAAATCCTGATTAGCAACACATTTGTGTTTGGTAGAAGACAAAGGAAGGAAAAGTGTGTAGTATTGAGTAGAAATGTGTGGAACTGTTGTTTGAGTGATTAGTTAATCTAAAACCCTACCTGCCTCAGTACCAACAAACAGAGCAAGCCTCAACAGTAGCCTCATTCGAAACAATATAGGGTAATGGTTTCATCTGTGATCACTCATTTTTGAAATGGAGATCATCACAAGCAGTTCAAATTTTCAATGATTTCACAAACACCAGCCTGTAAACACAACTGAAAGACGGATCAGATTTTAGCTCAAGTAAATCTGCTTTTCATTCCCAGTAATTGTTTGCTTGTGTTTTACTGGCATTTGCGTCTCATGTTTGATTTATCATCACACACTTACTCTTTGTAAAGAAAAAGTAATATGATCACTTAAACATTGTTGGCAACTGTATGTGTGTAACGAGCAAGTGTCTACTTTCCGGTTTCTCTTCTCTTCCTCCACCATTCCTTTAGAAAATTAATGTGACCTCTTCATTTTTTTTTGAAAGCCTGTTTCTGGTTCCTTCTTTTATTCTTGAAACATAATGTCTTCATCACTCAACAAAATTAAAGTCTGCACAAAGAGAGCCAATCAAAAAAAAAAGTCCAGCTTTCCACTCTTCTTCTGTGATGATTTCTCTGACATTAGCCTTCATATCAGGATACTTTTTTTCTGAGGTATTTTTGGGCGTTGGGGTCTTTTCTAGTGGTGGTGAGATGGTGGATAAATTCAGAGAAAAGTAAAGAGAGTTTGAGACACTTAGCAGTTGGGCCTATGGTCAGATTTGAAACTGAATCATACATGTGTGGTTGATGCCTTCTTCTCCAGAGAGGCACCCTGGGATTATTTTTACAGACACAAAGTATCATTTTTAAGTCAGGGTTCTTCATTGGATTTTCTTTCAAATTTTCACAAATATGTACTCTGAAATTAAAATGAAACTATCATTGGATGATTGGAATCATTGTGCAAGGCCATCGGGTTAAGCCCCAGTCACACACTACCGTTTCTCATGGCGATTGTGCACCATTGTCATAATCCTGATAAAGCGTGCTTTGGTCGTGGTGCATGCACTACTTGGTTTGGATCAGCATTGTATAGTCATGGATGACCGGCGGGGAACGTGGAAGGGTCCCGACAGTTTTGAACTGTTCAAAACTGTCGTGGAGAATCGCCGTTCTCAGTGTAACGGGATGGAAGCCTAATGCAGACCTAATGCGAACGGTATTAGCGTGGCATGTATGGAGCTCAGTCGGGCTGAACGTGGCCCATTCGCAGCTCAATCCTGAAAGCTTTATGAGGACGACTGATAAGGATGTATCCGTATGAGCCCCGACTGTGTCCCGTTCAAGACGGCGCAAGCGACGGGGCTCAGTCGGGGCTTATGTGGCGCGAACTGAGCTCGAGCGGGGCTGACGCCCTGTCAGCGGGATGGAATCCTCCTCATATCGCTGTATTAACCTAACTGGAGCAGGATGAACGCCCCCTGAAGCGCTGTAGCAGCACCACTGACGGTGTATTTACGGGGTGTGTCCAGGGGTGAGACAGTCATTTCATCCCGTATCATAGCGATCACACCAGCCTCCTCAATCGTGTACAGTCGTGCACACTCACTATGAGAAACGGGAATGTGTGACTTAGACATTACATATTCACCCCATTTTTGTTCGAGAGCTATCTCAGGACAGCTTTAATTCGTATAAATACATACCAATTTCTGTTTTTGTTTTTTGTTCCAGTGGATTTCATTTTATTTTATTTTTTTAAATGCAGAACATTCTAAGAAGGACTGTCCTCATTTTTCGGGACAACATGGGCATTCAGGATATTTCTGCTATAGTGATGATGACTGATTGATATATTAAGAATTAAAGCTAGGGTCTACGATTTGAAACCGCAGCCTGCCCCCCCCTCCCTCACCTCTCCCCTCCCTGTTCCAAGATCCCGCCCCCAGCTCGTGTCGCCTCATAAAGCCCCCTCGGACAGAGCTACGAGCGACTAGCACAATATATCAGCAGCAAACCCAATCAGAAACAGCTCAGCTCAACTGAAAGTATCAAACACGACAGACATCCCCCTTGTAACACACAGCAGTAGCCATTTCAATTGGACCGGCGGCAATGCGGGTCTGGCGCCGCCAGAGCGGAGCCGAGTGTGGGGGAGGATTTATCTTTCTCAGCCTGTCCTCCCCAGCTCAGCTTACAGTGCAAACGATTAGCGGCTAACAGGCTAACCCGCTGCCCTACAAGTTATTAGCCCGTGCAGGCACAGACTAACCAGAGTTATTTAGCAGACATCTCCCACTGTAGTAAACAAAGCCATTACCTGATCAACCAGGGGCGAAACGGTCGATGCTGAAGGTCTGACGGCTGGCTGAGGCTATTCGTTAGCCGTTAGCCGTAAGCCGTTAGCCCGCTAACAGGCCTCAACCCGCGGGCAGAGCACCGTTGGGCCCCAAGGAGAGGGAGGCGGCCGTCTCGGCGCTAGGCTTTTCCGGCTCCATGATAGTTCAGTAGCTAATGCTGCTAGCTGCTCACCGGAGGTAGAGGGGAGGAGGTGGGACCATGGGCATGACGCTGCGTAGCGAGGGAGACGAGGATTGGATGGACTCACAGACCAACTCACGGACCAATTAATAGTCGCAGGTTCTTAGGTTTGATTGGTCAGCTAGTATGCAGCTTTTCAGCGGATATACTGAATGGTTTTTTGTTCCAGTGGTCTTTATACTGTGTAGATAGGACCATAGGACCATAACAGCCTTATAAACGGTGTTATTAATATGTACAAAGCTTCCAAATCGTAGACCATAGCTTTAAATACTGTAAAGACAAAATAGAAAACATATAAGATTTTCAATCTAATGGCACTTTGTACAAATCATACACAGGTAATCTGTTAACAACCCTTTTTCACCTTTGAATGTGGTTCTTTCAAGGTCTGGCATTTAGGAGAAAACAGGCAAACAGACTTGTCGCAAAAGCTTTCTACGTATTTAAATTTTTTCCTCAAGGACTTTTTTGCTCCATCCAGTTATTTTTGCCATTCTCTTGAGCAAGACTGAGCTTTCACAAACAATTGTTCTCATAAAGATCTGTTGTAGAGTTGAGTTGTGTTACCACAGGGGGCGCCAGTAATCCAATAGAGTTTGGAGGGTTAAGGCTCTCACAGTTGTCCTCTTTGACACAAGGATGAACTGATCCGATTTTATGAGAACATAGACCAAAGACGAAACCACACGACCCTCTTTTTGACTCCCAACTATACTTTGACAAGTGTCTCGAAGCAGTCTTCCTTGACAAGGCATAACCCAGTCAGCAGTTGTTTTGTCATTAGATTGTGAGAAAAAAGAAAATAGAAAAAATGGCAAATTGAAGAACCTAACCATTTTACTCTTAGACATGAAATATTAGCATGGATTACTTAAAGTGTTTGACCCGCTTATTTACGGATGACATTGGCGTAACATGGCCACGCATAGCATGGCCACGCATAACATGGCGCCCATCCCCTCCTTCTGTAATTTTTGTGACTCTTTGCCATCTCAGCCTCAAATTCCATCCCCCTTTGTATCATCAGCACTCAAATGTGGTTCAATGTGTGCCGTGTTTCTACGTCTTTAAAGAGGAACAAAAGTACAAAATACAGAAAACAGTTGACCACTGTGCCCACAGCTTCTATGCTCCTGTCCATCGTGTTGTGCGCTGATGATGTCATCAATGTGATGACATCAGCTTGATGCACCAGAGGAAAAAAAACAGCCGTGCAGCTCCTCTGCTGCTGATTAGCCCAGGTCTGCTGGCTGTGGGAGGAGTCACTTGCCAATTCTTAGCGGGTTAACCTGCGTTTAACATAACCCACGTTGATCCCCTAATTTTAGTGCAAAAGTGGTATAAATGTACAAATGAAAACACAAAAGATATCTGAAGATAATAACTAAATAATTAACTGAATTGATGAAAAAAATACTAGAATACATGATTGTTTTTCAAATCTTGCTATGTATGGACATATTTTTTTCACTGGCCCTGGTATCAATGTCCACAACTCAACACCACACACAAGGAGTGGAAAAAATTGTTTCACATACGTATCAGGATTTTTTTGTCTGACAATTTTTGAATCCATTTTTTTGTCAAATAATATGCTTCATTTTAGTCTGTGTTATTAAGCCACTTTCAAATTCAATCCGGGCTTTTGAAGAGAGAGTACAAACAGCTGGTCAAAATGTGTTGCTGAATAAATCCTAAAAACAGACTCACATGTGATGTGTATTTTTCCTGATATAGTCTGTAGGCATCATCATTGTTCATCTTTTTTGCTGGTGTTAAAAAAGCTAACTAAAGATTGCAAAAATCAGCAATATCGTAGAATCGCAATTTAAATCGAATCGGCACCTAAAAAAAACGTAGGAAATCGAATTGGGAAAAGCGTGTTGTCCCAGCCCTACCACACACTCAGCAACGTCTCGATGCAGTCTCATGATGATCAATTCAGATTGATGCAAGTTTAATGTTAAAAAAATATGTACATTTTCTGTACAATCAAAGGAACATGAGTTAAACTATGAGTTATACCTGCTCTTTAAATTTTGTGCAAGTACTGAGCTGAGTTTGTCATCAATTAATTATGATTGCATCAATTATTATTGTACAATTTCATTATATATGCAGCCGTAAAATCATTTTTTCTGATCTTGTTTTTTTTGTGTTTTTCATATGTTAATGTTTCCCAGAAAGGGCCAATACTTGCTAACCATAAAGTGTCTTTTTCAACAGGGTTTAATGGTGGACAAAATGTCTATTTTATTCTTTTGTCAACATTCGAGCAAGATGACAATGTAAGAATTAAGCAAGTGGGACAGCCAATAATTTGATGTTGAATTGAAAAATGCAGTCCGGGCAATAAAGCAGGACAGATATTCTGGACAGTTCAGCACGTTATTCAGTTAATAATAAACTTGAGCTGATAAGTAGACCTGGATTGATTATACTTATTCCTCATGATCACTCTTTTCATTCCAGATTTCGACTATCCACTCAGTGCAGTGATATGAAAGAATAATCCACCATCCCACTGACACAGTCGAAGCTCAGTTGTAAATAAGTGAGGCAAAGAGACACTGTGTGAGTTCAGTGGGATGCTTTGTGTATTTCTTTTGGTGTGAGGTTGGCTTTTGTGCCCTCAGATGTCTGAGTGAATTCTAAAAGTGCTAAATTCTATTGTAATAACTGTTGCTGCCTCGGACTTGGACATAGATGCTTGTAAGCATAAAGCAAAGAAGAGGAGAATAAATGGGAGGGAACAAATTCTAACTCATGGTGCACTGATCTGATTCATTATATCCAGCAGTGCTGACAGCATTCCCCACAATCCTGATGTCATGTTTGGAAATCCTCCCATCAGACCAATAGGTGGCAGGAGTTGCCAACAAGACCGGGTGAGACGTGCAGGACATTCCACCATTTAAGATGAGAGAAACTTCCTAGTCAATCTCTCAAGTGCCACTTTGTCTGATAGCATTCCACTCCATTGAGAGGTGTGAGGAGAGGGAGAGAGAGAGAGGAGAGAGGGAGGGCCAAGCGCGAGGGAAGGGAGGTAAATGTCACTGAGAGCACTTTGTGATGTTAAAACATTTGCCAGCCTCACATTTCGTCACTGCTTGGCAGTTTCCTTATTATGAGCAGATGTGACAAAACAGCTCACAAGGCTGCAGAGGAACCTTTAGCATGGGAGAGGATCATTTTAATGGAATAAACTACAACCTTTTAATACAGAACAAAAGATAGACTTGCGCTTTCACACAAGTATACACACTTTCTCGCAAACCTCAAATCCAATCACACATTTACCTGGACAGGTACACACAGGGAAGCTGACAAATTGTACTTTTACACATTGTCTGTTTTTTCTCTAACATCATTACCACTGACCACAGGGACTCAAAGGCAGAGTATTTTTACCTGACAACTGAATATTGTACTGACTAATTTCTACCTCTACAACGATGGCTTAAGTCACAGGTGAAGTAACAGACTTTAAACTCAGAGAAAATACACTCTGCCTTTATTCCACAGAAGAGCAGTGGTTGGACTTGGGCATCTATGAGCATCGTACAGCCTCCTGCTCAGCCATGCTTAAAAATCCTACAGCTGAAAGTGATCAAAAACTCTCTTCCAGTCCAAATTAAGAATGCCGATACACATAGCTTCCAGTCTTATCACATGTGTAAAGCAAATGTATTCTTATAATTTGTTGAGAGAGGATTTTTGGCTTTCCTGTGAAGAGATTTTAAGAGTAAATTTAATCCACTGACGCAAATGGGGTTTCATCACACTCTGAGAAGGCCAAATAAAAGAGAGTGACCTGCCTGTTGTTTTGAGAATAAGTGAGTGGGATGTTTTTAGGTTTACTTTTCCCAATAAAAATGAAATTCCTGTCCAGAATCCTCACACTGTCAGCGAGCAACAGTACAACCTGGCAGTCATGAAATAAGTTGGAAAAGAGACAAGGCTGACTCATATTGAGAGTATGTGGCTCTCTTTAATGACTTGCACCAATGAAGTTCCTTGAACTTAACCAGTGTGAGCAGGCGTTTGTGTTCCAGATAAATACACAAACAGGAACCATGTGTTATTCTCTGTGAACTCAAGTGTCAGTGTGGCCTGTAAAATTAGCCACACTGACACTCCATTCAAATTATCCACTGAATATGTGTGCACCGTCAAGAGTTTGGAGTTTGTTTGCAAGACTTGTGCATCTGTGGAAGTACTTGAGACAAACCTAATTCTGCAAATGTCTGATGGTTCTGATCTTGGGTTTCGGGGTAATTTTCTTCAAGCCACATAAAATACTACGGTAAAAAGTCTGGTAATCAGTTGGAGAAATATTTTAACTGGACCTCAGCCGTGGAAACTGTCTTGATGGACTTGAAAAAAAGGGACAGAAAGGACGACTGTAGCATTAGAATTTCTGCTAGAAAATTGATTTTACAGCATACATAGGATTAAAGTTTAGCATATGTGATTAAACCAGATATTTCTGATTTTTTTTGTACAGATTCTTTGTATTTAAACACTTTTAATCCCATTGTAAATGTAGATTGCTTAAAAATCTTTCCATACCATATCACTTACTTGTTTTTGAACTAAACTAGATGTATAAAGTGACAAAAAGTTTTTTTCTTTGACAGCAGCTGTTTTAGAAAATAGCTGTGATCCTCTAAGAATGGTTTGAACATGGATTGTAGGAAATAATAGATGATCAGGGGTGACGTCAGACTACTGGGTACTGAAGAGGACTTCAGTCTCAAAACCAGCTTCAGGCCACATATGTGAGAGACTAAGATGAAGAGTAGAAGTGGAATTAAAAGCCATCTAATAAATACAGTGACAACACAGTGTGGGCTTGTCATAATTTGAACCATGCCCCAGCCTTGAATCCTGCATTAATTAATAATAAACAAGTTATAAATGCCTCAAATGGACCGTCAAGGAACTACAGGTTTTACATACCTCTTTATTGGCTTCATTTTCAACCCTGGAGGTAGCTGCCTGGTTTTGCAAGATGGAAACAGTTGGCTGGTTCTAAACATATGTGACCCTCAAACATCACTCATACATTTCTATCTGTCCACAGGAGCTGATAACATCAAGAAATACTGGAGCCGCTACTACCAGGGTTCACAGGGGGTGGTCTTCGTGTTGGACAGTGCCTCTTCAGATGAGGACCTTGAAGCTGCACGCAATGAGCTCCACTCAGCCCTGCAGCACCCACAGCTTTGCACATTGCCTTTTCTCATCCTCGCCAACCACCAGGACAAGCCTGCTGCTAGGACGCCAAACCAGGTAAGACCTGAGCTCAGTGCTGCAAAACTTTTCCATCACATGCATCTCTGTCTTCAATACGTTGTTTTCCTTTGACAAAAAAGCTCTGCAACTTTACTGGCTGTTTCAATCACAACTAGTTAGTATTAATGTCACGCATGCAAAAGCATTCAAGAAAACAGTAAGTATCAAATACACATGGACGTAGAGTCAAAGCAGGCACTAACACAGCTGGATACAGTTTGCCTCATTATGACTGATATTTTGTGAATTTTGGATTTCAGACTTATTGTCAAGTGATAAGTGTGTTTTCCCTGGGAATCTTGGGACAGGTTTTAGAGGACTGCAGCAGTTGTGTCTTTCTTGGTAAAATTAACCTCAAGTTAAGGCCTTGACAAAGGGAGTTCAAATATATTTTAAGCACACTTTTTGACAAAGTAGTAAATAGGGAAACAGAGACCACATCCTTGGAACAGGCCTTGATTGCTGTCCTCTCTTGTTGTTCTGTAATGACTGATTGTTTGTCCTTTCGTCCATCCTTGTCCATCCATCTGTACATACACACACATACACACACACACACACACACACACACACACACACACACACACACACTCTCTCATGCGTACATACGTGTATACACACATATATATACCAGTTCATAAGAAATATTATTTTAAAACACTTAACAAAAGACTAAAATTAGACAATGCTCCTCTTATTATTATTATTATTATTATTATTATTATTATTATTATTATTATTATTAAAGCACTCTGCAACATTGAGCAAATGATACAGTGACAATAGAAGACCCTGTGATAGTCAGGCAGAAGCACTGGAGCAGACCAGGCCCATGTTTATCTTGAACAAAGCCATTCTCCAAATCTTTGCTGGAGTGAAAGTGGAAGGAGAGGGAGGCAACTAAGCACAAATAAACAGAAATAAAACACAAGCCCCCCACTGCAAGTAGTTACACGTTCGTTTAGTAAAAGAGTGTTTTGACTCATTGATTTGTCATGTGGCTGGTGTGGTATCACATACATCATTTCTCCGTTTTGGAGGGACCTTTAGTGTTATGGGACTTGAAGTTTGATCCTTTCAAAGTTTGAGTCTTTTCTGTCTTTTTTCTGATGCTAGTTTGAGCTCTGAGCCAGGTTTACATGTCTAAATGAATTGGTTGCTGCCATGTGATTTGATGGGTAAATATTTGCATCCATAAGACATTGAACAGGTTTATTTAATAAAGTGATGAGTGAGTTTATGTCACTGGGAGCAAAGGGTCTGCCTGCTTCTCAGAGAGACTCTGTATGTCAAGAAGGTTAAAGATTAGCACCAGCAGCTCTCTCAAGGTCTTTCCTCAATTATAACTGCAGAAAAGAGAAGATGAAGACTAAGTACATGTATCGAACATGACAGTTAGCTGTAATGAGTCTTCATTTTCTTTTAAATGTAGCTGGATTCCTGGTGCTTTGTGCAAAACATTCATCTGCTTCCCAGGTTAGAGTACGTGCACGGCATGTGCTTCCAAGATGCTTGCTCTTTATCCTTGCATGTAAATGGCCCATGAAACAGATTTTTGGCTCTGGAAAACAAATACCCTCTATTTTGTATTTGCATGTATGATTTTTCCTTATTAATATTGATGTTTTCTGTCAGTATTTTCTGTTTGGCAGGCATCTGATCTTCTGAACTGATGTTATGATCCATTAAAAATATACTGTCGCTTTCAGCACTTTTTAGAACCTCAATGGGAGAGACTTTTTTCAAATTCCAACTTATTTCCATAACACATGCTGTCCTTTTGATGAAGTCGTGAAATTTCTTTATGTAATTAAGCAGAGAACTGCTTTCAGATTGCACTCTAGCCTCCTAAACTTGGTGGTCCTCAGAGATATCTGTAGGGTTTGTCGTTTGTCTTCTCTCGTCCTGTCTGTTACTCTCTCCCCTTCTTTCACACTGTGGTGTAGCACAGCCTTCCCCTTCAGCTCTCATCAGGGGTTAAATAAAGTTTGATGTGATGGAGTAGCTTACTGGGAGGGCTGGTGATGGTCACTGGTAGCAGTGAATCATGTTCACATGTCTGTCACTGCTAAAAAATTGCCCTGGTCTTTTCAATGCAGTCATCGGACACGGTGCTCAGCTAGAGAGATAATGCAGACAAAAGGGAAAAGTTATCTGTGTGGTTGGAGACTTTTAGGATATTTTGGACAAGTGGTATGATCAGTCATTTTTGGTTAGGAACGTTGGTTACTATGTTTGATGACCTGTCAGTAATAATACTAGCTCTTTGAATTCTCTAAAAGTTTAGAGTCTTCTTCTGCATTAGGCACTCAAGGTCATCCTTTATGCGAGGGAAGGAGATCATCACCCACAATCACAACCCTGCCAGCACCAGAAGTCACAGAAAGAATCAATTTTAGATTCATTTGATATTTTTAAAGAAAATGTAGATTAATTTTCCCATCAAGTATGAGTGTATAAACACTTAAATCATGAATGTTTGCCAAGAGCTTAAGCTCTTGTGCTTTGTCTTCTGTATGTTCCTGTCTGTTTGTAAAGCACCCTGTAAACCTGTTTTATAAGTGCTGTTCAAAGTTATTATTATTGTTATTACCCCTTCCTTATCCACAGATATCTGTATCTTATACTTTTTTTATTATTTAAACCTTTATCTGTGTAAAATAGTACAGCAGAATGGTAAAATTTTCAAGATCTTTTGTTTGAAAACTTAAAGAGAAAATTTGCATCCAAAGTCACAATTTCTGTAAGTAAAAATACAAGGAAATCAGCTGACTTGAACTACAAAGAGGGCTGTAAACCACTTGTTGCAGTAAAGCCCATATTGATTTTGATATAACTCCCACCTCAGATGATGAAACCCCCACCCTTTAATGCTGTCGCACCCTCCTGGGAGCATGCCCCACTCCTCGAGAAGCACTGATTGCAAGAGACACCTTTTGGCCTCTCATGAAAACAAGTTACAACAGTTCATAATCTTCCCTGCCATTTTTATTGAGTTACACAATGTTTAATGTAATCAAGTGTACAAGTCCTGAGGATAGATATGAGAGGGTGAAGGGCTGTGGAAAGGAAGATTCTAGACTTGGGAAAGCTTTTGTCTTTTTTGAAGTGGGCCCAGATTTTGATTTGTTAAATATCCTCTCTGGTCAATCAGTTTTACAACAAGTACATGAGTAAAGTTACTTGTTGTTGTCTTTGCTTCTTGGAATGATTGTCAAAAATCATGTAGTTGTTACAGAGTAGCAGTTTGTGTCCCTGTCTCCCCACAGGACAGAATGTATCACTGCTGGGGGACAGAGTATTAACATACATTAAGCCAGGCATACACTGTGTGATTCCAAGCCGACGGTGCGTCAGTCACGAAGGAATTTCCACTCACATTGTACCTCTGAATTATTTACAATGCACAACCAACTCACACGATTTATATGTCATCCAGCAGTCCTGTCAGACCTGGTCGGGAGCTGCTGACCAGACTGAGGTCGGGCTGTAATCTGCTGTTGTGTCTCTGTGTACCCTGCACCACTTACAATGCACAGTCAGGCTGAAATCCGCCCCCGACTCCAGAGGGGTCAAAATCATTTTGAAATTGCACAGTGTATGTTTGACTTTAGAGTGTGTCCCACCTCTCTCTCTTTTTCTCTCTCTTACTCCTGTGTTTCTCTTTGCTCCCTAAGCATACCTCTGTACCTCCCTCAGAGAAACAGCTTCTTGATATAGGATGTTTTTCATATGGCATTCCCTGTGTTTCAAAAAACCTGGAACCTCACTTTCCTGCACTCTCTTAAAAAACATTCAAATGCAAACCTTTGCAGAGGCCGATGTAATGTCTGAAGAATTACAGAGATGGATGCATGGAGAGAAGACCATCTGCATTTCCTCATCCAGACCACCAGTGCTGCTGCTGTCATTGATGTTACATCTGTGGTGGGAAGAGATGGAGTGAAAAGTCCTGTGCCAGAGTGTGCTGTGGCCCAAACTACGAGGAAAACCTATAACTTGAATCAATTTCACTTAGTTTAAGTAATTAGTATGGACTGGTTGCACTTGAGCACCAGCCACCACAGTCACGTTAACCCACTAAGCTTATTGATATTTTAAATGGTTGCTGCTTGCTTTAGCCCGACAACACTGGTCTCTTTGTTGGCCTTCATAACGTAGCCCATTAATCCAGTCTGTGAGCCACATTTGCCCTCAGGTTGTAGCGTGTTGTGTCCTCTGCTATATTTGACCCATCATTGCATCAATCTCTGTGTGTATCGACTTTCCTGAACTGTTTGCAAACACTGGTGACACGTGAGACTGGCATATGTGGAGGGCATAGATGTTACCCATAGGCCTTTCTTGCAGCGGGCCATTTCAGTTCAGAATGAATGAATGATTGTTTCCACTCTGTGTCTACTTGTATCTTGTTTATTTAGCTGAGTAAACATACATACATTTCCATGGAGGCTACCAGAAAAAATTAGAGAGTATTTTGTTTTTTCTAACTATGATGTTTATTCGTTTTTATTTTTTCTTATTATAATGAAAATTGGTCCAAAGGAATCAGTTCTTAAATATTTAACTCTGGATATCTATCATTGCAAATAATTATAAAAATCAAATGTTTTTCTTTTGTATTAAGTTAGCTGAGAATAAAAGAAAGTATAAACTAGGGCTGAAAGATGTATCATTATTGTATCGATATTGAGATATGAACATTGAAGATATCTATATCGAAAAGGCAATGATATGGGGTGCTGGTTTGGCGTAGTGGTTAGCACCCCATGTACATGCTTCTGCCGGTCCAGGTTCGAATCCTGCCTGTGACCAGTTTGCAGAGTGTCTTCCCCTACTCTCTCTCCCCCTTTCACAAGCCTATCCACTGTCTCTCTCCTATCAATAAAGGCACAAAATGCCCAAAAATATACATTAAAAAAAAAAAAAAGAAAAGGCAATGATATAAATGAGGACCTGTATTGACAGTGCCGTATGCTCTATGCTCAGAATAACTCTTTGGTGCGCAGATGCTCTCAGTGCTCTGATAGTGTGAAGATAACTCTCTTTAGGACGTATTGTACTCCCCTTTATACTGCCCCTCTGTGGATGAGATATAAAAAGGTTAGCATTCAGAGGCTAAATGTAGCTTTCAATGATGCATTGAGGATTTTATTGAAGAAACCAAGGTGGACTAGTGCAAGTGAACTTTTTTGTAATGCTGGGCTTTACTCTTTTAATGCTCTGTTGAGAAATCTGATGTATAAATTTTTGTGCAGATTGACAGACTCTCAGAACTCTATATTGGGGCTGCTGACGAATCCCCAGCTTAGCCCCATTCGATACCAGTCTCCCTGGTGGAGACACTGGTACAGATGTCTTTTATAGTTAATGATGTTTTTTTTTTTTTCTTTAAGGTGTTGTGTGATGTCTATTTTTATTGTATTTGTATTTGTTGTTGTGTTTATGGACTTCGAGTCTGTCAATAAAGTAAAGTAATATAGATTCTCCCCCAGTTTATTTTCACTTCTCCCCACGCTCGTCCTGCATGTACAGCTCTGGAAGTCACAACGGATTTTATTTTTACACTTGCCCTTGAGTGCCCGGCTTGGTTTTCACCAAACCCATAGTGACGTCATATCAGATCGATATTGAGATATCTGGCATGAATATCAAGATATACAATTTTGTCCATATCGTTCAGCCCTAGTATGAACCAAGAGCAAGCTATGCTGTTACCTCTGTTTCAAAATGTGTTGTTGTGAAGATGAACCATAGACACCATCTGAATGTTACAGCAGAAATCCTGTCTCATCAGACCAGATGCTGCTCATTTTCCAGTCTCCTATTGCCCAATTTCCTGTTCTTAGTTGACAGGAGCCGCACCAGGTCTTCTAATGCTGTAGCCCATCTGCTTTGTGATTCAAGTGTTGTATATCTAGAAATGGTGTGCTGCACACCTGTGATTATTTCAGTAACTGTTGCCGTTCTCATCTCTTTAAACCCTTTACTGATGGTTGTTCATGGAAACTGAGCAGGTCTGCTGTCTCTGAAACACTCAGACCGGCCTGTCTGGCAACAACAATCGTGCTACATTCAAAGTTCTTTAATAACCTTTTGGTTTGAAAATATTGACATAACGATACATTTTTAGAAGATGGAAACTATCACTACTCTTGTGTTCAGTATCAAGTTTTTCTCCACAGAAAGACCCTATGAGTATTTGAGACATGATAAAGTTAATAAATGACTAAATATGAACAGAGCATAAAGTCACCAGCTAACATAGTCAAACTTTAATCTGTAACACCACAGAGGCAGCAGCATCATCTGTGTTTTGGCAGGCAGGGGACACAGACTACAGCTCTTCTCTGGAACAGTATTTGGTATAGCCTTAATTTCTGTTTTTATTTTTACCTTATTTTGAAAAATTTTCTTTTGGGAATGCAATTCTACAGTTGATGAAGTTTTAACGTTTTTTTTTTATAAAAATGTGTTTATAGTCCTCATTAAAATGTTCTTACTTTGATTTTTTCAAGCTTGTTAAGCTTGGCATAACTTGTAAAACCATCTTTCACTGCTATTAGATATATCAGTTAAATTCAAGTGGACGGTTAGTCTAATAATAACTGCTGACTTCATCTTTTGGCTGCTGTATTTGTAGCGCTGAACAGAGATACCTTTATTTGGCATGGGCTTCTAGCCTTTGTGAAACATTTGTGTTTTAAATTATGCTTTTGCAACAGTGTGTGCATGTTTTCATCTGACTCACAGATATGTCACTGAAGGAGCCTAGTGTTCTCTGACTCATGAGCAGCCACTGCCAAAATGAAACAAAATATCAGGTCTTGAGCAAAGTGATAACCCTGCTGTTTCCATTCAATACACTTCGAGCCGTGGGTATTATGATGTATCAAAATGAACAAAAAAGATCAAAAACCTCCGAATATTAAGCTCACACAACCACATGGGAATGTAAAGGGGCAACTCTTGGTATGTTAACCAAACATTTGCGTAACATCCACAGGGTCTCTTCCTGGAGTTTATTTTCACTTCTCCCCAGGTTCCCGTGCTTTCCTGTAGCTGAAGAGGATCTTTATGCAGCAATGAGACAACTTGCAAGCTTGTAAAGTAAAAAAGCCCTGTGTTCTGTAAACAATACTTGCTGTCATAAATGAAGAACAGATACAGATGTTTAAAGACCAAAGTAGGACTGTTTGATAATGGCAAAAATCTTTGTCCCAATTGTTTTTTTTATTGATATTGAGGTAATTAAACCGATATAACCGTTGATTTTTACATTAACAACATGGAGTAGATTTGCTTGATTTTAACACTCTAAATGTGTTGACATACTTGGCAATAGGTAGGAGGGATGTACTATTGTAGCCAAAACACGCGGACAAGCACTGAACTATTCGACACGTGTGACAGTTCCTATGGACAAAACACAGTGTGGTATGAGGCTCTTCAACTGTTCACTCTAGTTCAAGCGTAATTGTTAGTGAAACTCAATAACTAGCCCAGTGCTAGATCAAAAATCTTATTTAGTCGTAACTGTGCATAAAGTCTCTCTATTTATCTTAGAATGTTTCAGAAAAATCTAGTGCTGGAAAATTAGAATTTATGATGCAGTTGTGGAGATCACAAGGGGAAGTACTAGAGTCAGTGTATCCTAAATTATTCGGTCTCTAAGCTGACTGTATTTCAACAAGAAGTCCCTCTTTTTACCATCAAACACATGTTAATCAGAATAGTGCTGTGTGCATTTTATCATGGTGGCGTAATATACAGTGTTTTCTAAGAGCATCAGTGTTTTGAATTACCTAAAGGCAAGAATTTTTTTATTGATCTGTTTTATCTTGATGCTGATTTGAAAAGAAGAAGAAAAATAAGACCTGATGCTTGGCTTAAAGATTTTTTCACAGTAAGAACCACCAACATTTCTTAAACCTGTTATATTTGTTAGCAGGGGTCTTGGTTCCTTGCAAGCTCAACCCCCTTTTCTGGATGTTACCAACCTATTTGTGTGATTTAGACAGAGGTCACTTCCTGTTGCGATTACAAACCAAAGATCAAAATGTTTGTGTAGAAGTTTGTCAGCAATTTTTGAAAGCTGAAAATGAAAAATGGGCCCCTTGCTGTTTTGCACCAACCATTTGTTGTTTCAATACAGAAATAATGTAGAGATCTACTGTATATCATGTTTTGTCAGTCGGGTATTAATATTAGAAAATGACCTTTGGGTCATATCATTCAATCTGTGATGGTGCTTTTCCATTTGTGGTATCAGCTTAACCCAGACCTGATCCTTCTTGTTTTTTAGTTCTAGACTCTTCGTTTTCCATCTCATTGTATAATTTGATTATACCTCCTAAATGTTGGAGGGGTCATCATAGTGCAGCTACATGAAGCTGTGATAATATCCAAGTTGCACAACAACAACAACAACAGAGAAAATGGAGGCAAAAGTGGTGCTGTCTCTCGCTTTATGGTGTCCTGTTGCAGAGAGGAGACTTGTTTTGCTCTGGGGATGCTTGGTAACAGCAAATGAACATATTAAAACATGAGGAGAGTTTAGGAGGTCATGCAGTATTATAAACTGACATTTTAATGTTGGATATTCATGTCCCTTTGTTTTGATATTCTGACCATTCAGTGGTCACCAGTGTCTCCACATCATACTTAATCATCATTCCCAGCTCGCTTGGTACGTTGCCAGAGAGGGTAAAATCAGTGCACATAATAAAAAAACAGAGAGAAGGTGAGTTGAACTGATACCACATACTGGAAATGCCCAATTCCTTGTTAATTTAAGTTTTCTTATGACTAACACGCTGAAAATAAAGCTGCTGGTTGTGTCAGCCAGTATCATATATTGTTCCTTTGGCCAATAACTTGTGAATGGTTTGTCTTCAGGAAGTTTGGTAATATTTATGTGTTCACATTATTTATTGATAAAGGTTGTCAAAATGCTCCACTCCAGAAAGGAGTTGCTTAATATTAAATGAAAGTTACACTAAAAGTACCACAGTACATGTCAGGAAACAGGTGGCAAACCACTTTGAGCACTGGCCTGGCTGGTCCAGTCTAAGTGCAGAGTGTCTCCTCCGCTCAGGATAAAAGCACAATTAAAGATATGCCACTTCCTGTTGCCAACATTTTATCACCCTCAGCAGCAGCAGGATCCTGGGGAGCATCACGCCGAGGCCTCAGAGTGAACTCCAGAAAGTGTAGCTTATGTACATTTAGTTGTGCAGCACTTCAAAAAAGCCTCTCTTGTATACAGTTTGGCTGTGTCTGAAATTGTTCCTCATACCACATACAGTGAATACACCTTTCTGAAGTTGTGCCCTAAATCTTAGTGAACATTTTCATACCCCATATTATTTCTGTACTAAAATCAACTGGCCTGATCTGTTTTGTAAAAGAGTGAAGGACTCAAAACAGAACCACAGATTTTTCTTATGGTGATTTCCAAATCTTCTTTAGGGCATGTTGTATTTAGACGAGGGATGGGATAAGATTTGGTTGATACCAACGCCTTTAACTTTTCTGCTGTCCACTGTGTTTAATTTCATGTTGATATTTTTAAATGCTCAGTGTGAAAAAGAGTAGGAGCTTAGTTTTTCATGTCATATGGTACTCAGTGACTTGTTGTGTTTTTTTAGCATTTTGTTGATGTTTTCACTCTTGCTTAAAATAAAAGCTGTAGATTTTGACCTCTTGTGATTCCTTCTATGTCATTTGTGTTGACTACAACTCACAAAAGTGAGACAACATGATAAACTATCAGTATCAAACCAAGTAACAGAATAAGGGAATTACGAAGCTTAAAGGAAGATAATTTCATTGCCTCAAGTGGGGCCTTGAAACCAACTCATGATTCAGCCATAGACTACCATTCAAGGGAGATATTCTTCAGATGTCAGTTTTCACTGTACAGGAGTGATTGTTGATTTGAGTTTCCAATATGACTATGGCATCCCATTGACGCAGTTATCATCATTTGACAATCACACTGCTGCATGCTGTACCAGTTCTGTTGTGTGGATGAAACATTCCCTTGTCTCCTCCCACAATGAACCCCGTCTGCTGCGCTGAGTTCAGCCTTAAGGTGCGTTCACACCGCAAGCGACCCAGCTACCAAAATCGCGTCGACGTAGTGTCGGGCGTCCATACATACCTCAATTTGGTAACCGCTGCCGTCGGCCGTCGCTCTGTGACATCACGTCCGCTCCAGTTTCACTGCGATCATTTCATATGTCATATAATAGGATGTATAAGCATACATTATTCCAGCTGTACTCTTTTCACTCACTTATCAAACACTAAACACTGCAGCTGGTGCCCTGCAGCAGCATTATCTGTGCGTTTACCGCGGTCCGTCTTGGCGGAACTAATGTCCTCACTGACATTAGTTCCGCTTAGACGGACCTCATCCGCCCTGTAGTCCGGATGAATAACTGTCTTTCTCAGGTACCGTCACACTTACACACACCGCTGATTGACTGTTGCCGCACAGCCACACACGACATCGCCCGAGTAGATCAACTTTTTTTTAACTTTGACATCGCGCGACGAGTGAAGTGGTCGTCTTGTACGTGGCTGTCGCATCGCGGGAGGGTTAGCCCCGCCCCATCGCGGCTGTAGATTGACTTTGAGTGGAGAGTGATCGCCGAGGTAGTACAAGTAGCGTCCGGTGTGAACGCACCTTTAGTGTGCTGAAAAACCAGTGCAATGTTCAAGTCATGAACGAGACGTGAGTGTGGATCACCGGGAGGACAGAAAATGTGTGTGCGTGTGCGCATCAATAGGCAGCAAGAGTTTCAAGCTGTACGTCCCTGGGCTCATCCAGTACAGGTATGCTTCCTGTCTTTATGTCAGTCAGGCTCCTGTGCTGTATTTCAAAGTAAAAGCCTGCTCTGTTTTATTAAATGATGACACAAAGCTCATTTTTACACAATGCTTTTATTTTAAATGGATATCCAGGCCAGTTATTCAGATATTGATGTTTTCACAACAAAATGCAAGTTTTGAGTCAAAAAGGTGATTAGACATGACATTTTAACAAAGTAAGAAATCTTTTTAGTGTGTTTATTAAGATATCTTGGGCTTTGTTTCCATGTAAGTGGTATAAACAGCTTTTCCTGTTTAAAGGCCATGTTAAAACATTTGGAAGACATCTGCTGAGAACAAGATTTTTTTTAAAAAAATCCTTTTTAGAGTGTTCCCATGCAGACAAGGAAAATGGTGTTTTAGCCCAAAATGTCACACTCTGCTTTGACCTCTCCTCCGAGTGATGTCAGAGGTTGTGACATTATTACTAATGGATATTGCTAAACTGTTGCTGTTCTTGTTGACTGTAATATTTATGTGCTGACTTATTTTCTGCCACCCCCTCACTATCATGCTTCCTTAAAACACTCTGACGATGCACTGGTGCTGTTACTGGTTCTTGGAAGAGACCTGGTGTTACTGTTTCTCAACTGACTTTGTTGACTGGTGACAGAAGGCCTTGTATGTCTGTGGTTGTAAATGGACGCAGCTGGTGTTGAAACCAACAAGAGAACCCACAAAACTTTTTAACTGCAGTATTTGATCAAGACGATCTGATATGTCTTGTATTGAAATATAGTTACATGCTCTCGGTGCAGTTAACACCAGTTAACATAGCCACAGGTATAAATGCAACACCAGTCAGACTTGTGGTTGGAATAGATTTGAGAATAAAACTGCTTTTGCAAAGAAATTACCCCCCAATTAGTTGTATATCATGGGCATCATTACGAGATCATAAACAGCATTAAATAGTTAAGGTTAATCCATCTTTGCATTTTCATATGAATAGGGTTGTTTCTAAAGAAAAATTTCGAGTTGTTTTGTATCCGTGTGATTTTAATGACCTTGTTTTATTGCCAAAGAAGGTTTTATTAAAGCAAACTACCTCATATCATATATATCATAAAGCCCTCTTGTACCGATATGCCGAGCACTGTCATTTTATAGCCTGTAATATTATTATTTGGATGCAAATATCAGTTACCAAATCTGAGTCCACGGTTCTCGCCTTGGGGAAGATGGAGTGCTCTCTTTGGGTCATTCCCACCCTTACATATGGTAACCAGCTGTGGGTAGTGACCAAAAAAACAAGGTCACTGGTCCAAGCTGCCGAAATGGGTTTCCTTCGCAGGTAGGCAGGGCTCTCCCCATACCCCTTTCAGACTGGCCAAACAACCTGTTTGAAACCCGGTAACAGTCTGCTCCTGTCAGCAGTTTGAAAGGGTTTAATCTGCATTTCTACCCAGGTTGACTGACCCTGCAGACGACGTAGGTTTTCATCGTTCCACCTCCGAACAGCTTCAGTGGGAACATTGCACCCAAGTCGACCAGCTAATTTATGGATGGCGTCAGCGTAACGTGCCCATGGCTTAATACCGCGCTCATCCTCTCTGTCTGTAACTTGTGTGCCTCTTTACCGCCTCAGCAACAAATTCCATCCGCCCTCGTATCATCAGTGCCGAGTTTGTACTTTTTAAAGAGGAACAAAAGTACAGAAAACCGTGCCCACAGTCTTCGTTCTCTCTTCATTCTCTTTTCCATTGATCACATGGCTGTATTTTGTCGCGCTGATGATGTCATCAACGTGATGCAAAGCAGATGCCTGAGGTGACTCAGGCATATACTTTGCATGCCTCCTGGACATCTCGCTGATGATGTGTTCCGGGCAAGTGCAACTGGTAGGCGGTCCTGGGGAAGACCCAGGACAAGATGGAGAGACTATGTCTTGCACCTGGCATGGGTATGCCTTGACTCCCCCGGGAAGAGCTGGACGAAGTGGCTGGGGAGAGGGAAGTCTGGGCTTCCCTGCCTAGACTGCTGCCCCTCCGACCTGACCACAGATAAGCGGAGGAAGGTGGATGGATGGATCAGTATCATTCAAAACAACTGTGATTACATATGTCCTTAATCAAGCAGCCCTGTGCTACACTGTTGAAGGCTAAACTTCACAATAAGAGACATGAATTTTGTCGTTGTAAAGGGCTGTGTTGAACTTTTACTCTGTCCCACATCAGAGTTTCTCCAACAGCTATACAGACCCATGTCTTACAGAAGGATTCAATCTCACATGCATGCATCCTTTAATGGTCCTTTGCAACATACCATATATACCCAGTGTGCTATGTATCTCTCTATTATTTATCAGAATTCCAATAGCTTTTTCCTAAGTAAACAAGTCCCTCTAAGGGTGAGTGCACAATGTGTTGAGATGTTTTAGGCCAGTGGAGCTATGACAGAGAAACGTCTGCAGCAGACACTGTTCATAAGGTCATTCCTGGGTTAGTAGATTAACTGTAAGAACAAAATGCCAGTTTGGAGATAGGTGGAAGTCTTTTTTATGTCTTAACCTAAATAAGTCTTAGCTGTAACAGTTGATAACGTGACATAGAAACAGTTTTTTTTGCATTTCCTGTAAACAAAAAGGAAGAGTCATTTGCAAATAACTACTTTTATTTCTGAAATTTCTGTATTATTCTTTAACTAGCCCTGGTTCCAGGTCTACAGATATTGTCATTCGTGGTTCTTAAAGATTAACTTTCTCAACCACAGTCATAACCTTTGATCCAACATAATAATTAGCCGCAGAAACCTCAGCCTGGTTACATCCCCTGTAATCCCTTTGAAACGCTGAAATGATTTAAGCACGTCTAAATGTTTATTAGACAGGTCACTCTAAATTAAAACAAGAAGTCATGCGTAAGGTTTTGTATATACCACATGTGATGCATGGATGTAAAGCTGCATGGCCTACCACTGAGCCGCCCACCATTCCCATGCAGAGTCACGAATCTCTCACATGAACACTTTTCATGGAGACCCTGGATTTCTTGAAATGAAAAATATCCAGACACATTTTCTGTTTCATAGTTAGATAAGACTCGGAGTGCTGTTCAGTGATACTGTTTTTGTCTCAGTGTTTTGTTGTCATTCCCACCTTTGTCATTGTGTCCCCCAAGTTGCGCTTGAGAAGACTTTGAGCTTCCTCCTTACCAAGAACCCACAAAAAGAAGTGATGGAATGCTTCCCAAAGTTGACATGCATTTTATTTGTTCATTTTTTTAAAAAGCATATATGTCAAGACAGTTCTGTAGACAAGTCCTGCCCCTATTTGAGGTATTGCAATGACCCTATTCCTTCTGGGGAACATCAACCAAACCTGAGATTATTATGCAAAAATGGGTCCTTAGTCCTGTCCAAGCAGACAGCACCCTTAAATTACAAAAGTCAACTGATTTAAAAATGCTTGGTGCAAATTTGGCAGTGGCCAGTAACTTGAATTAATGGGACAGACCAGGACTTATAGAGCAAATCAAATCACATACTGTAGGGTAGTTCTTGGTTTTGTTATCCCAGTTTAAGCTCCGCACTGTGCCCATCAATACACTTTATTTCTGTAGCACATTAAAAAACATTAGAGTTAACCTAATAGCTGCACAGTACATATCAAGTAGAAATGAAGTCCTATATATTAAAAATATAAACATAGATGTTTAACCCTTTAACTACCAGCTCAACTGTTCAGAAGAGGTCATCAATAAATTCAATTTTTTAATGTTTCAAAAAAAGAACAAATCAAATTATTCATATGATTCTGTCAACATTTCAGGGAACAGAGAAAACTACTAAAAGCCAAACACCATATGTTTTCTTGGCGTACGATTTAAAGGTTTTAACAGTTAATATTTGATAATGTGATGACATAAAAATAAACAAATCTTTGGAACAAAATCCATCAAAAAAGTCAAAAATTTTTGTAAATACGGTTGCAATAAAAAGATTTAAATAGATGATACTGTTTTTGACACACAAAAATGTTCTGATGAATAACAGATTTTTTATTAATAAATAATCATATCAGTATGTAGTTCAGTATTAAAAATAATAATGGTAATTCCAATAATAACTTTAAGCTTTTTGAACCTTTAAATCCCACACAAAGGGAATATAAGTTATTTTGGTTTGTTTGCAGTTTTTCTTTATCCTAAAAAAACATACTTTTTTTTTTTTTTTACATATTGGTTATTCCTGAATTTATTGACCTCTGCCAAGCAGTTGAGCTGGGAGTTGAAGGGTTAAATATTGGTTGAAATCATGTGATTGCATTGGTGCACAAAGTTAGATGTAAGCAGGAGTTGAACATTTTGGGAACAGTGATTGCTAAACTCTGCATTCTGAGCCTGTATCATCTGAAAATTTGTGATAAATTCTGCACAATCCTTTCACATCACAGAAAAGTACTCCTCTATTTATAATTTGTTTTGATGGTTTTGTCATTGCGGAAACCCTAAGCCTCACTCTCCAGGGACGTGCTTTGAACCTTTCTTCAATAAGTTGTTTCAGACTTCTCAGATGAAATTTAAAGGGTTGTGTACACAAATATGAAAGCGCACATTTCCTTGGACAGTCATTACATGGTGGATAAAATTACAGCCACGCACACACGTCTGCAGAGAAAGCCATGCAGAGAGTCAGTCAAGGGTCTGTGCATGATCTAGATTGCAGAATTAGATTAGGCCAACAGATGGAGTTTTATTGGAGCGTGTATTGAAGTTTGCAAACATGGTGCAGCAGACCTTTGAAACCTGCTGTGGATTTGCATCTGAACTCCACAAACCTCCAAAGAAGGCAGCTGCATGGATAGGTCCTCAGTGTTTGACAGGCACTATCCATGAAACAAGCCCAGATTTAGTTAGTCTAGATCCCACTGGCAGCTCTTCTGGCAGTGACACTGTACACTGATGACGTCTCCATGTTGACCCTCTTCTCACCACAACAACTGTGTTGAAAGAGCAAGGTGGCTCATTTCCTCGACACACATGCATGCTTGCATTTGCTGGTGCTGTTTTCTGGGGAACTCCTTGTTTACGGTGTCATGTTAGTGACTCTGGGTGTTCTGGCACCACTAAAGCGAGGGGTGATAGAAAGTGGCGGTGGGGCAACACAGCTCAGTGGGCCTGTTAAGGCCTCACTGGGGCCCTCTGTGCTGTGCAAGTGTTTTTCAGGGGCAGGGTGGGTCTGGAGGAGGTTGAAGGAAATGTGGGACAAAATTCCTTGTTGACATCAATCTCCTGCTGTTGGGGGGCCCAAGGAAGCTGCAGGGGAGAGGAGGGGAGGTCACACTGTTGATATAACACCTCAACAAAGCAGGCCTGTTTGGATGGATGGGCCTAATGGAGTGCGTCCATGAGGGGCTCTTGTTGTAGAGATTGCTGTCAGTGTTACTGGGTGGAGTTTTTGGGCTGTATTGGCATTTGTGTTACTGAAAGCAGATAGAAATTCCAGAAAAATGTATGAAGCGGGATCAGAGGAGTGCTGAAACATCAGACACACAAAACAAAGAGAGACTGAAGAGAGGGCTGTCGTCAAATGAGAATGCTGAACGAAAATTCAAATGATGAAGAAAGAAAATAGCAGACTTATCCCACCTTAGCAACCATAACTCCTCCAATATCAAAGCATTAAAACTATCAAAACTTTAATGACTCAACAGGAAACACAACATAACATAATCTACCAGTCTTAAGTTTTTTAGTACACACTCCAAGACTCAGTCCCTTCCTGACCTTCCTCGTTTATGCTCCAGCCCATTGTAAGGAAAACAGAGCCTGGGATGAATAAAGCACATCTGTTTTCAGTGTACTGAAGCGAAATCTGAAGTT
Organism: Scarus forsteni; assembly: GCA_036419115.1. Taxonomy (NCBI): domain Eukaryota; kingdom Metazoa; phylum Chordata; class Actinopteri; order Labriformes; family Labridae; genus Scarus; species Scarus forsteni. The sequence continues at coordinate 23,377,276 of JAZDUH010000066.1, read as the reverse complement.
GCTTATGCATTGTGACAAAGTTATACCACACTGTCAAGCAGCCAATAATATGTGGTATAGATATTATGGTCAAAATCCTAAACATTACAGCATATTGGTGTTTACTGTTGAAGAAACATTTATCTCTGATTACTGTACTGTATCAAGGAGCAGACGGTAGGCAGTGACAGATTTTCACCTCCTCACCATCCAGCATGCAAACAATCATTAATCATCATTTAGCCATGTTTTGACAGAGACAGAGAGACAGACACACACTTACACTCAGATACAGGCGGGCACATTGACGTAGTCAATGTTTGTTTCTTATCAGTCATGTCGTCTGCCTACAGCTGATCCTGGCAGGAACCAGTTCCTCAAAAATATGAAATATATGTTTGTTTCTTTTGCAGCAGTAGGATCATCTTACAAGACAAGCCAAGAGCATCCTCATATTTGTTGATCACCAGAAAAAAAACTCTATTTTAAAGGTCTGTGATGAGGCATTTTCTTTAGTTTCACCAAAATATCCATCTTATTACACCTCTCAATATTGATCCTGTAATTTTTTTTTAATTCCTAGGTTTATGAAGCTTAAAGTAGGATTATTTTGATGCAGAGGGTTACAAAAGTTTGAGGTTCTGGGCTGCACCTCACCATGTCACATCATCGTCAGACTGCACTTTGTGGCCATTTTTGTAAGATGTGGAAAACATGCATCATGCTCTAGCTTTCATACAACCTGTTTTGGCATTCTCATCATTGGCATTCCTAACTGTGGCTCACTAAATGCTATTATAGCAAATTATTACACGGCATTGTCAAATGCTCGATCCTGATTGGTCAATTACAACATTCTACGGTCTGTTATTTCTGGATAGCAGACCGTTGCTTTGAATAGCGGACCGTTGTTAAGGACGCTTTTGATCGACTCGGGCGAATCACGTCATGTCGTATCAATCCGCAGAAAGACGTTTATACCTGCGGCAAGAAATCGTTTTTTTTTTAAAGTGGAGCAAGATCCTGTCCTCTAATTCTGGCAGCAGCAGCAGATTGGGTGAGTGCCTCTCTTAAAGTGTTAGTGATGAGATAATATTTAGAGCAGTTGTAACGGTGAAAAACTGATTCTAGGTATGTCAGCTACAGGGCCACAGCAGGTAGGAATTATGGACGTCCCATTCACCTTGTCCCACGTCACAATCTATGGAAATGTTCAGTTTAATAAGCTAATCTTCGCTTCAGAGTTACCGTTGCTTTCCGTTACTGTTTCAACCGTAGAAAGGAACGGACTATTTTTTCAAGCGGATGCAATGAAAACTTTTGTAAATCAATAAAATCATATTTAGAAAAGCATTTGATGTCAAACTTTTGATTTCTTTAGTGAGTAGCCGTGTAATAAGCGGGATAATGTAGAGCGAGCCGGTCACTATAGAGAAATAAACCCCTTCAGGGTGATGCAGGACCCCTCCGCTTCGCGTCGGGGTCCTGCATCACCCTGTCGGGGTTTATTTCTCTATAGTGACCGGCTTGCTCTACATTATCCCTTACTTAACAACTGAAAGGATATACTGGCATAAACAACACTGTCTCAATCAACTGTTTTTCTCAACTGTCTCTGTATCTTCTTTGTAAAGTTATCTGTACTTGTAAAAAGGAAAAGTCGATATATCTTCCATCCCTAATATACAGTAGGTCCTGTTTTCACAATTGGCTCCTCAGGACAGGACTTGTACTTGTCATTAGTCTGTTAAAACTGGTTTATATAACATCACAATGTCTTTGATAACTTTACACATGATTTTTTTTTTTTGTTCAAAGGAAGTCCCACTTCGGTTACGGTTGGCACAGTTAGTGTTTGCCTCTTGTTCAACGTTGTGACACTTACATACTGTTTATGTATGAATGTGTCATAGAGACACACTCAAGCTGACACATACACACATGGGTGATAGACAGTGAGAGAAATCATTACACATATAGTGAAATGCCATCTGATGAGTGGTGAAGTGAGACTCTGCATCTGCACTGCATCAATGAAGTCACTGTTGGCCAGCAGCCCTGATATAACTCTTCATGAACATCTTCTCATACAGCCTTTTTCTGTCCCCTATATTGTTGTACTTACTAGCTACTTCTCACTTTTCTTATGTCTGCCCCAATATTCAAACTTGTAATTTTTAATGTAAACTTAAATGAAACTAGGCAGAGGGGTTATAGTTCTTACAGAGAAACAAACAATAGCGAAGAAGTTTGATTTTGTTTTGTAGGGTTGAAATTCTGGTAAAAGATTATTGCTTTTCATGCTCTAAATTTATTGAAGAAAGTCGACAAAACCATCTACATGCCAAGAGATATACAAGTGCCAGACAGTAAAGTACAGTGATGGGTCAAAAAGGAACTTTGTGGTGATTTGTAGAAATCTTTCAAAAAGAAAAGATCCAAAAGCCCTGCTTTGTGAAGTCAAACATCTAATCAATTTATCCTTCTGAAAGAGATGACATTTGTGAAAGCTTGATTAAAATAATTAATCACTTTTTAGATATCAAGTTTACAGAAGGATTAATATGATAACCTTTTTATTTAATTTAAGGATTTAATTTAATTTTGTCAAAATGGAATTTTGTGGAAAAAAAAAAAAACTCGGAGCATTCTTGATATTCAGTGTTTTAGAGACTCAGACAGACCAACGTAAGGACATGCTAACAGTCCACCATGACAAAATGCTGACAGCTTTGGTTGTCACCTTCCTGGAGGATTTTAAAGGACACGCCAGCCTCACAGGTTTTCAGTTTGAGAGTACAAGCTTTTTATTACTTTTCTTTCTCCTTTTTTCCCTCTTGTTTTTACTTTACCAAACTCTACGTGACTACAGCAAGGAGCCTCTCCAGAACAGTTTGCTGTTCTTCATCAATGGTCATTATTGAGAAACGTTTTGATTAAAAAAAATACTCCTTAAAGAGACCTGAAAGGCTTTCAAGGATTTTCTCAGGGACTGGTTCTAATCTGAAGGCTCAGGATAATGATTGGAGAAAAGTAACATGGCTAAGCTCATTTACAGCTCTGATTTTTGAAAGATGAACAAAGCTCAAACATACAAATAAAGCTGAAAAATGTGTCAAATATCACATTCATATCTTCTCCTTGCTATTAGATTAGTTCAGTTTAACTGACAAACATTTGAATTTAGGGCTGAGAAAACTTACAGGAAACAAATCAACTTTGAAACCAAAGTGCACAGCCTTCATCAAATCACTCTGATTTGGACATTTTCTCAAAGTACTCTGTGCACTTTGTGATTGTCAGGGCCTTTTTTGTCTGTAAGAATGGACAGAATGGGGTCAGTCTGCTTCGAACTCAGTGACACTTGAATCTTGTTGCTTCTTTTCAGTGCGTCTCCATTCCTCTACCTGTCTGTCCAGTCTCTCACTGCCCAAAAGTCAAAGCTGATGAAGAAGAGCATTATCAAATTAATCTAAGTAAAAACTTTGAAAAACAAATCTTCACACAGCCAGTGCTTTACTTTTGACAGGTTTGTAATATAATGGTAGTTGAAAAAAAGACCTACAAAAGTAACGGACTAAAAATTGTTTGCCAAATCAGATAACCTAGATGAAAAATACATAAAATGTTTTCTGCAGCCGTTAAAGCACTCTTATTTCATTACACTTGAAGCTTTGATTTTGAGTAAAAAATAATAGTTAATATTTCAAGGAATAGATATGGCAGAAACAAACAGAAGCTAGTCCAAGTAAGTTAACCGCAGCTTTTATTTTCATGAAAGGTGTGATAATCAGCACTCAGGTATTGAACAAATCAAACACTGGTATGCCATGTGTAAAAATATGTTGTTATAATTAACCTCTGAAAATGATATAAAGCCAAACTGTCATTTATCCACTAAAACAACTTTGGATGCATACTACCACATTTAATTTTTCACAGAATTTTGTTTTCAGAATCATATGTCGTTCACTCTCTGTCTCTACAATGTAGAGTATTTATTTTGATTGAAAATTAGCTCTAAAAGTTTTATTCTAAGCTAAACTCTTAGACAATACCTTATAATAGAGCTCCATCATACCACAAATTAACAAAAATATCTGTAATTAGTGTGTTTTGATGAAATGTGTGTCCTCAGGATTTATGGATGACACTTGATTAAAAACTAAAATAGCTTATGATTCATCATTGACTAACAAATATTGTCTGATACCTTTTTCTTTTATTTTTGTCAAACTATTAACCAAGAAACCTCCAAAAGCAACAGAGACTGTTCGCTGAGATTCCCATGAGACTCTCTTCTTCAAAGAGTGTGCTGGCTAAATCTAATTGTCTCAAGGCTTTGAGAACTTTCTGACAGAAATGTATGGTCCCTGTGACTAATGGTGTAACTCTGTACATTGTGTTCAAACAGAATACACCTCTTTAGTTGCCCTGAGGCTTTTATTTTTTCATTTTTCAAACCTTGTTTCATCATTTTTTTAATCTCATTCCATGTCCCCCTGTCTCATTCCTTCACTTTTATTTATGCCTCAAATCAAAGTTATCATGATCTTAGATCTAGAAATGCTGAACTTATTCCAGTAAGTCAAGTGCTATTACTTGTGGGGGGGGAGGGGATCTCACCAAGCCCATAGCTGATGGGGTTTCTCCAAATGCTAAAAGATATCGCTTGTGCAATTCAGTGGATGACTTATAGAGCTAAAGCTCCAAATGTCTGATCAGTGGTCTGCTATTGATAATATTTAACTATTATATACCCAGACAATCAGATTTTTTAATGTTGAAAGAATAAAAATGGTGATCTTCTACTTACTGTATCACAATCTCAGAAAAGAGATGGTGTAAGAACCAGAAGAGAAAGAAAATAATGTTGATCATTAGAATTATTTTTTGGTGGAAACACATTTTAGGCCACTTTTGTACATTTCAGATTGATATTAGTTTTTAGAGCGAAAGGAAATACTGCGTGTAAGCCCTTAAATGAATAACATTAACTGGAGAGCGTCTGTCAGAGCTCGCCTTGGTTTGGGCTAAGGCCTCCTCTGCCCCACTCATGCTCTCGTTCTGTAAGTGAAAGAAGGAAGTGTGTTTTTGTAGATTCATCTTTACAAACAATCTTGTTGCTTGTAGGTAAGACCCTAAAACACAGTAAACCATCTATAGTTATGTAAATTAGTCATAGGAAAAGAGAAAACAATTAACACATAATACATTAATCGAAGCTGAAGTGGCTGCACAAAGTGCTTAGACAAATGACCAACATTGCATATCCTAGGATGTGACTATTGTGCATACACACATCTCAGTTGCATTGAAAAACAGTGTATTGTTAAGCCCAAGTTGTACAAGAATGTGGCTCATACAAATGATGGAAAACCCACAATCACCGAACAGTGTCAGGGCTCTTGTTTGGCCCGTGCCTGTGTACTGCTGCAGGTTCACAGTAGAAGTCAGAGTAAATTCACTCTGCAGGGAAAGTAAATAGATCACTGTATACCAAACTTTTGTCATCCATTGATCTACTGAGTGCAGGATGTCTCATTCTCTATTAAAATGTATTGTTTTTATTAAAGAGTGAATGACTTGAGAACACCAGCTGAAAGTAGCTCTTCCTTTTGACAGTATGTTTTTATTCTGCACTGGATCAGTGTTAGCTGGTAAATGGCAAAATGGAACTAAAATTGGATGTTTAGGCATCAGAGGCCTTCAACCGCTCTTGCAGGTTAACTTTCACATGCCTGAAAGGGGTTACTCATTTCTCCATTGTGTGTTTCCTTCTTTAATAAGAATTTACTGCCATCTTCGCTGCTCTAATGAGGTGGTTTTCTGTAACAATCCCTTAATCACACTTACATTGTAGTAACATTACAGGTGCCATTAACGGGGGCTAAAGTGGCTGCTAGCTTCTTTACAGTTAAGTCACAGCTCAGCCTGAAATTGGCTGCCTGAATTGATAAAATAGGTAATAGGTAATAGATAATAGGTCTTACCAGTTAGTGATTCTGATGATGACTTCTGAGGGACCCGACTTTATTATGAATTATTCTATTAGCTAGTTGCACACAATTGCTACTCTAAACATTTATTGACTTTTTCTTTCTCAGGCCAGACTAAACCTGTGTTATAATGATTACATCCCGCTCAGATAATGGAGATGTGATCAGTGAGTAGTAGAACTGTCTGTGACAGCTGTAGGTTAGGCCACCACCAGAGATTAAGAGGGTGGTTGGGTCATGGCGCAGGGAAGTAGTTAGCCATCCTTTTAGTCTCTATTATCAGGCTTCCTGAAATAAAGTGGGTGGTGTGGGGGCATGGGGGCTGGGCGGCTCTCTCTGTTTGATCATTGATCTTCATGACCTCATTTGAAGGTCTTAATCTCACAGTTGACCTCCTCAAGCATTTTTTTTCCTGAAGGGTGACAGGGTTGGATGTAGACGAGGAGTGTTTGGATGCTGTGGAGAAAGTGAGTGGGGTGTTTTTACACTTGAGGAGAAAAAGTAGTTTGATGAGCCCATTAGTTGCATGACAAATGGTAAATGGACTTAAGCTTATATAAAGCTTTTCTAGTCTTTTGACTATTGAAAAGTCACACTTACCCATTCACACCCATTCGCTCTCACAGTCACTCACTGATGGTGCTGAATTCTATGGCAGTTATCCATTATCCATTATTATTTATGCACCACTGATGCAGCGGGTTAAGTTAAGTGTCTTACTCAAGGACACATAGCCATGTGTTGCCCAGAGCTGGGCTTGAACCTCCTGATGGCTGATCAAGCGCACTATCCAACTGCGCCACCGACGCATGGATACACACATCTGCACATGTGCAGACTTTAACATGCAACTCACTACAAACAGCAATGTGCCTCCCGTGTAGGTGCTTAATAAAGAGATTGTAGATTGTAGAGAACAAGATAGTGTCTGCAACTTTCCGAAGTAGGCACATGGAAGGATTGTTCATAGGTCTCATTCTACCTGTTGTAGTTCTATGCCCCTCTAATTGCATCATTGATGAGTGTATGGCTGAAATTGAAACTTAAGACTATGTCCATTCAGAGAGCTGCACCTCAGTTTGTGGAACTTTTTGGGAATTTTCCACACTGACAGAATGCAAAACACGTCCTTGTACATTCTGAAAAGTTTGTTTGTGTGCTGGGAAACACAAACAGACAGCATCCTAAACAGACAGAGAGTGCCAGATTTACTGACGTCAGTCTCAGGCTATCCTTCCTTCATTCTTCGTGCCTCAGGTCTTTCAAGCACTTCTCTCCATGACAATAAGAGGATAACAGCGTCTTCATCTTCAGGGCTCACACTGAATGTTGTGACAAGACGGCCAGACTGCACCCTTTCACATACATTGAGACCACAGCTGAGCCGCTCCATACACTAAACCGTTCATTGGCTTGTTGTCAAGAGAGTTTTTCATTGAGAATTGTGAATGTTGATTTATGTCGGTTAATGTTGAATATTTCAGGTTAACAGTAATGCTAGTCTCATCTCCTCTTGTGTCTATCCTGAGCCTCAGTTATTAATGCATCCCCAATGCATAAATCATTTTCTCAGATTTTTACTTATAAAGTCGGATTCAACAAGCATTTATTTTTTTTCATGGACGTTGTATTGCCGAGTCTTTTGCCTGTAAGTGAGGTGGTGAGTAGAGTTGGAAACAGACATGAGAGAAGAGGAGAGATGTGTTTTATAGCTCTAAGTTTAGGTGGGGAACCCCTGCCTGCTTTTAGGACTCTCACATGGTGGCACCACATAAACAAAAGGTGATGTGGCTCCCCAGTGGATAGATTTTGTAACTTGTTCTGAAATGATGGCCGGACTAACTGTCTCCATTCAAAGCAGGGGTTGGCAACTGGCAGCCCAGGGACCACATGCACACCCTCTACTCTCTTAATGCAGCCCTTCAGTAAACTCAAAACAAAAACAACATTTGTACATTAAGTGACCAGATCTACATGAAAAACTTAAAACTAACAGTATTTTCTAGAAAATACGGCTTTAAATGGCTTCAACTGTCTCTGTAAAACATCCAACCTGGTTAGTCGCTTAGGTGCCAAAATCTCACAGGTTTACAACTTCACGGTGTTACATAAAAAGGAGATCAACACTGACTGTTGCAAAATCAATATATGTTGAAATATTATACAGTAGATGTTGTGTTACCTGTAAGATACGTTCCTCGACCAATGGGCAGTTTGGCTGCACAGAAATGTACATCCTGAAAGTTCCTTTCTGTCCCGCTCTCCTTCTTCCCCTTGCACTGTAGCCTCACTTCAAATATGCGTCCTGCATCCCCCGTTGATTATATCCATTGATCATAATAGATTGAGACCAGAGTTTTAACTCACAACGAGTGAAAGTGAGAATAAGCTGAAAGGATGTGCTCTCCCTCTCCTCCAGGCTGTTTTGGCACTGTGCTGGATGCGTGATACGCAAACTTTTTTTAAGAGGTCAAATCAGCCTTTTTTTTAAATTTGTTTGTTTCTTTATGCCCTATAGTGTGTTTAACTTGTCTACTCCACATGATAGAGCCCCTCTATGATAAAGGACGCTTTCACATTAGGCCCACTTGTTTACAACTGTGCCGCGGCCCCCGCTGGCTTGCATTCACACTTGCAACATCATACTGTGCCTGGGCCCACTTGCGTATTTGCTTAATTTGAAACAGCAGGGGGGGATATACACAAAACTGGTTACCAAACCTGCTACAGAGGAGAATGAAGAAGAGGCTACCGGTTGCCTTCTAAGCTGACCGGATCAGATGGCGGAGGGAATGTAGACGGTGTGGGGAGTTCCCAACTCCAGTACATTAGGCATCATACCAAGGAAACTTTTAATCAGTTGAGCTGCTGGACTTGCGCTCTGTGACACTGCTGCAGGAGCTTCTTTATCTTATCATGGCAGTGATAAGTGGTCCTGGTTTACCCACGTGACAGTAATCTTTGAGATATGATACTGAAAACTTCAGAAGTTTTGTGTGTGGAGTCCAATTGTTTTTGAATGTCCTGTGTAGGAATTTTATTTCTTCGCTGCTCCAAGGTGAACCTTTTGCCACCATGTTTAAAGAGACACACAGAGTCACACAGCAGCATCAACTTTCTGTTCTGTATCCTGGCATGCTTGTATTCACATCTCAACCAAACTGTGCCCGCGTCCTCGTCAATCGCACAGGAGCATCCTTTCCAAGTGGGCCCAGGCACTGTTTGTTTGCATGCACACTACCAAAACGAACCAGACTTTGCACTCTGATCCGGAACAGGGCCCTTAGTGGGAAAGCACCCTAAAACAAATAGTCTGCAGCCCAAAGACCTCTCCCTCTCTGCCCCTTATAGGCGCCAGAAGCTGCCTTAAACATCTCATACATGGGACCTTCCCCCATGAATCGACCTACTGGTGTGGTGTCCTACCAATTTTACAGTCAGTTTAAGTTTGAGTAAATGAACATAATGGTCAGCTGTTTGTCTCTTGCCTCACTGACATGCATGCTGTCTCCCTGTACAAACCCTGCAGTTCTTTTTTTTTATTAACACATGTATGTTTTGTCTTTTTGTTTAGCTTGTCACTGTCAATTGCAGCTTATTGTGGCTACAGTTGGAATTCTGGTGAGCCGACAACCAATTTAACATTACCTTTTTTCCCTTCTGTTGGAACAGATTTTTTTTTGGTGTGAGGGTCTGACATTATTCGACCAATTATTTACCAACTTCTTCACTTAGAAAATACTTTTTCTCCTGGCTGTTGGCTGTCTGCCAGATCCTATGTAAAACTAAAACCTCTTATTAAGTTAAACCCACTTAACATCAGTTACCCTTTCAAATTGTGATCAAGCTTACAGATTTGTCACACACTATAGAATATATAAGTCAAAGGAAAAAAAATCCAAACAAAACCAAGCTGGCAGTTTAATGGTGTCAAAGAAAACAGTTTAGATGGAAGATGAACTGCTTCAAACTTTGTTTCAGGCAGTTTTCACAAACTGTATTTTCTTTTTCTTGGACTAAGCCGACATCCGGCCTCCCCAGACTTGTTGAGTTTGTGGTAGGGCTGAACGATGGTAAAAATAAGAATCCCAATCAGTTTAAGTGATATTGAAATCACAGTTAATATACACAATTATTCATTTATTTAAAAACTTCAGTATTGATTTAAACACAACTTTAAAGAACCAGCGAGTGGCACATACAGTATTATTGATCCACATAAGTCACACACACTCGCTGTGGCTGCATGTGGAACACAGAAGTGCTATGAAGCGCAGGAACTTGCATACATGGCACCCCACACTGTGTGGCACATCAATCGTTTTTCTTCGATTATAATGTTTTTATCATTGGCAGATGGCAATTTGAAATCACGATCAAAATCCGATTAATTGTCCAGCCCTAGTTTGTGGGTAACACAGAAATGGCTTTAAAAAGGTGAATCAGAGACAAGTTTTTGTAGCAAAGGGAAATCCAGTGGTCTGGATCTAGGACACTTACTCTGATGTATTTTGAACAGGCTCTTTCCTTTGCCACACATCAGCTGAGGTCACTGTGTGACTTATTTCCCAAGCAGTCTCCTCAGTTTAAGTTCACTCTAACAGATTAACTTCAAAACACCCAGGGGTGCAAGCCACTGACTGACTCAGGTGGTCTGCTTGCTTTGACAACAGGGAATAACTCACAGCAAGTTGTTTGAAACAAATTCTGTGCAACTTTGGAAAAGTTGTAATGTTCAGCCCCTTTTCTTCATTTTTGTTTTGCTCATGTTAATCAAAGTTTTGCAATCCAGTTTTATTGAGGTCACCGTGTTTTCCTTTCTGTTTAACTACTCCTTCCTGATGCAATTAACAGCTGATGATAAGCTGGGCATGTGGATGCAAACATTTAGCAATTTTGTGAGGAGAAGTGATATCATGACACAAAGAGATGGAGATGTTTTAATTTTGAGTGCTTTGGTATTCAAACCAGATAACTAAGTATCTCTGTTAACGTGTCTCCTCTTCAAGACCTCCAGATGTGCTCGAGTGTTGTCAGACAAGGTGTGTCGCTTGAACACGTCCATCCACGAGCAGCTGCACGGATGTCCTCATTACACGCATACCCATGGACATCAAACTGTTGTGTTTTACATCAACAAACCTTTACACTCTAATCTCTCTTCATGTTGTGTCACACTCCCACACACACAGTGGTGTTCTGCGGTCAATTCACTGCTTACCCTCAGGAATGCAGCTACACTCAGACTAAACCACACATCGATACACACACAAACACTCAGGCGCTGGGGTCTCCCTCTCCTTTACTGTCCTCAGCTGGAAAGGTTTACAAAACTAACTCACACAAAATCCCTGTGAAAGAAACCATAAAGAATGGATTTGATGTGAGTAGGAAAACCACAGTGCTGCGTGAATTATGATAATGACAGACAAAACACTTCCTGTCTTCTTGTTTTTAGAGGAGATTCTGATCTTAAGCAGTCTTACCTCAGATTGTCAGTGTAGCCGGGCACAGAGATTACAGTGGCGAGGCAGAGGAACAGCAAGAGGATCAGGGGAACACAAAACTGCAAAGAAGAGCTTCAGACCTCCCCTCCAGCTTATCTCTGTGACGATCATCTGGAGTTTTTTATCAGCACAACCATTACATGGAGACCATAGGGCCTATGTGTCAATCAGCAGCTCATTGTAGATGTAGTTCAGGTTTTGAAGGTGTCACCTCAGTGTTGTGGACTTGATAGAATGAAGATGCACTGGCACAGTCTGGATAATTCAGTGATGCTCAGCACTCCATCCAAAGCCTCTGTGTTTCAGCAGCTGCATTCCTTCATGGCACAACCACCTCCAGATGTTATCCTCCTATACTGTACCCGTCCACACTTTCTTTTTCTTTTTTTTTTTCAAAAAAGGCAGGGAACCCTGGCTTGGGTTGGATTTCCCCCATAAAGCCACTTTATTTGCCGATGTTTTTCATCCCTTCAAAAGACTTTGACAAGGGAGCCCCTCAACAGAGCATTCTGGATAAAAGATCAGGAGAACTAGACCTCGCAAACAAACTAACAGCTTTAGATATATGACTGCAAGAGAAAAGGATTATCAGGTTCATTTAAAATGGTCTATAGTACACGGAACAAACTCTGAAATTTATGAGTCACTATACAGCGGTGGATAAATTGAGCATCATGCTTGTCTTGTTTTCTCATAGTGCTTGGTCTCAAATAGCTCTCTGTGACTTACTTTTGTTAAAAACAAGAAGACACTTGTTTTATATGGGACATCAAATTTACATCTTTGTTCCCCCTTCTGTCCCACACCCACTGTACCCCCTGTGATGTCAGACATGACCGATCTGCAGGCTTGTCAGGTACCATCAGTGTAAAGCTGGTGCCATGTGACGCCCCCGGCAGCTTGCCAAAAGCTAATTGTGCTAATTGGCGAGCGCCAATCTTGTAACAAGGCTTTGAGAGGCGACCCACCGACACAGATGAAAGCACTCGGATCTGTCTTGTGTCAGGGACTTGTGGGTAATCAGTGCGTCCACTGACCTACAGGCCGAAGGGCAGGACTGCAGCCCTGTGGCTGGTTTGTTTGTTGGGAAGAGAGGACATGAACTGGAGGATCCTTTGCATTGGTCTGCCCTGACTCAAGTGGCAGGACATTACAATTGCGTAATTTAAGTGTGTGACGGATACTTTTAAATTCACATTATCGTCTGCAGATATCACTTCATATATAAAATACCAACATTATGTGATGGATTTAATATTTTTCAACATCTTTCTCTGTTTTATTGTCATTATGTTAGTCTGATCTTTTGTAACTTTTATTACATCTGTAAGCAAGTAAGTGTCAACTCTAAATAGAATTGTGGTGTAAATCTGAAGTTAGACTAAAAGCCATGGAAAACAATGTAGTATAAATAATCCAATCTCAGGATTGTTAGATGAGCACAGAAACCAGACAGAAACTCTCCCAGGGGCTTTAGCAGTCACCAGGTCATTTTACTTTTGCAGCTTTAGTTGTCTGATAGCCTTAGCCTGGGCTGGAGGGTGGGGGCTGTTTGGTGTCGACTGTCTACCGTAGGGACAGGGTTTAAAAACAAGGATGCACGTATGCCTCTGTTTGTCCTTTCTGCAAGATGTGGATTTTCCAAGCTTTCTTATAAGGGCACAAAAAATTGTTTTTAAAACTTCTTTACATGAATTTTCATACTGTCCACAAAGGGTTTTACACAAAGACAAAAACTGGTTCACAGTTGTCCCTTCTCAAGAATAAAACTGGTCTGATAAAAATTCAACTGACCATAAATATAGAAAGAAAAAGATGTGAACTTGTTGGTAAATACACAACCAACAAACACAGTAACAAACACTGAGAAAAAGGCAAAGTCTGAGCCATGGAGACACTACAGAGAAAGAGTCATTTAAAGAAAGTAATCATTTGTATTAGACTGTTTAATGTTGGGCAGTACATCAAGTTCTTGGTATGAAATTGATGTATTTTCAAAGTGAATATAAATAAGATTAAAGGGTCATACAATTATATTAATATACCAGTATTTTTCATGTTTTGCTGTACAATACTGGCTTTATATTCTGTAGCACAATACAATTATTTATCAGTTAATAATTCATAGAAATTTGGGAAAGTTACTTTGTATAGAAGTCTTGTTAGAAGCAACATTTAGCCATTTTACTCACTGTCTCTCTGTTAAATTAAATGTAATATTTAATTATTTCTGTCGCAGGAACGGTTAATTAAGTTTTCCCCTTTTGCAGAGACCATGCATACAATATTAATTCAAGGTCCCTTCAAGGATGAAATCTTTAAAAACAGGAATGTACATTTGCTTTTTTGGTTGTTAAGTGTTTTTTTTATTCAAATATTTAGATCTTTCTTAAATAAGAGACATGCTTTTGGGTTATTTCCCTTCTTCAAATCATGTTACAAAACATAAATACAAAAGGAAACGATGGATTAATATATGTTGTTAAAGTTTGTACATGATTTTTAACCTTGCAGAGCAACTGGCTCCATCTAATTCAATATTTGTAATCAGATTCTTTCAAAACTACAGTACAGGCCAAAAGTTTGGACACACCTTCTCATTCAATGTGTTTTCTTTATTTTCATCACTATTTCCATTGTAGATTCTCACTGAAGGTATCAAAACTATGAATGAACACATGTGGAATTATGTACTTAACAAAACAGTGGGAAAGAAATGAAAAAATGTCCTATATTCTAGTTTCTTCAAAGTAACCACCCTTTGCTCTGATTACTGCTTTGCAGACTCTTCATTCTCCTTATGAGCTTCAAGAGGTGGTCACCTGAAATGGTTTTCACTTCTCAGGTGTGCCTTTCCAGGGTTAATTAAAAGAATTTTGTGCCTTATAAATGGGGTTGGGACCATCAGTTGTGTTGTTCAAGTGTCAGGCTGATGCACAGAAACTAAGGGCCATCATAACTTCAGTGAGGATCTACAATGAATTAGTGATGAAAATAAAGAAAACACATTGAATGAGAATGTGTGTCCAAACTTTCTGGCCTGTACTGTATGTGCTGCTTATTCAGAGGTTGGCATAGATGCTGCCTGCTATAAAGGCCATTTTAGCTGTGAACAGAACATTTCTTTAAACAAACACAAAGAATACACTGAGAGAGTGTCTCCATGACAAGGATATTTTTGCTTCATACAGTTTGGCAAGAGTTTGATTTCAGAGCTGGGTTGTGGTAAAAACGTCCTCAGCAGCTACGCCAGCCCACTTTATCATCTGATCACCTCTGTGTTTGAAAGCTCCTGCCCCTAATTGGGGCGTCAGTGGCACAGTGGGACAGTGCGCTTGGTCAGTGATGGGGAAGTTGCAGGTTCCGGGCGACACATGGCAATGTGTCGTTGAGCAAGACACTTATCCCCAAGTTGCTCCCACTGCTGCGTCAGTGGTGTGTAAATGGTCATGAAAGGGTGTGAATGTGTTTGAGATAGTGATGGATAACTAACATAGAAGCTCTGAACCATCAGTGAAGTGAATGTGAGAGTGAATGGGTAGGTTTGGCCTGCAGTGTAAAGCAGCTCTGAGTAGTCAAAGACTAGAAAAGCGCTATGTAAGCTCAAGTCCATTTACCAATTAACTGTCTGTCTGTGAACTGTCTATCTGGCCCTCCAGGTTTAATGATTATTAAAGATGGAAAAATGTAGAGAATTATATCCTAAAAAGGCAACCTATGTTGTAAGATAATGACTGTCAGAGGAAAATAAATATCATGCTTTTAGAAAAAAAAAGAATATGTATTTTATAGATGCATTAAAATGATCAATGAATGATTAAAAAGCATTACACCAATTTCAAATGAATGATGAAATCAACAGCAGGACAGAGTTTCCAGCTAACACTGTGTGAATAGCTGTTTGGCTGGCACCTGGAGGTCGTGGTAAGCCCTGTTGATACTCAAAGAAAACAGCCATTTAATGAACTCGCAACAAATATTAACATTTTAACCCACTAAAATAGATCAATATATGACCGAACTTTATAAATGCCACACTTAATCTCCCCATCACTTTGAAACATTTGATCTTAAACTGCAAACATTTAAATATAACCTCAGCTTTGTCCTTGCTGATCTTGTTGTTCATAAGTAAACTTTTAGAAAAGTTGGTCTGCCTCATGAATTCTTTGCAATTGCTGGACAGTGTAGTCAATACTTTTTTCCGAAAGGGGGCAGCCAAAAACTCTACTAGTAAGTTGCTCCACATTAATGGGATGACTAATGTGGAAATCATGGAAAGGGTGTTGCGTGTAGGAGCTTTAGATTAACTCTGTGATGCCTGGTCTTTGCCCCGTCAATGAAAATGTTGAAGTTTTTCTTCTGGAAGCTGAAGCTCTTGTGTCTTTGAAGTAAGCTCTAAACTGTAGGTGGTACTAAACTCTGAGTTACTGTAATATTGTGGCATCAAGCCAGAGGGTTTCACAGTCTGACATAATAATGGTGTGGTTCAGAGTAGTCTGAATGTGACTGAGAGCATGTAACATTTCAGCACTGATTAAAGAAGCCTCAGCTGTCAGTGCTCTGACTTTTTGCCTTGGGTTTTAAAGGGTTTAATTAAATGTTAAAACTAAGTGATTGAAGACTATTTTACTGCTTGTCTTTGTACTGTAATCAGGTGTGAAACACAATATTGCCTAATTATGCTTGGTTTTTTATCTTGCATGCCTTGGTTCTATGTCTGAAACTTGACACATCCTTGTTTGCATTTCCACTCATCCACATAACACGGTCATTGCTGTATTGCTTAACACACTAAACACAATATTTTCCTCCCCCTGATTGGCACTGGTGTTATATTAAAAAGCAACAAAGCAGAAGAGTCAATCAGTCAAGAGTGTCTGGCTTTTGTTGCCATTTGCTGAATGGAACAGATCAAACGCTTCTTACTTTGTTACACCTGTGACAGCTCATGTTGGAGGGCTTAAAAGAGTGTGTGCCAAATCAAATGAATGCACAGCATACTTGGCAAGTCACTCTTCCCCAGTGCAGTGTAGCTACATGAACATGTAAACTGTCTGAGTTTTGCAGACATGGCTGCAGGGCGAAGGGAATTACACTGTCATACAGAGGATATGGAGCTGCCGTGATATCCTCTTGGCACATAGTTGAAGACCATCCAGGTGGAAATCGCATGCTTTGCCAAGTGGAAGGTGGGGGGTGAGGTAGTTGAGAGGGGCTCATCTGCATCTGAAAGCGTTGTCTTTAATGTAAACTGTGAGTGGCTTTACCTGTTGGAGCTGTCAAAGGGAGAGGAGTTTATTTGTAAAGATGAAGATTAAAGTTGGGAGGACTTATAACTTACCCGTACATTATCAATGTCTTTTTAGGGCCACACAGCAGGGACACGTGTCTGGGAGATTAAGTTTGTACCCAGTCCCCCTGTCTCAGTGAAAGAGGGAGCACTAAAGAGAAATTAACTCTAATGTTGAGCAAGGTGATACTGATAGGGTTTATAAAAGTGTACATCCAACAGACTGAAAACCTTTAACCCTGCTACACATTATGACTGGATTTAATGTTAGAAACAACTATCTTTAGTTTGCCCAGTGTAAAATATGTGGTGTTGCTATTAAAGAAAATGTGACTCATACTGTAATACATTTTTTATCATAATCATTTCTCAGTCTTTCTCCTCCCCTTCTGCATCCACACAGCTGCATTGGAGTCTTCCACTGATGAAAGCAGTGCAGACTCCAAACATGTTGCTTTGAGCACAGACTTGGTTTTAGAAAGAAGATAAAAAAAAGTCGCAATATGCTGACTCAGGTGAATAGGAAGTGTGCGTGTAATTTGTTTTCGGGCCAAACACTGATTTACCAAGAGTTGACGCATGGTCTTGATGTGAATGAAACCCTTTCTTCACAGCTGTGGTCTCTTCCAAGGCTTTTTCTTGCAGTATTTTTAGAACCTGTGTGTAATAGTGTTGATTCACCGTTGACCCCTGGGGACCCCAGCAGCCTCCAGTAAAATGTCAACATGTACATGAATAATAATACATAAAAATAAACTACCAGTTAGTGAAGAAATACTAAATGAAAATGCCCTTTGAATGAAATAAGTTTGTATTAGGTCGTCATTCAGACTTAACAGTATAAGCAATATTGTCCCAAAGAATAAAGTTTGAAGAAACTGGGATATCTTTAAAACTCAGTTTGCTCACCTAAAGTTGATATCTGTGCACATCTCCATTAGAAACCATTATTTGTCTGATCATATCTTATGTTCATCCGCCTATGATTAAAGGTGGTGTCTTCTGTTTTTACTCTTTTTTGCATATGTGATATAACATTACATGTAACATTTGAGAAACAGCGTCATCCAATCAAATCACTGATACAGTCTCTAAAGCCGCAGTTAAAGGCAGCTGTGAGGTGCCCTATGTAGGTGTTCAGAGGTACAACATGCTGACAGTCAGCATCAATGTTTGCCTTATACTTTAGCTCATAAAAACATACTTGTGATATGTCAAACCACATTGCACATACAAACACATATGTGAGCAACATCAGTGCAGAAAAATTCAACATCCATGTATGCTAACTAGGCATTTTTTTGTGCATTCACCTGTCTGCAGACTAGATTTTGTTGTTTTATATCTTCTGCTCATTGGGATGCCAGTGTTTTGTGAGGTTCTGTGTATGTGTACATTGTACCATAAAATGTAGCCAATGGTATAACAGGAGACGTTTACATGTTAATGTCATGTCTCTGTCTCATCATACTGAATGATTAGATATGGAGGAAACCATGAAATAAACATGGAAATGAAAAACAATTAGTGCGTTTCTAAACTAAGTTAACTGCATCTTACTCATATGCCAGTCTAAACTCCATCTCCTAGTTTTTACTTATTTTATTATCCATGAGAAACAAAGGAAGTGAAAAGAAAATGCATCTTTGTTTGTTTGATTTAGACACACAGTCACAAAGCACCATACTTTAATGGACCTACTTACAAACACAACAAGCTGTGAAGTCCTACGTGATGGAAACTGAGAATCTGGACTCAGTGTTTGAGAGAGTATGCTGAGTATTTTTTAATGGCAGTGGGAGAGTTTCCAATGTTTTAAACACAACCTAGATTGCTTAATGGTCCCACAAGGCAGACTGAATTAATTAAGAGGTAATCTTGAACTGCCATATTACTGTACCTTTACTGATACAATAGCAACTATTACATAGTATGGATTTGATGCAAGAGCTTAAGTTTGTGCCTCCTTAGTAAATGTTAATGTGAGTTTGGATAAACAGCCTTGTTAACAACTGCTGTCTTTCATGGTCATGCCCCCTACCACAGCTGGTTAACAGCTATGGCCAGCCTGTCTGCACACTCACAACAAGACACAATAATGTCTCTAAAAAATGTCTTCCCAAATGAAGCTGTGACAGGTAGGATTTGGAGGCCAGATTTCCTGAGCACCATAACTCTGTCTGTGTTATCATAGCCTCAGTAGTGTCTCAACAATGTCTCATGTTAATGAGGCTTAGCCAAACTTTTTACTAAGTGAGTGTGCACTCCAACATAAGCAGTTCTTACATCATTTCCAGGAGTTGAAGAGTTAGTGAACATGTAGTTTTGGCCACAAAGAAACAATTTGCCTATATTTAGAAAGCCTCTCACTGTGGTCCTTCATATGTTTTTTGTTTTCATCTGGCCAGTACACATGGCCCATGCACGCATTTGAGACTAAAATGTGATCAGTATCTGAATATGCTATTTGTGTAATCATTAGTTCAACCAAACCATGTGTGTTTATGCTCATTTTTCTTGTGGAGGGCTGTCTGCAGGCCATCCCAATGTAACCACATCCCTGATTGATGAGGATCACAGAGGAGCATAAATTAAATGGGGTGATCATCATTTACTAAGGTAGATGTCAACACTTTGGAGCTGACATAGCTCTACATTCTTATTTTCAGGTTAAAGAGTGGGCTCAATATGGTACATATCGCTTCTGTGAGGCCCTGCTCACACCGAGACGAAAACATTTTCATATTGAAAATGGTCTCTGTAGACAGCATCCTTTAAAGAAATGTCAGTCCATAAGAAAACACTGCAAATGCTGTAGTACACATGCCAGACCTGTATGTGGCGCTGTAACACTTTTGCAGAGATACACCAAAACCAGACAAGAAGACATGCAGCATATGCATACCTCATTTGAAATGTGAACAAACTCTGGCATATATGCCCCTGTGTTGCTCATGGTGGTTTTAGAGGGACAGTAAATTTTACTGGTAAAGCCATGAGACCCCAGAAGCTTTTGCAGTGAATATGAAACTGTATGCCACCATTGATCCTGTTGTTGTCAGGGTTCACGCATGCAGTTTAAGGGAGAGCTGGGTCTATGATGTCATTGTTTCTGAAACTATCCAAGGCCAGTGTTTTCAGATTTTTTCCTGTTTTCAAAAAATATGCATTTGCAGTCACCCAAAATGCCAAAACATGTAGATAAAACAACATCCCAGCACATGATCTTCTAAATCCATACAAACAAACGACTATCTCTGGTGCCTAAGTAACCCTTTAGAAAGGATGAGTAAGATAAAATCTGAGGGGGTGGGGTATTTAGAGCACGGATGAGGATGCCCTGATCACTATCACCAGATCTGGCTGTTGCTGTAACTTCTCCTTACTCCATCATTGTCAACAGGCAAGAGGGAAGAGAGGAGCACAGTAGATGAATGACTTTCTCCCTCTTTTATTTTGGCCCCTGACTGTCATTATTCCTTCAAATCAAAGGGTTTGAATTTAACCCTGCATCTGTCTTCTACCCAGTCATCTTTTTTAACTTCCAACCCAGCATCACAACCAATCATGAGAAAGATATTTCTATGAACCCTCCACATCCCACTTCCTCTGGATAAACCATAACTTATCATGTTCCTTTTCAGCTTTTAGCCCTGAATCTGCATATCTAAGTTTTCTTTTTCCAATGCTCATCTTATTTTACTCGCTTAATGATTAAGTTAATTTTTACTGTAATTCACCAAGAGAACAGTTGAAGCAAGAGCCTGAACAGCTGATCAGGGAAGGCAAGCTCCAGCCTGAACAACAGCCATCTATCTTGGTCTTCACTGGCATCCTGACACACATCTCAAAGCTTAGCTGTTGCTGTTTGTAGTGTGATCTGTATTGGGCAGTTTGTCTGCTCATTGTTTGTGTCTTAATCACATTGACTGACAGACGAGTCCTCTGGGCTGTCTAAGCCACATGAGACACTCCTCCTCAACTTCCTGTGATCTGTTACACTCCCAAAGGGCATGAGAGAAGTATCAAAAGAAGGAGGAAAACATCATGACAATATTTCCCTAACTGCTAGTTAAGGATGAAATAATGATTTCCCACAGTGTAGATTAATCTAAACAAGCTTGGCAGCCACTTTCATTCAGAAAACCAAATAGCTCTAAAGAAGTTTTTGATCTGAAGCTTCATAGTGTAAATGCCTGCAGAAAGCAACAGGTAGGAACATGTGTTCTCATTACATTCCTGCCTCCTTCTATCTCTGATGAAGTGCAAGCAGTATTATGTATTCAATTGTGTCTTCCTCTTATTCTTTACAAACTTCCCCTCTGGGAACTGTTGAGTGCCGTTTGTTGGACCTGATGCTGGTGGTGCGAGCCATGCAAGCCTACCACCCTGCTCCAGTGTCCTCGCCTGTCCCCGTCTGGCCTGCCCACCCCTCCAGCTCCCTGCCGTGGTGTCCCTTTTGAGGGCCAGCTCCTCTGAACCCAAATAACCATTCCATTTGTTTTGCCAGGGCTGGGAATGCACTCAGCCATCTTTAGTTGTGTTTCTGCCAGCCCCGCTGGGTGCCAAACCTGTGGACCTTACTCATATGCCAGCTCTTCCCTTTCTCTCTCTCTCTTTCACTATGTCTGCTTCATTTTGTGACTGTGCCAGTGTCTAAGTCAGCGGTGAAGGGTCCTGAGAATGGACTGTCTGTACGGTGATGTGGTGGTGAGCGTGTTGCACTGGGTATTCAGTAGTGTGAGTGGACTGACGACACTTTCCCCTCCATATTTTCATCAGTGGCTTGATTACTGTAGACTTAATCCAACTGCTAAAGTTTCTGATGGCTTTTCTTGGGAGTTGTATTTTTCTTTTGTGGTATTGTATACTTGTTCAGATAATGTATCCGTGTATTTCCCTTGCTAAATGTGTCCCTTTAATGCCTCAAACCCCCAGAAAATCTCTTTTAGTGATAATAGTTCAAACTTTGTGTTGGCTAAGGCCAATCCAGAATAGTCACCACAGCTATTTCATGATCTTTCTCATTCCTTCAGTAGATGCTTAAATATATCCATATATAATATCACATTTATATGAAAATCTTATGGATTTTTAATCTTAATTTCTCAAAACCGCCAACTGATAATTTTCCTGAGGTAAGAGTTTTATATATTTTAGTTTATTGATATAATTTTTTAACCATCTCTACACTTTTGGCCATTATATAGCAACAATTATTTCAGAAAATTAAATATATACACTTACTGGCCACTCTATCACATACATCCATGAACTGCTCATTTCCGCAAATACCTAATCAACCAGTCACGTGGCAATATCTAAAAACATTTATGCCTTAAGCAAGCTGACCGATTGAGTTTCAGTCTGATCTTCAGAATGAGGTAGAAAGTTGATTTAAGTGGTTTGAAATGTAGTACATTTGCTGGTGCCACACAGACTGGTCCGAGTATTTCAGAAACTGCTGGAGTTTTCATGCACAACCATCTACAGGGTTAATAGAGAATGGTCTGAAAAAGAGTAAATATCCAGTGAGCCCCAATTTTTTTGGACGAAAATACCTTGTTGATGAAAGGGTCAGAGGAGAATGGCCAGAGTGGTATGAGATTATAGGAAAGGCACAGTAATTCAAATAACCACACGTTACAGCCAGTGTATGCTGATAACTGCGCGATATAACTGTCTACAGCTAATCAAAGGCTACACTGTGCCACTCTCATCGGCTAAGGACAAGAAACTGAGGCTATAGTTTACACAAGCTCACAGACCTGGAGAGCAGAAGTAAGTTTAGATTTCTGCTGTGACATTCAGATGATTGGGGTCACATTGTCATGTAAACAAGATTAAAGCATGAATCCATCCTGCTTTGTACAAATGTTTCAGGCAAGTGGATGTGTAATGGTGGGGGCTGTTTCCTTTGGATACTTTTGGCGTCTTAGTATCAACCAAGCACCGTTTAGACTCAACAACTTACCTCAGTTCTGTCACTGACTTTAAACATCCTTGTTTTTTATAGTTTACCTGTCTTCTGATAGCAGCTTGTTACAAAGCTCAAAACTTGTTTCTTTAGCATGACGATGAGTTCATTGTCCTCCAATAATGTTCATTTGGACCAAAGTCTCTGAGTAGTGTTTACTGCACCTTTTTAAATCCATCTAATCTAATCTATGCCACAAAGAATTAATGCAGTTTGGAAGGCAGAAGGGGGTCCAGTCCACTACGAGAACTGTGTACCAAATAAAGTGGCCAGTGAGTGTTTATATTTGTTCAGTACTTATGTGCAATTGAAGGCTTTTTTATATTCGTTATGGTACTAAAATGCTTAGAATGAACTCCGAAGAGAAAAGAAATAAAATAGGATTATTTCTATTTTTAAGGCTTAAATTATACTTTAACATGTATGTTCTAGATGATTCATCTGATGTACACATTTTAGGGTACAAAAGCTCCTAAAATGTGTCAAGTGGAAATACATGTATGTCATATCCTCTGCTCAATATCTTTTCACTATGCAGCATTCACACTTTCTAAGAATATCATTCAGAGTAACACAGTCATTTGATGGGTACACTTCTTAATTACGGGAACCTGAGAAACAAAAAAATTAACATATTTATTCAGCTATTTGTAATTAAGCAGCCGCTGCTCATTGGAGACAAATAGGCCATGGATGAGACTTTAATGCCTCATTGCCTCCTCCTTCACCGTTGTGTGCAAGATGGATGAGTGAATTAATGTAAACACTGCACAGAGTCCCAGAAATGCTCACGGAGCAGAACAAATGTGAGAGTGTTCAGTTTTCACTTGAAAAAACACAAGTCACTGATAGCATCTATTATTTTAAGAGATTTGGTTGTAGGTATCACTTAGGTGAAAAGAGGCACAGATGTCCGCGTGTTCAGTGTGAAAAACAGAATGTAGATATTTCCCTACAAAATGACTAAATTTCACTGATGGATTAAGTTTAAGTTATTTAACATTTGTTCATCTTGTAAATTCCAGGACTTTTTTTCTCAGTAAAACAGTTAACACTGGTTTGCACATTGCTACAGGAAATAATACAAGTATTTAAACAAGTGGTCAGCATATTTTTCACATTTCTGAGACGTTCAGTGTCATTTGTAACACTTCATCGTGGATTTCAATAATCTTTAAGGGTGTTCATCACTTTCATCCTCATAGCCCTGGACATTTTATCAAACATGACAACAGAGAAAGTGGGTGAAAAGGTATGGTCGGGGAGGATTTCCTCAGCTAAACGGAGGGAAAAAGAAAGGGGAGTAATTTGCTCTGTCTGGTACATTACCCATGAATGAGGCCTGAGTACGTCAGGGGACTCATAGAGGATGCACTCTGGCCTTCAGAGACAAAGAAAGGGCACCACCAGTCACTTTGTAGCACTTAAATACACCGCTCCTGTTTCCACACATTATTCACCTCAGTCATTTTGTTCAGTTGTTTTTGTTCGATTTTTGGACCTTAACTCAATTAACCACAAATAATTGATCCATACTTTCCAAACAAGCACTTGGAATGATCAAAGTTAAGTTCATGGGGATTGTTTCGTCTGTCATGAAAGGTTTATCTGACTTTACAGACCTGAAAATGTGTTTTGTGATTTTGTGTAATGCTATTTCAGGTGTTATTATATTAGATAGATCTTATTACACCTCAAAATCCGATTTATTAATCTTTGTTTTAGACAAGTTTTTAAGTTTGGTTTTGTTCTCACAGCTTATAAAACATATTTCTTTGCATTTCTTCTCTTGTCATATTCCATCATATATGTTCAACATTGACTTATTTCTTCCTAGGACTGCACTGAAGAAATGTTGTGTTGACAAGGTTTCAGAATTTAAAGAAAGATCCATATTAGCAGCACAGTCTGACTGCAAGTAATACAAACAGGTGTTTTCTATGGTTGCTTCTACTGTCTTCTATTTGGTGGGCTTGCTTATTAAAACGTACATACTTTCACAATTTGTCCAAAATTTGAGACATCTGCTCCATAGGAAACTTCAATATGGCTGTGATAAAGTTTTAAAATTAAAAAAGAAACACCTTTCTATGTAATCATGTGAAGTATTAGATACGATATTCCTGTTTCTAATGGCTCAAAAAAATTCAATTTGTATTGGAATCAATTCTTCTGTTCAACAGTGAAATCATAGGACCAAATTTCAATCAGGACTTTGACAGATGAGACAAAACATAAATTGAATAATTTCACACTGAGTTCGATAAGACCCCCTACATCAGGGGTGTCCAAACTTTTTACATCGAGGGCCACGTGCAGAGGAATACATGGACAACTGAGCCACTTTCCACGCCTCTCTTTTAATGTATTGAAGTTAAAATTTTAAGGTTTATGAGTGGTTTATAACCTGTCGAGGGGCCTTTGTTTCCCGGGCTATTACTAGATTCACACCTAGTACAGGGGAGACCTTTTGAGCAGCAGAGATGGGAGACACTGACATCTTAGCTTCACTTTCAGACACAAAACAAGAGTAAATTGCAAGAGTGTTGGTGCTTGAAGATGAATATTGCAGTATACTTTGTAAATGAGACCTTGTGGCAAAGTAAATATAGCAGAAAATGTGCATGACTGATGGCATTTGCTGCTGTAATTAAAATATCTTGATTCCTCAACTGTTTCGGGGGCCGATTCAAAATGGGCAGCGGGCCGCATTTGGCCCCCGGGCCACAGTTTGGACACCCCTGCTCTACATGAACAGAGAAAGACCCCAAATAACTACTGTAGTGCAGGACTCAATGTATATCCCCTCATATTCAAAATCTAGAAGGCACATAAATCTTACCACATCACTGTGAGCCGCAGAGAGCTGAAGGCAGAAAAAGTGCCCTCAGCCTGCTGGTCCAAAGGCTTTCCCAACATCATCTGAACTGGCATGGAGAGCACCAGGACCACAGCAGCATCCCAATACAACCAGATCAGACTCAACACCCCAAACACCTCAAAGCTGGAGGACTACTTAAGCTCTGTAAAGGATCCTTTACTGAGAAAAGTCCAGACCACAGATTGGCTTAAGAGACGGGTCGCCACTTAAAGAGCTGGCTCCCAGAGAACGACAGACTCAGTCCTCACTTTAACACAACAAAAATAGAGACAGAGCTCCACTTCTTCACCTCCTGCCTGAAATATCAGGCTGTTAGAGAAATACTAACCCTAAATCACACACACGTCCAGAGTTTTTAAAAAGGCAACTGATAGAAAATCCCATCTTTACTGGAGCACATACAGAACTATGAGATTAATGTGGCCAAATACATTAAAGTGTGTGAGAACCTGAGGATAACGAGGGAAAAGCTGAATGCACACAAACACATACACTCAGACACAGGCAAAAATCATATATGTTTTTCTATACTTTTTCTCTTTTTATATCAACAGATTTTTTTTTCCTGTATTACATTAGGTAGAACTTTTATCCCTTTGGGAAACTCCCTCAGGGTGATTAGGATTCCAATAGCAGTTTTTAAAAGGAGATAAAAAAGATACATAAAAAGATAGATATAAACAAACATGTATATCAATAAAATCAAGAAATTTACATATAAAATTATTAACCTTTCTTATCTTTATGTGTCATTTAGTCGGCACCACCATCCCATTTTATATCATTTTTCTCCCTTTTATTTAAACATTTTCTATTTTTTTATAATATGCTTTGGAAATAATGCCCTTGAACACTCATGCCCCTAAAGCTTTTTAAATTGAAAACTGAGTAGGGGTACTTGGTTTCCTCACTTCATTTTCTGACACTTCTTTTCTTCCTCTGTACTTAGTGTCAAACCAGGCATCACCTGCTCTACTGCCCCTTGACTTCTTATCTCTGCTATTGGCCAAACACCTTGTAAACAAGTGGTCATTCGATCCTCACGCTCCATCTCTTTCCACTTTTAGAACCAAGTGGCCCCTTGATGGGGATATCCTGGTTGGCATGGGAGTGTCCAGACTTGTCATACAGCATTATCTCCCACCACAACCCCCAGCCTCCCAAACAAGAGGTGGTCCCTGATGAATCATGAAGTTGCCTCGTGATCGTCTTTCAAGTAAATTCGGCAGTGTTATCATCTGAGACTTATTCTTAATGACAGTTACCATGTAGGATATCTGATTATAGACCACACACCAGGTCTGTTCACAGCTTATTCTGCAGTTATGATGTCATGAATTGGACACACATCCATGACTTCAGTGAAACATGTTTGTGTGCTCGACTTAACCAGGGCACCAGCCGGGAGTGTTGTGTCGGCATTTCTCTATATGTGCATAGTTGGCTCATGACGCGCAGAATTTTAGTGACACTGATCAGAGTTTCCTTGATCTGTTGTTGAAGTGTGTAATTACATGTGATTAAAAGACCTGACATACTGCACACTGGGAGAAAAATACACATAAGTGTGATAGAGGACAGAAAAAGCAGAGGTGGAATAAAGTGTGTGGGAAGAGAACAGTTGTAATAAAAGAGCCAGAAAGTAATCCATTACATACTTCAATATGTTTCCCAGCTAATTGGTGAATAGGGTAGAAATCCTGCTGTTGTGCTGTTTTTATCTGTACATCCACATGACTGGGTAGTTGAGTAGTTCCACCCAGTAGTACTTCATTGCATTGTTTGTGAGTATATACAAAAATAAGAAATTAGCAGTTCAGATACTGAAGCTGCAGCATTAAAAAGCCAATCTGGCACTTGCAGTACTGAAGTTAAACAACCTTATCATTTTTCCACATTTTGCAAAAGTTTGTCCTTTGGTTTTTTGCTGAATTATGTGCAGTATTTTAATTGTAATTCAAAGCAAGTTGTAAAATAGCCTAGTTTGTACATTTAAAATGAATCTAGTCTGAAGTTATGTCCTAGTGTTCTTTTCCATCTGCCAAATCATCATTCAGCCGGGCAACTCCTATTTTCAACCATGTCACCTGCTTGAGTCCCTGTTGTAAACCAGTGCAAACATACAGTATCAATGAATAATGGCCAGCAGTTCAGTATACTGCAGTTACTGTCTGAAGGAAAAGAGCAGACATAAGTTGAGATGGATGGATGGCAAATAGACAGATGAGGCAGTGAATGAGGATTTTGTTTTGTTTGTTGGGCCGCTGAGAAACAGTTATGCAGAAATGCACTTCTGATATCTCTACATATTTGAAATAGTGGTTCTTCCTCTGCAGCTGTTTCATCATGCCAGAGCACTCACAGTGTGCTTGTAGACATCATTTAGGGACCAGCAGTCATCCCCTGCTACTTGACAGAAAAATCCCAGGGCTTGCAGTTTAGAACTTTTTGACATGTTACATTTTGTTTAGGTGCACATGTGCAAAGGCTTTGTTTTGTTCAGGGCAATGCAGACTCCAGTTGTTCACTGGAGTGTAAATCAGACTTTAGTTGTAAGTAAAGAGAAAACTTTATCTACTGTATGGTCAGCATGGATTCACAGGTAATTCCAGATAAAAAGGTCCTAACAAGTTCATGATCTTTGGGCACAAGATGTTTCTGCAAGAAACACACTTGGCAACACATGGGGCTTGCATGCATTTTTTAGCACTCAGTTGTGCAGCTTTGGACTGTTCCAGTAGATTTGATCTGCAGTAAGGAGATGCTCCCAGACGTTTTAGGACGTTTTGTTCTGCACTGCACTACAACTGCAACACAGACACTGACTGCAGACAGCATTGTGTGGGGCTTGGCAGACACCCCCTGAAGCGTCTTTTGAAAAAGGTTACCTTGTTTGCCCCTTGAGCTATTTTCGCTCTGTCTCTCTGTCTGGACTCGCCAGTCTGTGAAAATACTCCTCACTAACCTTACCTTCTCCTTCCTCCCTCCCGTCTCACGTCTGTCATGACATCACCTACATCAGGTATCCAAAGCAGACAGCAGTAAACGCTGTTTGTTTAATAAGCATTATTAACACACCTGCTCTGCAGCACATTCCTGATTACACGGTCTAATGGGACGGGCACTTCAAGTGGGATTAGCTGAGCCTGGGGGCCTACACCTGAACTTTGATGCTACTCTTATATGCAAAGTTCTCCTCGCTCTGATATAAAGAGGTTGGAAGGTCTAAAATAAGTGAGGCTTTTGAAAAACATTTATAAACCTTGCTTTGTAGTTGGATCAGCCTGATTTAGTGTCTGGTTTCAGGCAGATCCATCTTACCTCTGCAATGATTGTGCATAGCCCAGAGCACCACAGCCTAATCAGTGTCCTTTAAAACAGAAGGAGGTCGGAGCTGCGAGTGAGAAGACAGCAGGGGGGACTGCTCATACAGATTAGCTTAGGTGCTAACAGCTTCAGCTGCAGTTTTGTTAGATCTAGGCCGCGTTTCTTTATTAAATCAGAAACAAATTTCAATCAACATTTCTCCTTAGATATTATGTTTCACTTCACTTTTCCATTGTTTTGGCAAGAGTTTGTTGTACAAACTAGCAAATTTTTTTCGTTTTAAACTGTGGCAGTAGTGCCCCCTTTTACATTACCTGATTGGCCTATAATGAATATGATTGTTGGAGTAATTGTTAATCACCTGTGGGAAATGCTTTTGAATGAAGAAGATGCGTGCTGCTGTTATAACTTTTTTTCTTTCTTTTCTAAGAAAGTATAGAAATTGAGTTTTTTTTCTAATTATATATTTTTAATAAATAAAAACAGTTCAGATTAGATTTACCATTCAGTATCCCTGCATGCATTCTTCTTGCACGTGTCGAGTAATGCGAGTCTTGACACTGAGTCACCGCCCCTCAAGTGTTGGTGAGGAAATGCACCAAATGTCCAGGGATATGACTAATGCAGCTTAGATGGCCAAATGTTAAAGGTCTCTGTCTAGATATGACAAGAATGACCTTACGTGGGTCAGCATTCATGGACTTTGCCAAATGCATGCACCCTGGAGCGTGTCTCATGCTTCCATCCACTCAGACCTCCGTGTTTATGTGTAAAGCTTGGTCACAGCTTCTGCTTTTGAAGGATCCAGACATAAAAGGGTCATGTCTGTTGATGACATTTCTGTTTCAATGAACTTACTCTTAGTATGTGGTTTAAAATAACTAAAAATGTCTTACAAAAGGTTTTTGTTTTAGATTAAAGTCTTTTTAGATTTTTTAATTGGATGTAGATGTTTTGTAGTTATTTTTAACACCTATTCTCTTACATGCATGTCTCATAAGCCCCAGTCACACACTCCCGTTTCTCATGGCGATTGTGCACCATTGTCATAATCCTGATAAAGCGTGCTTTGGTCGTGGTGCATGCGCTACTTGGTCTGGATCAGCATTGTATAGTCGTGGATGAACGGCAGGGAACGTGGAAGGGTCCCAACAGTTTTGAACTGTTCAACGGTATTAGCGTGGCATGTACGGAGCTCAGTCGGGCTGAACGTGGCTCAATCCTGAAAGCTTTATGAGGACGACTGACAAGGATGTATCCGTATGAGCCCCGACTGTGGCCCGTTCAAGACGGCGCAAGCGACGGGGCTCAGTCGGGGCTTACGTGACGCGAACTGAGCTCGAGCGGGGCTGACGTCCTGTCAGCGGGATGGAATCCTCCTCATATCGCTGTATTAACCTAACTGGAGCGGGATGAACGCCCCCTGAAGCTCTGTAGCAGCGCCACTGACGGTGTATTTACGGGGTGTGTCCAGGGGTGAGACAGTCATTTCATCCCGTATCATAGCGATCACACCAGCCTCCTCAATCGTGTACAGTCGTGCACAGTCGTGCACAGTCGCTATGAGAAACGGGAATGTGTGACTTAGGCAATACGCAGTGTTTTTATTTTAGAGAAATGCAAATTGCAATTTCATTAGGAATATATAAACTTCTGAACATGATGTTGCCCCACATTCTTGGGCTCCACTGTTGGTGCAGCACAAACGGGCCTGATGGAGATGGGCAGACATTGCAGGCTTTCTTTGCAGTTCTTTAAGCACGCAGACTGACCTTGTTCAGTCAGTTCCTCACTGTGATCAGAGATCTGTGTGTTGCACTGTTCTATGAATCTTGCATTTAAATCTCTGGAAGAAAGCCCATGGTATATCAATAAGGTAATAGTGAGGAACTGGTCTTCTTGGAGTGTTGTCTTCCTTAGACACCGCATTCACAATCTATCAGTTCACCAGTCTCAGGGGACATGGTCCTACATTTGGAAATGGCACCAGGACTGACACGGAACAATCCTGCCACTCTACTCGGCCCTTTTCCACTAGCATGCCTTGGCCCTACTCTACTCGGCCCTACTCGATTTGCAGTGTGTTTCCACTAGCCTGGTACCTCCTAAAACAAGCTAGTTTTAGTACCTACTCCGCTCTGGTTCCAAGCGAGCAGAGTCGATACTAAAAGATGATGTCACCGACTGCCGGCTACTGATTGGTCAGACAATGTCGTCATCGATGAGTCATGACCGCGACGACCTAGCATGCTAGCGGTAGCTACCATTAGCTTACCCTTATACGTCTTTTCTTTGCAGCTCGATTGCTCTCGTCCTCGGCTTCATTCTGTTGTATAGCTTCCAAAACTCTCCTGTGCTTTTCAAGGGGTGTTTCTTCTTGCCACCTGCAGCCTTCTCCTGCTTTTCAGTTTTATTCGGTTTGTGACAAAAAGCCACAGATTGTTGTGTCATGCTCAAAATGACGTCACCGCAGTGCCGCTCAGCTGTTTACAGCGACACTGCACCACGTTGGGCAGGCAACTGGGGCTAATGGAAAAGCAGCACAAGGTGAGTAGAGTAGAGTAGGGCTAATGGAAAAGGGCCATTAGTAAAGGAACATAATTGTTCTATTGCATGGGCCTTATCTTACAGGGTCGGAAGTGGCATGTTGATGCTTGGAGTACACACAAACTCAATAAAATTGCAAGATTCATGCACACAGGTGTTGTCAGTTAGGTACCGTTCAGGTGACAGTCCCATTTGTGTGGCTGGTACACACCTGGCAGCATTTGAAGCTCAGAACAAGAGTGAATACTGCAGGGGATTTTGGCACATTTCTTTTGGGCACTTCTCACATGTGTTGCTGGGTTGTTCATTCCACAGATGCATGATCCTTACTAGTTGTACGTTTTGTAATGATGATTCATCAGGCTTTACAACGATATAAAATCCTAGACAATTGTTATTGGTAAAGGCGAGAAATCAGTCAAAATAATGTATGCGGACTTCAAGTGTCTTTTTTAAATGTCTGTTGTGTAGAAGGGGCTTTTCACTTTACATGATTTATAGTATTGTTTTCTTCTTTTCTTTAGTAATTCTGGCCTGTGAAGAGATATAACCCGTTTTCACCTCAGGAAATTCACTCACAGTAACTGAGACAATGGAGAGGGTGGTGTTCCCCCTCTCACAATCACTGGTGAGAACTGTATCCGGAAGATGGCAAGTTTAACGGAAACATTCATGTGCAATAATAATCTCTTGTAATTAAGGCCTTTTGAAGTGATGCACAGTCCTGATGGACTGTTTTTGTTGAAGTGACATGCACACCTGACTGTTATGCTCACACCTCATAAGGACTTACTTTACCATAGAAAAAGGAGCCACAAAGTATATTTATAAAGACTCAAGATTACTGCAAACATTTTTTTTCCTGAGTTCCAGTACATTCAAGAGTATGTACTTAAATGTTAAATACCCACTACACAGACAAATGTGGTGGGTTTTTATGTCGGAGATGCACAATATTTTCTGATCAATATGTGTAGGAGTATAACTGCCTTCAAAGATATTATTGTATTGACAGATGTGAGCATTTTTGCATGTATTTGCAGCTGATATTTTAACCATAGAAATTTGCCATATATCGCCCATATATTGGCTGTAATATTGGCTGAATTTATAATTGTGATATTTTGGTTTACCTCATCATATTATGTCCATTGGTATAAATCGAAAGTATTGTTTAATACACAATAAAATGATCTTGTTGCTTCAAATCTTTTTGAACTCAAAAAGACTGCAACCATGAGATAAACCTATTCATTTAAGCTAAAAGGAGGCTTTGTGCTCTTGGCTAAAAATATTGGTAGTAGTATTGGCAATAATCAGTTTGGAAATATTTTAATATTGGATATCAGTAAAAATCCAATATTGTTAAACTGCTTTTTTGTGTATGACTGCATTAGATTTCAATTATTGCAGATACATAAGCATCACTTTAATGATGGTTGCTCTTCAAATGTCACCATAATAATTTAATTTGCAGTGCACTGACACATTTTACATCCTCATGTAAAGTTTGGTAATCTACAAAGAAAATATTTTTAAAAGATAATGTAATGGATCTTAAAGTATAGTTGCAAGTCTTATGGAGAGAAAAATATAAAGTACATTTCAAAATTAGAATGATTTAGCCAATCAGTTACTTACTCATGGAGTACTTTAGGGTTTTTTCAAGCCTGAGCTGTTTGATCTGAATAAATCAACTTCTGATGCATTTTCTGGAATGGTTTGTTTTATTTAAGGTGCTTTAACTGTTCTAGATAACCCATGCATGGGCCAAATAACTGAACACTGGTTTACTTTAAAACAGGGGTCTTAGTTTGTCTCGAAGAGCACCAAATTTTATTTTCCTGTAGGCAAGAGGGCTTTCAGAACTAAACAAGGACCAGATTAAAAACAACAGTTTTACTGATTACTCTATTAATCAAACTACAGGAACAACAAAAGCGTATTTGAACTAGGATGTCAAGCTCTCGTCGCATACAATCAGCATAAATGATAAGTAACCAATGACTCAAACACCATGGCAGACAGAGGGCAGAAATGGTCAGAACGGCAGTTAAAGTTTTTTACATCATGATGCTTACTGCATCATTATGTAAATTATCTGTGGAAAATACTAAACATAATTTTCATTTTATTGATCAAAGTACTGTTACGATGCCCTTCCTCACTGTGCAGCCAAATTGGAAAAAAAATGCTACTACCTTAGACCCTAATCCCTAAGTCACAACTAAAACCCTTAATATGTGAAGGCAACCTTAGTAAGTAGCACGAGTGACTTTTCACGACTTCAAAGCACTGTAATAAGAAAAGTATGTATTCAGAGGTAATATTAAGATGCAGACGACACTCTGAAGTGTTAAAGTCCAAAAGATCTTAGTAATAAGATATGAAGAAAGATAAAAGCATGATACCGTCAGCCTGAAGAGCTGCTCTTTGTGCGGCTGAAGCAGCCACTGCCAAGTTTTTAAATCATCCAACTGCCACAACAATGCTTACTCAGCAAAGAACACTTTATCTTCTTTGATTTAATTCAACTGTGTTTAATTAATTTATATTCCATTGACTCTCATCCAAAACATACTTATTTGTTCTCCATGGAGAAGGTGCCACTTAATTACTCTGGTGTAATTTTCCTACAACTCCAGAGAATAAGAGCACTCCCACGTTTCACCAATGTCTGCCTAATCTGACAAGAGCTGGTTGATGTAAATGTTGTTGATTTAATGAACTGCCAGCTCTGGATACCATAGAGGTGCTTAAACTGTAAAAGTAGAGACAGACATCAGTATATCATGAACATTTTCCCTGTTTTCCTGAATACACATTCACAGGAAGTTTCTTTGCACAAGGTCCTTAGATTCTTCAGGTTGTTGATTTGGATTTTAAGTTTCCCAGCATCACTTTGTCAGTCAGTGACAGTTTGTATTTCTGACAGAAAATTAAGTGAAGTAAAGTTACAAATCAGCTCCCCCAGTTTAGATGTGTTTGACCCAGTGACCCATCCATTAACAGGATAAAATTTCCATCAGCTGAATATATATATATATATATATATATATATATATATATATATATATATGTGACCTGAAATGTAGTATCTGTTAGTTTTTTTAAGTCTTATTTTCCTCTCTGCATCCTCTCTGGCTGTTGTACCTCCTGTCCACACAAAAAGGCTCAGTTACTGTGTTGTGCTCAGACTGAAGCCATGATGTTATGATATAAAGCCTATACAGACATAGTCAGTCCTATTTTTAATTTACACAGTTTGGTAAAACATTGGTTGGTGAACAAGAAAAGATTGATTGGATGATAAGAAATGACACACAAAGTGCCTCTAGTCTTGTGCAAAGTAAAATAAATTCAACAGGCACAGGTAGGGCTGGGTTATATTTGCTAATCTCAATGTCACAATGAACTTTGTGGAGAATTTTACATTGAATTAGACTGTGAAGAGCACGAATGGAGGATGAATGAACAAGCTTTAAAACGGAAACCCATTGCTGGTCAGTAAAGATTATATTCAGGTCCTTCAACCAGAAAATCTTCATTGTGGCTGAAGGTTTTGAGCTGGCTGAGTCTGAAGTGTTGTATATCACAACAACACACACCTTTGTATATCGTTTGTTTGCGCTGAAGCCACTGGGGATGAGTATAATGGCCTAACCCAGCCAATAAAGTCTTTGCTAAGGCCAAACTCTTCCTTTACGTCAAAAGGGTTCGCCTACTCAGCTCTGTCAAAGGAAACAACCATCTCAGAGATTTTGTTGCTCTGCGAATAGATATCGTAGCTGCATAATAATAAGACTTACTCTCCCTAGTTGTTGTGTGTTTGGGTAGCAAATCAAATGAAAAAAACACTTAGCTTCTTGATCTGTTCCTTTAATGTCTTTATGAAGTCTCTCAGCATTTTGCACTTGATATTTATCAGACTGTCAGTCAAGTCCTGTGGAGCTGCAGGTTGCACCCTGTACAGCTGATGGGAGAGAGCACATGCTGAATCCTGCTTGCTCTCTTCAAATTTTCAACACATTGTGCATTTCTGTGGTCCAGATGTGAAAAGGTTCCTAATAATAGTTGGCACAACATCTGGCAGTCATTATCAAACTGCTAGTTTGTTAAAATTGAGGCTTTCAGGAGGATTCAGGTTGAGTTTCTGCTAGTGGCAGGCAATATGTATAAAGTTAAATCATAATTTGATAACAAATAAAATGTAGGAGTTTTTTAACTCATGACCTGCTGATTTAGTAAGTCCTG
Organism: Scarus forsteni; assembly: GCA_036419115.1. Taxonomy (NCBI): domain Eukaryota; kingdom Metazoa; phylum Chordata; class Actinopteri; order Labriformes; family Labridae; genus Scarus; species Scarus forsteni. The sequence goes on along the minus strand of JAZDUH010000066.1, from coordinate 23,341,512 downwards.
ATGGGTATCCTATAACAGTGAGAATAGTAGCTTACAGGGTATTTGAACAGTCATTTTCACTTATCCATGAAGAGTTTAGCACAGCTGTGAAATATTAAATCAAGAATTAGTTTCTTCTCTGAATAACGTTGTGCTGATTCTGTTTTCAAATTTGAGACACTTGCAAGCCTTGAGTGGTCTAAAGTGATTTGGGTTTATATACTTTTTATTGTCAGTGCTCATTGCTGTCACAGGAAGTCATATGTCACTTCTGATCAAACTGTGTCGGGAAACGTCAAAGGCAGAAACGGAACAGTCAACCACTGTCCTCTGTCACATTTTGCACATGGTGAACTTGCAGGTCTTGGCACATATTAGGTGGTGGCTGTGCTCACTGACTCATGTGGCACATAATGTCTGAAACTTTCGTCAAACGTCTGGCACATGGTGAATGTGTCACTGTGGCCTGTGACGCTGGTGGCTTGAAGTTCACTCTGATTGGTTGTGACAAAGATGAGGCACAGGTAAGGGCCAATCAATGAACATTAAGAGGGAAACAGCATCACTACCAAAGAGCCTCTTCTAACTTGTTAAGATCATCTGTATAATACCTTGCACTTGTGTCATTATTAAGTGTGAGTGTCTGATTATTGGCAGCTCATTTGGAATAATCAACAGGATAATTGTGCTGCACTTGTAGCAAGTAAAAACATATATCAGTGAGACAAGGATAGCTTTCATGCTGAGTGTCCGCAAACAAGATGAACTTATCTAAATACAGGCTCTTAATTTCATCACACTCTGCAAGTTAAATGTGCACAATTTGAATAAGTTTGTGCCTCTGCAGTGCAGATGGAAAAACCCAAAATAATTCATGTCAGACAGTTCCAGTAAGGACCATGGAAGCAGCTTCCAAAACATCTCCCAAAAGATTTAAACCAATCATGAGTTTAATTTTAAAAAAGCAAAAAAGGTTCATTCCTATTATGTGTAATCATTGTGTTTTAATCACCTACCAAAATTTACTCTGGAACCTTCACCTACATCCCTAATAGTTTTTAAATTTTCAGAATGCCTAATCGCAGGAAAGGCAAGTGGAAGAAAGTAGGAAGAAAACATAAGAGGAAATTCATTTAAAACATCACAGTGCCTGTTTCGTGGTGCCTAGTGACTACATGTCTTCATGTTACTATCAAACTATGCGGGCTTATTGAATCTCTAAAGATACTGAGGAAAACTAAAATTTCACATCTTTCTGCCTACAAAATGGACAACAATAGATAACACCGGTCAGGGAAATAAGGTTGTTACAGTACCAGAACTTTAGACTTTGATGACCAGTGGGTGAAGTTAATATTGGATTCCAGTTTTTTATACAGTGGAAAAATAGATAATTTAAAAGTGCCTGAAAATAAGTTATCCTGTTTTTTCATGGTAATCTACAGTGCAAAAATGTAGGTCCAGAAAAGTAACTGAACATTACAAAACACATTTGCAGTATATACTTTAATGTTTCCTTGTTTTGTAACAAAAAAGTTAATGACACATTTTCTCATTAATGCAAATTAATGCCAGATCTTTCTCTACATGTTGCTCAAATTGTAAAGTCATGGCAGTTCTAATATTTTTTTTGTGTTTGGATAAAGTAAGGAATCACAAGAACAAGATAATGAACAAAAAATTTAACAGCAAAACAATGCTTGCCATTATAGATCAAGTCATTCATCTCTGTTGAGAGAATAAACTCCTTGCAGCCCTTGACTGAAAAATCTGATTCCTGATCCATTTTCTTAGCTTTGATACTACCCAGCCGGCAAGAGGTGGGAAATACCCTTAACTGCTCACTGGTCAATCCCACGGCTTACGTGTAGAGACATGTCAGCCATGCATGCTCTCATTTGTATCAACAGACAATTAATAGTCACCATTAGCCCAGCAACTTGAGCTAAAGATCATCAATTTTTTTTTTCAATATAAGTACGAAATAGGTACTTGTAAGATATAGATACTGGTGCCTGTATGGTCCTTAAATCAGTGCTTGATAAGAGAAGGGCTACTTTAAAATCCTTCTTTGCATGTGATGTCCTTTTCCTTTGCTGGAAGGAAATATTGCACCATTCATTGAGCAGTGGAGCTAGAGAGGCCTCAGCTCTTTAGATTTTGCTTGGTAAGTCATACCTAAATGAAACATCTTAACCTGAAATGTGTTGGTACAGGTACCCCATGGGTTCTTGATTTTTGTACCCATCCCTACTAACAAACATGTCTTACGTATGCATGCACGGGGAGAACAAGTGTGTATAGGACGTAGAAGGTGACCACTAGGTGATGTATTGAGGTTTGTTGACACCCAGTATCAAGGACAGTTTCTGGTCACCCAGCTAAGATATTAATGTAATATAGCAAAGGGGTCTTGGTCATATCCTGTTGAAGTGATATGTGTTAAAGAGTGGGATAATGAATCAAATGACGCTTTGTGAACAGTAAGAAAGCTCTGATCACATAAAAGTTAATTTATGTCATTCTTTTACAAGGATTGTTGTTTTCACACATCGATGACAGCTGCCTGTGAAGTGACGCCAGCATGACCCTTTGAGACAGAAAGTTTTGATTCAGTATTGAGTGAGTGGATGATCTACGGCGGGTGATCTAATGTAAGATTTGTGTTCATCTATTGTCTATCAGCAAGAGTCATGATCCATCCTGTTGGGTGTGATTTGTCCTCCCTGTGTTAGCTGAAGACGTAGATGTTTTTTCGCATTGTTTCTTTTTTTGTCAAGGAAAAGCAAAAGCTGGTGCTCACGACAGTAGTGATGCCATGCTCAACACTGCACAGCATGTCACTGATGCGTTGGCTTGCCCTTTGTTTTTACACATACCTCATCACCGGAATAAGCTTCAGTCAGTGCTTAATCATCCTAAGGGCAGGCTGTGAGCTCTAACCTCTCTTAGTCTGTCCATCTAGATTAACTCATCAGTAGTAAGCATTGAGAGCCACCAGACAATCACTAACAGTTTGCTGCAGCCTTGTCAAACCATTCAGCAGATGTCAGTTTCCCTCAGCAGTTTGCTTTTGCCTTCAGAGAGTTAAGTAATGTTGCAAAAGTAGAAGTGTGCCAATACAATCTTTCTTCTTCCCTCAGCAGAATAATCATTAAGAGGACTTCCAAAAGGGCTCATTGCCAGTCTTGTAAAGATGAGATCATTGTGCAGTGTCAAATATTTTTTATCATCCAGACAGCTAAAGATTGGGGCTAATGAAAACTGCAAATTGCATGTAGTCAGCTTTCCAAGAGACAAATTGTGAAATCTGCTAATTTCTCATTTGTACAAACTTTGTACGTAGAATTCCAGCTGCTGCAAATAATTTTCTGCCCCAGACTGAAAGTCACCAATAGAGAGACTAACTAACTTTTGTATATTGGTGATTTCTTCTCTTTAGGGTGGGTTATATGCATGAAAACTATTGTCTGATTGAAATTAAAGCCAGCAGTTACCTTAAGTTAATCTTTGTACACATTTTAGTATTGAGCTAGCTTTGAACAGTTACACGACTGCACCTTGTCCTCTATTATTACAGACTTCTGTTACTATAAACTAAATAACTATAAACTGACAAAAGTAAAAAGAAAATCAGCTAATGAAAGACAGACATTGGTTTTCATTTTTGGTTTAACAGAACTATTATGAGAAACAAACTAATAAAACTGGCCAAAAATGATGGTACCCTTATCTTCATATTTTGTTGCACAACATTTTGAGGCAATCACTGCAATTAGACAATTTCTGTAACTGTCAATGAGACTTCTGCACCTGTTGACAGGTATTATGGTCCACTCCTCGTGAGTAAACTGCTCCAGCTGTCTCAGGTTTGAAGGGTGGCTTCTCCAGACTGCAAGTTTCAGCTCCTTTCACAAATGCTTAATAGGATATAAATCAGGGATCATAGAAGCCTCTTCAGGATAGTCCAATGTTTTGTTCTTAGCCATTCTTGGGTGTTTTTAGTGGTGAGTTATGGGTCATTATCCTGTTGGACGACCTCCATGACCTGTGGTTGAGACCAAGCCTTCTGACACTGGGCAGCACATTTTGCTCCCTAATGCCTTGATAGTCTTGAGATTTCATTTTACCCTGCACAGGTTCAAGACACACTGTGCCAGATACAACAAAGCAGCCCCAGAACATAACTGAGCCTCCTCCATGTTTCACAGTAAGTAGGTAGTAGGTACAACAAGCTGCTTGAAGATGGTCTTAAAGCATCTACCTTGAACATGCTTGTCTATAGTTTTCTTTCTTATCTCCTGTGACAACTCTCTCCTTAGCTTTCTGCGGTCCATATTCAGTGTGGTACACACCACAACACCAAACAGACCAGTGACTGCTTTTCACTCTTTAAATAGGCGGAATGGCTGATTACAAGTTTGAAGACACCTGTAATGCTAATAACAGGACACACCTTAGTTTAACATGTCCCTAAGGTCAAATCATTTTCAATCTTTTCTTGGGGTATCATCATTTTTGTCCAGGCCATTTTAATTATTTAGTTTTTTCAAATAATTTTGCTGAACCATAATTCAAAAACAATGTCTGATTTTCATTGTTTTATTTTCAGTAAATTCTTATTTATTTTTACTTTTGTCAGTTTCAAGTAATTTCAGTGACCATTTGAGTTTTTCGTTCTTTAATGGAAGGATACACACTTTTGTCGCTGTCTGTATGTTAAAATGTAATGTCAACAGAGAGAAATTTAAGTTCTGAGTAAGGTCTAAAAAATAATTTTGTTGAAGTTGACACATGTATGTATACTTAGTAAAATGAAATGATAATATCACTTAAATGACTCGAATAGGAGACTTACTGCCTTTAATTTATTTGACTATTTGTACTTTTTCCCCTCTTAGCTGGACTCAGTTTTCTGTTAGTCTGTTCATAGATGTGTTAATAAACAGAAATGATTCTGTAACCCTAAACTGATCTCACCCAAAGATGAGAATTGAGTTATATTGGCAGCAAATAAAGAAACAGCAGATCCAGACATCCTTAACTGTCAGGAAACCAGATTTATAAAGCTCAATGTGATCTTAAAGCAACAGAAATAAGAACTCTAGATACTCATCTTTTTGTTTTTAACCATCAATTATTGCAGAGAAAATCAAACACAATCTCCAAATCTTACAAAAAGGCGTTATAAACTTTTTTTATGTTGAGGTTGTCAACATTTTCAACATTCTTTAATTTCATGGGTGTCAAATGGTGAAATCCCCAATATTTCCCTGATCAGAGAGTCAAGGGCAGAAAAGCTGTATGATCTTCAGCTGGATTTTAACTGAAAAAGAGTGAGAGAGAGAGAGAGAGCTGTCTTAATTAAACAAATGTCAGCAACATCTGGAAAAGTGTGTTTAGCTGGTAAGAAGCAAGGGAATGAACTACATAACGTTGCTGAAGTTTTGCCAACATTTGTGTGATTTAGTTAGTAAGCAGTAGTTTATATTCATGTTTTAATGGAAAACAACAGTTGATGTCCCAATATTTGATGTTTGGGACTGCTACTTTAATTCCCATTAAAAATGTATGTGACAAAGGTGGTTCCCCCTTAAAGCTAAAGTGTTGAATATATAATCTTGTTTTTATTTAGAAAATTACTCTTAAGTGGTTAGTTCTGTTAAAAAGATTTTAAATGTTTTAATTTTGTTTTTGACTATCATAATCTTAGAGAGTATTGATGTAAAGGATGTTGTCTTACGATGCATCTAATTAAAAAAAGTCATGCATCTTAAAAATTCATACGTATCCAATTCAAGATAGAACTTTGATAACATTGCTGCCTTTTGCATCCCTTACCCCCTTAACAAACAACACAAGAGTTTGTTTTTAATCAGCTTTTCTCCAGTGAACGTGTTACTGTAAAATCTATGTGTGGGCTGAGTGAGCAGGTGAGACGGACAGAGGTACTAAGGAGAAGGTCAGGGGCTGAACAGCAGGACAGCAGACAGGCTGGAGGAGGAGGGGGGCTGGTCAGGTGGCGTGACTTTTTACTCCGCGGCTCACTGACCTTGACAATGGAGCCACAGCCGGCAACTCAGATACTTCTCTCCGATAGCAACCCTCACTCCCTCTCTCTCCGTGCCTCAACGTCTGTTCCTCCCTCTCTCTATCTTTCTCTCTCTCTGTCTCACTCTCTCTCTTTTTTCTCTCCCTCTTTCAATCACCCTCTCTCTCTCTCTCTCTCTCTCTCTGTCTCTCCCCCCTCCCTCTCTCCCTCTCTCTCACTATCTCTCTCTGCGTGTAGTGAGCCCAGCCCAGTCAAAATGCACCACCATCTCTCTGCTGCAGCTCTCCCCCCTTACCTCACGTCTGCTCTTTTTCCAGACAAGCGGGTTTAAAAAGTCAACTGCGTATTGAGCCGTCTAGACTGAAGTCGGTCAGCAACTAACCCTCCCTGCCCCCAACTCGCTTCCCCAGCCCCCGACTTGTGAGTTACTGGCTACAGTGGAAAAACGGACGAGGAGCAGGTGACCTTGCTGAGCTTCGTCCCTCATTTGTAACCAATTGTAAATCTGCTCTATAGACGGATTATATAAACATATTGACCAGAGTATTCAATGTAATTAAAGCTCAACTTGATACGGTAGCAGACAAGTCCATTTCTCTTAGCTCTCAGCTTCCCTTCCAAATTGAATAAGCAAAATTTAGCATGTTTGGTCAAACAGTGTTCAATGGTTTGCATTAAACCAGAATAAATGAACCAGCCTCTCCATCTTTGCAAGGTGTTATCTGTTTAAAACAGAGCTCTTCTTCTAGATAAAATACAATTGCCAGTGCCCTTTTCCCTTTTGAAATGTTTAAAATTGCGTACATTGAACCCTGCCCACTGTGAGCTCCTCACCAGCCCCATCAAATTTTCACATGTAAAAGTATCCACTTTAGACAGTCCTCTCTGTAAACTTAACACTATGATTTAAGATAATTGATTTCTGTACTTTACGTCCAATCATTGAGATGTTGTAGACTGGGGGGAGGGGGGATGGACAGGACATCGGGGTATACAAGAGATCATCAATGAACTGTAAACATGTGCCTGAAAGGACCCTTGAATTTGATAAAAACTTCCACTCTATAAGGCCGTTGAGCATGGAAATATTAGCATGAAGGGCCTCACATCACCAGTGTTTTTTCTGGGAAGGTGGGGATTTCTGACGCCTGATTAGTTTGTGAAGTGTGCAAACAGTTCGCTCATGTAGATCAGGTATTCGGAAGCTGAAAAGACGTCTTGGCGATTTGGAAAAGGGGACTGGCTAACGTTAGTTGCCTGACTGAATATGGTGAGTGACAGTTTCAATAATTTCAATATTTTCTGGTATATCTAAGTTACCTAGGAGCCCAGTTGAAGTAGGCTTAACGTTAGCTACAGGTAATATATCACTTGAAGAATTAAAGCTGGCGTTGTGTCATTGATGCGCAAGCTAACAGCAGGAGAGAGATATAGATACTTTATTATACATTCATACTGTCTTGTAATTCTGCTTGATTTTTTCCCAAACTGCATCAGATTGATGCTTTTGAATATGAAATATTAAAATGTTCGGGGCAGCGTGCCGCCAGACCCTCCTGGAGGGGTTGTATCCTTCTCACCTTTTCATCCCTGATCAGGTTTCATGCCTGACACTGATTACAAACGTTATGTTTGCTCCTATGAGCAAACATAATGTAGATGTTGTAGATTCTCAAAGCCAGAAAAAAATAGACCATTTACATAATAATTAAAAAATCACAACATGTCACCCTGCTCAAATGTATTTCAATATATCTTTTTGATTGGATTTCTTTTATGGAAAAAATGATGAGTTTCATATAATACATCACCATTCAGTGTAAAATGTAGACACTAAGATAATTTGCTTGGTCCTTATCCCTCTCTTGTTCAAAGAAAGCATTTTAGAAAGATCTACAATGTGGATCTGTAGGTGGACAAAGATAAAGCCTTTGTGCAATATAAGTCTTTGTCAGAAATACAGAGATGCATTGGTTTAACATTGATATAACCCAATATCTGTCATTTTTGCAATCACCAGCCATTAGTAAAAAACGTGTGTTTAACAGATGTCAGCTGAAGAAGTTTTCTGTTGTGATATATTAATTGAATGTATCCAGGACACATAACTCCTGATTGTTGAAATAATCTTTTTCCTTGGTAGAAAAGTTTAACTGATCATTTCTAGGCTGTGTTCATGATCTAACATGACAGCAAATGTAGGTCGTCAGACCAAACAGGAAAGTAAATAAACAGTGTTGGTACAGGCATTTGTCTGAGTTATTTCAAACATCAGTATCAGCCTGGAATTTACCAACTGGAGCGTCACTAATCTTGGTGTTAAGTTGTAACGTGCTTCCAACAACGTAAAAAGCACTTACCTCCTAAAGGACTTAGTTTCTTGTTATTCTAAGTACAAATCATGCTGTTTGGCAACATACTTCTGAATTCAGGGTTTGTATGTCACATACACCTCCAAATATGCAACATTATCTGCAGGAGATGTTAAGTTGTTAGGGTATGATTCTCTTCACTTCAGTCAGTTCATGGACTTTGTAGCATCCTAAAGTATAGGTTGGACAGTTGTTGTAAATACTCTTTGGGCAATGTTAACAGTGGTACATTTCAAAGTAGAAGCCAAGCTACATGATAAAACACTTGTTCCAAATTCAAACTTAGGTGTGTACCGTCTTTGGAGACCTGAATTGAAGTTCTTAAGTAGTAGAGTCATTTAAAACTCATCCTTGTTCTTTTTCTTCTTGTAATATAAAACAAAAGTTGCTGGGAATTCTGTAAAAAGTGTAGTCAGTGTTCACAATTTACGTGTATCGGGATACGTATCGTATCGTGGCCTCAGTAACGGGATACGTATCGTATCGTGGGGTTGCTGGAAATACCCAGCCCTAGTCTCCAGTGGCTCTGCTAAGGGTAGTTGGATGACAACCCTTCAGTAAACAAAGTTGTGATAGCTCAGTTCTATAACAGCTCATTACAATGTTACAATAAAGCTGTCTGCCTTTCAGTCTTGTGTTATACGACACTGTCATCACTCTCCATTGTGTTATTCAATCATTTGATAATGTAGCTAAATATAGATGTTGAAAAGCTGCTTCTGCCTGGCAGGTTTGAAGTTATGATAAATTCTATATCCTAGAGGTACGACAGGTTATGCCATAGGTTTCAGTAGCACTTCTCCCACACAGTAGACACAGGGTTTGTTAAAGCTCCACAACAAAGTCTGAGATGTTAGTGAACCGCTTTCTGTTTTTGAACAACTTTCAGTGAACCTTGCATTTCACATGAGGAACAAAGTGACTGTTTCCTGTGTTTTATCATGTCTTTTCACAATTTGTGGAGGACAATTAAGTAGCAGAGATTTTCTGTTTAACTGGTGGTTTGTAGAGCGGGCCTGCAACTGTCGTCACCTGCCATTACACTAGAAAACAGGAAAGAGTCGCAGTGTGGGACAGTATATTTAGATAAGAACTAAAGTTATATTACTGTACAATCTTGCTAGGTGGCCATATGTCAGACTGCACCGCCAAAGACAGCTGTGTCCAGATGTTTTTGCCAGTAAATATTAACTGGCTGTTTTTTAAATAGTAAGTCACTCTTGGAGTACTGTAACATACATTTTCATGGTACCTATGACCTTCTGCTTGCGTGTGTTGTATTTGAGTGATTATACATTCAAGGACTGCAGATTCTTAGTGTCAGGAGAGATCTTGCAGTCACCTTCCCTGTTCTTCATCTGTCCCACCTTGGGAGGCGATGGCTGGGAAAGCACTGAAGCAGCATGTATTGATTACCCTCTAGAGAATGTGCACTAGACCCTCAAAGCACAATATGTGAAGCTACTTAGGAACTCAGCGCTTCTTTGATGGTTTATCTCTCTTACATCTTTGTATATCCAACCCTCCCGCCCACCTTCATCTCCACTTTCTTCCTTCTTCCCACCCATACAGCCTTTCATATTCCTGTCAGTCCTGGGCTGGTGGTCCATCCCTTTGGGAGGTTAAGGGGCACTGTGGGTGAGAGGGCAGTCGGCAGGTTGTGTGGGCACCATGCTCTCCTTTTCCCACAGCCCACGTCAAATGCTGCTGAACCCTGACCCCACCAGGTCCTCACTCTGAAATTCAGAATGGAACACAATTCAGACAGCCAGACCCTATTCAAGGCATGGGTTTTCCATTGGAGGAGAAAAGACCCCCACCCCAATTGTGGTCAGTGCCCTGCCTTTGTCTTTTGGTCAAGCAGGGTCGGACGACCGGCCGCCACTGGCCAGGACAAGACTTCCGAAAAGCCTATTCAGCATGTGATTTGACCCCCAGGCTCCATTGCTGACTCACTGGGATCAAACACTGGGAATCTCTGGGGGTTCTCCACCATGGAGTTTTTCATCCATTGAAACTCAGTCTTTTGACAAAACTCCGATTGACTATTGATTTTTTCTGAAAGTGTCCTTGATAGCACAACAATGTCTTACAATGTGGGACTCCTGAAAAGTTTTCTGCAGGCTTCACAGCCAGGAAGTATGTTTTTCAGCCTTGTCTTTGTTCTGATTTCTTAGATACCTCAATGTTGTTGAGTTTACGCACGATCAGCTAAAACAGAAGGAGCACATGGGACAGCTTTCATCCACTGTTGTGGTATGAAAATATCTGTCAATGCTACAGCTAGAACTGCATTTGCTTGGGATGTCTCACAGCTGTTGAATGTGCACTCCAAATATGATGTTCAAGATATAAACAAGCAGGATGCCGGTTAGTGTTGTCATGCATAAAAATAGCACATGCCAAATAGCATCTTACTCTTAAGTGCTAATTTCAGGGAGGTACTGGTCTTCCATGGACATACCGCTCGATGATGTACCTGACTAAACATTAGTTTCATTGAGATGTGCACTTAAAGATGCGTAAAAGTTAGAGGCTGTCTCAAAATACATATGAAGTGTGATTAATTTTATCTGCACAGAAAAACATTAATCCCATAACTTTATTTAGTTTGTTTTGAATTTTGTTTTTCTGATTTGACTTTCTGTACCATGCATCTGCTCCTTTGACATGCACTGTATGAAACCTTTGTGAGTACAGAATACTAACAAAATTATAAAGGCGCTAAAACTAAAGGTAAATCTACGAAAGTCAGTTTAGGTTTAAAAAGATGAAACCTCACATTTCAAACATGACGACCCTGTGGCGTGTGAGTGTTTGGAAATGTAAAAGGGGTATGAGTAAGAGTGTGTTCACTCACTCAAACTTGTTCCATGGCTTAAATCTTTGCAAAAGTAGAGCACTCTGATCTTAATGCTGTGTGCTGAAGCAGGGGGCTGCCGCAGCTTTAAAGCTGGTCAGTTCTCAGGACTGTAGTAGTAAAGGGGGGCCCCAGAGTGAAAGAGGTGGAGGGTCCCAAAACAGGGGTCCTAGAGGAGGGGTGGCTTGTAATAGACCTCCTGTGCTTTGAGGGCCCTCTGTGTGGGCTGCTACAGCAAGGCAACTTTTTTCACAAGGAGCTCAGGGAGTAGGAGGGTGGGCTACAGGGAAGGTGCTGGGGCATTGGCCCCTGCAGCAGGGAGCATGGGCAGGACGCCAGCTCACCCATTCAAGTCCCACAGACCAGATGTTCCTTGTCAGAGAGCTCTTGGCCTTTAATAAATTGAGTTACTGTAAATCTGTAATAAAGCAAGGCAAACATGGGCACCAAGGCTCCCCCTCTACACCTACAACCCAGATATTGTGCCCTTACAGACTTAACGTGGTGCTCCGCAGGTCAACCCCTGGTGAAGGGGCCATGCTCCAGGTACTTAACCTGCCAATTACTTCCCAACCTACACAAGATGACGGATGTTTTTCTTTGCTTTTGCCTCAAGCTTGCTCCATGAAGACAGAAAATGTCATTTATCCCCCTAGACTGTAACATGACCAGGTCTCTGACCTGCAGTGCTTGATCTCTGTCAGGGTTCTGACCCATACAGAAAAATACTTTGAGATGTTATGATGTAACAGAAACTGAATCCATAAAGGTAGATAATCCTGTTTAGAAAACTTGTCAGTAGTGTTTTGCCCGTTTAATCTGCTTGATTTTAAATGTTCAGTTGCTCCTCTGCTCTGTTTTGATAACTGATTCTGTAATTTGTAGAGATAACAGTCTGCTTAAAACCCTTATTATCACACTGAAGAAATTGTTTTGGCTGTGTAGTGAAGATGGAGTGAATAGACATTAGCGAATTATCACCCTGCACTGTTGAACACTTTTTTTCAAGTGCCTCACTTGTTGCCACCACCAGATCTGCGGCATGGATCATTTACCCAGATAACAGCAGCCAGAGTTTTGGAAGTCATCTGATCTTCAGCATGAAAAATAAGAGTAAACGCCTCTGTGCTGCTGCAAGGGCCAGGAAGAATGTTCCCTGTGCAGTCTTGCTTAGATTTACAGCACCTTTGAGGACGGCTCTGATCTGGCAGTGGTCATTGGCTTTGAAGAGAAGTGCACCGCGAGTGAATCACTTTGAACCTTCTCTGAGCTGAGCCTGAGGGACGCCCATGGTCCCACCTGAGTGGAACAGGACAGTAAATCTAAAGGCAGCTCAGTTTGTGCACTGTGACATAAGGACTTAAGTCTTAATTTGTTGCCTGTTGAAACCACTGGTCCAACTCTTCGACAACTAATGGCCTGGTTCCAGGGTGGCCTTAACGCTTTTACGTGCTGGCTGGACCTGGATGGTTTCCACAGCAAACGAAACTTAACTGAAAGTCCATATCTCTCTGCTTTTCCCTCCTATAATGCTGTAAGGCTGAACCCTGTGGTTTCTGTGTGATATTTTATCATAAGATGAGAATACATTTTACAAGCCCAGCTACAAGGTCCATCTTGGTTCTTTGGAGTCTTTGCTACACCAACAGATCACTGCATTTTATTAAAGCACTGCACTAACTGAATATTATAGGCCAAGTGTTCAGCTGTGCCAACTGTGCACCACAGTTAATGTCACTTTGTTATATGCCAACTTTTATTCTCTGTTGTTGGCAAAGTCACACTGAAGTTAGCTTTATTTAGTTGCTTATTAACAGTTGATTGATAACATTGGGTCGTGAGTCTGATCTGCTTGTGCTGGGTGGTTGCTGTGGTCCTGGTTCCCTCATGGCTGGTTCATGTGATCAGGGAGAAGCAACTCAGGTTAATGTACTTATAGAACGACCTTTGTTTAGATTTGACTACAGCACCTATCACAACATGGGAGAACAATGACAGCCTCTGTAAGGATGAGAATTAGTGCTGTCAGACGATTTAAAAAATTAATCTAATTAATTACCGGATTGGTAATTAATTAATCTAATTAATCACATTTTAATCTCATATCTGCTTAAAGTACCTAGATAAAGAATTTGAATTCTAGGATATTATAAAATTGTAGTGCATGATTAATCAAATGAATACACTAAGAAGTGAAGATTTGTAAATCCACATTTTTATTGGTGACTAAATAAAACCAAAGTCAGGGCAACTTTTCCAGAAAGTTCTAAGCTCAATCAGGCAACTCAAATTACACTATAAGAGTGTTTCATAAATCAAATTCAAAATAAGAAAAAGGTCGAGAACATCCAGCAAACCAATTAGGACTGATGCATTATTAAAGAATGTAGTACAAATATAGATAAATAAATTCAAAAATAATAATAATAAAATGATAATATGCCATTCCTGTTGTCACCTGGGCTTTGTTTGGTTTGACTAGAGACGCATGTGTGAAGTGACGTGCCACTGCCATGTACGGTCCTCCAGCTGGACAATATCAAAATGTTTGTGTGCTATGATTAATCTTGCGATTAATTTTTATAACGCATTAATTTGCGGTGTAATTAATTAATCTAATTAATGCACTAAAGTGACAGCCCTAATGAGAATATAATTATTCTTATCATTATGGTTATTTTCTGAAATTAGATTTTAAGGGTTTGGTTTGGGGATGATGCTGAGATCCTCTGCCCCATCTTCAGTTAATACTTTCACTTAACAGGTGATCGGGTTATTATCTACCTTTGGTAAGGCTCAGAGACAGTAATCTTCTCGGATGGGAAACTGGGGTTGTCTCGCACAAGGTGTTATAGCCTGGCTCAGATAGGCTTTAGGTTTTACTCACAGGCCCGTGGGCTGTTTGATTTTACGCCTCCCACAGTTTGTGGTGCAGTGTTTGTTTTTTCACAGGCTTCCAAAGTGTTTCACTCCTGGAGACCTCCAGGCTTCTCATGTCTTTAAGGCTCTTTAGGTGAGCCGGAAAAACAAACAAAGACACATTTATTATATGGAAAGATCCCCATTACTCTCCCATTTCAATGCAGTCACCAGTGTGGCCGCGATCCAGGTGACTGATATTTTTCACAGGGGCCAACATGTCAAGAGATGGTGTAATTGATTGTCTTGGATATTTGAGCATGCTACTTTCCCTGGTTCAGGGCCCCTAATACTTCTTTGTGCAGTCATAAGACTTGCTTATGTTATGATTATTTGACAGCTGACAGTATGGTGGAAGTGTGGTTGCAAGGGCATCAGAGTTGATGTCTTTCACGTGACCGGTACTTTAAAGCCAATAGTGTTAGTATCATATAATTCTCAAATATATATAAAAACATTTACATGTGCAAAAATGTGTGTGCCATATTTTGCTGCCCATCCCCTTGGTCCTCTTATGCACACATGTTCCCAAGTACCCTTTCAACAACGGATGTTATTTTTGCTGAAAGTGGATCCCTGCTGAAGTTTATCCAAGTGAAAACCTCAAGGCTGAATCACTACTTCTCAACTGAGTTTATTGAGTAAAGCTCTCCAAGCTCTACAGTGGGGTTTTGATAGTTGCCTGCAGGACAGGAGTGTTTGAAGGATAACTTATCTGTTTGAGTGAGTTATTTTATCAGCTTCTATTTAGGGTTTGGCTTTCTAAACATGGCTTAAGGCAAACGTTTCTTCAGTGAACGCTGCCTGGTCTTCCTCTCATGATCTAATTACTTGAACAGGAAGAGATTATTAGTATTATTTGATATTATTGAGTTTACTTTTGATATTTTTCTCAGACTTTTGGAACCCGAGGCAACTGTAAGAGCCAGACGAAACAAAACAAAAAACAAACCTAGATGGGAAACTGAGAGTTGACAGCACAGGTTATTTAACTTTCTTTTACACTGCTTATCTGCCGTGGGATGCTTAAAAAAGTACAAGAAAAAAACTGTATCTGTACCATCTGACATTGGCTGTGCAAGAATGCTAGAACTGACTTGAGATTTAGAGGTGAACAAAGGCACAGGAGCACTGAACCAGCACAAGTCCTACTATCAGATAATCCTGAACATAGCTATTAACTGAGTGTACTGTGCTGCCATGGACCTCAGCCATTGCACCCATGGGAAAGGCACTTAACCTGAATTAACTGGCTGAAACTGCCAAAATGACTGTAAGAAACATGCCCGGCACAGATAAAACATCATGAACTCTTCATGGAAAATTACTTTAATTTCGAAGTGGCTAAATCACTTTTTGAAACACAACCAGAATGTGCCATTTGCTACTACAGGCTGGTGTTTGTTAGCAAAGGTTTTTTCAGTGATTAAACAAGGGTACTTTGCAACATACATTCAAGTCATTAACACACTTCCTAGACCACCTCGCATCACAACAAGAAAACCTAAATATATTAGAAATCTTTCAAACTGAATTCACTTTTTTATACCCAAATTAAGTCGACTCACTGGGCTTCTCTGAGAAATCTGAAATAAATTAATCATAACATTCAACAGTTAAAACAACCTTTCTGTTCAGGAGTGCAAGTAAGTGGTTAGAATTTGACATCTGAATCAAGAAATAATAATGCACTGTTTTTTGAAAACAGTGCATTTGCAAATTAATCTAGAAGTATAATAATGTTATTTCTTCATTACAAATGTCATATTGGTCAAAGCGCTTCTGCACCCTGGTGTCTTAAAAATGACAGAAACCTTAAGCCTTTGGGGGGTTATTACCAATGCTGTTAATTTAGGGCAGCTGTGGCATTAACCTTACATTGTGTGGTGAGCTAATAAAATTGTTAAGCACTGTACGTCACCATGATGTCTGTCTCTTATTAAACATTGTTTTATTGGTCTGAGCAATGGAAGCACTATTCAAAGATTAGTTGTTTAGCTAATTTGAAACAATTGTTTGTATTGTGTACATACTTGGGGTTGCTAGGTTCCCTGTTTGTGCTTTTCAAAGTAAAAGTCTGGTTTGCTGATTTTGTTGAGAAACTTTCCTTGCCGGTCTACAATGCTTTTATTTTCAAGTTTCATAAGGTCTTGTTTATGATTAATCACTTGACTTGTAAGGTTTGTTGTTTAATTTTTCTTTTCCAAAGGTGTTGTTGACTTTTGACCTTTTCAGATTTAAACCAAAACCAATATGTATGTTTATTCTTTATGTTCTTTATGAAGGTGCAATCAATGAACAGCAGTAGGTAGAATTAGACAAAATGGAGCCCAACACATGCCCTGTGGCCTTCATTAATTTACACATCTCTCAAATGTTCAACATTGTACTCCGTACTCCTCGATACCTATATGAAGTCAGTGGAAATATTGATCCATATTGATCATTGTGATAGCCCAGCATTAAGTTTTTCTGTGCCATTTCCAGAGGCTGTAGTCCCCAAAGCAGGTAGCAAAGGTTCAAATTCAACATGTATCTCTTTTACCCCAACTGGATGTAATTCCCAACTTTCTCCTCCAAATGTCCAACCCTGTACACTGTCCAATCTGTCTAATCATGAAAGCATAAAAAGTCCCCATTAAATATCCATTTAAATACTTTCATACCATATATTTTATAGATTTATTATACAACCATACTACCATATTAACTCTATTCCCTGGCTGTAGTTGAACCTGCTACCATTGAAACAAGGACTTTTGCCTCTGTAGATGAGTGCCTGTTCTCTAAGTAAGCTAAGCCAGTACCCCGAGACACACACAACAATGAACACAACAAACAAGACCTGCTGTCGTGCATTAGCAATCAAGCATCAGTTACCGAGGTTTCAGGAAAATGGGATTGCCACAGAATCAACACTCTTAGTAGGTATGGCTCTGTGCCTGGCTGAAAGATCCACTGTCAGTGTCCAGAGGATGAACCAGACTCTAAAGCTTCAACTCCATTCGCTAATCTGTGCTGCACTGCATAGGACACTCTCCAGCTCCCTGCAGAATGATGTACGGCTCAGTACCAGCTGCTTTCTAGTTTGAACTCTCTATTTTATTTTTGAACTGAACGCTGCTGCGGAACAGAGGGTATAAATTTGTGAGGGATATAAATTTGTCAGGGGCTTTTCTCACATATAGTCTGAGCAGCCAACATTATGCACCTCCATGACTAGACTTGGCTTCAGGCATTTCTCCTCTCTCTCTTTCTCTCTCTCTTCTTCTCTCACTCACCACTCACTCACTCCTGTCCAGCCAGGCTTTTTCTTTTTTTCTTTTGCCTCTGTCTGCCTCCCTGGTGTGTTTAGTTGGTCAGGAGGCCAGAGCAGGGCTCTGCCGACCACAGACAGCTGCCAAAGCTCTTCTTATTCAACCAGGATATCCTCTTGATCTGACACAATGCCAACAGTGACCATCAGATGTAGTAATCTGGCAGACAGGTCAGGGAGCAGCTGGGTGCACGTGCCATACATGCCAGTCCGCTGTCTTAAGAAGCATGAGGTTTGCTGCCAGGTTTGGAGCTTTAGCTTAGCTGACTAGCAGTGCAGCATCTCCCCACAGACACTGGGTCACAATGTCAAACGAATCATTAATGCAGTGACATTTCCTCTTGACCCTTTTCCAAAAATCATAGCTGGATTACCTTTTTAAATCAGCATGTGAAATTTAAGTGGAGGAAATAACATTTTCCAGGTGAAGCCTACTTCTCAATGTGTTTTTGTTTCTGTCCCACAAACAGCTTATTTTCTAACTTTCAACTGGAATTGGAGAAATGTTGCTAAGAAAATCCGTAATATACAATTTCCCAGCTTGACCAACTTGCCCCTCAACCCCAAATCAGTCAATTCAAGAGTTGTACTCTTGAGGACTTACTTCTTTCATCATTTATTTCATCATAAAATCCTGCTAAGATGTTTCTAAACCCCATTCATGACTTACATCTGTAAGCCATTGTTTATCAAAACAGGTCTGTATTATCTAATTGCCTGTTTTGCAATCACATGTCAGAAGTCTTTGCAAGTGGATGTTTTTTCATGCAATTCAAGTAAATGACTTTTTGAGCATTAGTCACATTTTAAAACAATGAGTGAAAGATTTACTGTGTACTTGGGCTTCATAATATATCACAGTTTCCTTGTCATGGTGATAAATGACATAATATGTTGTAAATCAGACGTCGAAAAAGCAAGTTAAAGATGAAATGAGTGCAGTTAATGCTATTTTCTGCCCTTGTCTTTTTCACCTGTCAAACAGAAGCTTAATGTTTGAATGCAGGTCACATTTCATTTGGGTTTTTTTTTTGGTTCTCCAATGACCAGCTACAGATGGACCAGAGGCTACATTTTGCCCATGGGCAGTTAAGATACCCTTAAACAATCAGCTACCTGGTGATCATTGTAATTTTAATTGTAAGTAAAGGCTTCACTTGCTATGGAATCATGGGAGATGGTACACACAGCTGTGGATGAAACTAACACTGATCCATCAGAATATGTTGATTTGTGACACAAATATTGAAAAATAGGGTTGTCCATTTTGAATTGCATCGAATTGAACTGAATTTTATTTTATTTCCAACATGTATGCAAAGAATAGAAAATAGAGAAATGCCATTCACATACATGAAAAAAAGAAATGAAGTAATT
Organism: Scarus forsteni; assembly: GCA_036419115.1. Lineage (NCBI taxonomy): Eukaryota > Metazoa > Chordata > Actinopteri > Labriformes > Labridae > Scarus > Scarus forsteni. Next base: position 23,322,637 of record JAZDUH010000066.1, on the reverse strand, counting down.
ATACACACTCAAAAAGGAGTAGGAAGAAGTAAAAAACTTTAAAATAAATTTTATGTTTATTTCTTTTATCCTAAAATTTTGTCCAAGAAAAAGAAAAATATTTCAGAAACCCTCAATTGTGACTGAAGGATTTGAATATTAATTATCCTTTAGTGACGCACATCAGCAACCATTTCACATCAGTGTCAGCCATTTTTGTCCCTTTTTACAAACATCAGCCATCAGCTAATGAATGTGGGGTGAATGGATATCAGCTTCAGTTGATTATCTGTCGTTTCGTATCAGTCTGATACTGACGTCTGGTATGGTTAAGTTCTGTTTCAGACAGGATTTTTTCTTTATTGGACTGTAAAAAGACATGTCTAAAATTTTTCATGCTGAGAAAAAAAAATTGACATTGTGGGAGAATCAGACCAAAAGAGAAGTAGAAAATTATTTTTTAAACATTTGTGTCAGCATTGTCCCCTGTTTTAAAAATGGGTGAATCACATTCATCTAAATTGAGTTTGGAGAAATTCACAGCCTTTGTTTTTTCAAACCTCTAGTATTATTCATCATATTAAAATTTAGAGAAGGTAAAGCTCTTTCCAGTAATGTTAGCAACCAAGAGTTGTTCTCGTATGAAACAATGCAGTTTGACTGAATAAAGCTATCTGTTTGTAGAATATTTTTTTACCATTATTGATAAAAACACTGAGCACATCCAGTCATTACATTCTCTAGTCAGCCCACTTTGTACAACCCTAACACTCCTGATCTTTGTCCAAACATTTCTGCCATCCTCCATTATGTGACACTCCCCACAACTCCTCCAGCAATACAGTGTACACCCACACACACCCATACACACAGGTGATTATAGATTTTTTGACACCCTTGTGTATGTATAAGCTGCTTTCTCCCATGCACCCGGCGAGGCCCTCCGGTCTGTATGACCTAGACTGGTTGACCCACTGGTCATCCTAGAAGCCATCTGGCAACCTGTATCTCGTATGGCTTACCCATCCCACTGCCTCACGCAATTCCTTAAGCAAGCATAAGTGTGCTTAGGAGGACTTAATCTCAGAGAAACTGGTTCTGGCCACACTGTCGACTGCCAGTGTCAATGCACCCGTCTGTTACTGCAGGTCATGGGGTTCCTTCGCTCATATAACACTGAGACAGTGTTTTTGGCAACTGGTCCTGGCCGCCTGTCTTTGTGTGAATACAATTTCTGGAGTGGATGTGCCCCGTCAATGAAATGTGGCCCTAAGAAGTTGGTCATACCAACCAGGTGTTAAATAAATGGAGGATTCTTTGGAGTTTTATGACTACACAACTGTAAAGATGTGCAGAAAACTTGATAAGTCCGTTGGTATCAGGTTTGAAGATCAACTGTCTGATGTAACAAAGTTTGAAAGCTTTTGTCCTGCTGTGAGATGCCACTGGCTGTGTTCTGTTGGCCCAAGAGGGTAGGAGGGGAAGTAAGAGAAGCTTGAGCCTGTCTGCACTTGCACAGAGGTCACTGCTGCCCTTTTGACTGTCTGCCAGTGCAGGGGCCAGAGTCTTCCAGAAGAGGGCCTTGGCTACAGGCAGACAAGCGAGCCAGCCAGCCAGCCAGACAGGCAGCCAGCCGCAACGTCTGCAGTCTAGGTCTGGGGCTAGAGCCTGGACTAGGGCAGCTCGAGTTACCCAGACAGATTTGTTAACACTGTTTGGGTCCGCTCGGCTTTCTAGCCAGGCCTCTGAGCCAAACGCGGCTGAGGTGACTTAATCTGTCATTAAACTCACATTACACCCGGACAGAGACTCGGCTCAGGGGCAGAGACAGCGCTCGCTCTCCCACTCACTGGCATGGCTGGCTGGATTTGAGCAGACACAAAGAATACCCCCACCTCCCTTCTCCTCCCCCTCCTCCTCCTCCCCATCCTCTTCATGCCACACACCATGGCACAGCTAGACAGCCCAGCATGGTCTAGACAAAAGCAATTTTACTTGAAGTTGGAAAGTCATTTGACTGTGTGACGGGCACCTGTGTGGGTTTACTGTTGTGCCTTATGTATTTGTCTTGCACTATTTGAAAAGGAGTCTGTTTTGAGGTGAAGTTTGTAGAAGTCTGAAGGTAGAACACAATTTAAGAAATTAGTGGGTCACTATTTTTTTTACATTTGCAAAAATATTTAAAAAAAGATCTTCTGATTGCTGAAGAGAGGCAGTTTTTACTTGGACTTTATCATTTTGCTGGGTGGATATTTTTGTACAGAGACTGATGAGTCTCAGCTCTGAATGAAAAGCAAATGCAGAGAACAGATTAGACTTATCAAGACAAAACAACCAAATTAAATATTCCAGGATAAACAGCAAAGCTCTTAAAATCTCAGAGGCCTTGTTGCACTTTTTTAGTTTTATACACCACTTATTGTTAAACAAGCCTTCTCTGCATAGTGGAGGATGTCTCTGCGTAAGACAAAAAGTCAGATGCATTGAGACTGCTCTCCTCTCTGTTTACAGTGCCAGTAGCTACTTAAAATAGCTTTTTTCCCACCCCCACCTCCACCCCAAATAGACCTACCAGTGTGACATCCTACCAATAACATGCTAAAACAGAATACTTTTGTATATGAAAGCTAAAGATAATATTACTTGAGTGAAACAATACTGCATAAACTTTGATTAGAATAGGCAAAATACAAGATATTTGCTGCATTCTTATATCATGTCCTTTGTGAATCCCTAGTTTTTAATAAAAATCATTTTCACCTCTGTTAACATGTCACTCTATTACTGTTATTTTAGTATTCCTTAAAGCACACACATAGACAGAGCTGGAGAACTAAGGATAAAGCTGTCTAAGTTGACTTTAATTGCGTCCATGACATCATTAGTAGTCTGACTTTGTTCTCAGACTTGCTGACAGGCCACATTTGTCTCTGTGAATTCCTCACTGGCGATCAGACAAACAGGAGGAGATGGCTGAACTTCATTCACGTCGGGCAAACAAAATTGCTTCCATTACTCTGGACTTAAAACTGTCAGAATCCCTAACAACCTGCAGTATCCTCAGTGGAGGTCTGAGACATTGTTTCCCTCTGCTCAGATTTGTTTTTAGCCTAACAGCTGGTTCTGTTTCTGCCACTGACCTCACCGCACCCCCACCATCATGATCGCCTACAAGCCCAAAAGCCCACATATGAACTGTATAATCAACTTTTACAAATAGCAGTGCAAAATAAACCAGCCATGTATTTCTCAGAGAAGGTGCCTGCCTATTTCATCTAGTCATATTATATCATGTTCTGTTTAAACATTAGTTTATTCCTGAGCTTTGGCTGCGTAAAACTTGATGTTAGTTACAAAAAGATAGAAACCACTTTGTGAATGTATTTGTGAACTATAGCAAGAAGCTTTTACTTGTTACTTCTTAAACTCCTGAGTCTCTGACAACAGAAGTTCTCCTGTACATCGAGCACTTTTACATTGTGATCTTTATTTATCAAATCTACTTAAATAGTCTCAACTTACTTTGTGAGCAAACAAATCTTTCCAAACAGCTGCAAACACACAAATGATCATATTCTGCATTTGTGCATGTGCTAGAGTTAGCCAGTGAATTTTCATCCATCCATCCATCCATCCATCCATTCATCCATCTGTTGTGCACTCTTTCACTTAACCAACTAACAAACCAACTGACGGATTATCAATCCATCCATTATGCACTCATTCATCCATCCATTTATGCATTCACCAAACAGACCGAGCAGCCATTATCCATCTGTCTAACCATCCAACCATCCATCTTTGTTTTATCCGTATATTTATCCCTGTATTATGTATTAATTCATCTATCCTTTCATAAATTAAAAAAACAGCCATTATCCATCCATTTATCATCCATCTATCAATCCTTCTTTATGCACACATTAACCCATTAATTATCTGTTATCCATCCATCCATCTATTCTCAAGCTAAATAAGTTTGTAACCTCAGGACAGTTTGTGGCAGCTTGTACGCTGACACACATTTCCCATCTCTTATCCATGCGTCTCTAATGTCTCTGCCATCGACCTCGAGTAGTCAAAGGGGAGGAAACTACACCATTCACAATCACAGCTCCATTACATTCATGTCACCCATTCAGACTGTATTTTCATCCAGCCTTCTCCTCGTCCATTAATCCATCGATCAGTTCATCCATCCATCTAAATGACTGCCCTTGTAAGTGTGATCAGACATGTTCTAAAAACCTGAATGCTCTGACGGCACATCTCGTTTGTTATTTCACACAGATCAAGAAATACTTTGAGCTGGAGCCACTGGCCCGGGGAAAGCGCTGGATCCTGGAGGGAAGCTCCACGGACAACATGGAGACAGTGAAGGAGATCTTTGGGCAATTCATTAGCCTGTTGGAGGACAAAGACACAGAACCCGCAAGGATATGATGCTAACGCTGCTAATGCTAAGAGACATTAGCAGCTGACAACAAAGAAAGAAACACCACGTGCTGCTGGTGCCCATGTACACACACACACGCACAGACAGACACACACGCATGTACACACAACTAAATAGAGCAGAAGTTGGCCTCCCTCTGAGAAGTGTATTGTATGTTATCCACCTTTCACCGGGCTCTCATGTTTTCAAATTGAGATTGTGCACAAGCAGTCAGCCGTTACAGCCGGACTGAGGAAAGCTGCCATAAATAACAGCCAATGTAAAGCAGTTTATACAAGAAAATCACTGAACTCTGCCAGAAATGGAAATCTTGTTTACTACTGTCTGCGCCTCTGGGATTAAACCAGCGGCATGTGGGACATATGGCATTCCTCCAGTCATCATTGGACACTAACACACACTCTCACTCTTACACTCTTACACACACTGTCACACACAAAGTGAGCCCAGGTTGTCTGTAGATATGTTTAACATCTTAAGTAATGACTTTCCAGGATGTGTGGGTGGGCACGGTTGATGCCGTCACTGAGGAGCACTCTATGGCTGTCAGTGTGCTTCTTCTTTGACCTGCCAACAACAAATGTTGTTGTGTGATTGGAGTGCATAGTCCAAAGCATTGTGTTATGTACGGTAGTTACATATCTAATCTGAATAGTGTAGTCTGAGTATCTCATGGAGTATTATGTACATGCAAACACTATATTGCTGTGTACCTTCCTGTGCAGCCATACATGAGTACGACTAATCACGTGACTAAGTGCTTTAAGTACTTCACTGAGAGGTTAAGTGGGAACAAGTCTGAATGCTTTTATAAATGTGCAACTTAGAATATATTTTATAGCTCAGTATGTTAATCTGTTAGAGCTCGGTTTAGATTTTTATATATCACACCACACTGAATTCTTTTAAATCAAATACCAAAAAAAGAATGAAAAAACAGCAGTGATGATTACTGGGCTTGATGAAGCCTGCAGGTAGAAAAATGTGATGGATTTCGTTTCCTTTCAGTGTTAAACAAATGTCATGTTCGTTTTTTCATTTCCATATTCTCTGTTGTTTATCTTTTTTTCTTTTGAAACTGACATAATCCCTCTCTGCCCCGGAGAGCTGCTGCAGTCTCCCATCAGGGTGGAATACAAACTCTATCAATCAGCCGCAGCAACAGCTGCATCTGACAAGTCCCTGTCCGACACCCTAATGCCTTCCAACTGTCTGTGAAGCCCCCTCCCTGTCTGCTGCCCCACCTCATCCCAGCACACTACACCCTCCACTGCAGCTCTGCTCCTTGTCCCCATTACCGCTCTGTGGGGTTTTTATTCCACACGCCATCGTTCAGCCGGCTGCCCTCGTGTGGACTCCACACGTCTAAAACGAGTCGTAACAATCGTGCCACAGGTTTCCCCGGGATGAATAACGATCACACCGCCTCCCTTTGTGCTTTGTGTTTTTATTGGGTTCTTTTGTTTGTTCATTTTGTTCAGTGTTTTTAATCACTTTTGTACCTGTATGAGATTTTTCAGGTAGCTTTTTAAGCAGACACGGATCTGTGCTGCATCCAGTCACCTAAATGCAAAATCAATCTGTGGACGGGGGATTAAACAAATATAGGACTTTGCATATCATCTGCTTACACTTTCACAGCAGTCTCTTTTTGTTGTTGTTTTTGTACTTTTGTGTTTTTTTTTCCCAATCAGACTTTTTGTCTAAATGACAATTAAAGTTCTAAAATTTTAAGATATTGTCTTGTTGTTATTGAAGTTTTCTTGTTACTATTTCAAAGCGCGGAGTCACATTGAATGTCATTGTTGACTCTATACGTCACAGCATTACCACTCTTTGTTCTCTGTTCATCACTGTGCTGTGTAGCTCCTGCTTGTAACTTTTTGTGAAGTAGTGAAGCTCATTCAGAGCAGGAATGACTGGATTTGACTCATGTTTTACATTTTAGATTTGAATTCTTTTTAATTTAACTTTCTTACTGCCTTTGTCAGTTTTAAGTGAGCGGTGTGTTGAATTAACATCAGTTCTGGAAACAATTTCTGATTTTTGATTCAGGGTGACCTTTGAAAATCAGAAGCGCTGGGGGATGATCATGAAATCCCAGATGAGCCATTGAAGGTTTAGCCAAAAAGATGTTTTCAAAGAAGCTCTTAAAGTCAAAGTGTAGCAGCTGAAGAGAGTCCTGAGCGGGAAGTTAATCAAGTGAGACAGGAGTTCCTGATAAATTCACTCTTCTATGTGCTACCTCTTCCTCCCCTTGTCTTCTCCTTTGCCCTCTTCCATCTCTTTCAAATTAACCGTGTGGCTTTAATACAATGTGTGCCATGCAGGTTGCTGTGGCGACTCTTTGATCCTGTTTTCCAGTCTCTGCCTCTGGGGTAGACGTGCTTCTCTTCAGTCTGCTGAACACCAGCTCTGGAAGCTGCTGCAGCCCCGAGACAAACCACAGGCTGCTGCGCTCGCCTCGCTACCCCCTTTTTCTTCCTGTCGCTCTCTTTCTCTCTGATTTTTGACTTCTCTCTATCGCTCCCTCCTTTTTTTTCCTTGTTTCTCAGGTTCTCTCTGCTCTTCTTTGGTCACGCCAAAGCAGCCCTCCGTCAACATGGGCATCCAGGATGCCCAGGGGAAGGGGAAGAGGCCAGGACCTCAGTGAGAAGCCCTCCTGGGAGAAGAAAAGCAAAGGCTGGGACCCCCTCCTCTCCCTCTCCCTCTCTCTCTCTCTCTGTCTCTCTCTCTCTCTTGTTTTCAGTGCTTTTAATTTTACTCGCCTGAATAGATGCAAGTCCTCTCCTCCCACACATGCCTTTACCTGCTCTACCTTGTTAATTGCGGCTGTCTGACTGATTTTTTTAAAATGTGTTTTTCCCTGTTCTTTTTGTCCGCAGACTCTCGATGTGGCTTTCAGATAAAACAGAGCCTTTAAGTTATTTTACTGCTGCTGTGTTTTAATAGAGCCCAGACTGTGTTAATCAGTGTGTTCACGCCTGTACTACCATGCAACAATAACAGGGATGAGATGTTTACTGTGATGGATACAGTATCTCCAGAAACTTGCAGGTCCCTGCATGTTGATTTTTCTAATTCACTAAACTGAATGGCAATTAAAGGCTGCCTGGAAGGAAGAGCAACCAAACGAGCTATGGCAGGGCTATTTTATTGGCTTAAAATGTGTGAAAGAATGATGGACGCCGAATGCCAGAGAAGAATGACGAAGTTAGACGAACTGAACTTCCAAAAACACACTTAAGAGTTCAACCCTGGAAACCATGGACAATTTGCAAAGCCTTAGCCTCAAGCGTCATTTATAAATCATTCGTGCTTTTTTATTTTCCAACTTAAAGAGAGCCCTGCATTCACGTCATCACAAGTCATCTTTGTTTGCTTAGTTACAGTGTGGAAGTACACACACATCAGAGTGAATAAAGGCACAGGAAAGGTGTGGATTTGATTTAAATATGGGCTGCACTTAGTTTTACACTGAAGGACAGTAAATCAGCACTCTTGATTTTACTGCAGAGGAAGGAAACTGGCCACAGCATGAATGAAATCATGTGGGTATTTCAGAAATATTGTCCTCAAGCATTTGCCACATTTTATCCTTTTCAGAGCAACCTCAGCATGACTCCTTAAACCGTAAAGTAGTAGCTGTCTGCTTTTATGACTTGTTTCCCCCACTTATGACAAAGACAGGGATCAAGTGAGTTATTTGTTTTTTCCCTCTTTCTTGTTTTTAAGGTGCCGATGACGACGTAGTACAAAAAGGTCAAAGAGAAAAACAACTGTTAGGTAGAGTCCCTGAGCCCTCCAAAGTGCTTCAGTAAAATAAAACAAGTGTTTTGTCAGAAAACAATTTATTAGACCCCCTCCCTCTAATAAATGTGCTAAGCTCCCTGCATGTTTTTACACTCAAATATTTTTTATTGATTTTGATTTTTTAATAATGTGAGGTACAAAATGACTGTAGTGATAAGAGCACTTAAAAATAAACAAGACAGGGAAACAGAAGAGAACCAGAACATAACTGTGCATTTTTAACCCAGTATAAGTCCTCATAGGTTGTGTCAACTGGTCAGTCCAAAAGAAATATAAAACATTTTAAAAAGCTTTTTTTTTGTTATAGACTGGTGCCTAAGTCAGTAAAATTGGTTAAAAAATGCATGTTGAAGTTTTGTATGGTTTTTATTACCTTTTTTTTTGCAATGTTCACGTGTAATGCCCCAATGCAGGCTCAGAACATGACAAACTACAGAAAGGGAAACTGGCTGTATGATTACCGTCGCCAAGGAGGTTATGTTTGCGGGAGAGTCTGTTTGTCTGTCTATGAACAAAATAAATTTAAAAAGTTATGGATGGATTTTGATGAAATTTTCAGGAAACGTTCAGCATGGGAAAAGGAAGAACTGATTCGATTAGTGTCTGGCCGCCATGATGAAAAATGCGATTATCGTGAATAACTACTGAACTAAAATAGATATCATTATGAAACCAATTGCTAATGGTATGTTTTCATGGTCAAGGAATCTAAATATTTACATGAAATAAAGGTAGGACTAATATTAATGGTAAAAATCACAATATGGGAGAGGACTGTGGTGCTGGCGGAGGTCTGCACTCTCTGAGTGCTTTTCTACTTTTATAAATGGATTTAGTTTGGCTTGAGTAATAGATATATCTAAATGGTAACACAAGTTACTTTTTCTCTGGGTAATTCATGTTTCACCCTGATCGTTTTTGTTTTTTCACCTACTGTTCAGATTGAGGGGGAAAAAAAATATTACCCATACATCCGCATTTGTCTGTTTGTCTGTCCATGAGCATGAGAACTCGAGACCTTCTGGACAGATTGTCATTGAAGTCTTCTGGGAATACTGATCATGACACGAGGAATTTGAGATTGGATTTTTGGAACTGGGAACCAGGTATGTGCACTTCAAGTTTGTGTATAGATCATTATTTACCTGTGTTAATCCAGCCAGCTGTAGTCTGGTGTCTGTCCGTCAGCAATGGCTGTAGGTAAAAACTACCTCTCCATCCACCCTTTTATACCCGTGGATCTAACAGGGTGGGAGATCTTAGTGCAACTTCAAGTACCTGACAGATAAACATGTCATTTTGTTTTAAAAAGTCACCAACTGCCTGGAATAACTAATTTAAAAGCCTTTACGATTCTTGTTGAAGACATTTTTGGGTTGTATTTTTAGTTCTTCTGCACCACATGATCATTTTTACTGACATTTTGCAGCTCACTGTAAGAGAAACAAAGAGGCTGGATGAAATCAAAATCACAAATTAGATCCTCAAAAGTTGTTTTTATTGTTTTCTACAACATTGAAAAATTTATTGGATTCACCTCACAACTTTTACTTATTTCTAATAACGTCCATCATTTGTTAGATCAGATTTAGTAAAGAGTTCTCTGAGGTCCTTCAGAATTTTACTGGTCATGAATTTGATTTTTGGAGTTCTGATCATAGAAGGTTTGGAAATCTCATCTTTTACATGAGAGGTGTTCACTTTTAGATGGCTTGGTGACATCTCCCATCTAATGTTTTTTCCATTATTATTATTGTTATTATTTTTGGCTATTTAAACATGGCTGCAGAAAATACCAGAAAAATGGCAGCAGGGAGTCGCTGAATCATGACAGTGTCTCTTCTCCTACTTTGGCACTTTTATCATGTAAGAGTTCGCCCTCTGGCTTGCAAGGCTTTAGTAAAATAACAATCTTTAATATATCAACAATTTATCTCCAGAAATAAATAAATGTATCATGTCTCTGTTGATTGTTGTAGCTCGTATGTGTAGGTCATTCTTTTACTGCCAGTATTTGACATTGTCACTTCAAAAGGTCTAATATTTGTCTAAAGTTGATTCTTTAGTGAGTTGGATCCTTCTGTCAATAGTCACATTAATATTTGTAAGTGTTAAACCATATTTTTTTAGGAAACAGATATTAAGTTGAAGTACTTTTAAAGGTTTATCTAAAATGTCAAGTGCCATCAAAATAATTATTCTTTAAAATGTAGTTTTGAATAATCTTGGAGGTCAGTATGTTTGATTGGATTGAAAACAAACAATGAACAACTTTTTTAAAAACAGTACTATATTAATATTTATAACACTGATAAAATACTAAATGTATCAGGCTTTCTAGTTTAAATGCATCAGTCCCCTTCATTTCTTCTAATGTTGTGATTTAGGACATAATCATAATCACTCTAATAGTTGGGAGTGCCACATACAGTAGAAAACCTACCAGCTCTGAGAGCAAATGCAATCAATCATGCTCACTCCACAAAATAAATCCTCTGAGCTTTGTGAAATGCAAATGTGCGACCCGACAGGGAACCTTACTTTCATTTACAAGACAAACAAAAGCAGGCATGTTTTCTTAAACTCTCCAAAGAATGCCTTTTTCTCTCCGTCTTCTCCTGTCCAGTGTGTGTGGCAGCTTCTCCACTGATAAGAGCCAGCCGAGAGGTGCAACAGATGTTGCCCTTACATCCATCTGGGCCTCGTACCCCTGCTCTGCCTCCCACACCCCGCACAGGACATCCCACATTCCCGGACCTTCACACCCAGGGGCCGCTCCCCTCGACGGGATCCCTGAGTGGTGACACAGCACAGAGACCAGCCGGGACGCTGCTTTCATTCATGTTTCATGTGTGTATGAGTGACCTCTGGGTTCATCTGAGGTGTTTCCTCTTTGTTTCAACACTCTGCTGCCTCCACGGCACACACACATATGCACACACCCCTTTGAATAACAAACACAAATGACGGAAACGCATTGACGTGATGTAAGCGAGTGAGGAAATGTTCCCTGAGCACGATAATCATTCCCAGACATGTAGTGATGACACTGAGGAGAAGCACAGTGTTTGGCCCTTGACATTCTGATTGGTATCACTCCACCGAGTTTTGATCTAAAAGAAGTTTAACTTTACTGGTATAAGAGCTCAGCCTTAGGTTGTGTTGTTTTTATCATAGAATAAACCAGACTGGAAAAGAGCAGTGGCTCTCAAACAGTGGGCCAGGACAGCTCAGGTGTACCTGGGAACCTGTGCAGCCCTACATGATCACAACCTTAGAACAGATAATACATTTTTAATTAACTCCATCAGCACTTTATGCATTTTCATTTCCATATTCAGCTGTAAAAATCACACTGAATATTGTTTTTGCCATTTATGAATGAAGTGGACGCCATTGCCATTACAGCTCTTCTGTTTTTTAGTATCCAAGTATAATCTTACTAATTTGTAAAATAAAACAATGTTTTTTTAATAATCTTGCTGATGGATATATCTTGACTGGTATGGAAACACTTCTCTGACTGCAGATAAATATGAACAGCTTGGTGACTTACAGGAAGGCATGGTGAAGAAATGCTTGATGGAAAACACATGTAACTTACCTGGGACAGAGGGGCTGGTTTGGCAGAGTGGTTGGTGACCAGGCACGTCCCATTTACATACTTCTGCCAACCTGGGTTCAAATCCAGCCTGTGGCCAGTTTGCAGAGTGTCTTCCCCAACTCTCTCATCCCCTTTCACAAGCCTATCTACTGTCAATTTTCTCCTATGTAATAAAAATAATATTAGTAATACTCATAATAATAATATTATAGGAAAATAATATCATAATAAAAGCTATAAAAATATATATGAAATACATCACACATAAAAAAATATGTGTGTATATTAAAAAATATAAAAATATAATAACAAAAACAATAAAAGCCATAATAAAGGCACAAAACGTCCCCCAGAAAAATGCTTTAAAAAAACTCACCTGGGATAAATTGTGCTCTATAGCGATTTTTACTTTTGGATGAATTTGTATTTGATGCACCTTGAGATTTTGGGGGCTCAGTGGAGTCAGTGGTGCAGTCTTACCAGTGCTGCAGTCTGATGGTTGCAGGTTTGAATCCAGCTTCAGTAAATGGGTATTAAAGGGAGTGAAAACTGATGGCGTACAAACAAAGAAACTGAACCATCACTGAGTGAATGTGAGTGAACAGGCTTGAGTGGGTAGAAGTGATCTACGGTGTAAAGCTGCTTCGAGTTGTCAAAGAGACTGGAAAAGCATGAAAAAAGCTCAGGTCCATTGGCTTTTACTTTGGCTTGATGTTGGGTACAAAGAAAGTTTAAATATCACTGTAACAGAGTTCACAAGAAAGAACATACACTGTCTGCTTGTGTATGTTCACAAGAAAGAACGTCCACTGTCTGCTTTTTCATTTAAAGCCACATGTGTGATGGGCTTGCATGTGGAAATAAGTACAGTCAAAAACAAGGCCATTCGGGATGTGCAGGATTTTATGTTGCTGGTATTTCTTATGTTTTTTCTCTTCGCTACATGTAACAAAGCATGTCATTCTCAGAAAAGATGAGATACAATGAAACACCAAACGGATTTAGGCAGACAAGCAGCAACTGTTGCCACAATGCAAAAAAATTACACTTAATACCAATGCCAGATGTAGCATCTGGATGCCTAGAGCTAAAAATACTGCTTCACTATTTTGTAACTAATGTGTAATAATAAAAAGGAAATTATTAATTATGTTATTAAATATTTTACCATCAAGGAAATGTGCTAATCTACTGTATGGTTGCATTATTTTGGTTGAATGTTAACATATATCTCACTGATGCAAATAATTGGTTTACTCTTCTCACTTCAGCTTACTTGTTCTTTTTATCTAAGTGACAATTCTTTTACTTCAGTACTTTTGAACTCTTTCCAGATCAGTGTTAGGTTACATGTATGCTGTTTTTCTTACTCCCTCTTTAACATACAGTAAGTATTGCAGTCTTCAGTTGAAAACACTCCAGTTCCTTGAGTTTAAAGTTGTGCACAGTAAGACGTAAATGTTTTATTATGACTTATAGAGAGCAGATAGTTAATAACAAATGTGAGTGTTTCATAAAGGGCATATCCCCTTTCACAGCAAAGCGAAAGTTGTTTCACAGTGTTCTAACATGCTCACACATCATCAGTCATTATCAAGAGCTCATTAGTGCTTATATTACATGACCATTTTCTACATTAGTAGGCACTTACACCCTCATAATACCTGTTTGACCAAAGTAAAAACGTTTTTATTCCTAAACTGTGATCCAAACTAACTTTATGTTGTACCACAAGAACACGTATTTTACACTGAGATTTTCTCCCTTGTTAAAGCCAGGTTATATTCTACTTAATAGATCATAGCTTTCAGTTTCTTTTTTTAATATTTTTGTCTTGTATTCTGTGCTTTGTTAAGATACATCATATAATATGTATATAACATAACACAAGAATATCAGCTTTAAGTAGGTTAAAAGCAGCCAGTATGATCGATGTGAACAGTGAGCATGTTGACCTGGAACCTAATTGTTGGCAGGTTTGCTTCATTTTTCATTTTTAAAAATATTTGATCAACTTTTTTAAAGCTACCTTTGTGATCACAGATGTGCCGCAGGTCACTCCTCCCAGCTGAGCTCTTCAGACGCCATTTGAGGAGGCGGAGGATGCTTCCTGTTATGTATGTGATGCAGCAGGCTCGAACCTCAAGAAGTAACATCCGAGCCAAACAGAGAGCACTTTGCAACAACATACCATCAATCTAATTCCTGCTTTGACCAGCTTTGTTTGTCCTTAATGGGTTTTATTTTTCATTTTAGGAGTTTAAGACTTCCCCCAATTTCCTCTGATGAGTACTTGACCCTGTAAACTCTTTTCATTTCTTTACATCTGATATGATGATCATGAAACACAAGCAAATCTGAGTCTATTAAGTTAGTCTGAGTATAGCAAAGTAATTCAATCAGACGTGGATATTGAGGATATTGGGAAGTGTACCAGACAGCTGTTTAAGTCATCTCTTTCCAATAAGCCCTGTTAGTCTGGGATGACAGGAAGCTCTGACTTTCTCACCCAGACTCTTCAGTTGCCTGCACACTATCATTTTCTTTGATACGACAGTGCATAAACCCTGTCGAACCTGTGTTTATGGAACAGATCAGCTCCTAAATCTTGCCATCCTGATACTTCATCCACAGCCTCAGACTTCTGTGCCAAGATGCTATCTGGTCCAAGACAGAAAAACTCCCACTGAATGGACTTAGAGCAGGTCCAGGTACGTGGATACGGTTGGAGGGGGCATTGTCTTTTAATCAGCTGGATGACTGGCGATTTTTAATTTCTCTGTTCCTTTTTTTAAGAACAACAAAAACATAAAGATTCAATACAAACTGTTTCAGTAATGATAGCATGTCGTGCACCACCCACAGCAACCGCTTGATCGTTTTCTGTCCTTTGACTTAACTTACACAGGTCTCTGACTGGATTTTGACTGAAGTTTCACTGGAGTGTGATTTGTTCCACAAATGGCGTTAATAAAATGTGCCAGATTTAGCTTTGCTGCTCTTAGCAGTAACAGACAAGGCCAAACCCATAAAAGGGGATATAGGGGACAGTGTTCTGGGGCCCACCCAGCCTTATGAGGGGGTCCATAAAGGTTAAGAAATGCTCCATCCTCAATTCATATTCGAATACTTTCCTAACTCACTGAATTAACAAAAATCCACATTTAAAGAGACTGTGAGCAGTTTCTAAGTAATTACAAAAATGTCTCACTTTTAGATATATGCCTGATGGAAATACACACTTTAAGATGAGTTTTATAGCATCAAAATAGGTTATCTATAAATGCTATTCTTTAGCCTTCTGGTCGGGTCGGACAGGACTGGACTGGCCCGGATACTCAACTTCAGGAACAAGACAATTTAAACTAGAGCAAATTTATATTGATTTATTATTTATATTACACATCTTAGAACACTGCTGGCTGTAAGTAGCGATATGTAGCCGGCTACAACTATGATACTAAGTTTTCCATAAATTGCTTGTTGTCACACATCAAAAACTACCGCTACGTAACTAGAAAGAGGTACATTACCTCGTCGCTTTGCATCCTGTAAGTTGTTGAAAAAAGAAGTTATAAAGCAATGCAGAGTTCTGAGGAAGGTCCGACCTGCATTCATTAGCATCACAACAAACACATGCTTGACGCTTTGGCTTCAGTTACATCTTTGGTGCATTCCAGTTGTAGTCAGAAGTAGGAATTTCTGGGTTCCAAGTAGGAAACTGCAACTGGAACGTCCCCCAAAGTCTGAATTTCCCACTGGGAACTCGATGAAACCTTGCCACCCCCGAGTTGACAATCAAAGATGGATGCCCCCAGTGTGAACAGTTATTTAGCTCCTGTAATAATCCATTTATTTGCACTTCTGACTGGGGTGTGTCGCTCTAGATCAGCTTTATACATAGTATTGTTAGACTTATATTTACAAAAAGGCTGCCATAGTGATAATCCCATTCTTCATACAATAACGCAGGGCGAGCTAGCAACAGCTAACATTAGGGCAGATTGGCAGGTTTTTTTCCGACTTCAACTGGAACGCCAATAAGCGGGAGATGATGTCACTCCCATTTCCGAGGTTACTGGAACGCAGCATTACGACAGTCGGCGTGCATGCTCATGGGTAGCAGAGTCTTTATTTTGCCGGTAATAGATTATCTTCACAGCACCTTTAACTAAATGAACTTTAGTGACATTTTGCCTGATTCAAACTACCGAAACATTTGTCTTAATCTGATTCTGGCTTTCTGACATAGCATCATTTTTCAGAGGTTAGTTTGATTGAACTCTCGGGGTCCTAAATGTTGGGCTGTGTATTACAAGGGCCAAAACAAAAGACAGAATGTCAGCAAATATAGGACCAAAAAGAGGGAGCTTGAATGATTTTGCTCCAAGAATAAGCAAGGTTAGGATGTTTGATTCTACCCAAAAGCAGGCACCAGTGATGCTGATCAAGGGTCTTGGTCCATGTCACTAAATCACATCCAAAAAGGCCCTGAGTGGGTTTTCAGGGGCCCAGCCATTTCTGTGTACAGTCCTCATAACAGATACGAAGTACACAGAAAAAAATATTATATCACAGAAATAATTCATCTTAGGGTCCAATGGTCATGTTGGTGTGGCCCTCTCATAGAGGATGCTGCGGTTCAAATCTGGCCCCTTACCCTAATCTTCCAGCATCAGTGCTCAGGCTTCTTCTCCCTAATTTTTGTCATCACTCACTGCCAGTTTCCCCAGAAATAAACATTTGGAGATAATTTAAATAAATCAAATAAGTGAGTTTAGTTGCTGATGCCGTGTTTGGTTTGTAGGTCATGAAGAGGCATCAGCATAACTCTCAGCTCAAAACTCCTAATGGGAGCAACAGTGACATCAACTTTTGTCCTTTTTGTAAACGGAGGGGGCCACGCTGTGTGATTCTCCTCTGGCCCTTTGTAGCCACCTAAACGCCTCTTGTTTTTCCTGCGTGTTTGAATGCCTCGTCTGTTGGGTGACTTCCGTGGGATTCCAGCAGGCTTGTCACTCACATTGTTTGTCCTGGGGACGAGATCTGCGTTGAGTCCTGTTTCTCTTCCTCTCTCCCTGGCCCGAGTGCTGATGGAGACCCACATCCCAGGTGGCCCACACATCAAAACAGGGGGGATCGCGGCTCTTGGTTTTCAGACAAACATCACTCACTTTCTTTGTTGTCTGAGGGACAGGGGGCACGGCGTTTTATCTCCCGAGGATCTCCCCCGCTATCGCCTTCCACCAGCCCATCGCCCCATCCCACAGGAGCTGCTAAAAGCAAATGTCAGTCATGGAGGAGGCGTTGCATTCCTTCAAGAGGTCAAACTGGTGGTGGCCACTGAGGGATGTGTCACCATTTCAAGAAACATTTAAAAATCCTCCTTTTGAGGATATATATTAGCTGGTTTATAAAAACTGGTGGTTAATTTTCCTCTCCTCTATAAATGCTTTCCATATGACGTGGTACTCTATGGTAGCCCTGAAGAGAAAAAACATGACAAAAAACACTGTAACAAATAAGAAAAAATAACAGTAAACAGGAAAACACAATAAAAAAAGCTTTGATTTAACAGTAAAACATAACAGATTAAAAGAGAAGAGGGTAAAGATAAAAAAAAAAGTTGACAGAAAAACAGCACATTCACTCACAAAAAGACAATCCATATGAGAAATATTTTTCAGAAACAAAACAGATAAAATTACAGCAAATAGGAAGGATTAAAACATCTCAATAAAAGCAGCAACAAACTGGAAGACAACGACATGATAGAGAAAAATCAAACACAAAATCAACAGGTAAAAAAACAAGTTAGAATAATCACATTTAAAGTAGACAGAAACAACAATGTAAACAACATATGTGCAAAAGATTTAAGAAAAAAACAATGAATAAGTGTTATCAACAAAAGAATAAACCTACATAAGTAAGAACAGCAAATGAAAAAGCCCAGTGATGAATATAAAAACCAGCTACAAATAATTAAAAAGAATCTTTGTCTTATATGAGTTTTATTCATTTAATCCATTTTTTTGGATTCGTAGTGTTTTTTTTTAATTTGTATTATTATTTTTTCATTTGATGTTTTACTTTGGATATTTTGTTTTGGTATAGCTCTTGTGCATGCCAAAATGTAGTTTTGCTATTTTTAAGGATTGCTTTTTATTTGATTTGATATAAATGAAATAAATTGATCTGTGCTTTGCTGTTTATCTGATTTGCTCTCTCCATCTTTAAGCTCTGCAACTTAATTCTGGACACACACTGCCGCCAGCTCTTGCAATCCATCAAATATATTATGGAAATAAATTGACATCCAATTTTAAAACAAAGTTTTGCAAGGAAGTAAAGATTCTATGTGAGATACTATTTTCTGACAGCTGACAATTCTGGACCACCTGGAATCTCAGGAAGTCATTTTTGAAGAACGCTTCTTTTAAACAAAATAAATGCCAACTATAAAATTAACAGAGGATATGGAAGATGTGAAAAACTCCCTGAATTTCATGTCAAAGGCACTGAGCAAGGTTATTACACAACAGACATACTGGATTTAATTTCTGAGGTGCTGCGACTGCGGGCTGTGATCAGAGAAAAGAACAAGAAGATTGAGGAGCTTGAAAGAAGAGAAGATCAACTAGAACATTACAAAAGAATGGACGACTTGGTAATATCTGGACTGGAAACAACACACTACACCTGCACGGATCACTTGACACTTTATGATCAATATTGTCCGTTAAAGAATCAAGTCAAAATTCCAGTTTAAGGAGAAAGCCACGGTTAACAAAGGGAGCAGAAAAAGCCTGTAAAAAGAAATAAAACCTCTACATGGAATTCACAAAGAAGTGTGCAAAAGAAAAGGAGGAAAATAGAAAAATTTGTAAGAACATCTATAATGCGAAGTCAAAAGACCTTTTTATGATCAGCTGCTATAAAAATATAATAAGAATATGAAGGCAGCTTGGAATGTGTTTCATAAGATGATAAAGAATCGAAATAATACATTTTTCCCATCATACTTTGTTTAAAGTGATAATTAACATATTGATAATTTTAAGGACATGATTAATGAATGTAATTATTTTCTTGACAACCAGACCCAAATCGGGCAAAATAGATTAATCACCAAAACACTGAAGACAGTGGTTTCGGTTTTACCTTGGGGGGTGATGTGAACGTGATGTTTTAGAGGTCTTGAGAAAATTTAAGGATGAAACATCGAGAGACTGCAATGATCTGGACCTGTCTCTTATAAAATAAATTATTGGTTGTGTCTTTGAACCGTTTACTTTTATCTGTAACAGATCCTTTCAAACGCATACTTTCCTCAAATGAAAATGGCTCCCAGTCTTTGAAAATGGTAAAAAGAAAACTGAACCAAACTAAAAACCTATTCCTTTGTTACTTCAGTCTTCTAAAATACTTAAAATTATTTGTAAATAGACTTGATACCCTCATTGAGAAAAATAGGTTACTGAATGATTATCAGTGTGGATTTAGGGGCAATAATAATGTTGAGTCATCTTGTTGCAAGTGTATTTGCACCTTTCTATGATTAATGTATCGCTTACAAGCATGTACATGGCAAATTGAGAAAAGTAAAAATTTTGGTGCTGGCAAAATTTCAGCAAGTGCAGAGGTAATAAATATTCTCTGGATGGACTTAGAATCCTGATGCCTACTCTGGTGGTGTCAAAAACAAGTTTATAACAGACTTTTCAGTTAATCAAATCCTTAAGTGTCACTGTATGACATTTAACTCTGAAATTTTCCCTTTGAACCCTGAACCTTTAAGTGACACTTGTAGAATCAATCATCCTGCCTGTCCCCTATTATTGGATAAGTACCAACAGGTACAAACCCACATCATGAAAATTGCCGTGCAAATGTATAAATGATTGCAGCAATGTTAGCAGTTTCCAGTGTTAATGTAAAGTTTACACTTAAGTAGTCCAAAAAATACTCAGATGTTAGTTTAAGTAGTGGCTCTCTAAAAAGAATGAACCAACACTTTGTGGTGTGGACCCATGCAGACACTCTGACGGTGTTAATTTGTGTGTGCAGATTTTGCATTGTGGAGATGTTCTTGGTTAGAGCTACATACTGCACACCTCCACAATCAGATTTTCAATCAGACAATCAGGGAGAAACATACTGGTGAGTTGGCGTGATGCTTTCCTGTGATATTCCTGCCATATAAAAGTGTCTCAGAAAAGTCCCGTGAATGGCCCCTGAACAGACCGGGAGCCCTGTTGATGACCCTCCGGCATGTTGACGTGCATGTTTTGAAGATAACTACCCTGCCCTCCCTACTTACCTACCACACTGCCTTTAGCCTGCAGTGTTATTTGAAGCTGAGCCTGATTCACGATGAGCCACATATGAAACCTATTGCTGAGTCTGTCCGTGTGATGGGGGCCCAGTAGCTGCTCTGAGCGGAGCAGCTCCTGACCTATCTGTGCAGGTGACTCCTGCTCCGGCTCTTCCCCTGCAGGCCTATAAGGAGCACTGTGTCTACGGGAACTTTTATGAGTGTGACCTTAACATGCCCGTCTCGAGCGGTCTAGACTCAGTGCTGTGTTTACTAGAGTCCCCAGTCCCACTGATGGCTATCAGACTTTTCCCTTTTTACTCGTTATTCCCTCTCATCATAACTCTTTGAAGACAGACAGACGTGACGCTTTGACCGTCCTTGTTGTGGACTTTGTAGAATTTACTGTCACGGCTCAGAAAAGACAGGGGATAACAGAGGGGAGGGCCGTGTCAGTGTGTGTGTGTGAGTGTGTGTGAGGGCACTGCCTCTCTGCAGGAGAGTCCATGAACATGTGCAGAGTACAGCTGTGGTTTGGCTGCTCTCTGATGGAGCTGCGGCTTTATGTGGAGCAGACTGCTTTAAATTCATGTCAACATGAAGTACGAGCATCAGGGAGGACGGCTCTAGGGAAGTGTTGTTGAAGGGGAAGTTTTTGATGAAATAAGATTAAATTAAATCAAGTCTTTCCCCAAAGTGTTGTTGTATCGATGCTAACATAACACAGTGACAGTTGCCTCACTGACCATCCTTAATCATTGTTTTTATGAGCTCTGATAACTCCAACAACAAGCAGACCCAGTGACTGTTTTGTATAAGGAGCAACAGGTGATTAATCGGCCGCTAATCTGCAGTAAACATTTAATTGTTGACCATAAATTTGCCCTTTCATACATTAGGGTCTGTTTGGTGTGCTGCGTGGCTGTGAGCCAAACTCCGTAGGTGGATTAGCTCATTGAATCCAAACTGTTTACGGGGAAAGCAGCTCCAGTGACGACACTATGTGGGCAGCTTGCAGCTCTCCAAATACAAACGTTCCGTGTGAAAGCGAAAAAAAAGGAGGAAAAGTGAGTCTTTCACAGGAACAATCTAGTAAACACGGCCGCTGCGCAGAGAGAGAACACCTGTGTTTTACCAAAGTCCTGGCACGCAGCAGTTTGATCACTGCCGGGGCCATATTTGGTCCAGGACTAATTTAATGTTGCCCTTACAGCAATGACGAAATGCAGCCTGAGTCAGGCAGGAAACTGCAAAGTCAGTCACAAATAAGATGAGAGTGAAGAACAGAGCGAAGAGAAGGTGAACAGCAGGGTGCTGAGATGATTCAGCTCTGCTGCTCACACACAAACAAGCCTGAGGTAGTGGGAATAAGCTTAGAGCTGGAGCCAGAAATAGTGTTTAAGGTGTTGGGGATTAGGGTTAAATGTCAGAAAGGTCAAGTCAGAGACCAGTTTAGATTGGCTTACAGGGGTCAACTAGCAGCTAGAGTGCTAAGAATTCCTACACTTTACAGTAACCTGTGCAATAATGGATAATGTTTTACAAAGATGGGTTGATGTGCAAAAGGTGGGAGTCAATCAGGATTTGTGGAAAATGTACATGACGACTTAATATCAAGACAAATTGAAGGCTTTGGCCAACAGATTTGTCCATCATATTATGATACAAGGCAATATTTTCATAGAGCATCACTGATACAAAAGCATTTCAAGCTGCTTTACAGTTTAGAACAACATCTGGAACATTAAGAGAAAAAGACATTAAAATGTCACACATTACATTATAAGATTAAAACAACAAAAGAAAACAATATTAAGCAGAAGTTAGAACATAAAAATATGAATAAATAACCTTAAGTTAGAAATCCTCCCTGTGCACCTCACAGTGTTATTGTGTGCTGGAGTTTCTTGTGACTAAGTCTTACCTAACCGGCAGAAGCAGATCAGTGGTCTGATCTTGCCTAATCAAAAAACACTGTAAACAAACAACACAGAGGAAATAATGTCTTGATAAAGACAAGATTTTGCAGTAAACCTGAAGAAATAAACAGACTCAGAGACATTCTCTTCTCAAATGTAATGTGCTGTTCTGTAGATTTGTGAAAAGTCCCCCCGTCTGGTGTTTTGGGATCACATGGCAGTTCTGCCTCTCTGTTTACAGTCGTGCTGAGGATTAAGACTAAACATCCTCTAATGGGATTAACCAATAGGAGAAATCCAGCAGAGGGAAATATGTCTAACTGAGATGTCACAACACGTTCAAAGTTCAGACCAACGCTAGGATTTTGCTCAGTTTGAGTCTTTGGTTTAATCCCAACATTTAAATGAATACACTGAACATTCATTTCTGAAGATTCCTCATTAAGATTATATTATGACCTGTTACAGCAGCCCTTCACATTCAGTTTGTGATTTTAAACCTTACTCTGCATCTTAATTTTGTATGATTTTAGTAAAGACTATTAATTAATTGCATACAGACAAATGACAAAAAGTGGTTCATTGTTACAAGATAGTGACCCAACTCGTAGCCCTGCAAGTATGAAACACTTCATAATAAAAAAACACATTCAACATAATAGAAACCTATTATTTTCCAATAAGAGTTTTAACTTAAAAATGTAAAGAACAGTAGTTTCAGGGTAGCTTCAATCTAGACAAAACCAACTGTTTATGTAAGCAGATCTTGTGGAACAATGTGTTATACAAATAAACCAGTTCAGAAAAAGGTCTAAGTGATAACCAGAACATACAGAACTTGCGAAGAAAATTAAGTTTGTTGTGAATTTTAAAAAGCTCTTTAAAGGTATGAGCACAACAAACAAAACTCTTTTAGCCTCATTGGCATTAGCGTGACCAAAGAAATCATGAAAAAATAAAACCAAAAACAATCTGCATGGCAAGATAAAGAGTAACATTCGGAGAGATTTTTGCAAATAAACCCTCAAACCCATGATAGGATTAGGCTCTGGATCTTTTTCCAAGAACTCTCTTATCACCAAATCCAAAGAGCAGCCACACTAAAAATATTTGTCTGTCTCTTTCTTATCCTCTAAATCAGCCAGCCTACGGGCCAGTGTGCACTCTTCACTTTTGCCTTTAATTTAATTTTTTTGTTGACCTGTTCTCAACCACGAGAAAACATATTTAGACCAAAAGTGTCCTGGCCAAGACAAGCAGCAGTGCAGAGAGCAACTAGGCATGCAAACAAAATACAAGATACATAGATATGTTAAAGGCATGAAACAGAAAGTTTAACATCAAATATTTAACAGAACTGACCACATCAGATACACCGTACTGTAAAGTATTATACCATCGTCAAACATAACATACAGTATTCTATTGAACTGTATCAACTTTAAAGTGTGACTTATTGAATCATAACTATTGTGCTGTATTGTGTAATATTTTCTTCTATCATAAAGCTAATCAAACCATATTGTATCATATCATAATTAAACAGTACCATATTTAATTGTATTCTATCCTTTTGTAAAGTATCAAATTGTTTTGTAACATATTGTATGCATTCATGCCATATCTAATTGTATGATATCATCAATACCATATTCTGTTGTGCCATAATCAAACCCTACTGTTTAGTGTCATGTTGAGCAATCTTCTTCTTCTTTGCCTCCATTATGAATGGGCAGAATGAGTTCACACCACCTTTGCTCTGTCTCCAGAGGTAGAATCAGAGGTGTAATATTGGTTAAGCCCTAGTCACACATTCCCGTTTCTCGTTTCCCGATTGTGCACGATTGTCATAGTCCTGATAAAACGTGCTTTGGTCATGGTGCATGCGCTACTTGGTCTGGATCAGTCTTGAATAGTTGCGGATCAACGGCAGGGAACGTGGAAGGGTCCCGACAGTTTTGAACTGTTCAAAACTGTCGTGGAGAATCGCCGCTCTCAGTATAGCAGGATGGATGCCTAATGCAGTCCTAATGCTAACAGTATTAGCGTGGCATGTGTGGAGCTCAGTCGGGCTGATCGTGGCTCGATCTTGAAAGCTTTATGAGGAAGACTGACAAGGATGTATCCGTTTGTGCCTCGACTGTGTCCCGTTCAAGATGGCGCAAGCAACGGGGCTCAGTCGGGGCTTACGTGACCCGAACTGAGCTCCAGCAGTGCTGATGTCGTGTCAGTGGGATGAAAATTCAAGGAATCCTCATCATATCGTTGTATTAACCTAACTTGAGCGGGATGAATGCCCCAGAAGCTCTGTAGAAGCGCTACTGACGGTGTATTTACGGGGTGTGTCCAGGGGTGAGACAGTCATTTCATCCCGTATCATAGTGATCACACCAGCCAAGACAAGAGCACTGCGAGTGAGTGTCTCTGTCTTTGTGTGTATGGGGAGCACACTGTGTAAACTGACACAGTTATTACATCCTCATGAAGTTATTGTGAATGAAGACAGAGCTTCACTGAGACCTTTAAGCAGAAATGTTCTGGGAAAGGGGCAATAATCAAACACAAGTGTGTGATATTGTTCTACATCATATTGTGCTGTTTGCATCACGTTTTATAACACTAGAAATGGTATGGCAAGGGATGGCACCTCGCATCTCATTTTATCAAATGATATTGTATGGTATTGAATCCTAAGGTATGGGGTGGTGATGCAGCACAGTGGTGAAAAAGGTTAGTGTTCGTGACTCACAGCAAGAGCGTTGCTAGTTTGATTCCTCGTGTTGACCAGTGTCTTTCTGTGTGCACTGTCTCCCCATGCATGTGTGGGTTCTCTGTGGGCATTCTGGTTTCCTCACACAGTCCGAAAACATACTTATTAGGTTTCCTGGTGACTCTAAATTGCCCTTAGGTATGAGTGTGAGCATCCACCTCTCTATGTGATCCTGTGATTGGCTGGTGACCAGTTCAGTGTATACCTAATCTCTCACCCAATGTTAGCTGGGATATGCTTCAGCCTTCTGCGTAGCTGGATGAGCAGTTTAGATGATGAATGGTATGGGATGATAATGTGTTGTGCTATGTTGTAGAATTGTATCCTAATGTATTATAATTAAAATGTTTTGTAATGTTTATATGGTATTGTATGCTATTGTACTTCACAATACTGTGTTGTTTTAGCAATATATCATCTCATAGTTTAACATTATTGTATATTTTTGAATTGTATTATATAATATTGATTATGTCATATCATATTGTATCATAGAGCTTTGTCTTGCGTAGAACCATATTAACCCTTTCATGCATGAATTTATTAAATCACATGGGGATGATTTTTAAAATTTGTTTTTGCTTTTACACAAAATAATGTGCAGTTTTTTAATGTGTTATATTTTGAGCGAGTTAATGATTAAAAACAATTCAATGAAATTAATATAGATCAGCAACCACCTATTTGTTAAAACATTTACTAAACTTAGACAAAATAAAATGCAAAATATAAATTATATGTAATGTTGCAGTTTAATTAAACTATTAACATTTGACTTTCAATGAAAAAAATAATAAAATTAATAAAAAAATATGAAATTAGGTGAAATCTGGGCATAATACACATAATATACTTTTTACTGTGTAATGTCCTCAAGAGATTAATTTTTGCTCACAGATACAAAAAAAAATCTCATTGAATTAGAATACATGTTTTTTCCTGACTAATTCTTTGAGAACAGCAGGATTCAAAACTTAATCCCGAGGGATGTGGAGAATATCCCTCTTTGTCAAATGTAATATCTCAAAATGAACAACAAGACACAAAGATCATATTTTTATGAAACTGGAGGATGTTGTTTTGGTGTTTACCGCCTGATAGTTGGGACATGGTTAGCCTAAATGGTCCAAAATATAAAGTAAATAACTGTCCACTCTAGGGGACACTGTGCATGAAAGGGTTAAAAACAATCAGTTTTATCTCATTATATTGTTTCAAATTACCTACAGTATGTTTCCCCACCTCTCCTGCACAAGCTCATCGTAATCAAGCGGCTCATGCAAAAAAAACAGAAGCAACATTTATGTTTTCGACATTTCTGACTAAACAGTCAAAGTTTGAGGTAAATCAGACTTTAGAGTCAGGGCATCCAAACTTTATTAATTGTAGCACAATCTGAAACAAATGAAGATGGCATCCCAAGTTGAAGGTAGTAAACTTTACAAAACCAATGTTGACATCACAGCTTGTCACCAGTGGCTTGACAAGGCAAATAGCCAGTTGCTGAAGAATTTGGGGCAGCCAGTCAGATTTCAGAAAGCTCGTTCAGGCCTTGCTAACACTGATTCATTCCTGATTAGGGGGAATCACAGAGAGGATTTACAGAGACTTTGTGAGAGTGTTGGCATGTCAAGAATAATCTTTCAATATGTATTGTTGATTGGATTTGAGAAGGAAGTAAATACAGAAATTTATTAATTCCTGCCTCCATGCCCCCTTGACTCATTCATCTAAATTCATCAGGACAGTCCTTATCATTCTGAGAAATAGCCATGGGCAATAAAAAGCAGACTGTGGGTCACAGCATGTTTGTCTATTAGTTTGTTCGTTTGTTAACAAGATTATGCAAAAACAACTGGACGGATTGTTGGTAATGGTCCAACTTAGAAATGATAAAATTTTGCTGGTGATGCAGATAAATGTCATTGGCGAACAATTGTTTTTGCTCAGTAACTGTCGAACTAATGACACTATCAATGTGATTCCAAGTGCTAGGTGCAGGTTTTCAGGGTCAATGAATCATATTATGACAAGGATAACCATGACCTGGATGAATGAAAATCTACACCGACGTATTATGACAATAACTTTATCATGGGCAATCACAATACACTGCCTGGCCAAAAAAAGTTGCAGACAAGAAAAGGTCACACTGTCATATTTGTTGGACTCCCTTTAGCTTTAACCACAGCACACATTCGTTGTGGTATTTTTTGATAAGCTTCTGTGATGACACAAGATTTATTTCCATCCAATGTTGCATACATTTTTCAGTAAGACCTTGAATTGATGATGGGGAATCTGACCACTGTGCAAAGCCTTCTCCAGCACATCCCAGAGATTCTCATTATGGTCATGGTCTGGACACTGTGGAGGCCAATCAAAGTGTGAAAATGATGTCTCATGCTCCCTGAACCATAGTTTCACACTTTGCGCCCGATGAATCCTGGCATTGTCATCTTGGAATGTACCCGTACCATTTTGGAAGAAAAAATACATTGATGGAATAACCTGGTCATTCAGTTTATTCAGGTAGTCACCTGACCTCACTCTTTGAGCCATAATGTTGCTAAACCTCGACCTGACCAAGTGCAGCAACCCCAGATCATAATACTGCCCCCACAGGCTTGTACAGTAGGCACTAGGCATGATGGGTGCATCACTTCACCTGTCTCTCTTCTTACCCTGATGCACCCATCACTCTGAAACAGAGTAAATCATCAGACCACATGACCTTCTTCTGGTCCTTCAGAGTCCAATTTTTATGCTCCCGAGCGAACTGAAGCCTTTCGTCTGGTTAGTCTTACTAGTTAAAGGTTTTCTTAAAGGTACACAGCTGTTCAGTCCCAATCCCTTGAGTTTCCTTCACATTGTACGTGTGGAAATGCTCTTATTTAAATATTAAACATACCCCTGAGTTCTGCTGTTGTTATTCTTCGATTTGATTTGGTCAAATGTTTAAGTGATCACTGATCACAATCATTCAGGATATTTTTCTGACCACATTACTTTCCTTGAAGACGATGGTTCCTCACTATCCTTCCAGTTTTTAATAATGCGTTGTACAGTTCTTAACCCAGTTTTAGTAGTTTCTGGTTTCTCTTTAGATGTTTTCTTTGCTTGATGCATGCCAATGATTTGACTCTTCTTAAACAGACTAACATCTTTTTCACAGTCACAGGATGTGTCTCTCAACATGGATGTTTAAGAAATGAGAGGCTACTCATTGGACTATCAACTAGGGTTAAATAACCCCAGTTGATAGTCCAATAGGAGACTTGTATCAATTTGCTTGCGTGGCAACATTTTTTTGGCCGGACAGTGTAGGTGTAACAGTAATATGTGAGCTACCTTGGCTGAGGTTTGAGATCTTCTGGTTCTTTCTAATGCTGGCTTAGTTTTTGATTTTATAACAGCACACAAAAAAAACTTGTCAAAGAAGGCATATTCCAATGAGTTAGGTTGCCAGCGTCTCATTTAAAAGCAGCAAAAATATCTGAAGCATGCTAGCTTATTTCAGTGTTGCTCTTTCTCTTTCTCTTCAAAGGAGTGCTGTTAGATGGCGCGACGTCCCCCCTTTGCTTCTCAGGTCTCCAGCAGTAGAAAGGCCAGGGTTAGGAAGGCCCTCTCCTGGGACCGAAGGCATCCACAGCCTTACACACTCATGTTCCGCCAGTTAGCAATTGCTGTATTCATCTTCACTGTTTTCTCATTCACACCGCTATCAGGTTGGATGTGACACCGCCCCCTCTGGAGGTCAGGATAACCCCCCCATCACATATCCGCACACACAGAGCACAGAGTCATCCTCCTGAAAGAGATCAAAGATGCTATTGGTCAGCAGAGGAGACAAAGGGGGTTAGCTGAGGTGGCTGAGTTAGCACGCTGATCCCTCAATGTCTATTTTAACAGCCCTCTGACATTTAAGATAAATCCAGTGCTGAATGTTAACATCTTATTAATGTCAGGAGCAGAGTAGGGAAACACCTCTGCAGACATGTTAAATGTATTCCTCTCAGACATAACTCACTTTTTTAGGGCACTTTCCCTCTCACATGTCATTTTAAGCCATTTAGCATGATTACAAATTGAGGTAACGGCTGCGCTAATCTCCTTGTTGCTAAATTAAAGGCAAGTTTTAGAAAGTCTGGAAAAGTAATTCATTGTGGCCCGTGTTTGAAGTTGTCTGGCACATGGCGGGTGACGATGAATTGTCCCCCAAAGAGTTAATTGATGGAGAGAGAGGAAGGCTCAAGGGAGGGAAAAGTTCAGTCTTGTACCTCCCTGTCCTGTTTGAAGGAGATGTGTGTTGGCAATGCAGGAGAGGCTTGAAGATTAATGTTGCAAAAGGGGGCTCTGACAGCCGCTCCGCTGGTTGCGGTTCTCTTGGGTGGCCCGATTGGTCTTGGATGTCACTTTTGCTACTTAATCTTGTGTATGTGAACCAGGCAGATTCAGAGGGGTTTGGGTTGGGGGGAGGACGGCAGGGCAGCAAAAGGAGAGACAGACTGAGGAGAATGAAGGAATGTCACTCTTCAACTTTCAGTAGACAATTTATTTATATTTTTTTAGGTTGAAAAAGTCACTGCAGTATCATAAAATACTTTTTAAAACTTAGTTGTGACACATTAATGACTGATTTTACAGCTGTTATAACTGGATCAGGGATGTTATTCTGTTCTGATGACCTAGAAGTTATTTTGTCCTTGAATCAATCTTGAGTTAAATAAGTGACATGTAAGTGATTTTAAAAAAAAAGACAAAATCCAGGCAAATATTTTGTCCCTTATAAGGGAGGTAAATATATGCTTGACTTGCTTGATGCAAATCAGTGTGCGCTAAAGAGTTTATTATTTAGAGCAGTAGTGTTAAACTGGTCTGCCCTCAGCACCCATTACTACTTTTACAACAAGAAAACATGATCAGATGTCAAAGAATCTTTTAACCACCTAAAATCATTTAAAGACTATTTTTGTTTCAATCTTCCACCCAAAAAATCATGACTAATAAAAGAGACAAAACAGAATAAACATGTTTCAGTAGTGCATCATCACAGGAACTCGAGGACACACATGGTTTTTATTTAATCCCTTTCCAGTGAAAACATATTTAATTTATTATCCAAAGGACTTGAGTAATCAACACCAATACAGGAAATCTTGCTTCATCAACCAAAGATAATGAGACAGATGAGTCAAGGTCTCAAGAAGATGACCAAATTAACAAGTGAAAGGGACATAACAGGGTAAATGAAATGTAAGGATGTCTGCAAAGAGCTTCTGTTCATTTAAGACTTTTGACTTTACCTTCTTCAAGACACAAATAGGCTACCCACTGCCATCCCCCTTGGGTCCTGATCAACTCTTTTTAGAACTACATTTTTGAATAAGACAGCCAGTCTCCTGTGAAAACCCTACATCACAGGTTAAAACTTCAAATTATTGTATCACCTATGCCGGTCGTGCTTAAAATTTAACGTCGACTGTGTTTAACCTGTCTTAAAAGTACTGTATTATTTTATATTGTATAGTTTTTTTAAGTGTGGTTGTAGTTATTTAAAAAAAAATCACAGGATATTTGAGCTAAAGTGGGGAGTTTTGAGCTGGTAACAAAATGGGGAAAATTTGAAATTGATGGTGTCGCATAAATGAGACCTCAAGTCATTAAACTATTTCTTCATCAGAGCTGGGAAATATATATTGTGCACTTGACAAAAGACATATCAGATATACCATTCGAACACAAGGTAGTCAATTTGAGATGTTCTGTTTAAGTGGCTTATTGTCATTATAAGTTCTTTAAAAAACATAAATGTGAGACCAGATGGAAGCTCTATTCACAAAGTTTCATGCTCTACAAAACATTTCAGGAGCTTAAATTGACTGTTTTTTATCAATTCATGTAGTCCACTTTAATTCTAAGTAAGGGAAGGTTCAGCCTTGTGTATCACTGACTTTTGTTTTGTGTTCTCTTTGTCAGTTTTATTCCTCCTTTAAGTACAAATATAACCAGTGAGTGAGACTGCAGTGGCTCACAAGCAAGTTTATTTTCAAAACAAAATGGACATTTGAGGGGAAAAAATTAAAAGATAAAGCTATAATGTTTTCAAAGACAGGTGAGAAACATGATGCCTGATAACTTCTGAGCTATGATCTCAACAATTGTTCAAAACATCTTTTAATGTGAGACAAAAATGTGCAGAGTTTGACAGAAATCTGTAAATCTGTCTTTAGATACTTTATTTATTAGGAAAGAACCCTCCACAGCATTGACCTATGAAATCCAAATTGTAGTCCTTTCAGACTTGTCTCATGTGACCTTGACATTTGCCTATCCCAGCTATCATCAGGCGAGAGGCGGGGTACACCCTGAACCGGTTGCCAGTCGAATCACAGGGCCACATAGAGAGGCAGACAACCATTCACACTCACACTCATACCTAAGGGCAATTTAGAGTCACCAGTTAACCTCATGAGCATGTTTTTGGTCTGTGGGAGGTAGCCGGAGTGCCAGGAGGGAACCCACGCATGCACGGGAAGAACATGCAAACTTTACGTAACTAACAAAACTAACGTATTGAGGGTGTGAGTGGGCTGGGGTCTGGAGGTGGGCAGAGACAAAGGAACTAAAATAAGAATTTATGATGGTGACAAATTATAGATGTCCAGACCACAAATATGCTCTCAAGGTATTTGTCTCTTTGAATTGAATTCTTCAGAGGTTATCCCCTTGAGATGAGGCATCACATTTGCAAAATGGGCCCTCCTCTGTATATGGACGTGAAGGTACTTTACCAAGGAGGCTATGTTTTTGCCGGTATATGTCTTTTTTGGTGGTCTGAATTTTGCTGAACTTCAGGAGATGTCAGTAATGGTCCAATTTAGAAATGATGAGATTTTGGTGGTGATCCAAGTAACCATCATTAGCAAACAATCATTTTTGCTCAATAACTGTCTAACCACTAATGATCTTGCCTGATTCTGAGTGCTGGGTGTGGGTGTTCACGGTCAAGGAGTCATGTTATCATGCTAACTTTATCATGGACCTATTGTGTATAGATATATCAGCAGTATGTGAGCGACCTTGGTGGTCAGCTTCCATGTTGGTGGGTTGGGTTGACTCCTTTAAACCAGTCCAGTGAGAAAGTAATCTAAGTTTATTTATATAAAACTTTTTATCATCAAAAGTCACAGTGCTTTACCCTGATAACATACTAAAAATGATCATGTACACCCTCACATATTCATACATCAAACACATGTAAACATATACTGTGTATCCATATACATCCATACGTGCCTACATGATAATATACAGTATGTTAGCAAAAATATACTGTATATTGCATAAAGAAAAAAACATTTTTTATCTTTAGTGGCAGTGACGATAACTGCTCGACATTGAAAAAGTCTTTTGTATACACTGCTTGTATTTACTAAGTCTGTCTAAATGAAATTATGAGTTTTTGTTGTGACAGAACACCACTGACAGAGGTAAGACAAATCTATAAAGGGATAAGAGGCACTGTTTTGTCTACATGTGTCCCCAAATGAACACAAATCCAAAGTTTCTCACTGGAGCTTTAGCTAATAGTCACCAAACTGAAAGTAAAAACGATAACATTTGTCACTTTAAGGTGTCATTTTGACGAGCAGTCCCTTTGGCAAAGGCTGTGGGCCGGCCGTGATGACTGAGACAAACTTTGGTCCTATAATAATGTAGTAAAACCTCATTCTTGTGGCCTCACTGTACAAAGGATAACAGCTGAAGTCAGAGTGATAAACAGTACTGTTCAGGTAAACAGGTCCTTTTCACTGCTGCCTGCTGTGAGCTTTTGTTTGGATAACCACAGGTCATCATCAATCTGTGATCTGTGCCCTTCAAAACAAGCTGCGCTGCACACAGTGAGCTCAACACACAAACACACAGAGCGGGGGACGCAGGCCTCTGGCTGCAGACGGGCGGGCTTGCGTGCCTCATGCCTGGGTTGAGGAGTTCACAGCAGTGAGCGGCAGCAGACAGCGCTCGTCATTGGGTCATAGTAGGCCGAGCAGCGCTGTGCGTGCGTGAAGGTGTGTGTGTTATTTAGAGAAGCATCATTAACAGACAGCATGTTGGCAAACATCCAAAACCAAAACCCTCACACTGGGTCTTGTGTCCAGCTGTAGAGTCAAAGAGGGCAGCGTGGCCGGACAGCAGCTGTCCTGCTCAACAACAGAGAGGAAGAGGAGGAGCTCACTTTGATTCAGACGATATGACAAATCAGGATGGGTTTTTATGTTTGTTTTCCTACTCTGTGATAACACACAATTCCTGGTTTACTTCATGCGTTTGATTCTTAGAGCAAGAACTTAGTTGTGTAAGTTTTCTGTGGGACTCTTTCATGTTTTTGTGGTAGACGGGGCAGTGGATAACCAGAAACTAGAGAGACAGAGAGAGTGGGTAATGACAGGAGCTACAGGTCAGGTTTGATCCCAGGCTTGGCTGCACACTATGGGAACTGCAGTCTCTGAAAATGGAGACTGCAAACTAAAAGCTAGATCATCAGCGCTCCAACAAGAACATTTACACCTGAATGCTCCCAGGTTTGCTCTTAAAGATCCTGTGATGATATTCTCCACACTTCTTTTGTTCCCCTCTTGATTTGGTCATATTCTCCTTGGACTCAGCAGTTCATTCTTGTCCTCTGAAGTGGAAATATATTTTCAAAGTTTGTTTTCAAAACCAAAAATTTCTAGACTAACATTTATTTCACAATGAAGAGGACCTTTCACGGAGATTTTACTTGTTAGACAGTGTTATTAACAAAATTTCTGCCATGTTACCAAGGTGCTACAAGCTTGTTGTTGAAATTTGCAAGTTTATGTTGTTTGTAAAGCAAATAATTGATGTTTAGATAGAGGAATGTTTCACTTTTAAAGCAGATTCTA
Organism: Scarus forsteni; assembly: GCA_036419115.1. Taxonomy (NCBI): domain Eukaryota; kingdom Metazoa; phylum Chordata; class Actinopteri; order Labriformes; family Labridae; genus Scarus; species Scarus forsteni. Next base: position 23,288,849 of record JAZDUH010000066.1, on the reverse strand, counting down.
TTATGTTAAAATCCACCATCTAATTGTATAATTATAATTGATGTTCTTTGTACTGGTGTTTGTTCTGAACATGTCAACTTTTTTTATGGAAATTCTTTCTCCAGCAGAGAACATTTGTCACAGGTGATGTGACAGGACAGTCTGTGCTCTAAAGAGACCATATGCAGATCCTATTCAACAAGTTTGCTCTGAAACTGAATTCCCTCCTAATATACTTTGAAATAACCTGACACACCAGACAGACAGTTACATATATCAGCCACGGAAATATTTCACAAGGTCATCTGGAAAAGAGCCCATAGAAAATGTTTTCAGAGGGCGGAACCTTTAAAGACAACTGCAGCTGGTGATTTAATGATGGATCTGCCCGTCACACTCATTGCTGACCAATCATATCAAGCCACAGCAGGACAAAGCAGCCAGACTCTGTTGTTCAATGTTAGCTTGAACTACATTCAGTTCTTGGACCAACATCTTACGTTAAATTATGAACCCTGTCTCCACCACGTTCCCCCGGTAAACTTCTGAGGAGAGCAGATTTGGCCAGGTATTGTTCAGTAACCACTACACCAGGCTACCATAGACTAACCAGCATCATTCGCAGAGGATACCCACATTCTCTCTGTTTCCCAGCAGTGATCTCCAGTCAGGAAAGACCAAAAACATGACTTCCCAAAGCTTGAAGTGACTTTCTTTGCTCCTCTTTCAATGAGACAGTTGAGTCCATTTCCGATATAACTGCAGATATTATGGCATCCATAGAGACTGCCATTGTTTTCAAACATGCAGTCACTTCTCGCTGTTGTCATGTCTTCATTTTACGCCTCTCTTCCCTGATCGAGCTGTCCAGCTTTAGACCAATGAAGTCATTGGAGGTTGGAGCTCGACAGCATGAACTTTTTGAGCAGGTCCAAATGCACTGCGAGGTTATATTTCACAAATCCATCTGAAAGAGAACCCATAGAAAGTGTTTAGGGTTTAATGGACAGAACCTTTCAAATATGTATCTAGCAGGTGATTGGACAATCATTCTATTTATTACATTTATTCAGGCCAATCAGATAGCGGAGCAGGCAGGTGCTACAGCTGTGGAGTGAAGGACAAAACATAAATGACTTTGTTAGACAAACTCTGTGAAAACATGACAGAAGTGATGTGAAAATATCCTTATATATAAGAAGAGCCCTTCTTCCTGCTTCAAAGGGATGAGCCGGTCCGCTTTGGGCTGGTCACAGTTGCTGTTGATTAGAGCTTGACAAGATGGATTTGTCTGATTACAGACATTGAGTCAGGCAGATCCATCCCCACTGCAAGGTGAACTTTGAAGTTTGTTGCCTAAAAATCCTCTCTTGTATTGGATTTTGGCCTGCCCATGAGCCCCTCTTTCAGCCTTGCACAGAACATGAGTTTAAATCTCCAAAACACAACTTTGATAAACTGAAGCTCTGTCTCAGAGATCCTCTCTCATGTGAGGGGGGTGACCAACGTGATGAATAAAACCAGCAACATTTTTATTGTTCACCCCCTAACCTGTTGTGCCCCAATGCAGCTCACAGAAGTAACAAATCATCACTGTCAAGCCATTGCTGTCTTGATTTCCATTAAAGGGACTGTGAGGAGAATCTATTACCGGCAACATAAAGACTCTGCTACCCATGAGCACGTGCGACTGCGTTCCAGTAACCTCAGAACTGGGAGTGACATCATCTTCGACTTATCGGCATTCCAGTTGAAGTCGGAAAAAAACATGCCGATCTATCAGGCTATTGTTAGCTGTTGTTAGCACGCCCTGCGTTGTTCACAAATATCACATGAAGAATTTGATTATCACTATGGGAGCATTTTTGTAAATATAAGTCTAACAATGCTATGTACAGCTGATCTAGAGTGACACACCCCAGTCAGAAGTGTAAATAAATTTATTATTACAGGAGCTAAATAACTGTTCACACTGGGGGTATCCATCTTCGATTGTCAACTCGGGGGTGGCGAGGTTTCAGCGAGTTCCCAGTAGGAAATTCAGACTTTGGGGAACGTTCCAGCTGCAGTTTCCTACTGGGAACTTAAAATTCCTACTTCTGACTACAACTGGTATGCACCAAAAGACCTGACCCAATCCAAAGCGTGTATTTGTTGTGATGCTAATGAATGCAGCTCGGACCTTCCTCAGAACTCTGCATTGCTTTACAACTTCTTTTTTCAACAACTTACAGGATGCAAAGCGACGAGGTAATGTATCTATTTCTAGTTATGTAGCGGTAGTTTTTGATGTGTGACAACAGGCAATTTTTGGAAAACTTATTATCGTAGTTGTAGCCGGCAGTATATTGCTACTTATAGCCCGGTGCTCTAAGACGTGTCCAAATAATATAAATTTGCTGTAGTTTTAATTTTCTTGTTCCCGAAGTTGAGTATCCATGCCAGTCCAGCCCTGTCCAACCTGACCCGACCGGAAGGCTAAGGAATAGCATTTATAGATAACCTATTTTGATGCTATAAAGCTCATCTTAAAGTGTGTATTTAGATCAGGCATTTATCTAAAAGTGAGACTTTTTTGTAATTACTTAGAAACTCCTCACAGTCCCTTTAGTATGTATAATTTTTGTAATGAAACAGTGACATTGACCACCTTCCTTGTTGTTGAGTGGTTTATATTGATTTGTAACCAACAAAAGCATAGACAGATAAGCAGAGATTAGCAATTAGAACAATGACAAATGTGAACATTCAGATGTAAATTGTTTGTTTTTTTTCCTGGAAAACTGCAGTGCTGAGTTGAGAGGTTTTGAGAGTACATTGGAGGATGCTCTCATTATGGAAACTGACACATACTCCCTGGCCACAGTGTAAGCAAGGACAAAAAAAGGAATGTTTAATATTGTTAATGATGTTCTATTTACCTCAGCTGCTCATTAAGACCATTTACTATCAGCCTCAGTCTGTTTCATAGTCGGTGAAAATGTCTGCACAGGAGCATTAAACCTGAATCCTGACTGAATTAAAGGTCAAACAGTTTGTTGTTCACACTGTTTACTCATTTTCGTGCCTTCCATCTGTTGAGGCTTTTTTGTTCTTTGACCCATAAAACTATTAAAGACACTATGACAGTGTTAGTGGCTGAAAACACCATAAAACTGTGATAATGAGCAGGTGCTGCTCTGTATGTTACACATTTCAGTCCTGGCAAATGTGTGAGTGTCCAAACACTTCAGCACATATGCAATCTCTGTGCTATGTGTAAATGTGTTAAATATGCTGCACAGCCAAGAGTGCCACCTCAGTATAATGGTGATCAACAGTAAAAAAAATAATAATAATGATAGAATAACAAAAGTCTGAGTATACTGATTATCATCCATGAGCTGAATGGCAAATGAGGACAGACGTCAATAATTTTACTATCACTTTATCAGAATAATAAACTTCCATTCTATGAAAAAGTTGTGGAAATGCAATTAAGAATGCTTTCACAAAAGATGTGCTTTTATAGTTTCTTTAGAAGATTTAACAAATATAGAATTAAATCAGCATTGGGTGTGACCACCCTTTGCACCAGCATCAATTTTTTTATGCCCACTTGCTCACAGTTTTTGAGAGGGCTCTGAAGATCAATGGTTCCAAACATTTCCCACAGACCTTGTTTTTGGTTGTGGGCTGGTTCAGGTCTTTCTGTCTCTTCATGTAACCTAGGACACACTAGGATAATTGTTTTGCTGCAAGATAACTTTGGGGTCTCTCAGATTCCTCCCTGATGGCACTGCATTATGGGAAAGTAGCTGCTTGTATTTCTCAGTGTTAAGGACCTTGTTAATCCATCCCAAATCTCTGACTTCATTTGCAGAAATGCAGCCCCAAACTTGAAAGCACCTCCACCATGCTTCACTGTTGCCTGTGAACACTCATTATTGAACTACTCTGCAGCCTTCATTGACCAATCTGTCTTTTGCTACAGGCAAATATTTCAGACTTTGACTCAATCGAGGCACCGTTCTTCTGGAACCCCAGCTCCTATTTGTTGGTGCATGGTTGAGTTGCTTGGCCTTGTTTCTGTTCTCAAAACATCACTGAAATCTACTTCTTGGTTCAATCATCTGGACATAACATGTTAAGTTTTTTTCTGACATGTTCTCAATTTTTCAGGAAAAAAAATGCATAAAAGTATTTGTTGCTATGTGTGCAGTGTTTTCTTTGCTCAAGATACACCCTCAATCGAAAGGTTACATTTTTCTGAGATTTTTATAAGTCACAATTTAGCTTTCCACAATCATGAAAAAATGATAAGAGACTAAACTACCACTCAGCAGTGTCATGTTTCATTTGTTTCCTTATTTTTTTTCTATTAACACAACAGGATATTTACATGTTTTTTTCACTTAAAAAATTTATATTTTTGTTGGTTAATCTACGTACTGAGAAAAGCTTGAAGTATTTCAAATTGGCAAATATATGTTCAGCAGATGTTTTAAAGTCACTTAGTGGTTATGTATAATAAATGTGATTTCCTTATCTTTCAAAGTGGTCATAGTTCTGATTTTTGCCTTAACTGTATATCTTGTAACTTATTTTCAGTTTGTTTTTGGTAAATAATCATGACATTTGTACCAGTGATGCTCTGTATTGGCATTGTACTCCCCTGCTGCTTGGGTTCAGTGAGTTTTTCTGAGTATTTCATGCCAATTCACACATCAACTCAGCCTGACTTCTTATAAATATCTAGCTGGAGGGCTGGCAGGACAAAAGTAGACAAGCAGGTAAAGTTTAGGTCAAACATTTTTCTGTTTCCATGCAGCTCCCTTGAAAGTGTGTGAAACCTGCTCAGGATTGTAAGATGCTGTAGTCGTGCTCCACTCCCTCAAACTAGTCTTCAAAACCAGAGTTACTGCCTTTTTATGCCTTCAGGAGGAATGAAATTGCAATACAAACAATTAATGTTTGAAGGCAGGACTTGACAGGTACTGTGGCAGAGTGATTCATAGAATTTTTGCAGCTGTTGCTGCAAAAGCTAAAAGGGATCTAAATAAAAAAAACTTTTTATTGTTAAATATTGTTTTCATAAATATTGATCTAATGTTCATTTAATAACATAAGGCTGCATGTGTTGTCATCATAGTGGACAGAAGCATAAAAACTATTATTTTGGTCACTAAAATTGTAGCTCTAATCTAAATCTTAAATGTACTTTTTGGTTTGTTTGTTTACTTTTCTTCTCTGTGCTGTTTGTGACAAAAATGAACTTAAACTCTCAGACTGTAGATTTGGGCAACGAATCACAGGGAAGTTCTCAAAACGATACCTGGTACATGGTCTGTGATACTGACAGAGACACAATACTGCATCGGTCCACTGCATGGGTATTTTACAAAGACAATTAACTACATCTAATCAACACAGAAATATAAATAATTCAAATGATAAACATTTTAGGTTTTAATGTTTACTCAGCAATTCAATGCCATTTTTTAAAATTTGACAAAGAATGAGATGGCATAATGTTTCTGCCAGTGTTTATTAATTCAATAAACAAATTTATACACCTGAAAAAAAGGTACATTGTAGACACATTTCTTTAAAAATCAAAAACAAAAAACAAACAAGCCCTGTGATCGACTTGCAAACGGTTCAGGGTGTACCCCACTTCTTGCCTGTTGACACCTGGGATAGGCTTCAGCCCCCATGCAACCCAAAAAGGGATAGCCAGTATAGAAAATGAATGAAAAACAAACAAACAAACAAAACAGAAATGCTCCAAGAGCACAAACCTCTGCCAAGGAACTTCTGACATTGTTATCTAAAATGTGGCAAACAGGCCTATCATGTAATACTAACAAATTCCTGTGATTCTAAAAATTCCTGGATCAACATTCATTTGAATCACCAGCAAAATCTCCTCTGTGCAATGACCAACATTCCCTGAAAATGTCATCAAAATCTAAAGTGACCTTTTATGCAGTTATTAGCAAAACTGTGGAAAACTGTCCTCTCGTTGTGATAACAAGTCCTTGTATCCATATCCATATTAAATCAATATCCAAATCTAATCAACTTTTCTTTTTGCCTTGACCATCATTCCATAAGAACTTCATCATTATCAATAAATGTGTGTAGTTTCTTGAATCAAATGTCAAAAGTTGGCACCTGCTTGTCAATAATTGTACTGCATGTGCCAGGAAGACAAAGTCCTACTGACCTGCTTCTGTGTCTCAGTTCAGAAGTGGACAGAAGACACTGAGTAATCACAATCATTTTGTGTTTGAGTCACAGTCCAAGACTGATTCTGATCCTGAAAAATACAAGATTTGATTTGTTATGTGCGTTATTTTGACCTCTCTGTGAGCACCACAGATTTTGTCTCATTCTTTCTCATTGTTGCATCAGGATGGCAGTAGATTTGGTGAAAGGAGCTCGCTCATACCCTGTCTGACATCAGTGGGAAAGGGTTTATAATGTAAATCAGGAGAACCAAACCTTGGCACAGTTCTTCGCTAATAAATCTGAAAGAACACTGTGTTATCAGTAAATTCAGTTATTCTAATATAGATGAGATATGAAACACTCAACAGAGCCAGCTCTATAAAAGTTTGTCTTTGGCTTTGAAACTCTCAGGACAGCGAGTAGTCTGAATCACTCTGGTCAAAACTTTGTGTCCTGGCTGATCCGAGCGGTTCTTTTGCTGAACTTAACCTTGTAATGATGAGTTTGAACAATGCCACAGCGCCACCGCTCTCATTTCACATACATTATTGTGCTTATAGGCCAAGACGTGCGGAATGCTTTCAACTTTTATGACACAAAGTTGTGCCAAAAGCTGCTTCTCTGTGAGGGGATTTCAAAGGGAAAGGCAACACATGCTGTCATTCATGTCCTGCCGTTCAGCTGGACCATTACGCTCATATCAGATCGGCTCTTTTGATGTGCCGAGTGACAGAACAAAATAAATAGCAGCGCAAGTCTGTGAAAGATTTGCAATGCAGTGCGTTAATTAACGAAGGGCTATACCAATTAGGAGCTCATGATTGGTGTGTGAATGTCAGTGCAGTCACGCAGTTTGGGCCTGGGCGCAGAGTAACACCACTGTTTACTGAACACAAAGGCCATAAACAAGACCTGGCATCAAGTGCACGGCCAAGTGTGAATAGCTTGACGATACGAAGAATTTACAGCTTTTCCAAAGATCTCGACTTCAGCACAACAGGGAGGACTCTTTTGTTTTTGGGCAAAAACAATTAAGACCAAAGGCTCCTTTAATCAGAACGTGCCTCCTATAAAACATAGCACATTAAAAACAGATTAATTCTGCACCATGACTGATCTTACTCCTGCCATTATCCAAGATTTAGAGACAAATCTGGAACATGTTAAAAAGGACCTTTCTTTTTTTTTCTTTTTTTTAACCAAAACCACTGTGGAGCTTTAAATAAATGTTTGACAGAGTATTTTACCTCAAGTGTCCTTGAGTGGCATATTATTATTTCTGTTATTATTATTATTATTATCATTATGATAGTCTGGAAAAGCCCAATAGATCAAATGTTTTGTGAGATGAACTCCTGCATTACATTACATGCTTCATCTCTTAGTGTGCTACAATTCCAAATGGATCTGTTTTATTTTTTTCTACGTACTTGAATTCCTTGGCCATCCCTGAGTTTTTAATCTTTAAAAGTTTACCAAGTTGAGCTGCTGAGTGTCTGTGGTTGCTGCAGTAGAGGTTATTCAGGTCATTATGTCAGGATTACTCACCGTAAGGGCTGAACATCCGTCCATATACACTGCCTGGTCAAAAAAAAAGTCGCCACCAAACAAAAGGTCACACACTTAAAAATTTTGTTGGGCTGCCTTTATCTTTGATTACAGCATGTATTCACTGTGGCATTGCATCGATAAGCTTCTGCAGTATCACAAGATGTATTTCCATTCAGTTTTGCATGTTTTTCCCCAAGATCTTGTATTGAGGATGGGAGAGTCTGGCCACTGCTCAAAGCCTTCAACAGCACATCCCAGAGATTCTCAATTCTCAATTTGAGCTTGATGAATCCTGGCATTGTCATCTTGGAATGTACCCATACCATTTCGAAAGAGAAAAATACATGATGGAATGACTTTGTCATTCAGTTTATTCAGCTCATCAGCTGACCTCATTCTTTGGACACAATGTTGCTGAACCTCGACCTGACTAACTGCTGTAACCCCAGAGCATAGCACTGCCCCCACAGGCTTGTACAGCACTAGGCATGATGGGTGCATCACTTCACTTGCCTCTCTGCTTACCCTGATGCACCCATCACTCTGAAACAGAGTAAATCTGGACTCATCAGAGCACATGACCTTCTTCCTGTCCTCCAGAGTCCAATCTTTATGCTTTATGCTTGAGATAGATGTGTTCTATGCTTGATGCATGCCAAGTATTTGACCCTACTTCAGGGGTGTAGAATTGGGTAGGGACGCTCGGGACATGTCCCTATCAATATTATGCTACTACCGCATGGTCCCTAACATAAAGAACAAGCATAGTATATAACATTATAACTAAAAAATGCTTAAATTTAATGCCAAAGAGATACTTAAAAAGGTTATGTCATTTATTGTCCATGTATTATTTGTGTGTTGAAAGGCAGCAACCATTTAAGACCAAGAAAAAAAGTTTGTGGGGAAAAAATACAATAAAAACATTGTTGGGGAATACATTTATTAGTAGTCCTTTTTGGTTTTGGTTATATATTTGTCAGACAGTAGTCATACCATCAAAATTTCTGATTGATCCCAAATTGTCCCACTGTTCATGTGTCATGCATCAATATATTTTTGTCAAGGAACAGACAGTAGAGATTTAGAGTAGTTTTTTTCTGAATATGTTAGTTTGCTTGTTTGTTTGATTAGCTCTACATGACATTAAAAAAAAAAATCATAACTGCAAAACACATCAACTTTCAGGGGGGCCATCACCATCACATCTTGGTGTACTTTTATATGTCCCCACCAATGTCAAAATCAAACCTACGCCCTTGCCCTTCTTAAACAGACTAACTTCTTTTCCACAATTACAGGATGTGTCTTTCCACATGGGTGTTTAAGAGATGAGAAGCTACTCATTGCACAAGCTGGGGTTAAATAACTTGTTGCCAGCTGAAAGATAATAGCTCATGCAGTAATTATATGCTTTTGCAGATGTATGCTTGTGTTAGCAAGATAACGCAAAAACTACTCGACATATTTTGTTGAAATTCTCAGGAGATGTTGGTGATGGCTCAACTTAAAAATGATCAGATTAATATGGTGCTCCAGATAACAGTCATTTGCGAACCATCATTTTTGGTAAATACTGTTCTCCCAGTGCTCCCAGTGATTCTCTCACTGGCATGACAGCTGCTGCAGATTTGTCAGCTGCACTTCCATGATGCAAATTTCCTGTTCCACCACATCCCAAAGGTGCCCTATTGGATTGAGATATGTTGGTTACAGTGTCATGTTCATAAAAGCAGTTTGTGATGGTTTGAGCTTTGTGACATTATTCATTATCCAGCGTGGAGCGTGGTCATAGAGGGATGGACATGATCAGCAACAACCTTCAGGTAGAGTGTAGGGTGTAATGATGCTCAGTTGGCACTAAGAGGCCCAAAGTGTGCCAAGAAAACCAAGACCAGCAGCTTGTTCCACTGATGTAAGAAATGAATCCATGCTTTATGTTGCCACCTTGTGACCCTACCATCTGAATGATGATCCACCTTAAAAGTTCCTGTTTCTCTGCAGAATACTGTCAACTGAAGAGTGACCTTTTATCAGAGATTTGTCTGGATCACTGTGGTGAAAACACACATACTGTTAACAAAAAAATCCTAACTCTGAGATTTGATTGTCTGGTGTGGGCGGACAGGGGAAGTCTCCACGTTTAGACAAGGCTTACCAAGAGGGCCAAATTCATGTTCTCACAGCCAGAGGGCAACAAAATTTGTCACAGATGGCAGACACCTATTGGTTAAGGGAAGAGAAACAAAAACAAAAACAAATGCAATACTTCAACAAAATATTGTTTTTTGCTTCTCTCTGGATTTATTATGCCTCTCTTTACATTTTAAAACTCAAGTGCAAAAGTAAGGCTTTATTTCATTAGCCAAACAGAACCAGAAGGATTGAAAATGCAGCCATTTAGTAAACAGAGTTTAATGTATAAATAGACTTTACCAGCCTTTTTTGCTTTTTCAGTCATTTAGTGGTGCTGCATGAGAATTTACAGCAGATAATGTCTACACACCTATTTCAAAATGCAAAAGGCAAACAAATAAACAGAGATTTTAAAAAAGGCATTGAAGTATAAATATTTTTACGTCATGCCCCGTTGCAATTACATGTTGTTGTTCATAACTAGGGAATCTCAACAACAACATTTTTACATAAATTTATTTCATGTTCAATTCATTTCTTTATCACGGAGAATGACTTTGGAGCGTTTTTTTATTTGCATGCCAGCAGTTGTCCACCAGTGCTTTGGTAATTAATGAGCCAAATGTGCCATGTAAAAACATCTTATACCTAAAAATACCTATAAGCTTGATTTTTTTATGTGATGAGTCCTTGGGCAAGACACTTAACCACAAGTTACCACTGCTGTGTAAATGGGCATGAAAGGATGTGAATGTGCTTGTTGATACTGACGGATAACTGACAACCATCAGACAGTGAGTGTGAGTGTGAATGTGTGTGAATGGATAGATGTGACCTGTGGTGTTTTGAGTACTAAAAGACTATAAAAGGACTATATAAGCTCAACTACATTTGCCATGTAACATTTAACAAAAATTTGTTGTAACAGAGCTACCATATACCCACATAACATGGAATTAGTCACTAAAGAGCTCCATTAAGATGGATTTTGTAATCTCTGCATCATTGTTTTGAACAAAAATGTGTTTTTACACCAAATAAATAGAAAATGCAAAATTTAGAAAGACATAATTTGCCCTGATAAATATATCATCACCAAACATGCAAATATTTCGGCACATTTATACTGAAAAAATATAAATGTCACTATATTCAAGCCTTAAACAAAATATTAACAAATAATTTCCATATAAGTCACCCCGTACGGATCTTCTTTTTCTGATCCATTACTTGTCAAGTACCTTACAAATACTGACATCAGTTCAGGGCATCGTTTCAGCATCTTGTTGCTGAACTCAGTAACAGTATCAAAGATAGAATCTTTCCATTGTGACCACAAGAGCTGATGGAAAGCTTTGATTGAAGTTCTTTAGCTGTATGTGAAATGGAATAAAGTTACATACTTCAAGATAGCAAGACAAATAAATGAATTTTATAGATATTCAAAAAATATAACTGAAAAAAAGCATCTAAAAAATAGAAATGTGTAAATGTAATTAGCTACGTAGCATCCCTGGCATCAGCCCAGTCTCCTCACAGTGGTTTTTCCACTGGGGAAGTGTATGCAGGCAGTCGCCTATGGTTCATAATCCCCTGGGTCTACTTCATCAATGTGACCCAACTATCAACTTCAATTATTGATTTATATATAATTGAACAGGGCAGGAAAAAACATAACAACCTGTCAGGAAAACATTTCTGCTATGATTGTTTTAGTTACTGTTTCTTTAAAACTTCATTTAGTTTAAAAACATATTTAAAGGGACAATATACTTAAATCTGTTTTGATTCTGGTTGGTTCATTAAATTAAGTTATCATTCGAATCATAATAAATACATTTTAATACTTTGTCTCCTCAAAATGTTAAAATGAGAGCATCTAAAAGCTGCCTTTTACTGGCAGATGTGGGACAGATCAGACCTTTATACCTGGAGCTGCTGAAGCTGTACCTGGAAGGAGAAAGAGAACACAGAAGACAGCAGTACGCTGCTGTGCAGAAATAAACACCAATTTTACTTGTTATCATTGATAAGATGCATTAAAACACATTTTAGTGCAAAGACCCTCATGTAAAGTGTGTGCCTTGTATGTTTTTTTTTTTTTTATCATTCTACCTGAGAGCTGACTGCACCTCACACTCCCTGGGGGGACCAGGACCTCAGGTGTAGAACCAAAGATATAGATCATGGATAGATGGACTAAGAAACTACAAGACGGTGCCCAAAGTGAACATTTATAATTCAAATTATTGTTTGATGCTCCAAAGTTAATGTAGGATTCCCCCCTGCTGAGGTGAAAGTTCATTCAAACCCCTCCCCATGTCTTCTTATCAACATATTGTTCGAGAGCAGATCGCTATATAAACACTGACTCAATAAACTCCTGGATCATAGTGAATAAAGTAAAAACACTGTTTGATGCTCAGTAACTGATATTTCTGCAGTGTGCACGTTGTTTATTCTCATAAGTTACACCACATCCTGAGACATGTGACTGTTCAGATATGAAGACACGTTCTGTTCCTCAGAGGAAGCTGACAAGGGGCTCACATGGTTTGTATGTTTGTTACAGTTTAGATTTGGAGGAACCCTGTAGCTAATGGTATGTGCCTTCCCGACTATAAGGAGATACTTTAAATAACTTTTCTTTACTGGCCATGACTGATACAAGGGAGGCCTCACATCACTCTTTGACTGAGTCCTAAATATAACTGAAGCTGCCCTTGAATGCCTTTAAAGTCCTGGTAAAATGACCGTAACATGCACACAAGGTAAACAATGTGTGGCTGCATATGGGGTGGGTTCTCTAAACATCAGCTTATTCTATATCATAAGGAATGGTTTAAACATTAAAGGTTAAATGATTTGTAAAAAGGTCATAAATCACTCATAACAAATGTTTCTATCTTTAACTCAAAACTCCAGTGATATTTCTGCTCAAGCACTTAAACTACTCAGATACTGGGATGGAAAAAAACTCTCATGCAGGAAAAATGTCTCTGACTCCGGACCTGAGGTACTCTTGAGTTTTAAACAGAACTTTGTGATTGTATGAGCATGTTCTCCTTTGTTCTGCTGTTGCACAACCCGACTCAGGGAACAAACACTTCATTAAGCTGGTGCAGAGCATTTAGTAGTCAGTAATGGGGTGTGTGTTTGAAGAAGAAGGCGATAATGACCCAAATGTTAGGTTTACACAGATATAATGATGCTTTTATTGACAAGAATGATACAGTCTGCTGTGGGACACACTGAGGTCAGAGCAGCTAACAGGTGGTTATCTTCACTTCACTTTGCGGACCTCCTCGTCCTCTTGTTCCATGAAAAGTTTGCTCCGTACGACTTCACACGGGGCTTCGAGCTCCTCTTCTCTGTGATGTCATAGCTCCAGCCTGAGAAAAAAATAAATATGAGCATAAGTGATGAGGGCGAGAGCGCCACATATTCACTTTGGAAGACTTTCAGCCACAATGAGGTGTTACTCCGACATGGACGGGCTGTGTGGAGTCAGAGCCGCACTAATCACTTTCTTGGTGCGATAAACAGAAAAAGTCAGTTTACCCGCTCACTGTCAACACAATCCACCAGATGGTGGAGTTCTCGGAGTACCAGGCAACTTTCTGTTTGTGTTTGGAAAACTGCTCCACCCAGGATCAACTTTTACAAACAAAGGAAAGTTTCATTCTTTGAGTATTTTCAGGTTTCTATCTTTATTCATTACAGGGCTGATAAAGTCTCCCGTGAAGTTTAAAGATATTACATCAGATGATTTTTACATATAAAAGCAATCACCTTAAATTAATGAATCAAAAAGCTGTTACATGACCCCATAGCTTTAAGTCACGGTATGGATACTTAATTGTATGGTCCTGTCCATGCTGCAGCTTAGCTCCAACTAACAGTGCTTATCTTTGCCCACTATAAGTATAAATAAAGAGTTGCACTGCTGAATGGAGAGCCCTGATTAGCTTGAAACTAATCATTAAAAGATCAGAAGAGAACTACAAATTCACAAGGTCATTGTGAGATCCTGATATACCAGGAAGAGCAACGTGTGAACAACAGGTTGTATCACCTGCCAGAGGTTGATGTGCTGTCTACATTGATATTATTTCCACTACCTCATCAATTTTTTTCAAATTCAGGAAAATGAGCTTTTGTTTTGCTGTTTTTTCTCATTGTTCTTGATGCAGGGTTGAAGTGGCTCCCTGTAAAAAAAGACCCACGCATTTCCAGTCAACCAGTGAGAAGGTGTGGTGCTGGCATGCTCTGCAGACTGACCGAGGCACAGGCTGTTGAAACTGACTGATCGAAGAGAGCGAGCAGCGTGGACAGAACGCTGTGCAGTTGGACTGTGGAGTGGGTCACACTCGTACATAAACCGAGTTCAAACACTTGTGCACCTTGTCAAACACATTCCAGGTGTATTTTTAAGCTTTTCTTGCATGAGCTTTGATTAGTTATGTATTCATACAAACATTTATTTGTTTTTTGGGCATTTTGTGCTTTTACTGCTGGGAGAGAGACAGTGGATAGGCTTGTGAAAGGGGGTGAGAGTAGGGGAAGACACTCTGCAAACTGGTCACAGGCTGGATTTGAACCCGGACAGGCAGAAGCATGTACATGGGACGTGCATGGTTGCTAACCACTCCACCAAACCAGCAACCCGATACAAACATTTATAATGAAAATATATGACCTCACTTCCTTATGATATAAAAGATGTAGTCTGTTAAAAAGTGCTTTGTAAAGCAGTCTTTAAAACACTGAAAACTTCTATGTAAACACAGGGAAGTCAATACAAAGGAAGTGCCAGCACAAATGTTTGCCTTTCACTAATCCTTTAACTAATCCTCTAGAAAAATCTGAACATGATTACCTAAATAATGATGTCAGGTTTGGCAATCTCTTAAACAGAAACTTTTGGTTTTTAAACAATTTTCTAAATTATTTTGGAAATCAACAAATTTTATTACAGAAAATCTCCAAATCAGATTTCTTCAGAGTTCTTTTTTCCATGAAAAAGCTGTGTAGTTGATTTAAATATGAGAGAGCACAATGTTCCAATTTCAAGCACTTAATCTGAAATTCAACTAGAACGCAAAACTAAAATCAAACATGTTTGAGGAGAAAGCCTGTAGAAAAACTGCAGTCATCTCTTTCTCTGATCAAGAGGATTTTTAACTTTCTCTGTGTGCTGTGGTTTATGATTTGCTCAGTATGGTTGAACCGGATCATCACCTTTCCCCAAATCAGCGTGTGCTTCATCTGCCTCTATTACAGAAGTGGTCCTCTAAATCAGCTATACACACCGTTCATTTACTTCACAGTACGCCTATGGTACATTTAAGTGCAGGGTTATAACCTAATGAGGGGAAAAGGTGCTGCCAACTAGCACCAGCTCTTTCTGCATCACCTTGTTAAAGCTACACAATAAATGAGAGTGATCCTTAAAAACACCAGGCTGTCTTCAGGTCATCATGAGGAATGTCTCAGCCTTTGTAAGGGCAAATTGGTAACATCAGTGAATAAGCTTTAGCCAACTTTCTAGAAGAAAAATAACTATCAAAAGTGCAGTTAATAAGTTGGATTTTAGGTATTAGATTAAGAACAGGAGTAGTTGTTTTTTAAACTTCTATTACTTGAATATTTTCTTTTGTTGTATTTTATTAAATCAGTGAAAATGTAGCCAGGAATATGAGGGAGGACCAGTTCTGTATTTTAAAACAAATCAAAATGGGATCAAGATGTTACCATGTGTGCTCTCATGGGAAATGTCATCTTCTGCTGTAGCCATCATCATTACCTCAATCTGAACTGCATGATCTGAGAGACCAGAGCCCTGTGTGATACCACCTACAGATGCAGCAACACCAGTCAGATAAAATATATCAGCTGATTTGAAGGTGCTATGAGGAGAATCCATTTCCGGCAACATAAAGACTCTGCTACCCATGAGCATGCGCGGCGACTGTGGTAAAGACGTGACCCAAGCCAAAGTGTGTTTGTTGTTTTGTTGCTAATGAATGCAGCTCGGACCTTCCTCAGAACTCTGCATTGCTTTACAACTTCTTTTTTTCAACAACTTACAGGATGCAAAGCGACAAGGTAATTTATCTCTTTCTAGTTACGTAGCGGTAGTTTTTGATGTGTGACAACAAGCAATTTTTGGAAAACTTAGTATCATAGTTTTGTAGCCGGCTATATATCGCTACTTACAGCCCGGTGCTCTAAGACGTGTCCAAATAATATAAATTTGCTCTACTTTTGATTGTCTTGTTCCTGAAGTTGAGTATCCAGGCCAGTCCAGCCCTGTCCGATCCAACCGCGAAGCTAATGAATAGCATTTATAGATAACCTATTTTGATGCTCTAAAACTCATCTTAAAGTGTGTATTTCCATCAGCCAAATATCTAAAAGTGAGACTTTTTTATAATTACTTAAAAACTCCTCATAGCATCTTTAAGACTAATGCTATTTAGTAACTGGAACATTCATCAAAATAAAGTTAAGTGCAATATTTGTTGTTCAAGTTAGTGAAGAAGGTTATTAGTTCCTTAAAAAACACATGTACAGACTAGATGCTTAAAAATGTACTGAGTACAGCCTTCAAGTATATTTAAAATAATGTTAAACACTGATCTCTTCTGAGAACAGGCTGCAGCATATTCCATGAAGAATGTTCAAGGCTGTCATGCTTGTTTAAAAACATCCTAACTTGTTCGGTGTGCAGATTGTCCATAAATAGTAATGTTTTTCTTTCCTTGTACTTAAATAAAATGAAAAAAAAAAAGCCGTCAGTTGCTACTCAAAGTCTGCCAGTGTGTCAGTTAAAACTCTGGCACCCTCTCTGGCAGTGTTAATGCAAATGATAAACAAATATCTTAGTATGTACTTTAGACTGAGTTCAAGGACACTGAGCGACTGTCCTACATTCACCCCTCCACTGCTTTCTCACTGACATTCAGCTCAGGCTTCCTGAAGTATCCGTCTTAAAATATCATGTGCTATGAGAATATGTGACTGATGCACTTTAAAATATAAAAAGTGTTTATTTTTTGTTCTGTACTCTGCCAAAAAAACAGTTAAAATGTTGACATGAGTGTGCTATTACACTGGAAGCGTTTCTGCCACCCCCAGCCACTGCACTCGACCTGAAGTGACCCGAAGCAACCTGAAAATCCGCCTCCTTTAAAACAGCTTTACTCTCTCGAGAGGTCATAATCTGTTAAGTAAATAAACCGCGTGGAGAGCAGTTTGATTGAAAAGACTCCATTGAAGACAAGTGACCAGGGGAGGCAAGCAGAGCAACTTCTGTTGATCAGCTAAAAGTCTGTACTTCACAACTTTTAATGTTATAACAGGCAGTTAGCTAAACTAACTTATCCAACGCCGCAGCATAACCTTCTCCAAGTCATGAAAATGGGTGGAGCTGCAAGAGCCTGTAGCTGCACATGAGCTGCTCGTTGTCCAGTTTTCTGAATGCAACCAAGATCATCATGAAGGTTTATCCAAAGTATCTGAAATTACATCTGAGTCCACACGCATGTCTTTTCTTTGGTCTCAGTCCAAACCACCTCAGACCCATGAAGAGAGTCCAGATAAAAAAGTGAAGGAGAGAGGAAAGGAGACAAGTCCCTCAGACCCATGAAGAGAGTCCAGATAAACAAGTGAAGGAGAGAGGAAAGGAGACAAGTCCCTCAGACCCATGAAGAGAGTCCAGACAAACAAGAAAAGGAAAGAGGAAAGGAGACAGGTCACTCAGACCCATGAAGAGAGTCTAGATTACAAGTGGAGGAAAGGGGAAAGGAGACAGGTCACTCAGACCCATGAAGAGAGTCCAGATTACAAGTGAAGGAGAGAGGAAAGCAGACAGGTCACTCAGACCCATGAAGAGAGTCCAGATAAACAAGTGAAGGAGAGAGGAAAGGATACAAGTCCTTTAGACCCATGAAGAGAGTCCAGATAAACAAGTGATGGAGAGAGGAAAGGATACAAGTCCCTCAGACCCATGAAGAGAGTCCAGATAAACAAGTGAAGGAGAAAGGAAAGGAGACAAGTCTTTCAGAGCCATGAAGAGAGTCCAGATAAACAAGTGAAGGAGAGAGGAAAGGAGACAAGTCCTTCAGACCCATGAAGAGAGTCCAGACAAACAAGTGAAGGAGAGAGGAAAGGAGACATGGGACATCCTCCTTTTAGAGCCTTGAGTAAAATAATGTCTGCTGTGATGAAAGCGTTGGCTGATGAGTCTGTCAATTCAAAGCAGCTGATTTTTAATAGAAGACACTCCGCAATATTTCTAATAAATCAAAAATGAGTGTTTTAACTTCAATGTGACCTTATTTCATAAACAAGTACATTTAGAACATCCTGATGTCAGCAAGAGAAATATTACATACATTTCAACTAGTAAAATGTATTCTTATTTAATTATTGTTATTGATTTGATTGTTTGTGTATTATAAACACTTCATAATTCATTTTGTTATTTGGCTTGATAAGTGTTAGTGTTACTGTTAGCTTCATGCTTTGGCTACAATACTGTATTCAAAATGGAGTCTGCACTCTGACCTTGACACTTTATTTGCACCAAGATGAAACAGTATGTAAGCTCAAGGATTCCCAACACACAATTAATGCTGGCATGATCTGAAGGGCCACTCTCAACATCCCTACCCTAGGGATATCCCTATCCCCATCAAAATACTTGTGTCGACCCTGCACTTGCTCACATTTCAGTTGCAAAAACAGTGAAAATGAACAAAAGTGTAATTTATTCTGTGCTTAAACTATGCCAGTACTGCTGAAATAATAAAAAAAGATAAGATGTATCTAAGTTTAACCTTTACATGGAGCCCAAGATCAGGACTATATATCAAGCATTCAGTAGTTACAGCCATTTTACTGCCTGAATATCTTCATGGTCACCACTCTGCCATTTGAAGACTCCACATGACACACCTGTCTAAGAAAATCAGGTGTAAAACAATTTATACTTTTTTAATGAACTTCTGTATTTTCTTTCTTTCTTTTTTTTTTTTTAATGTATTTTTTGGGCATTTTGTGCCTTTATTGATAGGAGAGAGACAGCGCATAGGCTTGTGAAAGGGGGTGAGAGAGTAGGGGAAGACGCTCTGCAAACTGGTCACAGGTGGGATTTGAACCTGGACCGGCAGAAGCAAGTACATGGGGTGCCTGGTTGCTAACCACTCCGCCAAACCAGCACCCCATGAACTTCTGTATTTGAATGGGAGAGACTTCAGGCTCTGGTTTTATTTTGTGTCCACCTAATAGGTTAAAGTGAAGTATCTGCAGATTGTTGTAAAAAAAAACTAAATAAATACATTAAGTGAGAAAAATTGCCACATTTTTGTGTGTTGAAGTTGCCAAAAGTCAGCTGCAGTAGCACCTACAGTGATTCTGTGGGACATATAAACACCATGCATGTACCCCAAAGATTTGAAGGGCACTAAACAGTCTACATTTGGTGTGCCTTGCATCTGAGTTCTTTTGGAGCCTTGAAACTGGAGGCTTGGAATTAGAAAATCCAATTTTGGGAAAAAAAAGTATAAAACATTAGTGTAATTATTAGACAAAATAACATTATTTGATTTTACTCTGAAATTTGGCCTCTACTGGCTTTGTCAATAAATTCCATGTTCCTGATAATAAATATAGTTGATGACTTCTGCTCTGGACTGGACTGTAGTATTTTTATAAACTGAAGAGGTTTTCCATGAAAGCTGAAGTTTAACATTTACTATTGTTTTAAGTGTCCAGTGATAGGTTTTGTATAAAGTGTGTTAAAAATATTGAAACTTTGTATTTTTTACCATTTTTCTCAGCAAAGGCAACGGCGTCCTCCTTGGTGGAGAAGCTGAGCATCATGTTGGACAAGGGATCGGCACTGAAAGAAAGACAAAGCTGTTAGCCGTCTGTTGACTGATTTACAGTAAACATTTAATGATCCTTAACTCACTGTAGAAGACTTAAAAATATCCAATAATAGTTTTAATGTAATGCCACATAACTTCCCCCTTTTGGCACAGAGTGTATGTGACAGTTGTCAGGCTCTTACGTTGAGGCCCAGCCCATCAGAGGGTTCTCCCAGCGTTCCCTAGTGTCAAAGTCCATCTTCCATTTCTTGGTGCTGTTGACTCCAGACTGCATGGCTGTTTTGGCAGGAACAAAGATGTGCACCTTGCGTGTTTTGATGTGCTCCTCTGGGACACCTGTCACAGAGGTGATGTCCTAAAAGCAAGCACAAAAAGAGCATCTTTCCTTCAGAGGGGAGACAGAAAATCATCTTTGAAAATTCTGCTGACAAAATGAAATGCACAGTGATTAAAAGTTTCTCATTTTGGCTCAGATGTGTATGAGCTAGGGATGCAACAGTTACCGGTAAAATCGTAAACCACGGTAAAATTTCCCACGATAATCATTACCAAGGGATATTAAAATTACCGTTATACCGTGTTTGATCACCACACTGCCTCAGTAACGCACAGTGATGCTGCTCTTTGACTGGAAAAGCCTGATCTATTTATCTGTCCTCGATTAACCAGCCTCACACGAGGCGCACATGCGAAAGTTAGAAACACAATAGTGAAGACTTTCTCTCAAAACCGACTCTAAAGTCTGGTTGAATTTTGGATTTTACAAGGATGCCGAGGGAAAACTGATAGAAGACAGTCACCCTGCCCAAACACGAAGCTGAGGCGAAAGGTCAAGACGTCTGTGGTTAAAACTGTCGCAACTCCTCAAGTAAATGAACTGACCGAGCCGTAGAGAGAGAGACAGAGAGAGAGAGAATTCAATGGGCCACACCTGAGTGAATAGCAGGTGGTTATCAGTATTTTCTGTCTAAATAATGTATAAATTGTGTAATTAACAGCATTAGGATCATTCTGGAATGTGTTCTTGCCGTTCTTTTGCCATGTATTCGCCATATTTTGTAATCGATCATCTTTTTCCGTCAAAGTTCGTGTTTTATGGATTTAATCAATAGTAATTTGTAAATATGAAAGGAGATGTTGAGGAGATCTGCCATTGAAAAGGGAGACCAGAGGAGAGTAAGGAAGGGGGCTAACTGCTTCAGTGGTTATCTTCAGTAAAATAATTAATAAATAAATAAAAAGACCTGGACATGTTCAATATAACGAGCTGTAAGATGGACATTAATGCTGTTGTTTGAACATGTTCATTTGCAATTGTTTATGAAGAGAATCTTGTTTAAAGTTTATATCTGTTTTTTCTTTTCTTGTTATTGCACACTGTTTAAGCTTTTATTACATAATAATGACAAATACTTGCTAGACTTTTTTACTTTTATTCTCATGAAAGAAGGGTAAAAAAGGACATTTCTTGACACACTTATTGAAAAAAAGACAAAAAAGTGTTAGGATTATAATATTTAAAGAGTTAAATGATTTCAATTGTGTGTAAAAGTACTTTTTGAACATTTTGAGCACACTGCAACAACACCGCGATAATAATAACCGTGATAATTTTGGTCACAATAACCATGCTGCAAAATTTTTACATCGTTACATCCCTAGTATGAGCACAAGATCTCTTCAGTTTTATTTGCAGATCAGACTGTGCTGTTCAAAAACATCCCTGACTTTTATTTGACATGCTGGCTGATATTTTTTTCCCATTCCTGAGTTTATCCTCTAATACCAGGGAGTTTGTGAAAGCGAATGGCTGCTCTTCCAGTCCTCCTGCAGGAGTTTAAAAAAATACAACCTCAGGCTCAGACGGCATGTTCTCAGTGTCAGATAAAAAAATAAAAATCAGAGGCTATAAAAAGTACATGTACCAGATATTTCATGTTTTATACTTTTTGTTCTCCACATAAATCAGCAGAGATTTATTTTCAGTTGTAAATATCAGGGTCAAAAATAGCTCAAATTCATCTTCAGTGCTACAGAACAATAAAAGATGAAAAACTCATGGAGTGGACATTTTCATAAGCTCAGTGAAATAAAATCAAAGACTGTTTTTTTATTGTTTGGTTTCTGATGTTCTATCTGGGGGATAGAAAAGGATTTTATGAGTACTGTGAAGCTGAGATGTCATGGTCCACAAATCTTGTTCTCCAAATGTTACAAAAGAGTTTTGTTTTGGTAACAATCCCAAACAAAGTTATGTCTGTAATATTTTCTCTTAAATGAATGAAAGAACAAAATAATTCCAACAGAGCTCAGCGTCTCCTTTTTCCAATCTGAACAATAATATGAACAGATATTCATACCAGTATGAGTTTCCAACAGTGTTCTGGAAGTTTTTTTTTTCTTTTTCAGCCTTTACTGTCTGTCATCAGGCAGCTCCATCTCGCCAAGCTCCCGTCTACAACAGTTTTGTGAACCCCAAAGCCTAAATCAGCCTCCTTCAGAGCAGGAGGAGGTGGGAGCTGCATGTAAGAAGACAACAGGAAGTGACTGCTCACACAGAGATGAACACAGATGCTAACAGCTTCAGCAGTTTTATTACACCTGGACTGCATTTATTTATTTAATGACAAACAAATGACACTACAAACTTCTCTATTGAACTTTTCTATTGTTTTACGAGGCCACTTCCGTTCTGTCCTTCACACAGCGATATTAGCACCCGCCTACAACACTATCTGACTGGATGTAATGAAAGGGGCGGGCAGAACAATCGTCCCACCACCTGCCAGAAATGCCAGACAAAAATGAAAATGAAGGCATGAACAACCTTTCCGGCTTGAAGGCAAAATGATATTACAAAAATTGAGGAATGCTGACGCTCACCCCCCGATTTGTGATAAACCCCAAATTAAATCAAAATATGGTCCCTCCCTGTAATGTGTCAGCGGTCGCAGGATGAAAAGGTTTGACATTTGAAAACAAAGTTTAAATATGAAGGAGGTGAGAAAACAGACTATTTTAGAAAAGGGTTTTAAGATGTGTAAAATGTTATAAAAATGTTCTGTGGACTTTGGAAGTTCACTGGGTGAATTTGCCAGTCAAAAATGTGTCAAAAAAGTGTATTTTTTAAGCCAAAACCATTTAGGATTTTTAGGAAGTAAGACTTTTGCAGAGTCAGGTTCCCTCCTGCAGACAGTCCTGTCCTCACATTGAAAGAATCCAGCACCAATAACCTGCTGCATTTGACTGTTGCCAGACACTGGACCTCTGAAAATTAATTTTTCCATTTTTGCACATAAAATATTCACCACTTTGCAGACCAATAGCTCAGAAACTAGAAGAGATAGATTGTCTGACGACAGAGTCTGAAAGCCTGGGCCCAAATTACCTGAGACAGCAAATTTCAGCCAGAAACCTTTGGTTGTTTCAGAGATATTTGGATCCTGTACAGAAACACGTAAGAGTCAAAAACAGGTGCAACAACCTTTTTTAAAAGGCCCATAGTTAAAAAACCCTGAATAATTTACATCTAAAACCTTGTTCATGTTCACTATGCATGTATAGGCATCAAAACAATTGTTTAAGCCAGATCTGAGTCAGTGACCATGGGTGATCTCTGGACTTCGGTTGAGTTCATAAGAAAATGACCCATCAGAAGGCTGTTCACTGTTTGGGGCTCTTAAAGGGCAGATGGTGCCCTATTTTTTTCAAATAGCAGTATAACCGCTGGTATCTGCAAAAACAGATATCGGATATATCTGGGAGAATGTGTTGAAAAAAGATTCACAAATTAAAACTAGAAAAGCACTCGGAGGGGTGCTGGTTTGGCGGAGTGGTTAGCAACCAGGCACCCCATGTACTTGCTTCTGCCGGTCCAGGTTTGAATCCTGCCTGTGGAGAGTTTGCAGAGTGTCTTCCCCTACTCTCTCATCCCCTTTCACAAGCCTGTCCACTGTCTCTCTCCTATCAATAAAGGCACAAAATGCCCAAAAAATACATTTAAAAAAGAAAAGAAAAGAAAAGCACTCGGAGAGCGCAGACCTCTGCCAGCACCACAGTCCTCTCCCATATTGTGATTTTTACCATTAATATTAGTCCTACCTTTATTTCATGTAGATATTTAGATTCCTTGACCATGAAAACATACCATTAGCAATTGGATTCACGATATCTATTTTAGTTCAGTAGTTATTCACGTCATGAAAAAACATAACCTCCTTGGCGGAGGTAATGAATACTGTTGAGTACATTTCTGCAAATCAGGTTGCTGATGTCTGACTTCTCTGCAGGTGTAAAGTTCTTCATATTATGTGACAATAGTGGTCCACCTCAAACTAAATTAATCAGTTCACACCTCATGAAACATCTATGGAGAATAGCTGAAATGTGCACAAGCAGCTTTGGGAGAGCTTCCTGTTACAGATTCATGTTTGTGTGCATTGACTGTGTCTAAGTGTCATTACTTTAAATATAGTTCTTACCATGTTTTTCTTTAAAATGTCTGTTGATTAAAAAATTGGCTTCAAAAACATGTATATTTAAGTTGTGAGATTATTTTCAAAGGAGTCAGAGTTACAGTATTTAGACAACATGATGTCATAGTGACTGGCAGTGGTCATTTCTGTGCTCTTTAAACCTTTACAATGTGTTTTATAACCCAAAACTTTGAACATTTTGATTCAATCGAGATATTTTTTGTGTTTTGCAAGGACAGAGCATATCAATCAGCATTATTGTTTACATATCAGTGTTGGCTAAACAAGTTAGTTTCCATTTGTTATGTTCCCCTGAAGACAGCAATTATGAAGTAATTATTACACAATAAACTAAAATGTCAGGCAGCAACAATCACAAACATTTCACAAAAATTCCAAAGCAGCTTTCAACAACCCTGAAGGCCAAAAATTCACACTAGGGCTGAGAGACTGACCTTAGAATAAAATAAAATATTTTCTACCTGAAATATTTCTGATTCAATGATTCCCCCCTCTAAAATACACAGAAATTACAGAACAAGTTTTCCTTTTCTTTTTAAATCACAATACTTCACAAAACTTAATTTCCCCCTTGGAATTTAATAGCAAACTGTACATTTAATATCAGAGGTACACAATGTAGTTTTAACAGCGAAATGTGTCCTTTTTATGCTTCTTATTATTTAATCTGAAAAACAAAACAAACAAGAAGCCTAGAAATCTGCCTGAGCAAAAAAATGACAGGCCACACAATAATATCGGATTCTTTCTCCAAACAATGCCACAATTGTTTCGTAGTTGTTGTTGTTGCACCGCTGTTGGAATTAAACGAGGTACGAGTGCTAGAGGCAGGAACCCAAGGGGAGAAAATGTGCAGTCAGTCAATAAAGTCAAGGAAAGTATTGATTTCTGTTTCTTAAATCGTAACGGACATGAAAATTTAAATGAATTAACTACACTGTAATTTCCTCCAGGGCTGACTCAAACCTAGAAACATACTCACAAATGCCTAAACCTCTGCTCTCCTGGCTGAGCTGTGAGAATGCAAAAAGTGATCTTTTTTCACCTTGACCTGACACCCTCAACTGCAGCAGAGAGAGAGAGAGGGAGAGAGAGACATGCACAGAGTGACAGAGAGAGAGAAAGAGTACTAACAACACAAAGAGTACTTTGTCAAGTACTGGCTGACTCTGAATCTGAGGAATATTTACTCTCTGAGGATGACAGTCAGTTGTCCAGTGAGGTCGAAACTGGCGGCGCATGTGCGCGCAGCGGGACCGGGTCCGCGCGCCATTACAGTCCCAAAGGAGCACATACCGAGGCCGAAGCTTTGCCTCTCCATGGCTGGTGGCAGTAATCGGCAAGTGCCGAGGAAGGGACGTGGTCTGGGGTGCAGGGAAGCTCAAAACACAGCGAAAAGTGACGGTGATAGCGGGAATGAGAAAGACCGCGGAGCTCTGGGCAGACGTGGGAGAAGTCGGGAGTAAAAAGCACAGTCAAGGCAGCAGAGGCGTCCATGCTCGGCCCGTTAATTACAGTGATGATGACTGGTGGGAAAACTAACCACTTTGAAACTATAGCCTTTTTAAATCTTGATAGCAAAATTGAATATTTTCTTGAAAAAACTCTGGTGCATAAAGGGTTAATAAGCCACTTTTATATGCAATCCAGGCTTTTGAAGAGAGAGTATAAACAGCTGGTTAAAATATATTGCTGAATAAATCCTAAAAACTGACTCACATGTGATGTGTATTTTTCCTGATATAGTCTGTAGGCATCATCATTGTTCATCTTTTTCGCTGGTGTTAAAAAAGCTAACTAAAGATTGCAAAAATAGGCAATATCGTAGAATCGCAATTTAAATCGAATCAGCACCTAAAAAAATCGCAATAAATCGAATCGGGAGAAAAGTGAATCGTCCCAGCCCTAGTATTTATCCAATCTTTCTGCCCTTGACTGCCTCACAGGCAAACTGTGGGAAAACTTGCTGCCATGAGGAACATGTGTTGACAAGCAAGTACGGCCATTTTCTTGACAGCAAGTCCTGAAGTGTTTTTAATCTTTTTTTGTCAAAAACACTTACTTTTGTCTTTAAGTTTTGAGGTGTGATTTCAAGGAAAATCAGAAAAAGAAGACATCAACAGCAGGCCAAGTCATCGTCTGTTCTCATCTGCTTTGTGGATGAAATTAATGCCTAATACTTGAGGTGATTTAATCCACACCATCAGAAAGTAGTGACAACATGAGGAGGAGGGGTCTTTGCTTGTACTAAATGCATATTCCTGAGCAACCGGAGCCCCCTCAAGCTCTTATCGAGGACCTGGTCCAATTCTTCAGGGAATTAGCAAACAAGCAATGGGAAGTCGGCGACAAAACACAGACCAACCTCCCAGCACGCAGGCACCAGCCACCCAAAGACTGAGGACCTTCCAGGGCGCCCTCCTTTCAATGCAAGAATTTTACACGTTTGAATGGCCGTTACAACTTCAAAGAATCAAATTTTCATCATTGTCTGTCATCCACTGCTTGATTTGTAGAAAGGGGGTCGTTTTGCATGAACTCTACACAAAAGCCTGCCTTTCCTTTGGCAAAGGAGAGTCTGACGGTGTTCAAGCACAGTAAATTACAGGTCCAAGCCGCTAAACCACAGCACGTTTCAGTGAGACATCTTTGGCCATGCTCTGACTGACCGGACTGAATTTAATCATAAACACGATCTGCACACTGAAAAGGCTGCTCAAATGAAAGGGAAAAGACGAACAAAAGGACCAAAAAAATTTCACAAGTGCTCGGTAATTATTTCCGGCTGCCCTATCTACTTAACCTTAACAATTCCTCCTTGTCACAGAGAGGAAGAAAACATGTTCTCTTTACCCAAAGAGGGTGATGGTGGCCGCTCCATGACACAATAACACACAAGATAGTGCGAGAAAGCAACAACATGGGGTGCCAGGTTATTTTTTCAATCTTGGAGTGAGCCACGGGTAATCAAACTGTTTTAAAACATGCCTTTCTGAAGGATGTAAGCTTTTGTTTTTATGGATTATGTTCAAAGGACTTTTACTCCAAATGTGAGAGGTAAGAAAAACTTCCTGTGAAATCTGGAGCGAAAACAAGAACCATTAAAATACTTTAATCCCACTGAACCATCGCACATTTGGAGCTGTGAGTCAGGAGGAATAAATAATATACTTCTGAGTTCGAGGTGAAATAAATTAGCGGTGAGAAACATTTAGCAGCTCTGTGGTCTGCTCTGGTCTGTTCTCGGGGATAGTTGCATAAATCCCTCTCTGAGAGGCATTAGAAATGATACCCCTGGGATTAGCAGGCCAGACTATGGCTACGCGTATGTACGTTACATAAACCATAACTGACACATGAGGCCCATGTATGGTAAACTGGTGCAATAATTTGTCCAGATGTAGCAGACCTTAAATCACATCTTAGGCGTGGATGAGCACAAAAAGCTCCTTCATGAATGAGAGAGGATGTGTCAAAACAAAAGCTCTGCCAAATCACTGAAAACACTCTGCTCATTATCCTGCATTGTTTGCAGAAATACAAGTCTAGACTCCTGTGATACTCGCATGCATTACAGTGAGAGCTTGCAGGGTTATCGGCACAACAGACTCAGCCACAATACCCGGATTCACAAAGGGAAAAGATTGTGGCTGGAATGTGGTGTGTTCCCAGGAGGACTAGAGAGAACCATCACAAAAGGAAAACCCACACGGTGGGCACTTTTTCTTCTGCCATGTACAGGAAGCAAAATGAGAACTATCAAGTTTGACACTATTCACAGGGCCTTCACGGGGCCCTACAATACCTGGCTGGGCAGGCAGAATGCTGGGCTTAAGAAAGGGGGGAGAAAGGCTGGCAAAGTCTCCGTCACGTGAAAGCGTGTCGATATTTCTGACACCTCCAGGCTACAGGCCAAATAAAGAGCATAGGGGCTTGACGCTGTGGGGCCGCCGGGCCCACCAGAATGCTAAAAGCTGGTACCCCTAATGCTCTGACACAGACCTGGGATGGATTTCTGTGTAACATTCAAAAGATATACAAGTTCAGAAATTTAAGCTGTTTTGGAAAAGAAAAGCAAGAGGAAAGTAAAATAAAAAGTTTTCTTAAGGGTGAAGTTTGGCATGAAATGTGCCAAAATCAGTACATGAATTAAGGATTGATTAAAGTTTCTGTTACACTATTATTGACTCTGCCTATTCATTCAATTCTTTATTTATGTCCTTCATTATTTTACTAGATTTTCAGTAGGTCTACACATTTGGTACTCCAGATGCCATGTTCCGTTGCATTGCTAGTGTTTTCACTCTTGTATTAAATCACACAGCTTTTCAGAATGGCCAGTTGAGGTAATCTGGAACATTATTTATTATTATATTTCATACTTTGGAGCGCTTGTGTCTCCTATCTGCCATGCTCCTCTGACTCCTAATTTTTCGAGCACGCTGACTGCTTCTTGTGAGAGTAGGCCATCGAAAGCCCCTTTTACAAGGTTATTACATAACAAAGCTCTGTTGTCATCAAACTGGGGCCATCTGCATGAATTCTAACACAGTACAGTTGGATCTGCCAGATTCCTTGCCTGTGATCGGGCAGATCCATCTTGCACAGCTCTGACCCAGAACGACTGACCTCAGTCTGCAGAGGCACTGCCCAATCAGAGTCCTTTGAGGACAAGGAAGCAGGAGCCACGAGTCTGAAGCAACTGCAAGCCAGTAAATGATGGCTGATGGTATAGACTTCAGCATAGATGCTGACTACTTTGGTAGCATTTTTTACCAGAACTGGATATTTCTTTATTTAATGAAGAACAAAAAACAACAATGAAAGCATGTTTTGACCCATCCACTGATGTTTTTTTGGTGAGAGCTTGCAGTATGAATTGGCAATGAACGGGCCATCATGATTAATTCTACAAGAGCATGCCAAGCTGCCAGATCAAGCTGTAATATTTATGCTTCTGTGACGCTTTGCCTCCATTCTGTATCTTGCGGAGAAGAACTCAGAGAAAAAGTTGACCCTCCACTTGCCCTGTCTCCAGAGGTAATGTCAAAGGCACAATATTGGTGAGAACTGGACAAAGTGGGGACTCTGCGGAAAGACGAGCCGAGTGTGTCTCCCTCACTGTAAACTGAGACAGATATTACACCCTTACAGAACTAATGTGAATGTCGTAAGGTGTAAATGATGACTAACTTGTTGTAACACTTTTGCGTAAATGCACTGGGAAAATGACTCCTGTGTTGTAGACAGTGTAGGCGAAACACCACAGGGGCGTAAATATGACAGCAGCGTGAATGGAACTTTTGTTTTGCAAGGCAGGTGGCACTCCATGGAAGACATGGAAACGTTGAGCAGAAAGGCAAAAAACATCTTTTCCTCTAACTAATCTGACTTGGTTCAAGACTAAAACCATTTCTGAACTTCCTAGTACTGACCTCTCCACAAAAGCTCTGGTTGATATCTTTTAATCCAGGTAGACAGCCTTGAGTGAGTAAAACACAGCACTGTTCTTCTGCCAGGGAGTAGAAGCCTGTAAGACGGAACACAGTGGAAGGTAATTGTCTCCAGCCTAGCGGTTTGTTTTCTTCTTATAATTCTTGAACAGCCACTCAACTATTCTTTATTTCCTTTTATGCCTTGTCCCCAACAGATGATTAGCAAATAAACTTCCATGTCCTCCAAATAGAGGGGTACCGCAGAGAGAAAATGCTTCCTAAAAATGAAAAATTAGATGTTACTTTTTGAGCCCCCTTTGAGAAAATGATTAAACCATCCACAGTAATCGCATATATGACCTAAATATCAAATGCAGTGGCACGTTTGAATGGCAGCTCATTCTCAGACTGTCCAGGGGATTAGTAAAAATACAGACCAACCCCAAAAAGACAGGAGTATCAGGATCTTGTGTACACATTACTGTTCACTCACTTAGAGACGTGAATAGCCCGGTTTCTGTACTCCATCATCTGATACTCCCTCAGAACCGTTTTTGTAAAACAGGATTATTTTAAACCTAAAATAAACCATTAAAAGGAAACCCACATCTGTTCTTTCAATGATCTTGGAGGACTCAATTAGAACCGTGAAAAAGATCCAATCTCTAAAAAAAACACCCAAGAGAGAAGGAGAAAGCATGATGCCTCTTTACTGTAAGTTGGTCAGAGTTCAATATAATTTTTGATACTGCATATTTTTAACAAAGATAAACTCATTTTATAAAAGTATCATTAAGAACTACATCTTTACAGAAAAAACAGAGTTTCTGTATTGCTTTTTAAAAAAAGTACAAACTTTATTGCTCAATGAAACAATAATTCATTTATAAAATAATCAAATCTTATTTCTCTATTTTTAACAGACTGTTTGTCATGCCGCGGGATTTGTAAAACGTCATTAATTTGGTTTTCCTACCTGACATACAGACACAAAAATGCAGAGGATGGCAGATAGCAAGGTGGAGAAGAAGGTCTGACATTAAAAAATATCACCACGATAGGATTGTATATCATTTACACATCAGTCTAAACCGGTGGTTTTCAGACTACTTTTGAGCAACTTATGTTGGGTCAAAATCTCGAGGCACACCAAATTGATGTCAATATAAAACAGCCTTTTTGATGCATGCTGTAGTATCCTATCACTGTATTACATGATCAATAGAATATGACAAACAACCACATCACCAGTGTAATCCAAAATGTATAATCTGAGTAAATTTAAATGTCATAAAATAGTTATTGTCTAGTTTATTACCAACTTATGACTGTCAGATCTCTTAGACACACCTAGACCTTCCTCAAGGCACACCAGTGTGCCCCGTAGCATTTGAGAACCACTGCCCTAAACAAAAGTTCAGAAGAGACGAGAGAAAAGTGCTCCACAGCTAATAAGACCTTAACAGTGCCTAATGATCAGGCCCAGGACATGACGACAGGCAGAGCTGGCTCCTGATAGGACTGCCTCAGTGTGAACGTTTACAATCTCTTAAGGCACGAGGGCTGAATTTTAATCTCCAGAGAAAACATCTCTCACAGTACTTTGGGACTTAGAAATTCAACATTTAAACTTTTTCGAACAAAAACTTAACTCAGCAGAGTGGACAAGCAGCACTGTGACTGTCTCATAACGATTATCTTGTCTTGTTGTGTTTATGGTCTTGGGCAGATACAATCATAATTTCAGCTGAATCTCAGCTTATTTACTAGCACTAGTAAATGTCAAAATCAAATGGATTTGACACAACGGATTAACATCTATAAGTGGCATCAGTTCTTTTCAGATTATTGGCTGACAACTAAATGAGGTTTAATTATAGCCAATAACTATGTTAAACCAGAGTATCTGCGCTCTGTTTCTTAAGCAGCCAGTGTGGTTACTTAAACTACTTCTGTGATTGCTGACCTACTTACAAGCACTTTGTGGTGGTTTGTGCATGATCCCTGCGGGTTAGTTTAGTTTATGTTTTTTTTTTTTTTTTACTACATTAAGTGCTGATCTTAGTCTAAAAGTAGGTAACGTTACATGCGCAGTCAGAAAAATGTGTTACAACAAGCACATAGGACCATTTAGAGTTGCTGAAGAGTTTATCGAATGACTCCCAGTGTTTGTTTAATTAGCGGTGGACAAGCTTGGCCCGTGTCTTTCTTGTTACTGCATGCACAGTTGAAAGAATGGTGTCTATCTGCTTGTCTTGGACTCGGGAGTGAGGCAAGACACAAAAATAAAACAAAAAAAAATACAAGTAAACAAACATGATTATAAATTGAATCATTTCTATGGTTGTATTCCGACAAACGAGCTGTTAAAAACATTGTAATACTTTCAGGGTTTCAGCATCTCGATTTAGAGAGTGTTATCTCAATCGCAGCAGATATCCCAAGATTATTTCAGTTCTGAGGAGATTTTTGGGCATGCTGGAACAGACATTCAAACTTTCAAACCTGTCAGAGTTTGCTAATCTAAACTCTTTGTATTCCTGTTAGCAAGTCAGATAGTCAGTCAATTGGTGACCAAATGAATGAATGAATGAGTAAACTAACAAAACTGAAGGAAACAAAGAGATTCAGTGCACATCCAGTTCAGACAAAACACTTTCATCTGCATTACCATGTTGCATGATTTAACGCTGGACATGAAGTGACAGTCATGACATAAATCAGTCTATCACAACTTTAACACCCTTAAGCCAAAACTGCTGGAAGGGTCAAAGCATCAGCCAAGCTGAATCATGTTGAGTCAGCATGCGGTGAAAGCCTAAACACATCACCCTTAACCCCCACTGTCCGTCCCACACCCAGGCTGAGAGCGTCACTCATCAGCCTGCGCCCTGTTCCCACCTTCAGACATCTTGAAGGAGGAGAGAGCATGCTCTGACGTGGGGGGGTTGATGTGTGGTCACGTATGGGAGGGGTTTCAGCACTGGAGAACGTGAGGCAGCTGGCATGAGGGTCATCTCAAATCTCACATTACTCATTCTGGTGAACAGTGAAAGGGGCATTTATGAATATGGCAGAGAGAAATCAATGTTAGTCTCACTTGTGTTAAGCTTCTCTGTGGTTTTAGTAAAACTGCCTTTTAAAGTTAAAATGTTGTAGATACAACCCAGAGCTGCCCTGAATTACTAAAGCAGAAATAAATCTGTTTACTCGTATGTTCCAACTTGTCAGAGGGAGAGTTTTGTTTTATTTTACGAAAAACTGCAGTCCTAATGTGTTGGCATGGCATCCAAAAAAGCATTTAGTTCTCAGGAATTTTTCAAAGTGAACCCAAGAGTTTGTCGAAATGTATAAAACTTGTATACTTTTAAACCATGTGTTAAAAAACAGTCTCTGTTTCTTTTGTGTTTGATGGCATCAAAAATATCAAAGGGATGAAAACTTACAGATCTTCTGTTATCGTTTAGACAAAGAGCTGCAGTAAAAATATGTCAGCAGTAATCTGTTGTATTCATTGGTAAACTCAACTGAATTACAAGAGAATTTTTTCTGAATCAGGGGTTGTTTGGGCAGACAGATGTAGCAAGCTTTTTTATCCACTCATCGAACACAAGACATCGCAGGTAGACACTTCCTAAAACTAGTCAGAGCTGACAGGCCTGAAGAGTCCTCTTAAGAGGCTTAGTCTCTATGGAAGAGAGTGTTAATGAATGAAATACTGTTTAGTGGATGATACATAATAAAGCCTCTTTTCTGGCATTCTTCAAAGAGCAACATCCTCTGACCCACTACTCCAAACTTGAGCCTGTAGATTTTTTAAGCTGCATAAGCGAGCCATATGAGAGGGCAAGCAGACAAAACAGACACAGAGAGAGGAAGGGTGGGAGAGGAGGATGAGAGGGAGATGGAGGGGGGACTGGGGTGGTGGATGTGGATGTGGTCTGCTGTACTGTAGGTCAATGTGGGTGTCTGAAGCTAGACAATCTTAGTCAATATATACAACCCTGTCCTGCACAGTTAGGTCTTGTTCACACAGAAAAAGGTTTTCGTCATGAAAATGTTCTCTGTAAAGTCGGCACCATTTTAAGTATATGTCTGTCCACATGGAAACACTGCAGTGCATATGCCAGGTCTGTTAGCGGCACTGTAACTGCTGCTGCAGTTATGGAATAGGACTGTCACTGTCCAAAAATGTAATTATTTCAGAAACACTTTAAGAATGACACTCTAACATTCAAAGATATTAGCCATGCGTTGTTGGGCTGCATGTTCTTGAATATGAATCTTGCTATATGTTTGTTATGGTCTTTTGCACAGGGCTGAGGACTTCTCCGTTGCCGCACTTTGGTAGGAGGCCTGATGATGTGTCATAGATGAGGAATGGACCAGCTGCTTTGCACAGAATAGACACATGACCAAGTCTTTAAACAGATATTTGGATACTGAGAATAAGGTAAGGTGAACTCCCTATTATGGAGTGTTATTTTCATTGAAATGAGACCTAAACTCATAAGAAGAAGTGATTAGCAGAGGTGGGGGGAGCTGAAAATGTACATCCACAAGTCATTCTTAGTCATTCTTTGATTGAGAGCTCCCAAGTGGGAAAATATAGACACTCTGTTTTCCGAGTTCCTTTATAAAGGGACTTTTATCCCATGTTTTACGATGCAAACGAGCATGTCTGCATCAAAAGACAATCTCAGTATCACAGCAGAGTGAGTGACCTTCTCTGATATCCCCAGATGATAAATCTTGACTGACAGGGTTGGTGGTTTCTCAAGCTGATTCCAATTTGGCCCATTCAAAACAACCAACAACCTGCTTTTAGACTTGACTAACTCGCCGCCATTGAGCCCAACATCTTTAGTCCAGATGTTGAACCACTTGCCAAGTGAGTGCTCCAAATTCACAAGAAACCAAACATTTCAAATTAGCAAACTCAACATGCCAAGCATCAAATGGTCTTCACCAATTTAATCCTCTATCTCTCTCTGTCATCCTCCCTACTTTCCCCGTCTACTCCCCACACTCTAATAACTGTCCTGCTCTGTCTCGTAAAACCTGAGTGCCTTTAGAGAACTCTATAACAAGGCTTCACAAGTGCTTTAAGATTATGGTGTTGTCTTTATGTGCAGAGAGGGAGCACACTTGGCCACAGCTGAAGTAGGGGCAGACACTCAGACACTGGGATAGAGGAGGGAGATGTTGTAGTAAAGCATACTGAAGCAGCTGCAAAGGTTATGGCTGTGGTTGTTTCTGCGCAGGGCCGCAGAGTAAAGCAAAGACCGGTCTCTAATTGAGCAAGGTCGCAGACATTCCGTGTAAAGCTGTGTATCATTGGCCAGCCAGCCGGACCCTGAGAGCTGCCCAGCATGCTTAATCAAACAGTAATTACAAACAAAAGCAGGTCGGCATGGGCACTCTAGGGAACAGCTTTGGGCACTGGAGCTCCATCACGCAGGTCTTTCTACTTGGCATCATTTCTGAAATTCAGACAATGCCCTCTGAGCCTCTGGTTGAAGCTTGTTTTTGAGCTTTTCACCACCGAGAGAGAAATGGAAACAGGAAAAATCTGCAACGTATCATTGTTTCCATGATTTAATCTGCTGATTTAACAAGCGATTGTCAAGTTAAAGAATGTAACAAATAGGGCTGGGCAATACAGCCCAAAGTAACATTCCTGATTTTTTCCCACACAATACTCCATTTGTAATTTTAATCTTTTTTAAGTCTTGTCTTATTTTTTTATCAAAATATATCACAAAATTTAACTTAATTTCTCTCTTAGAAATAAAGTCCATGCTGCAATTTTGTTATCAGAGGGGAAACTGTCTTGGAAAAAATCTAAATTTAAATTATTTTAAATCTTTTGCAACAAAACATTCCAATTAATAAATACATTGCTTTGCCCTAGTAATAAATAGATAAAGCTGCAAATTAAAATTTTCTACAGTCGTAAGATTAAGAGTAATTCAAGTTTATATCCTATTTTCTATGCAGTAGTCTGTGTTTTGGTTGTTCTTCAAGTGTTAAACAGTACTTGAATCTGTAACACAGCCTTCCTGAAACAAATATACATCCCCTAAAATATTTTCCTTAGATCAATTGGCATCTTTTAATCTGAGGATGTCTTCAACTTTATTGATACTGACGCCATGATTGATTCTGCTTATTTATCCAACTTTTCATTGATTCCCCCATTGATGTAGAGAAAAAGTTAGCCTATGCCAGTTTTCAGTGGCAACAATGCCAAACACATGACACGACTGATATTTGATGCCATGCTGCATACTTGTGGCAGCTACAGCCTCCACTCTTGCTTAAAATCATTGAGAGTGGTCACATTTCTGTATTTTTTGACATAATTTCTGCTGATTGGATCTGATGTGTGACATCAATCATTTGGTCAACTGATATCTTTTCCTTAAGCTAAGCTAACTGTTATCGATTTCTCTAATTAGAATTGTGTTTTGATCTCATCCCTCGTCTTACAGCTTCCTTTGACTTCCATTGGCTGCATTTAAATAGAGTGAAAAATACTTTTGTTTATTATAAAAACATTGCTTGATTAGATACAAAGTGGGTTTTTCCAAATCATCTTCAGTTTAGCAATAGTGTTCTTGCTCATGTTCAATGCAACTAAAAATGAAATTTGAAAGCATCATTGAAATTGCTGACATATTAGTCAGGTAAAGTGATGAGATTCAACTGGCACCAGTGCCAATATCAATTTCTTTTATTGATCCAACTCTGTGTTGATTCCCTAATTGATTCTCATGGATTTTCTGGTGGAAAAGTTCACATCAACTGTGTGGGTAATCAATGTCAGACAAATAGCACTCCTAATATAACATTCTGGGTTGCTTCCATGTTTCAGCATATTACTGGTGTTAAGTCATTTCACTGTTCTCTTGGCACCAATTTGTGTAAAATTCAGCCTCAATTTTGATGGGTTCAAAAGTCTTTTGATTCAACCAAGTGAAAGTTATTGTTATGCTAATCATTACACATCATTGCATATTTCACATTACGATGACTGGATGACACTGATTTACAGCTAGTCTCATTCCAGATTTCAACCAATACATTTAGGATAATTAAAAGCAGCAGCTTCAACTTAAGAACAATGAAATTATTAATTTAGGCATCTTTGCTTGAAAAATGACTTTAAACCTGATATATTTTGACCCCTGGCAATTCTGAGGAGCTGGAACTAAATCTTAAAACAATTCTTGACAAATTACAGCTCTTAATGTTTGCACAAACACATTCATCACACACAGATTACTATTGAAATTTTCTTTCTGTTGGTTTGCAGATGTTAATCAAATAAAATTCAGCCTATCTAAACTCTGCTTCTTTCATATCCTCAAATGTCTAAGTGAAATATCAAAGCCGTCAATCCAACAACTCCTCCAAAGCTGTTGTGTCTTTTTTCAGAAGAACGCACTGTGGATGGAGTTGGAGACGGGATTAACACAGTGGGAGATATGGGTGACGGCTAAAATGCCTTTTGCTCATGCTCTTTTATTGTTTATTAGTTACATCTTTCTGGGATAAGAGACGGAGAACCGCCACAAACTAAAATCTGTTATTATGGTTACCTCCGCCAAGGAGGTTGTGTTATTGCTGGCATCTGTTTGTTTGTTTCTTTGTTAGCAACATAAATCAAAAAGTTATGGACAGATTTCGATGATTTTCAGGAAATGTCCGGATTGGGACAAGGAACAAATGATTAGATTTGGGGAGTGATCCGGATCACCGTCTGGATCCAGGAATTTTTTATGGGATTCTTTAACATTGCGAGATAGGACCATTTTTCTGCATATGTGCATATTTTTATGTTTTCATGGTCAAGGGGTCTAAACAATAGATGAAATAAAGGTAGGACTAATATTTATGGTGAAAATCACAATATGGGTGACGACTGTGGCGCTGGTGGAGGTCTGTGCTTTTTTCTAGTTATCATTATTTTAACCATTATTGTTATTATTACTGCAATCAAATGGCAAAAGGCAGCAGGTGAGGATCTTATTCAGGGCTGCCACTTGTAGGGCTAAAGCCTACATTGAGTCCACAATTTAACAGAACACATTGCAGCGCTGGAAATTGAATTTTTTGGCAGATGTCAGCCTTGTGACTAGTGCATTAATGTGGTTTGTACTGTTTTGAAAATACAAAGTTAAAAATACATCGCTCAAAAATTCACAAAACGTAAATCTTTGGTTATCAATCATCAAACTAATCATTAAAAGTTATCTACTCCTCTTAAACTGCAGTCATGAGTGAAATTTTTCTGAATGTTCTAAAAATGTGTTCAGCGGATAAGTGTTGGTGTCTAACCTGCAGAGGAGTCTTGCCCTTCACAGCCCAAATTTGCCTGTAATTGAGCTTGCTGAACAAAGTGCCGAGACGCCAGTTCCTGTA
Source organism: Scarus forsteni (assembly GCA_036419115.1). Lineage (NCBI taxonomy): Eukaryota > Metazoa > Chordata > Actinopteri > Labriformes > Labridae > Scarus > Scarus forsteni. The sequence continues at coordinate 23,250,716 of JAZDUH010000066.1, read as the reverse complement.
AGCTTTGCATTTTTTGGACAGACGAGACCCAAGGACAAGATAATGAGTGTCACAGAAATGTTCAGACAGAGTTTTTGGAGTGAATTCAGAATATCATTTGCTCAGGCCAAACTGCAACATCATCTAAATGAGGTTATTCAGCAAAGCTCACTAGAGAACAAGCGGCACACCACTTTCTCCTCGGGCTGCTCGAGGGAGACAGCGTGCAAACCCGACATAACCCCTCAGTGGATCGAGACCATTGTTTGATTGGTCTATCCAGAAAGCAATTCACACTTATTGACAGGCTGATGAATGAGTAGCGTGCTGACATACGCTGAATGCCCAAAAGGGAGAATGCTCTCATTGCCCTCTTCCATGTGAGACGGAGACCACTGTACTGTAAACAGCTGAGGGCCTCTCTTTTTGGCCTGTCTGGGCGAGCATTAGAGTACTTCCCGCCGTCGCCAGCAACAGCATGCCACAAAGGAACCTCTGTGGCCGACAACACTGAAGTGGCCACTGTCTTTTTCGTGAGTCTCAGGGTGTCTCACAAACTTTTTTCCATGCAAGCTTCTTTTCTTTCACCCCCTCCCCATTTTTAGAGGCCCTTTTTTCCTCTCTTCTGCTGTTCCTCTCAGTGGCCCCTACTGAGAGGACAGAGACAGACACTCCGCCCAGCCAAAGGTTTGTCTGCCAGTATGGTCAGCTTTGGTCTGAACAAAAGCGCACTGACGCTGCCCACACACAGCAAACCCCCCCAGACAAGTCCACAACAGACTCCCACATTCTCCCCAAATTCCCTCTTTCCTTCTTATCTCCTGTCTCCTTCGTCTGTTCATGACAAAGCAATTCACTTTTAAGATTTGGCTTTGTTTTGAAAAGTTGGTGCATCACTAACCTTGGCTAGATCAAATGCTTATCGGTGTTAACATTGAACTTCGACACCAAACAACTCATTTGAATGGAACCACCTGTCTTAGAGCTTTTTCTGCAGAGCGGAAATTGCATATTTGATATCATTCTTGTCCAATATTGCACTCAGAAATTAACATAACCAAACATTGGTAAGGCATCAAACTAATAATTAAACAGTTCAAAGTAGAGCTATTATGATTCATGGTAATCCTTGGGTCAGTGATTTACGCACTGCAAAAAGAACTTTTTTTTTTTAAGTTTTCTTTGGGAAAAAGGACTTCTCTGTCATTTGAAAATTGATCCAGGCGGATTAGGGATGGGAATCCAAAACCAATACAGGTTGAGAATCCATAATTACTCCATCATAGTATCAATATCAACTTTTTTCCACATAGACAATCAGGAATCAATAGGTGCAGCAGTGGAGCAAAGTTGTCACTCAAATTTTTTTTCCTTTGCATACCCATTTACAAACCAATGATAGATCTTGCCCAAGAACACATTGATATGTAACAGCTGGACCTGGTCTCAAGCCCTCAACCATGACAGTTACAAATAGTGGACTCATACTACATAAAAGTTGTCTCTGTCTTCCAGTGCTTGGTATGAAAAATGCACTCATCATTTAAATTTCTTTCTCCAATATTACACAAACTTCTATGAGGAAGCCAGTGATACTTGTTAAATCTATCCACCATTCTTAGATCTGCTCTGAGAAATTTTGAATCAGAAAAAAATCCCATTGATGGCTACAGAGAGGGCCACAGAAGTTTTATAAATACCATGCCACGTTTTTAAGTAAGGGATGAAATTATGTGATATTCAGGGTGCACTGACACTAGGGCCGTTTGCTCTGCACCCTGCCTTCATACGGCCCCGGCAGTGAGTGGGCCAGACAATGATTACTTCATTGTGTCTAAATCTGATGTTTAAAGTTTAAAACAGATGCACTTCAAAGATAACCTGGCACATCAGAAGGAACACTCAATATATTTTACCAGTCCATCTGGGAAGAGTCCAAAGAAAGTGTTAGGGAATGGGCAGAACCTTTTAGAAGCATACCCAGCAGGTTATTGGATGATCATTGAGTCACAGAACGTGAGCAACTTTCTAATATAAACTCTTGTCAAAACATGTCCGAAATGGAACAAAACAGCCTTTGCAAAGAGACGTTTGTAGCACTGATTTTTTTTTTTTCGTTTAATAAAGAATTAGGGTCCAGATCTGATAAAAATGCTACTGAAGCTGTTAGCATCTATGCTAATCCCTGTGTAAGCAGTCACTTCCTGCTGTTGTCTCACTGTTATCTCCACCTCTTCCTGCTCTAAAGGACACGGATGGGACATGCTGCTTTAGGCTGCTCACAATCCTAGTACATTGACTCAGGCAGGTTCAGCTGCTGTGCAACCTCAGAGTACACACAATGGAGACTGAAAGCACTCATGCTGATGCTTTGGACAGATCTATGGCCCTGGTCTAAGTGTGCCCTAAAATATAATAAGGATATTCCCTATTTTGGATAAACTAAACCTTTTTGAAAAATGACTGCATTTAGAAAGTGGAAAAACCCAGTGAAGTTTAGGGGAAGTACTTCCTTCATTGCACTAACAGAAAAACTGTCCGAACTTCATTGACAAAAGCTTGACCAGCTTTGATCAGAAAAGAGAAATGTTCAGGATGGGACTTTGGTTTGATCCAAATAATGAGCAGGACACATGACTAATGTTCTCCTCAAAGAGATTATACACTTTGAACATGGAAAAAAATACACATGCAGGAACTACAGCATAAAACTTTGCATTGTTGAATGAAAATAAAGAATTTCTGATTGTTATTTAGAATGCAAAGTAACTTTTCTTGATGCAAAACAAATCATTAGGTTTTTCTTCTGATAACTTTCTTTTCACAGAGGATTTTAAACAGAAGAAATTTTCTTTGAGCTCTGTATTTTCTTTCATGTAACTTCGAGACAATGATAAACAGCCGTGGCTCTAAATCTATAATACAGCTGAAATAGTCACTTTTAAATTCAAACTGACTGTACTCTAAAAAAAACCTTTCCAATCAAATTGGGACATTGTGTTACACATAAAATAAAGCAGAAATAATTTCCAAAAACTTTATGACCTACATATTTAATGGAATACTCTACAAGAGCAACATGCTCAATGTTTAAACTGATAAAATGCAATGTCTTTTTTGTAAATATTCACTCATTTTGAATCTAATGCCTGCAAAACCAAACAAAAAAATGTGAGAAGGGCATGTTTACCACTGTGTCACATCACCTTTCCTTTAACACCACTCAAATTTGTCTGGGAAGCGAGGACAATTCTTGTTGAAGCTCTGGAAGTAGATGTCTTTTCCATTCTTGCTTGATGTATAACTTTAGCTGCTCAACAGTTGGGAGTCTCCATTGTTGTATTTTGCGCTACGTAATGCACCACACATTTTCCATGGGAGACAGGTCTGGACTGCAGGCAGTCAAGTATCCACACTTCTACAAAACATGCTGTTGTAGCTTGTGAAGTAGCTCAACAACATGCCATCGCAGATGCTGGCTTTTGATTTTGCGCTGACAACAATCTGGATGGTCCTTTTCCTCTTAAACCCAGGGGAAAATGATATCCATGATTTCCAAAAAACATTTGAAATGTGAACTTGTCAGGCCACAGCACACTTTAACTTTCATCAGCCCATCTCAGATGAGCTTGGGCCAACAAAAGGTGGTGGTGGGTTTTCTGGGTGCTGCTGGCTTTTGCTTTGCATGGTCATTTTCACTTGTAGTTGGTGATTTAGAAACATACTGTGTAAAGCAAGAACAGCTCAATGGAGTGCTCTTGAAACCACATGGTAACATTCTTCCCAGAATGTTCTTAATGCAGAGCCATCGAAGGGCTGTAGGTCACAATCAAAGCTGGTTTTTGGCCTTGTCACATAAGAGCAGAGATTCTTCCTGATTCTCTGAATCTTTGGTGATTTCAAGGACTATAGATGATGAAATATCTAAATTCCTTGCAATCATATGTGGAGAAACGTTCTGAAACTGTTGGACTACTTGCTCATGCATTAGGGAATGCTTCTTTTATACTCAATCAAGACACTCACAAATTTCCAATAAACCTGTTCACCTGTGGAATGTTCGAAACAAGTGTTTTTAGAGCATTCCTCAACTTTCCCAGTCTTTTGTTGCTCCTGTTCCAGCTTTTTTTGAACCCGTTGCATGCATCCATTTAAAAACAATGCAGTTTGTCAGTTTGAACATGAAATATCTTATCTTTAGGGTGTATTCAATTAAATGTAGGTCAAAGAGTATTTGTAAATCATTATGTTCTGCTTTACACACCATCCTAACTTCACTGGAATTGAAAATAAATTAAAATTGGGGTTTGTGTGCTTCAAAATTTACAAAGTTACAATTTATTTGACTTGTAGTGCATAAGACCCTAGTTATATGAACAGAGGCAATACCGCTACCCTGTAAACTGACTTAATGTGGGGGATTCCTTGCTTTAAAGTTGCCCTTTTATTACTCATAAAAAAATTGCAACCAGTGACCAATCACCAACACTGTAAGTATAAAGATAAACATAGTAATAATTGAAGCTTGGACCAAACACAAATAAAACATGCTGAGACATAAATGAAACAGCCATAATGGGTTAGTCTTCACGCTATTTTTATGGGGCCATAGATTCAACAAATAATACCAAAATATTAAATGAAACAAATCCAGACCGAGATTGAGTTTAAATGTTGAGATAAATTCCCATCTTCTGCTAATAATTATTTTTTCTCGTGTGTAAAGTTTGTAACTAAAATTAAAAAATAACATCTGAGTTTAAAATGTGCCTGTAACCTCGGCTCAATTCTTTTTATCTAAAAGAAAAAAAAATCAAAAAAATACAAACTCCAAAGGTTACATGAGGTCTAAACAAAGATTTTTGTTGAAAATGTCTTAGAGAGCTGTTGATCGTTCTTCAAAGTCACTTTGCCGTCTAGTTTGTTTCGCTTAATTTAATATCTAGAACATTCTCACTGATTAAGATGTGTTGGGCAAAACACAGGCAAACAAAAACCATCAGAGAAAACTGCAGACTGTAAACTTGGCTCTATTACAATGACCTTTAACATCAAAGTAAACTTGGTCAGCATTTTATTGAATCGGCCTTTGTCGAATTACAATGTTGAAGTACTTTTTCACCTAAACTCTATTGGGTAATCTATTCACTAATTGCAGTCACCTTTTTAATGAGTTGTTATCAAAAGTTGGAAGGGTCCCGCAGAGAAGATTATTGGGAGCTGTGAGCACAGACAGAACTACCAATGATAACATTTGCCCTTTCCATCATAACGTTACAAAAGCCTACTGTCTAATGCAAGCAGATTTTGGCAGCACAGAATAGGAGCGTTTTTTAAACAGATTTTCCAGGGAGGTAATTGGTAGACCAGACAAACGACAATCCCTGTGTCACGTTGAACAGAGAGGGATACTTACCAATTTCTCATCAACTGTGATAAGTTGCGTGTCTTGTCCTGATTTCTCTGCCAGCCTCGATGTGGTTGTGCTTGTAGACCTGAAAACCATTGGACAGGCATTACACGCAAAGAAAAACAACTTAAGGCAGATGAGCAACAGAGAGGTAAAATCACTACTGCAAATTAAACTCTGCCATCAGTGACTTTTCTTGGAGGAAGAGGTGGGACAAGGACACTGAGGAAAAGAAATAGACAAGAAGGGAATCCCCCCCGCCACCTATTAGTTCTGTCTGGTGAATCTCTGGCAGACTCTCGTTCTCATCCTAATGACAGGACGTGCTTAATGTTGGCTGCGGTCAACTGTCAGGCGAGGACTGTGTAGCTCTTTGTGAATGTGCAGCCGTGTCCTGTCACAAAACAGCAATGTGCCATCACCGCCCAGCCAGAGAGGGGCTATCTGAGCTCATTCTCAGTAATTACCAGATAATTCCAATTTTATATTTACTGCAAAATTCATGGCTTTGCAGTTGAAGATTTTACTTCAGTTTAACATTGTATCATAAATAACTAAAAATAATTCATATATCTGCTGGACTGTGGCTAATACAGCTATGCAGTTTGATTTTACATCTCAGCAGGGATACAAATTTTAAACAGAGTATTGTTATCCATACAGACTGCAATCATTATGTCCAAAAACAAAAACATATGTATCGGGCTGTATAAATGGGAGACATGGCATGCTGATTGAATTCACTCATTTTTAAGTAACACCAACAAATCTAATTAAAAAGTCAAAGATTGCTATAATAACCATTGTTTGCAACATTGAAGGGACAGGATTTTTTTTTATCATTTTTGATATGTAGGGTTGGATATTGTTTAGGTTTTGTAAATACCAGTCATGACTTAATGATTTCAAAAAGGTTTTAGTGTCAAAAGGTTCCAAAAAGAGAGAAAAAAAGCACTTATAACTTTACTCTTGTAGAAGCCCATGTGACAACGCCTCTGTTGCTGGTAATATCCATTTCTTTAGTTGGAGGGCAGAAAGGGTTTTAACATCTTTGGCTCTTACTGGACTGAGTAACACGTAAACCTGTGACGTGCTTTTATTTGGTATCAGACATATTGGTTGCGGTACATCAGATCCAGATTCTGGTGCCCATCCCCACCAATACGAAAATGTTTAACAACTCATTTCAGAGGATTCAAAAACAAATATGTGCACATTTGTTTTAATTTCAGAAAACGGCTTCTTCTAGGATTACCTTTTGATTTTAGTGTTAAATTCTATTGGTTTTAGATAAAGGCTAAAAATAAGTAGATTATTCTACAATAAATGATATGTCTATTTTTAACAAATACAGTCACTCAGTTATGTAAAACTGATCTAGATTTAACATTGCAGTCTGTTGGATCCACCCCATGCTTTGTCTATAATCGGGCAAATACATCTTGCAAAGTTTCAGGCTGGAACAACTAAGCTTGCCATGCAGATGTATTGACCAATTAGTACCTTTTGAGGAGAAAGAGGTGGGAGTGAAGGGGTGATGACAGTGAGAAGATGTCAAAAACCTGTACACAACCTGTACATGTAGAGATTAGCGTGGACGCCTTCTGTAGTGGCAGTTTTATCTGAAAATTTTATTATATGAAGGAAAAAGATGACACTGAAAACATTTCTCTATGGAAAGTTATTTTTCTCTCCTCTCCCAACAGGTATAAGCAAGAATTTGATGTAGGAACTAGTCTGGATTAGGCATTTATCTCCTCAACAGCAGCACTCGCCCACTACATCATCTAATAGGTCAGTAACAAATGTGATGAACAGGATGGTCATCCAATCACCTTCTGCATACATTTTAGAAAGTTATGCCTCCCCCAGACACTTTCTATGGGCTGTTGCCCAGGCGTGCTTGTGAGAGAAAATATACATATATTTATATATACATACATTTCTGTCAATTATGATTTTGTAACGATTAGAGGTTTTTTTCTTGGTATAGGGTCAGTTTTAACTATATCAATGGTTACTTCGATTAAAAACTGGTTTGATTGATTTCTAAGCTGTAGCATGTGGCCAATGAGCCAAATTTGTATTAGCCTAATGACTGACCTCCATCGATCTTTTTTTGAAACTGTTGATTAACTGTTTTTTTTCCAAATCAGTGCTGAGCTAAAAACAGTTCAAGTTTCAAATATTCCTCATAACTCCACAAACAAGGAACATGTGTTTCAGGTTTTGAGCTCTTTGTTCAATGATCGATTAGTCCTTTTCTTATTCTACTGGGAAGATTTTTGTTTCAATAATAATTTTCCATTCCAACAAGCTGTTGTAACAACTAAATAAATTCATTTATTCTCATTAATATCTTAATCATATCCCATTTGGGCAATAGTATCTATTTAAGCTTGTTTACTTTGACAATAGTGTTAGTGCTTTGGTTGAGCAATGCTGTCAGGCTGTCACCAACTACTTAATGATCTCATTATAACGGGAATAAGGGGGGCACTTTATCATAATCACGGAAAATAAATCACATCTCATTCAGTAACACAAAATAAAACATTACCATTAAAGACATGGGCAGAGAAAAACCTGAAATCTTAGTAACTTAGTATGACTTTCTCCTCAACTTTCACATAAACAATTACAGAAAACTGTGAATCTGAAAAAAAGGTATGTCCACTGTGAATGTTGAGCTTAAGAAGAGCTGGATGGGAGGTGACCTCAAGAGCTTTCTCAGGAAAGTCAAAGCAAACCACTCTGTCACTATACTGTTTAATTTGGCAAATCATTTTGACGAGAAAGTATAAGGGGCACATTTTTCTATGTGCATTTGGGATTTAGTATTCTCACTCACTGTATGTCAACAAGTTGTTACTGTGCCATTTGTAGTTCAATAAAGACAGTTGTTTGTTCCAGAGATGATGAAAGCAGTAAGGCAGCATATTGTTAAAAGTTTGGGATAGTTTGGGAAGAAAATTGTCTCAATGTGTTTGGAAATATCAGCATTTGGATGTCTCGTCATTTACTGCAGCTACTTATTGGCTGGATCATGGTCCAGTTACTTACTGAACATAATTATATTTTAGTCATGTAAAACTGATGATTTGCAAAAGTCAGATGGGGGACGGGGAGTTAAACATGCTGATTGGGAATCAACAGCAGCAAAGGAAAGGGACTGATAAAACTCTATGGAACTCCATCAGGTATCAACAGATAATTATCACTAAGGATATATATATATATATATATATATATATATATATATATATATATATATATATATATATATATATATATATACATATATATATACACACACATACATAGTTCAAGTGCATAGATTGATACTACAATACTAGAGTTCACACTGTACTTCATATGGAGATTTTTAGTCCACATATGATGCTGTTTTTGCTCTGTTTTTTTGTAAAATTTGGGGCGGCACACATAATGCACAGTTAGAAGTTTACTGGTCCGATCCCTGGGTTGGACAGGGGCCTTTCAGTGTGAAGTTTGCATGTTCTCCTCATACATGCGTGGGCTCTTTCCAGGCACTCTTGCTTCCTTCCACCGACCAAAAACATGCTCATTAGGTTAATTAGCAACTCTAAATTACCCTTAGGTATGAGTATGTGTGACTGGTTGTCTGTCTCTCTATGTGTCCCTGCAACAGACTGGTGGCCGGTTCAGGGTGTACCCCGTCTCTCGGCCAATGACAGCTGGGATAGGCTCTAACCCCTTCCATCAGCGGTTTAGAATATAAACTAGAAAAGCACTGAGAGTGCAGACCTCCTCCAAGCAGCACAGTTCCCAGACGGTGATCCGGAACAACACCAAAATTGAATCACTTCTTCCTTTTCCCATGCTGAACATTTCCTCAAAATTTCATTAAAATCCATCCATAACTTTTTGAGTTATTTATTCACAGACAGACAGACAAACAAACAAACTCTCCCGAAAACATAGCCTCTTTGGCGGAGGTAATGAATGAATCAATGTTTCTTTTGTCTGTTTTTTTTGGGGGGTCTTTTCTAGACAGTTTCAGATATCAATATATTTCAAGTAGGGTCGCCCGATATTAATGGAATAATTTTGGTATCAGCAAATAATTGCCAAAAAATGATAATTGGTGTTGGTATATATGCTCAAATATTTTGTTTTGGTTCTGGCAACGAAAATCCTATCTACAGGCAGTAGAATTGGAAAATATACCATAATGGTTTACCACATCATCAATGAATGGTCACTCTCATAAACCAAAAGTATCATTAATTACAGGATAAAATTCTGTTTTTTTCTTCATATCTATGGCCTGTTACCAAAGTGAAAACAGTGGGTTTTGGTCAAGTGGAGGTTCTGTGCCCTTTACAAAAAAAATGCATACTGATATGACAGTGAGATAAAAACATAGAGAAAAATCCAATATCATGAACCCCCAATGTCATATCCATCTTCGTCACATACCAAATGACAGGAAAGGGTGGAACCCTTTCTTAAAAACTGGGGGATAAAAAACAAATGCTTTGTCTGTTAATGTAATTACACGGTGCGGAAAGGCTTGTGGTCGCTTCACCTTTTAGCAAATCTGACCCTCACTTGTAGCTACCACATTCTCGTTTAACTTCAGGAACCTGTTGAAAACATCAACATTTTTGGCAGCATCTCTATGACATAATCACTTTTGCCCCATTTGAATTTCTCCAATAGCAACCTACCATACAATTATAACAAGTATATTTGCTGTAAATAATTCAATTCAAAACCTAATATACTTAAAATACTAAATAACATAAGTGTGTGAAATGTTTACCAGAGGTTCAAGGGAGAGAGTTCAGCACACACAAAAATCAGGGCCCAACATTCTGGACAGAAAGAGGTAATACAGTATCATGATCACCACCAGCTTGGGAGCTCAGTGATCAGGGTTTGAATATTGAAAATTGTATTTTATGTAAATGTATTTTAATGCGGAATTGCAGCTTAAAATGATGAACTGAGGTTCAAAAACATATAGCAATCCTATGTAAGGTGAAAATTACAGACGATGTACTAAGCCATGAAGAACTCTCCTACATGATTTATAACTCCTCAAAATGGAAGGATCTGATTTTGAGTTTTGTAAATGCTGTAAATACTACTTATGATTTTGCTGTCAGACTCATTATGTAACTATTAATGATAGCTGTGGCCAGTCGTTTCATAAAGACCTATTATTTCATTAATTGAGTGATATAAATTATATTAAATTGGCGTTGTAAGGGGAGTAGTAAACTTTGAACTGCTTTGCATTTTACCTGGTTTATTGGGAGCCTCACAAGGCTAAAACAATATTAGCCACCTAGCTAGACGAGTGTAGCCAGGATACGGGTTGACAAGGACATTAGCTGTTAACGTTTTCGCTAACGTGACCATACTGGCGGCCAATAAGCATTTATAAGTGTACGCTTACATTCAGCAAAGAACTGATACCTTAACGTGGTTTAGTTTCATGTTGTAACCCTGGATAGCTAACAATCAGTTACTAGCCTGTGACATCCGAGACATTGGGCCCTCATGCTCCGACCTAAGTCGACTTAGAGGGAACATTTTCACTCAGAAATCACTCACAGTGACATATGTGACTATTCGAGTAATAAAAAATCAATGAATCTTTACCTTATAGGATTCAGGACCAATTTAGAAGCTGCATTGATCAAAGACAAACGCCTAAAGCCGAGAAGTGACATTGAGGACGCCATGTTTGTTGTCAACGTCCACGTACGGTGTCCGCGAAGGTACAAACCACATACCGTACGAGAGGAGAGGAGGGGCGGCTGGCAGAGAGCTGGGAGTCTATTGCCAGCATCTAAAATTGCTTTACTGGGATGTGTTACATTCTGCAGGACATGTTCAGACACATCCAGCAGCTATTTACACCACAGATGTTTGTTTCATATCAAAAATAACGATGATGGCGTTGTTAATGGAAAGAAACTCAGCACATCCAGAGGGTCCCCTGACAGTTGGCGCTCAGCAATTCCCCCATGAAAGTTTATGGCACTGCTTTTATTTAGTCTGCATTCTGTTATTGCTTTTGACTACAGCAAAACGATGTCGAATTTGCTTATTAAGCAAGCCTTTGGCAAAATTTGTGGTTTAAATATGACACAGAGTTATATCCGACTTGATTTTCGAGTTTCAAGTGATAGTCTATGCTCCCATGATTTTCAGTCAATTCTGAACACTTTCACAGGGGTGCTGGAATTTTCCTCAATGAAAATTTATGACATTGGGCCCTTTTCCAAACCAGCTCTGCAGGGTTTCTCAAATCAACCATTGGTAAAGCAAAGTTATTACAGGACAATGTATATTACAAATTGGACATTTGAAGTTCCAAATAAGCCTCAAACACTGCAGACAACACTCTGCAACTGCAATAATGAAATAAATGGAGAATTAAACTATGACAGTGCAGAGCTTTCTGTCTTTTGCTCCATATAAAGCATCAAATGAATAAATATCGCAAAATCTATCCTAATGAAGCTCTGGTCCTTTAACATCATAAAAGATTTAAAACTTGTGTATATTACACACTTGTTTTGCTCTATTGTAGTTTAAGGACCTAAATACTGAACATGCCATATGGCACAACAATATACATAAACACAACTAATATCATCATATAAATGCTCAAGAGAGCCTTTCTCAAGTCCAAAGTTATTTCATGCATTATAACCCCTGCAAAAGGTGCCTATATGATACTTTTTTTATATTAAAACAGGAAAGATTACTATTGCTATTATGTGAAGAGAAAGGAGATCTTTAAAGACCAATGGCAAAAAGTGAATGAATTGATACATAAAAAAATACTGATCATACAGCATAATGTTTTAGGAGCCCCTGTCAGTTTTGGGCCATTTGACCCCGGCTAACTTTTCCCCTCTTTTCAATTTAGAATATAGTAACAGCACAAAGTATTTTAAGTGCACTTTTTCAAGTTAAGGAAAAAGGATAACAGCTGGTGTGATGAGTCAACCACTTAAGTAAGGATGATAACACTTGACCCTCATAATAGCATATTAACAACAGAGTAGCAACTTGAGATATGAAATTAGATATTGAAGTCCCACCTTTGCTAAAGCACATTGTGACTACATTGCTTGATTTTGACTTGACTCCTAATTATTGGATATCAACTAAGGAAATAAAGGTTAAAATCACCCTGAGAAATATTGAATAATTACAACTTGATTGTCAAATTATTTACACCCAAATATGTTTTGAGCATTGGAGTTAACGTTTTGGTATCTTGACAGCACCTGCTAATGAAAAGGTTTGATTCATTTAGGATTTTTTTCAGGCTGTAAAGTGAAATACTCGGTGTTCAAAAGTTTTCAGGTAAAAGTGAAAGAACTGAGCTCAAAACTATTCAAAAAAGAGCAAGCAACAACAATAATTACAGTAACATGAATAAATGTCTTTGGCTACTTTTCAATTTTAATGTTAAACCATCAAGACACAAGACAGGCAGTTCAAATGGTGATGTTCGTGTTAAAATGCATTTGTTGCTACAGTATAGCTTAACTCAAAGTACACAAAATATCATTAAACTGTCCAAACATAAGCTGTCAAGTCCCTTAAACAGATATGGAGTGTCTGGCATAATGCTTAGAAACTTTAGTGGATTAAATCATCAAGTAAGAAGGAATTTCCGGATCTCTATGAATCCAAAGCTTTTCCTGCACAAAGGGTTGTGATAATATGTAGCCAGGTATAATCTTACTTACTCTGCAGTTCAGTTTATGGCTTAATGATACTGACACAAAAATATACGGTAATATTACTTCCTTCTGTTATATATATTGCAGTATTTTTATAATGAAAATGAGGTTAATGACAGAAATATGCTGAAAGTCTCCATTTAACAAGATCACTCTTTGAACTTTTACTGCCCTGCTTCTATGACCCAATGTTTGTAACATATGCAATTTACCTGCGAACAACACCAACACTTTGTTTTTATCATGATCCATTATCAGAGTAAGCCTATAGTTGATGGTATCAGACTTTTATTGCAGATGGTTAATGATGAAAAGAAAATGGCATTTTTAGGTTCCATCAAACAATAAACAAATGGCAGTATGGTGTGCTTTGGGTTACTTCCCTGTTGTTCGCAATGTGACTATTGGGCATGTGCACATGGGGCTGCTGTAATTATGCATTTTCCAGTCCTTGTTTATAATGTCTCAATGTTAGAGACATTTTGACCCCAGTTCAACACAAAGTATGCAGTAATCCATCAGATGGTTCCAACATAAACTAAAAAAATGCCATCATAGGGCTTAGTTACATTTTTTGTGGTGATATTGACGTAGAGTGCGTGGCACAAAAACTTAGACTGGTCAGTGGAGAAGGTCACAAATTAAGAAGGTAATTTTTCAATCTGGAAGAACGCATTATTTGCTTGCTTTGCATAAAATCCCCTACATTCTTCCATATAGTCAGATGTAATTATATTGACTCTGCAGTTAAAATATATTTGTAAAGTTTTGAAAGTCTGAAAGAAATGTCTCATCTTAAAATGCTCCTTTTATATGACCAAATTACTCACACCTAATCTGTAAAGATACCTTTGTGTAATCTTTGGACCATTAGAAAATGCTTTAATTAGGACCAGGCAATTAAAATACATTAATTGAGCTCAGGTTAACAAGTTGCCAGGAGATCATTTGTGATAAAGAAGTTTAGCTGATTACATTTGTAGCCATTTTTTAAGGGTACATTAGGGTCTGACATAACTTTTAAACTGGACAAAATAACTTAAGTTCACAAATCAATAATACATCAGAGTCAGACAAAAGGTATAAGGAAAAAAACTTTTATTGTTTCACTCTTCATATCTGTACAAATACCATCAAACTTTGTATGTACATATGACATTTACATAAAAAATACAAAACTATATTTTCATAACAGAATTTTGTATTTCTCTTGTGATGCTTGAAAATAAAATGCATTCTGAAAACCAATAAAACAGAAAAACAAAAACAAAGTGATGTAGTCTGATATATGTGGAGTACTGCAGCACGTTAGTCCTATTTATGCTCTTCGAGAGCAATATTGAGCACATTGGCAAGAAGACAACACAAATGTTAATGGCACATTGTTTTAAAAAAAATCAAGTATTATCCAAAATCTATATCTGTGCTAGTGTGGTGACACAAAATAAAAGCTAGTGAAATATGTCTAGTCGTCATCTTTGTGTGAAAACACATCTACGGGGGAAATGGAAGGGTGACAACAACAAACATAAGGAGAAAAGAAAAACAAATGGCTCTCTTTCTTTTCCATGTCATTACTGCTGTGTTGCAGCTTTTACAATGCTCCTTTGCAAACAAAAAAGACTAAAACCATTGAGAGAATCCCTTTGGTCAGTTATTATGAGTTGTAAACAAACCAGAAACACTTCTGTACATAAAATGATTGATATATTCCCAATAAATAAACACACAGCCTAAACATGCATTTACGTATGTGTGACATAAACATCTGTGATAGAGATCTGACAGAAACAAGCAGATTTGTACAGCTCAGGGAATGCAATTTACAGCTTGTAGAGGACTTATACTTACACGTAACATGACAAATAAATAACACTGCTTCTCTTTGGACAAATATATTTCTTCATGATAAAAAAAATAGAAAGTAAAAGGGACAACAACAACAAACAAACAAGGAGGGCAAATGAGTGGTAACACAATATATCATGGTAGATAGTAAGCCTGACACTGTAAATGTATAAATTATAAAACACAAAAAGTATAAATAAACAGCTAGCCGACTGAACTATATGTATACTTCCTTTCTTTAAAAAATAAATAAGCATACACATAATGTACAGTATGGACATGATTCCTTGCCCTAGGACTGTTCCCCTAGTGATTGGAGCCTATCCATCCAGTATAGAAGATATATGGACATAGGCCTTGTAGTCTGAGTCTTCATCTTCCTCATCCTCCTCGTGGTCTTCTGTAATGGCTATGTGGGAGAATATATGGTAGCTGTTGTATGAATATGGACCACAACAGCTGAACAAACAATTAATATTCTCACAGAAAAGCGCACACTGGCACACATTCTCCCTTTTTTCTCTTTTTAAGTGTGTATTAACAATTTTATGGGGTTGATTTTGCAACTATGTATGAAGCATCTGTGTGACTTTATTGATATGGCATCCTGCATGGCTGCCTAAAGAGAAAAAAATGATGGAGAATAGGGGTGGATGGGAGGTTGGGTGGAAGGTCACACAGGTTGGGTTAAAAAGGAAGGGGAGCTAGGGCGTTGATGGTTTGCAGTGGATCGGGTCTCTTTAGGGCATATTCCTGAAAGCAGACACACAAAACACACAAAAAGTGCTCCTGTGTTCTTGTATTTGCTTGTGTCTTTGCTCTGATTGACTTTTTTTCTGGCTCAAACATACAGGGAGGGAGGACTCTGTGTCAAAGCCCGGCCTTTTAGCAAGCAGGGCGTCAACACAGTTCTGAGGTATTTCCTTTTCTTTTTACATTGGACAAAAAACAAAAATCTAAGCAAAATGCACACAAGCAGGAGCAAGAGTGACAATACATACAAAAAAAGAAGAAAAACAGGACGTCCCTCATTGATCCAATTGGATTTGTCATATCTGATACACAATCTGGACAACACATTCACAGGAAACAGCACAAACACTTAAGGTCAGCGGCTAAAGTTTTAACAAGAGAGCGGGGTTCTACAAGCTTCCTCTGCCTATCCTGCACACTGTGGACTATCACATTTATATTTAGCTCATGAGGTGATCATAAAGTTGGTCCCTTGGTTTCAGTTGCATACCTTAGGCACATCACATTAAACGTGCAAAGCCGAAAGAAACAAACTCGAAAGAAACTCCACTTGGAATGTAAATTTGATACTTCCTTCGGGCTATCATTTCAATTTGGACCGCACATTTTAGGGCGCATGAACAGTTTCTTAAACATACAAAATCATCTCTCAAATCCCTTGTCATGATCAATGACATGGCACCAATGTTACAATCACCTTATGCACACCATATATTTAAAGGTTTCCTGTCTTTAGTGACATATTGGCAGTGTAGTGTATGTCACAAGAGGCAGTGCATTTTTGATCTGATGGATTACAGCTGAAAGCAACAAAAGAGGAAAAGTAACACAAAACCACAAATACACCAGTAAACGGTAGTTAGCGAACATGACCATGGAATTTACAAGCTGTAAAAATATAACCACTGTCATGAAAAGAAGCATTTACTTAAAAACTGCATGAGATTGAAGCATCAGCATGTACCTTTTCACCACGCAGTTTCAAAGTTGATCTGATGGTCCAAAATGATCCAACAGGGAGAATGCACTTTGCATGAGCAGGGACGACTACTGTGCTGTCAGACTGATGCTCTTATGTCCCCTCACTCATTTTCTCTCATTTTCCTCTTCTTAACTTCATCTCTAACACTCTCCTCTGTGTCTTTGCCTCAGCTGTTGTCTTATCCCAAACACTGAAACTAGCTTTCTTTTAGTTGAAGGCTGGTGTTTGGACCTAATATGAGAACAGCTGTGCCAAAGTCACTTAGTGTTGAACAGGCAGTCACGGCTTAGTGTCTAATCAGGATGGCTGTCATTCTATCTGTTGAAATTCACTGTGCTACCAGATCAACAGTTGAAACAACTATTTTAGGGTGAAAAAGTTACATATTGTTGCTTTAAGGCAACCTGCCCCAGCAGGTCACTCATAAGACAATAACAGACATTAAATATCACGATTGTTCCACTGCAAACAAAATGAGTTATCCTTTATTGTTTGTGATTATTTAATTAAGTTAGCTTTTCCCAGACTCTTGGGTCGAGTCTGCTGTTATATACCCATGCCTTATCATTCACCTTTCTGTTTTTTGTTTTGCAGAAGAATGGAAAAAAACAAGAACACAAGACTAAAAGCCAGCAACAAAGACAACATCATGCAAGTTCCTCTATTCCCAAGTCCTTTCTGCTTGCTCAAGCGGTGCTTGATGGTGGAGGCAGAGGGGTGGGGAGACTTTTGGGAAAGATGGGATGAGGGGGGAGCACTTTCAGGGAGATTTATCATCAGGGGAAGCAACATGGAATATTGTCTTTTGCTTGGAGAGAGGGATGCTGGGGGTGTTTTGTTTCGTTCTTTTCATATTTTTCTCTGTTGTTGTTTACTTACAGTTGCAAGATCCAGAGTGCTTGACTTCCAGCAGCACCCCCATAGAGCAGGCAGCCTGCTTCATGGCACATTCACTGGGATATGTGGTGTTGTCACTGGCACACACCGCCTCGTCCGTCCTACTCTCCGGACAGGCCTCGTCACACAGCGAACAGCGGCCTCGGCTCATCCGAGCGTCCCATAGACACTTCTTCCCTGCACTGCACTGGATGTCCTCACACGACTTGGCCTCTAGAAGGAGAGAGGAGGAAATCAGTGACAGGGGAAATCTTTGATTAGCTGGATTATCATGAATGCTTTCAAGCAGGACCAGATGACTAAGCAAGGCATAAAAAGTAAATCCTGTTTTATGGTGTGATAGGGGACATAAAGCCATGTTTACAGTAACATCTCTAGACTCCATGACTCAGATCAACCCCTTATTTGGATAAAGAACCATCTGATTCAAATATTAACTTCAAGCATGCCTTCATGGCCCCCAGCACTCCCCTGATTCTCTCCCTCCCCCTCTCCTCCCCCTCTCTCCCATGTGCACCAGTGCTGCCAACATCAGGAAATAATAAGATGTCTATCAATTCTTGAGCAAACACAAGCAACTACAAACACACACACACACACACACTCACTCCCTCTAAGACCCCCTCCTCAAAGGAATGTTGGCAAAATGAGCAGAGAACAACTGCAGAGCTGGCCAGGGACAAACTGCTCTCAAACAATCATCAGAGTCAGTGCTGGAGGCACTTTCTCTCTAACACACAACACTCACACTCTCACGTGTTTTGAAGCTGCACACTTACTGATGCATTTCCCCTCATAAGCCACTCCGATGGATCTACCCAGGAGACAGGTAGCTCTTCTCAGGTGGCACGCGCTGGCGTAGATGATCCCGTCGTTTCCACACAGGTACTGTTCGGGCGACGTCACCTCGGGACAAATCCGATTACACGTCACACAATACGCGTTATTCGTCTGGTCCACGACGCATGTGGAGCTGCCGGGGCACAAGACGTCACGGCACGTTTCTGTCGAGACAAAGAGATGGAAAGATTTCGTGAAATTGCCAGAAAAACAAACCAAACTAAAGCATTCTTGGACCATGTAGCTGCGAGAAACACACAAAACACTGACTTACTCTTGCACTTTCCCTGGTACTGCACGTCCAGGTCTGGGTGGCCTTTACATTTAGCCTTCAGCAGTGCGCATTCGTCTTTGTAGGTCTTGCCGTCTGAGCCGCAGACTGGTCCTTTCCAGGTGATGTTGGAGCAGTCTGGCGCGCACACACAGCGCGGCTTACTTCTTCTGTTCATCTTGCACCTCTTTCCAGGCCCACAGTCAACATTATCGCAGGTTTCTAAAAGAGAATATTTGTGTTATGCGATGCTGACGAGGATATTGGACGTGTGCGTAAAAGCAGTCTGGCGCACTACAGAATGAATTATTTGAGCATTTTCTATGCGCAAAATGGATCACAATTAGAATTTAGTTGCCAGAATGTATTAACTTTATCACTGAGGATGGGTGTTGGGAAAAAACGAAGGGAAATGAGTGCACCTCCACCTTTGCAAGGTATGCAATTGGGGGCTCCGCCATTGAAGATCATCCACCTAAAGAGCGTGCTGTTGGGGACGTCCTCCTCGGTCCAGGACGTCCCCAGTCTTCCACTCCGACAGCACTCCTCCCTGCTCATCCCGGGCATGTAGAGCACCTGGCACCTCCCGTTCTTCCCCTGCTGCAGCCAGCAGTTTCCAGCTGCAAACAGACAAACACAAAACCCCTCAAATGTCGCATGTTGAACGCTTGAAGCCGCTGACCCAGACGCACCAGACACACACGCAGCCTGTATTATCCGAGACGCTCCCTCCCTCCCTTTCGCCCTCCCGGCACTATTTTGTCTGATTTTTTTCCTCTTTTGCGAGACTGTTAACACTTGCCTATCCTATCTATGAGTGACAGCCCTTACAATGCAGCCGCATTCCAAATTAAAAAAGTAAGGGAAATCATTTGGAGGAGGGTTTGTCCTTTATTCCCAGAGCCTCCTTGTTATCAGTGGACAGAAAGTGGAGCGTCTAGACAGTGTTAAATAGCAGCCAATCTCCTTCTGAAAACCCACACACCACCGTCTCCACCGCCTCGCAACAATATCCCAGACATGTACCCTCCAGACAATGACTTTCTCTTTCACAAATCACTTTAAAACTTATTTTAAATGTCTTAACAGAATTATAAGACAGTGAAATGAATCTTATTTCTGTGGCACAGATATTTCTGATCCAGACAGCAGCAGGATGTCTGAGCACGACTCAGACATATCATATGGAGTGTTCCTTAACTAGTGAGTTTCTTTAATCAAACAGGAACCTCTGTTGTATGAACTTTTATTTTAAGCCCTTAAAGGAAAATGTTTCGCGCAAAAAGTCTTTAGTGAAAACATTTATTTGTAAAAGATTTTGAATTGCGGGGGAAGATGTTTTTTTGCATGCAACTGCTGCATGTTTGCCCGTAGGAAACGTACCAGTAACACATCAGTAACTCGTAATAGGTGTTCTGAAGTTTGCTACAGGTTTAGCGACCGCTAAGTAAGACTCTTCTTGCTCAGACTTAAGTATGAGAATATGCTCAGGTATTATGGAAAGCTGGCGTTGCAACACGGCGTGTCGACTTGGAGCGTGTACACCAGACGAGGGCTGCAAAAACTTGCCATTTAGTCTCACTTTGAAGTGTCCCAGATGGCACCTGTTTTATGGACGCTTAACGCACGCACAGTCTGATGCGGAGAGAGATTTATCTGCGGGAAAAAAAGAAGCGAACTCACTTTGAAAAGTTTCTCGCTTGCAGCAAGTAATCGGCAATCCTCGGTGCGCGTCTTGACAGCAGTGGAAGTTTCTCCAAAACGGATAGAAAGGAGGAAAAACGGATGAAAGGGAGCTTACCTTGAACTTTTTGATGTTCCATGAGGTGACAAAGCCATATGAAGAAGAGAAAAATGCCCGGGTGGAGGTGGTGTTTCAGCATCCTAAACATGATGGAGAGGCAAAGTGAACTACGTATTTGACACAAGGCGAGCGCAAAACTAATCTGCTTACGGTGGCAGTGTTGAATAAGTGTCAGTCTGAGAATGCAGCCTCTCTTTTTAAATCTATAAGGGGTCTCGGGTTGACTGTCTCTGGTGGGCGGTCTCCTCTTCTGTGGGGGTGGGGAGATTTTTTTCTTACCAAAGTTCTTTCAATCCAAATCAGGTGACATCGTTACAGGCAACTTTCTCCTCTGGCAATAATCAGATAACATGAAAATATGGAAGAATTTATTATAAAAGGGCTTTATTTTTAAAATTTATCCGGAGAGTTCAGGTTAAAAGAACACAAGGCAATTTTGTGATTGTAGTTTGGGTTAACAGAACGATTAAAATCAGTCTTTTCTGTAGTTCTGGTGCTTTAACGCATTTTTAACAGATTGTGAAGGACCCTTTGTTTTACGCACAGCATTACGCATGACACAGGTACGCATCCAAACATCAATAAAATAATATTAATTAAAAATAATAATAAATAATGATATTAATAATAATTATTATTATTATAATAATAATAATAATAATAATGGTCGTTTAAGGCATCTATTATTTTAAGGCCTTTATTACTGTATACCCGAGCAGGCCCACAGCCAACAGACCAATTTGGACATACCATCACTCCTTAGTTAAGAGTACTACATGGTTGTAACTGATATTTTTTTCCACCAGCTGCAAGCAAAAGTTTAAATCTTTTGATGAGACGACCCCGTCGGAATACATCCGAGCCCAGACAATAATAGAATTCATAGTAGTCCGCAGTCGCACGGCTAATATTAGAACAGGCAGTTGTTTGGGTTTCTCTCCCGGGTGAAGCTTTTAAATATAATCAAACCTGTTTCCGAAGAGGCTTCAGACAGAGGAGCGGGGTGTTGCATTTCATTGAATGAAACACACAAACACAGAGACACACACTCCCCACACATATACACACTTTGACGCACAGGCTAAACTCCCCGAGAAGTCCTTGCGCGACCTCTTCAGCGGAACTCTGGTTACAGCTCTGTCTCTCTTGAGCACAGAGCAAATTGTGTGTCCGCTGTGCGTGAATCAGACACCAGGGAGTTAATTATGTTAGCAGGAAGAATACACTTTAATCTCCTGATTAACTCCACTGAAATGCCACTTACTCATCTTTAAGCCATAAAATATGAGAACACAGGTCACACATCCGGGGGAGTGTGACTTTACCCAAACTGTAGGGCTGGGTGATGCAGACCAAAATGTGTACTTTGACATTTTTTTTTAAGCTGAAGTAATATAAAGGCCTACACGAAGATTTTTTGCAAAGTCAAGATATAACAAATAACTGTTAGAATACTGGACTGATGAACTTTGGCTTTATTCTTTTGGAAATCAAATAAGACTGACATGTTTAAAACAAGGTCAACAAAGTCCTAAACCCCCATCAAGTAATTTATTATTTTCCAACTTTCAAGAAGTGCAGAAAAACTCTTGCACACTGTCTACATTACACACAAATCGTGGCAAAAATGTCTTCATTTTAGATCTTTAATATGTTGTTTTTCCCTTAACTAGATAGCATGTGTTTCAAAATGATAAAATTTCCACTATTTAATTGATTGTTGATATAAAAAAAAAGTACATTTTCACATCATTAGTTACATTTTCAATCAAACCAGAGGGACTATTCTCCAATCTAAACAAACATGTTTGCAATATTGGATAAGTTGGTAAAACTAGTCAGAGCAAGGAGCAAGTTTTAGCCACTTTTTCAAATTTTGCCAGTGCATGAGTACACATTAGATCATGTGCAGTAGGGGATGAAAGCTACTTGCACATTTATTCACATTACAGTCATTAAATAGCTTTTTGTGTGTTGCACTTTGAAAAATGTTATTTTTAACAGGAGTATTTTCTACTATTTAAGTAATTCCAACTGGAAGTGTTATACTTTATTAAAGTTCACAAATTATCTAATGACTAAGTTTAAAAAAAGATAATTTAATGGATCCACCTGCTAGTGTTGTTGCACTAAGGCTAAATGTTTTTTTGTTATTTTTTTACATTACATAACATTATTCGATCAAATGTTATTATGTAGTGAACTACATACAGACTATAAATGATTGAATAATCATACTCCAACTATACTTTTTGCTAGACACAGAATACTAAGAACTTACATTTAATTTCATTTAAAATAAGAAAAGTACATTTAAAATTAAGCACTTTTTGTGTTATTTAAGTACATTTAAGTTGTGCTTCCTTTACTTCTATCAAAATAAAATTCTATCAGTATTTTCATATACTTTCTCCTCCCTGGGATGCAGGTTCCTGCCTGCAATTCTTCATAATTCAAAAGGATGCATTCAAAATTATGTAAACATTGGGTGTTTGGAGCTTCTGATTGTGTTGCATTTGTATCAGAAAGGTATTTATCCCACTGTATTAATTCTTTTTTAACAGTACATAATCCAAAGATGAAAATAAATAAAACCAGTCCATGTGTCACATCACATCAGAACATCAAACATATTTCACACACTTATCCTACCAGTAGCTTTTACAGAAAGCAATTATTTGCAAGCATTATGACTGATGTCTATATGAGCTTGTCCCATATCTTACTTGAAGATATATAAACTTATCTTTACACCATAGATTGGAGAAATCATTGGACAGAGAAAGAGTGACATCAGCCATTTAATTTTTCAAGAAGGTATTGGTATATGTTGGTAGCCAGTCCATGGATGCAACCATACTGTGCACATTATCTTTGTGTAATTTTTGATCAACCTACTGACAGACAGAGACACTGAGTCGAAGGGAGACTTCAGGCTGTCTAATCAGAAAGACGCTGTGCAGACTTATTGCCAAATCAGCCATGTCCTTAACTGTGCGTGAAGCATAAATCCATAATAAAATCAAAACAGGTGGGTTTAATAAATCACCCATTTATTTTTCTTTTTTGCACATCATTGGTTCCCAGGATTGGGCAGTTACTTTGGTTTGTTATTGATTTTTCAACAAACTGTCATTTACACAAACAGCTCCAGGATGAAAGCAAAAGCAGATGCTCATGAGAACTTCTGCAATAACATGCAATATTTACAAAAACACACATACTTACCAAAAAGTTAATTTTACTCCCAAATACGGGTCATAGCCACATTATTCTGTCTCCAAGACCACCCACTGTTTGTCAAATAAGAACAAAGAGAGAGAGAGTGTTTTTATTTGGAGTGCTGGTCTCATTTCACCCCTTAGAAAATAAGTTCCCGTGGTATTCAGATGTGATTGTGGAGGCAAATAAACAAAGAGGAAGAACGGACAAGGAATGAGAAAATGTGATGATGCTCTGTGTACAGGAGCAACAGATAGATCTTTTACACCACACATTCTGATAAAGTGCAATGCAGTACTGCTCAATTCAGATACAAGTAATCAAAAGCTCCTCAGTGGCAAGGCACTGAAGTGGATGAGAGGCACCCTGAGATGCTGAAGGCTCTGGATGTTGATGAGCTGTCTTGGTTGACATACCTGTAACAGTATCACAAGGAGGCCTGAGGCAGTGAGGAGTCTCATATGGGGACCTCAGAATTTCATGACTGCTTTTTGCTGATGATGTGGTTCTGTTGGCCTCTTAAGCTAAGGACCTTCAGCAGGTGTTGGGCCAGTTAACTGTGGATCTGGAGTAGTTTGTACACTGCAGTGCAAACTCCATAGAACCATACAATATAAAACATTATGATACAAGAAGAAAATAAAGTGAAGGAGTTTAATGTCTCAGGGTCTTGTTCACGTGGGTAAAATTAACCTAAAGATGGAGAAGTCAATCATTGCAACATCTGCTGTGACACAGACTCAACATTGAATTGATGAGGTAACGAGGGAGTTAACAGGAATGGCAAAGCTGTTAATTTAGCACTCCATTGTTGTTTTAACCCTCGCCTATGGTCATGATCTCTGGGTAATGGCCAAAAGAATAAAATTGTGGATTTAAGTGGCTGAGAGATTCCTCAGAAGAGTGGCTGGGCTCATCCTTAGAGAAAGGGTGAGACATCCACAGGGAACTAAAAGTCAATATGCTTCTCCTTCACACTGAAAGGACTCAGTTGAGGTGGATCTGGCATCTAAGTAGGCTCCTGGTTGCCCTCCTGTGGATGTTAGCATGCCCTGCTGAGAGCAGAACCCAGGGCAGACCCAGAGCTCACTGGAGGGATTATATATCCCGCACGACCTGGGAATTCCTGGAATCCCCCAGGAAAACCTGAAAAATGTTTTAAGGGAGTGGGACATCTGGGTTGACCTGCTTGCCTGCTGCCTCTGTAAACAAGGTTCCAGATAACAGGAAGAAGATGAGTGGATGGACTTTGGACTGGGTTACAGTTGGATTATTATATATATTATATATTATAGCAAGATATTCAGTGATGCAATATGCTGAAGGACTGTGAACACTTTCAAATAGTATTAACACTAGCACAGTACAATTTCACAGTATTTGTTTCATCACATGATGGTATGGCCGGATACTTCACTATATGTTGCCTTACACATAGGATAAGACAATATGATTCAAGACTATTTGTTAAGATTAGAGGTCATGTTTTACAATCTGAGTTGAAACAATGCAATAAACACTGTATACTATATAAAATGAAACACAATTAAAAATGTGATACAATAAGAAATCATTCAATACAACTGATATTTATCAAGCCCATCCCATTACAGGAAGTGATCCTCCATCAAGTCCTGCACCCCATAGTTACTGTTTCTAGTTTTGACAAAATCCAATGTTGCTGTTCTATCCCCCATTAAAACAACTAAAAATGACTCACTTGTTGACTAAATTTTATTTATGTTCAGTCAATCACATTCTTTCAGACGTTGGCCCAAGTTAAAGAATAAAGACAAAACTCCCAAAAATATTACTGGTGCATGTCCTGGTCATGCCATCTAACATCAGGTGTTCACCTCAACACAATCTTTCTAGTGTTTCCTCTAAATATTCCTTGAACACAAAGTTCACTCTTGGTAGTATCATGATTTTAATTGTCGAAGTAACTAGAGTATGATAACAAATTTCACCAGAATGTATTAAAGTGGACTGTACCAGCATAGAATTTGGCAGACTGGGTTCCCCGATTCTGATTGGCCGGTTGGTGAACCAATCAGAGAGCAGGCAAAGGGTCAATTTAGTTAGGCTGGATGAGGTGTGGTATGTTATTACACAATA
Source organism: Scarus forsteni (assembly GCA_036419115.1). Classification (NCBI taxonomy): domain Eukaryota; kingdom Metazoa; phylum Chordata; class Actinopteri; order Labriformes; family Labridae; genus Scarus; species Scarus forsteni. The sequence continues at coordinate 23,224,835 of JAZDUH010000066.1, read as the reverse complement.
AGACATGACTCAAATCAATTATTCATATATGATAAGATATAATACGGTATAGTACAATACAGCAGGAACAACCTGGTTTGATTTAAATACTTTGATCAGTTCAGATATGATGAATGTGATATAAAACAAATCAGTTTGATAAAATACAATGAAATGAGATAAAATATAAGATTAACTAATATGACATGTTGCATTGGGATGAGAAAAATGACATATATTTGCATGATTCAGTATAGAAATATATAAGTGGATATACTACATTGTGAAAGGTTGTGATATGCAACATAAAGCAATAAGATAGGACTCAATGAAAGGTGATATGGCATCTTAAAATATAACATATTACAGTTTGGTAAGATTAAGTATAGTAAACAGTACCAAATTAAAATGAGCAACAGCAGTGTGTTAAAACGTTTTCTAAAGGGGGCCCATCTTACCCTTTTCCCTTAAACAGTCCCCTGTGGTCCAAATGAAATGTCTGAGCAAATTTTAGTTCAACTAGAATTTGTATCAGTTGGAAGAAAAAGTTTTTGACTCCTTGATAACCAGCTCTAAACAGTCTGTGTATGATGATTTGTTTGGGTGTGTGGCTTTTTAAATGCAGATGAGCTCGCCCTAACCCTGTCCTTCTCTTCCTGGGGATGTCCTGACTTATGGAGCATTCTAGTTGATCTCAGAAGTCAGGTCCTATGAGTCGCAAATTGGATACATCACTGGGGACATTCCCTTCGGTTGGACTGTTTAACTGGAAAGTTAAATGATCTTCAGTGGCCCAACTTTACCAGCTTGTAACTGGAACGTGTTTGAGTAGATTGTGATGTAATTTTCACTTCCCATGTCCAAGTTCTGAGGTTAATGGAAAGCACCATTAGCTACAGCCATGTGCTTCAATGTTTATGGGTGAAGATCTATGAGGGGAGGTGAGGTAAAGAGATAAGTATGATGTGTCGCTGTAATGTCACATTACACCAAGATTCTGGACAGAATATTAGACTTCATGTTTAGAGAAACAGAAGGACCAGCAGCGAAGGGCTGGATTAGTTTTTTTCACTGTGGGTCGGTATACTTGCAATAACCAAACATATGTACAAAAATACCTGAATAAAAACCATTTGGTTTGTTTCCTTTTTTATAAAGGATATATATTTTTAAAATAACAAATAGTAAGAATTTTTTTCCATCCAGGAGTTTAGTCTCCCCTACAGACCACTGGAACGGTACTTCTGAAGTAACATATCGCCATAACCATGAAGAAACAGAAGATTTTAGGAAACTCATGGAAGGAAATTTTATATTTTTGGTGTGGATTGTATTTAAGTGTTATTATGCACTAGATACCAGGACAAGGTGATAGTAATATACCATCACATTTAGTCTTTGGGGACCTTTACAGTAGCTTTTTTCTATTATAGATACAAAGAAAGTTCACACTCAAAAAACTAATTTTATCCCTAAAATAAAAACAGTAAATTGAAATATATCTTACCATTGTGTATTTACTTCTTTATTAACCACTTTATGCTGCCTGATAAGTGTGTCAGGGTGTCCCTTCTCATGGCAACAGTTACCGGGGCTCACTTCTGCCTTAGCAGATCTATTCAGTGCATCATACTGGAATTCTGACTGTATTTCCTTCTATCAGCATGATTAAAAGGTGGGCTTGGGATGTCTCTAAGCATGAGGATATTTGCAGTGTAGTCCAGGGGTATTATTTATAATCTTCCCTAAAGCAAAGGATGATTATGACAAATTGACCTTTGAGAGACAACTCTGTGGGCAACTACAACCCACAACCCCAAAGATTTATAGGATGTGCATACTACCAAGAGTGAACATTTAACACCGGCAACATAAGTTCCTGGAGGTGCTAAGAAGTTACATAACTTCGAGGTCACATATTATCAAACTATTTTTTTTCTATAAAACTATAATTATCCATGACCTGTGAATGTCCCCATGCCCCTTAGCCCTCCACTAAACATGAGAAGTATCCCTGAGATCCCTCTGATGCTTGTATCTTCCCTCAGAAAAGAACATTCCTCCAATGATTTCATAAGTCAGGTGTTTAATATCTAATGTTTAATGTCCAAGCACTTGTGTGCGGCCACAGTAAACACTGACCACACTATTCTTAAGGGTCAGACACAGGACATAAGATGTGACGCTCAAAAAGCCAGCTCTGAGAAGGGCTGAAACGGAGTGGTTTATAGGCAATAAAAAACGTTCTAATGTTATATTTCTACTAGCACTAGCATAATGCACTATATACCTTGATGTTCCTTTTTTAGTTAAAAAGTTAAGTTAAGTTCATAAACTGAAAGTAAAAGCTGGTAAAATGTGAAAGATAAGAATGTATATTTCTTGTTTTTCTCTGTTTGCAGAAAACTGTGTTGCTGTGTAGCAGGAACAGATTGGTGTCTTTTACTATTTCAGATATAAATAAATGCAGCAACAGACTTTGCCCAGCCTTGTATGATAACCAAAACGGATGAGCCTCAACACAGATTCAAAATCCAAGATCTGTAACTCAAAACATGGCTGTTCAAATTTCTTGATTCAAATGAGCTCATTTAAGGTTTCACAAGCTGATGTTTAGAAATTAAGCCTGGCAGGGAAATTACTGCAATGCAACAGATCAGCATCTGGGGGGATTACTTCTTCTTACAGCAAATCTGAAAATGTTCACTTGATGCTGAGTTATGTTTGGCAAATCATTCAGTGTCTGCTGTATGTGATTTGTGAGATGAGTGTCTTTGAAGAGCTGAAGCTACCAAAACATTTCCTGACATGAGAGTACATTTCTGCCCCGCTGTATCAACTTTAAAGTGCTGGCTGATGTCCTAAAGCTTTTAATGGCATCAGCAGAGGGACGTCACGCGCCCTCTGTCCAAGACACTGAGCTGGATGAGACTCAGATTTGTATGGCAAATAATTAGTGCTGATTGGCTCTTTAGATGTCACAAGACCATGAGTTTTTAGTTCTTCTGTGGCAAATTAAATAGTCTTTTTTTCAATAACCTAAATAAATGAGTAATACAGGACCTTTTAAGGACATGACAGAGCCTTTAGGGTAGCATGAAAGGTCTTAAAAGTACACTAAAAAGCCAAAAGGTATTAAACAATTTGCTGTTGCAAAATATTCTGCTTTACAAAAGCAATTTGTGAATAATCATGCAGGGTCAGTTGTTTGGCTGCAGCTGCCCATCACCTGCAGGGAACCCAAGAGAGCTAAAAATTCAAAGGTGGTCGAAACGTTACTGTATCTCATTTCATCAAGTCGTTCCACATTCCTCCCTGTACACATTTGTAGAATCCAAATGCTGTTTCACAACGCTGTTATGCATGAGTAATCGTGAAACGGTCATCTATCAAATTGTGCATATATTCCCTCCAACAAAGGAAATTTGGAAACAGGCTACAAAAATATGCTACTTATTACTGATAAATAGGATATACAATGCTGCCAGATGCAGAGGAGTAAACTCTTAAAGTCTCAGCTGGGTGCTTTATTTGGCTCATTCAGGAGAAAATGGTCAAAAACACATTTCCAAACAGTCCATGGACAGAGAAAGCTTATGTGGGGGAAGATGACAGTCAAAAATGTGAAGTTGTACTGATGTTTGCATGGAAGGGGTCCAAGTGGGGTCATTTTGGAAGTTAGCTTTGGAGCGGGGAGAGGATAGGAGAAGAGGAAGCCAGGACACAAAGAGGAAAAATACAACAAAATCCCAAACGGTTAATAAATTTTCATTTTCTAATTTATAGTTCTATGGAGTGTTCAAGTCATCAACAGAGTAATATGGAAAATGAAGGATGATTCCTGCACACAGCCAGTATAACAACAATGCTGTGTTGCCATCTAGTGGCACATCTTTGTCAGTGCACTTTTCTTACCACTTGCTTTAAGGGAGCCGCTCAAATACTTCTTAGAAATCGACAAACAAATCTCAAGGTTGTCTCTTTTTTCAGTAAGCCTGGTTAATAATGTTAAATGGCCCTATATTGCAACGCAAAACAATAAGAAAATATAACAGCAAATTTGAGTTTTCTTTTTTTTTGTGTGTTCTACATTTGCTTTTCAATGTGTTTCCCTATCAGCTGTAGTATTGTTCCAAGTTTTCGAGTGTTTCAACCTTTTATTATCTTTGAATTTTTTGTTCCAGATTTTTTGTGCTTAATTGTTCTGAATTTTATTTTTTGCTGAGAGTTCCCCTTTTGTTTCATTTTCTTTATCATTATGCTGTTTGATGATTTTTTCTTTATTCTTTTTTTAAAATATTTGCTTTTCCTTTGTCATCCTTTGAGAATAATTGTGTGTTTTGCACTTCAGGACCACCAAGGTGGTGCTTTATGGTTGTAACATCCTGGAACTTAGTGCTCAACACTCTTAAGGTCTTACAAAAACAGCATCTATCTGAGTTCACCTAACCTGAAAAAGGCCACTAATCGCTAATGCATGAAAGCATTGTGACAACAGAGCTGACAGTAATACCAACAGGACAAACAGGAGCAGACAGGTTTGTGTATCTGGAGGAGCTCACAGATGCCAGGGTTAACAGCCTGGCGAAAAGCCATGGCAGAAACTTCAGCCTTTGAAATGATAATTTCCAAAAACTCAAAGTAAATAAGCAATGGAAAGCATTCATGTCTTGTGAAAAATGATAGTGAATAAGATAGACTTGCTTTCTGATAAAATTCACTGGATGTGGATGCAACTCATATTATTTCAATATCAGTTTTGAACTCACGTTGGCCACAGAGTCTGTATGAGAAGCAAGAGCAAACCGCTGGCCCAGATTATTATCTGTAATAAGGAGCGGGTTTTGTTTATTTGTTTTGTCTGCATCATCTTCTGATTGTGAACAGTTGTGAACATCTGTATAATGTTGATTAAAACTTTTTTGGTTTTAAAATATGCAGATAATGACAACTTGACAAGGACTCTCTTTCATAAAACAAATTTCTGATTGAGGGTGGTGCGAAGAACCAAAGTTAGATGACTTCTTTCCAAAAAATGAGTAGATATTAAAGTGCTGATAAAAGGAAAAATCTAGGCCCCTTAACACGGCAAATTAAGCAAATATAGAAGAAGTACTGACAAACATCTGCTGATTCTATCTATTTCACTAAACCCCGTGGTGTGGATTTGTGCATACTTGGTATTTTGGACAGAGCAAACCAGTAAAAAAAACGCTGTTTTAGCTAGGAATCAATGAAAGACTTTTTTTTTTTACTTTAACTCAAGATGGCAAAATCACTTATCTACAATTCAAAGAGATGATTTGAATATTATTTTCCTCTAAAAATAGCAGCAAGATGCTAAAGAGAGATAACTCGAGTGCAAAACTGGGCAAAATGTATGCCAAGTAAAATTTAAAGTACTGACTGCAGAAGAAAGGGAAAAATGTCCACATATTCTTCAGTCCCAAACAACTATCTTGATTTTTCAAACCTGCTTAAGATCCTCTAGACCAAAATGTTGCCCTGGTTAAAAAACAAACAGACAAAAAAAACAAACAAAGGGGCCTGAGCAACATGAAAATTTCCTTATCTCCGCAACACAGTACAAAATTATTATGTCTGATTAAGACGTCCTTTGTGGTAAAAAAAACAAAGACAAAAATCACAAACACAAAAAAACACAATGGCTTTGTAATGGACTCATATTTCAAGTGATCTTATTCCACATACAAAACTGACATGACAGATAAAAAATTTTATCTTACAATATGTACAGTACAAAGACATAAAACACAAAGTCACAATTTTCAGAATTTAAACAATTATCCATCCTCCTAATGCCAGAAAAGCCCTGAGTGCAGACAGTAACAGTGGATCCAAAGACAGCTCATCCTGAAGATTGTTTAGCTACAGCTTGAGAAAGGTCAGCTTTTTCAAGACAAACCTGTTTTTTACAGCAATTTTGTTAAAATTTGACAAACTAAAGCCAATGAACAACTCAACCAAAATACAGTGTTAGAGCTAGATGAAGACATTCCCATCCAGCATCATTTAAGGCATCAAAAACGTTGAGTTTGTTTTCATGTCGGGAAGAACTCAATTTCAAGCATTCATTCACAGTCAGTGCATAAAACCACACAGCCAAAAACTTACAGTCCACAAAGCTTAAAGATGAAAATAAGAATTCTCAAAAAAATCTACCAAAGATTGGATCCCACATATTAACAAACAAAAAGTGTCCATATTATTAAAACGTTGAGTATCCAGTGATTGTGTTCTGGTCCAAACCACCTTAAAAGCATCACTGTTAAGTACCAGTGTCCACATCGGGAACAGCTCAGTGAAAAGGAGACTGGACGCTTCTCTTTTCAATCATAACACTTCATCCACATTTGCTCGACTCTGTGTGTCGTCATCATCCTTCTGCAGCTGCTGGTACTTCCTTTTGAAGAACCCAAACTAAGAGGTAAACAGAGTTTAGAATTAATCTTAATATAAATTAACACCCTTTGCAGATCCTTCAAATAATGAATCAGTACAAAAATCTGGAAGTACACAACAAATAACTCGAGCATAAATGCCAATAACTTCCTGCTTAACAATATGCCATGATGCAGATGATCCAGACCACATGCAGCCTTCATCAACATCTACAAACAGAAAATGGTTTCTCCTGCGGTCCCATGTTGTCTTTTTAGGGATGTGCAGGTTTTCATTTTATTATTTTTTTTCCAACTGATATATCATTTAGCAGAAATGTGTATTTTTAATAAACTTGGAAATTTCAAATTAATCTGTAGAAAATGAGTTCAATGAGTGTCTGAGTCTGAGTAAGGAAGATATCCCACTGTGGCCAAAACCTGACACATTTCAACCCATTTTGATCATATGACCCATAAAGTACAAAAACATTTAATCGCTTACACTATACTTTAAATCTACAGGCCAGGCTTGAATTTGGCACTTTGTTATTTCTAAAAAACATACACTTCAGAGTTTATGAACAGTTTTGCAGTTGGTGAAAGAACTTGAACATAAAAAAAATATTTTACGACACAGTGGACTTGAGGTGACTTTTTGTGTCACAGCAAAAATAAAAACAATAAAAAAAACTGTCAAAATCATTTTTGTTGAAAATCTAAAACATGTTCCATTATGAAAAGATCTTTTGTTTTGCATTCAAGCATGTCTTTTCTGAAAATACATATAGGCTACACATGTGTGTTTATTTATGAACAGGACAGAAGTTTGTGAAAATATCTGATGCAGTTAAAGTAGAAATAAATACAACAACCTTGAGGCACTTTTTTCACATTTCCTTTTTTTGGGACTTATTGTGCCAAGTGTAACTTTTTCATTTGCACAAAAAAATGTGCCAAAGTCAGCTCTGAAGAAAATCACTGATATGTAGTGTACCCTATTTAAAAAAGGAGAATAAAAAAAGTTTTCCTCATAGCTACTTGCATGTGGTCATCTATTATGTTCACTTTTGTCATACAGATGACAGTAGATTATGAACTTACACCAGCAAATGAATAGTTTAAATTCTAAGAATTAAAATCTTTTTTACCAATAGACAGTGTTGCAGTTTAAAGTATCAAAATTAAAAAATAGAAAGTTTGGGTGTCTTTTTAAGGTACACAATTCTTTCAGATCCTACGAGAATGGGCATGCTAGTAAATAATTTGCACACACTGGTGAAATTGCAACTTACTTTAAAGCAAATCAGTAATTTCCATTACATCTACCCACACAAGCTTTACATTTCAATATGTATACAGATACGTACCTTCCACAGCAGTCCTACAGCCAAAGCCAACAGCAGCAGTCCAGCAATGACACTCCCAGCTATCACTCCCACTGGAACATCTCCCTTTTCTCCTGGTTTACTGACTGTCAGCACCACCTGCACAGCAGGAGGACAGGAGGGGTCATCATGTGGGCTTTTTAGATAGTTGAAAATTAAAAGTAAGACTGTTTCAACTAGGTGCAAAAAAGTTTGAGTCTCACTTTTTGGTCTTTGGACAACATATGCATTAGTTTGAGTAAAATTGAAGTAACTTAAAAAGTAAGATTCAGTTGACAAAAAACTCGAAAATGTTACTCTTATTAATACTCCAAATTATTTAAGTCTTTAATAATTACACTATCATCAGTTTTCTTCAATTTAGTAGAAAACGGTGCAAGTTATTTTTCTAACAGAGTTCGTAAGTATTTCATTTTAACAGAAAACAAGCACAATTTTTGCAAAAAAAATAATCAAATGTCCTGTATGTAAGTTTCTTCACCATGGGGAAAAAAGGTCACCAAACATATTGATCATATTTTCCACTACAAAACTAATTCTGTTTCCAAATCCATCCCCAAATCTTAACCTTATTTTTCTCTTGAGGTACAAATACAAACTGAAAAGTGATCTCACTGGTAGTTCTTTGAGGCCGATGATCAGCAGATCAGGATTGGAGGTTTCTACATCAACAGTGGATGTCCATTCAACAGTCTGATAGGTCGCCTGTCCAAACAAATTTACACAACTAAGAACAGTTCATAATAAAAACAAAGTGTACATTCATTTTAAAGACTAAAAAGAGGTTGATGAAATATACTCACCGACATAAAAGTGCCACTCCAGATCCTTGTTTTAACTATGACATGGTAGTCTGTCTTCAGTTCAGGGTCTTTGAGGATACATTTTATAAACTCACATTTTGCACTCTTGCAGTCCTGTTGGTTAAACAACGATATCAACACTCAACAGAAAAACTAAATACAGCACTTCATTCTTTTAAAACAATCAGAATTACTTTGCTGACCTCCACGAAGCTGATACAGAGAAATACATTTAAGTAACTTTTAAAATTAACTGTCTTTACTCAGCTACAGATAATAACTGAGTCCAAGCTGATACATTAAGGGAAAGACAAACATGATAATGTTCATTACAATTTGACAAGAAATAAAAAAAAATTGGGGAGAAATATTTATAAATCCTAAAAAACATTTTCAATTCGAAATAAATGACATTTGCATCATCAATATTGGATAGTCTTTTAAAAATCTTTATAACTTAACAGTCCAAACACTTATGAAAACATATTCACTAAGCATAGGTTCAAATATGATGCAATTTAAAATTATAACAAAAAAATTACTGACCAGTTTGTCAATGCCTCTGAGGCTCTCCCCAGAGAAAGATGCCTTGTGTGTCTTCGCACCAATTTTCAGAGGATCAACCAGGCCGCTGGAGTCACAGCTGATTGAATCTGCCTGCAGGGGGAAAGATGTAAATTATTAATTCTTAAAATCCCACCACACTGTGATAAATGCAGTTTAACAGAGACAACCTTCCTGTGTCCTGACAGAGAATTCCTGAGGACTGAGATTAAGCCAAACCAACTATAAATTATCCTTGGAGTATACAAAAGGTTGAGCAGATTTAAAGATGCTCAGCAATGCCAAGGGATTCTCAGTGCTAAGAAAACTCACTCTCTTCTGTTTAAAAAAACTTGCTTTTAAATCAGGTTTACAAAATCCACAGAAACACTTCATTTAATGGATAAACTAAAACATCTCAAATATTTGGCACCTATTGATCATTTCAGAGGGCTTACATTCCAGACATATTTTGCACATCATTGTCTGGTGGCACTACTTGTTACGGTTGAAAATGGGAAGGGTGGGGGGGTTAGTTTGATCTTGTAATGCTGTTCACTTCCTACTCTGAAGTAAAATATTTCCGCCTTCTGAAAAGTAATAAGTAATGCATCTTCGTGGATGCTGTGCACCATAAAGAATTTGTCAAAGGACATGCACGTGTGTCCTCTCATGACATGCATGCACGGAAAAAGCACTCTTCATTAAATGTGGATGCTTTGGGAGGATCCTGTTCTCCAAAACAAACATGAAGAGAGAAAAGGTCATGGCGTTTTCATGATTGAGTGTTAGACATTAACCTTGCAGTGCAGCTGGATCTGCCTGATTCTATGTCAACAATAAGTCAGACCCATCTTGCATAGTCTCAAGATGTAATGATTAAGCCAAATCTGGATTGTGGAAGTTGTGGGCACTTAAAGACTGACTACTCACTGTGTTCACGTTGGTAATATAGAGGAGGGGGTTCCCTCCCTCTGTGGTCATTGGCAGAGCAATGGTCAGATACAGCAGGTTGACAGGGAAGGTTCCAGTAGAGACCTTTAAATGCACATTGTTTTCATGAATATTGTAAAAAAAAAAAAAAAAGCAGAAGAAGATTTCTAGGACTATAACATTTAAAAACAACTGAATCATTTACTGCACCTTTACAGTGAAGTTAAACTCTGGGCCGATGTCATCTAAAGATTTCACTGTTGTCACCACAGGAGTGGAGGCATCTGCCACATAGAAATTAATATTTGACCGCCTGAAAGAAACAGCAAAATAAAAACACTCCCATCATTGACAGTCGTTTGAACTCTGTGGAACTAGAAATATTTTGGTTGAGGGAACACAGTATAAGAATAACCTTGACAAAACAATTCCAGCAGAATATTGAACTGGAAAGGAAAAGCTGGCTTTGTTGTCTGCAGGTTTTTCTTCTTTACTGTCACTGAAAAGAAAGACAAATATGTGATATTATTCCAAGTTCACAGTGTTATTTGATATAAAATTGATAGCATTTGTAAATATTACAATAAAAAATGTTGATCTTTTCTCTGAAATAATGACATCTTAAACTCTGAATCATTACAGACATTATTTTTATGAAAAAGAAAAGATCTTGTCTGTGTCTGTTAGAACAGATCTTTTTTTATTCATTCATCTTTTTGTCTTCATGTATAACCTGAAATGATGTAGTTCTAATGTCACTGAATCAGAAAAATATACATTTTTGTCTCTTATTAATGCAAAAAGGCCCTTAATTGAGTTCATAGGCTTAAATGTAATTTCTCCATCAACTTGTTGTACCTTTTGGCCTCAAAAGTCACCTGGGCTTGATTTTTTAACTGATCAAAGCTGTACTCAAAAGTCATCCGAAACGTCATCTGTAATAAACAAAACATGATTTTTTCATCATTTATTATGAGGAATACATTAACATAGCAAAATGGATTTTAAAATGTTGCACATACCTCCTGGTCTTTTTTCAATGCTGGGTATCCCACTTGGCAGGAGACAGTTTGGGATTGTGTTGATGTGCATTTGACTTCATCTGTCTGTGAATATGTAGTCATTTTTGAGAATGGTAAATAAACATCCTGTGTTTTGTAATGTTATTTAAATCATGCATACTATTCAAACCCGTGGCTTTAGTTTAAAAGCACATTAACAGAGAACTGATTAACAGTAGAGGGTGTAAACAATGAGTCTTTAAGTCACTTTCTAATTGATGGCCCATAAACTGCAACATGCCACCATTTTTTCAAATGTTACATTTTACATAGCACACGTGTTAAAGGATAAGTTTGGTTTCTGCAGCTTTCACATTGTTTATAGAGTGAAGTAGAACAATATACTCACCCAGAAGGCTTTCCTGATCCAAACAGTGCTTCGGGAGATATTTAGATCCAAAATCAAGCGGCGGACATCCATATAATGGTAGCACATAGGGCATACAGCGCCGCTCCTAAAACTGCATTAATCGTCCAAAAGCTTATTAGTTTCACCAATATTTCATCATGGTCCGCTCACACTACTCCTCCATTACAGTCTGTGTCACTCCAGACATGTTGTGTGACTGTGCCGACCTCTGAACTGAAGAAGAGCGCTTGCTCCGCACATGCGCAGTACGGCTCATTGTTTCAGGGGAAGACAACCGGCTACACAACGACTTTCTTCTTTCAGTTTTGTGCAAAATGGACGAATATCTATCGGATGAAGATGTTGTGGAGGAGAACTTTGAATATGATGGGTGTCCTTACAGTTTCCAGCCAGAGTTTACAGATGAGGAGCTCATTGAAAGGAGGACGCGGAGGCAGCGCTCCAGAGAGTACTGCGCAGGTGCGGAGGCAAACATTCTTCTTCTTCAGTTCGGAGGTCGGCACAGTTACAAAAACATGTCTGGGGCGACACAGACTGTAATGGAGGAGTAGCCCGAGCGGACCATGATGGAAAATATGTGAAACTACTGAGTTTTTGGACGATTAATGCAGTTTTAGGAGCGGCGCTGTATGCCCTATGTGTTACCATTATAAGGATGTCCGCTGCTCGATTTTGGATCTAAATATCTCCCGAAGCACTGTTTGCATCAGGAAAGCCTTCTGGGTGAGTATATTGTTCTACTTCATTCGATAAACAATCTGAAAGCTGTAGAAACCGAACTTATCCTTTAATAATATGACTATAAAAGCTATTTAAAGAGACCATTAGACATTGTAAATCAGCAATATGTCAATAATTACAGTTCTATGTTGAGGGATAAGGACTTACGGGAGGAAAGAAGGAGGAGTAGTACAGGTTGTTGGAGAATGTGGCTACAATCTGAGTGTTGTAAGCATTCTCCTCTTTGTTTCTCACAGTTACATCAAATGACAGCTCTCGGTTGTTAGCACTGACCAGGACTGGAGAAGAGCTGCAACACAAGAGCTCAGATTAAGAGTCAGTTTAATTCATGCAGGCAACAGATTTGATGAACAGTGCAATTGTAGTTCTTCTGAGTAGTATGAAGAGGGTGAACAAAGGGTGATTTATCAATGCAGTCTAAAACAGTGGGTCCAACCTTTACAGATGAAATCTGAAATACAATTATTCAGAGGATTTATTCCCCCTCCATATGTCAAAGACATATGGTAATCCAGTTTTAAGTTGTGTGTCGCCTGCAGTGGTCAAAAGGGAAACTGGCTAAGATTAAGGCTGATCTTGACCTGACATGCAATCGTTGTAGCTCCTGCATTATTACATATGTTCTGGGCCTGCCCTAAACTTCATAGCTTCTGGTGTTCCACCTTTGAGACCTTTTCTAGAATATGTGGCACAACAACTGACCCCTTTCCACTAATTTTTCTGTTGAAGTTTCCCCGGATAATTCTTATTGTAGTGGGTATCAAGCTAACAGAAGGGCTTTTTGTTCTCTTTTGGCCAGAGGGCTGGTTTTACCTAAACTGAAGGACTCAATATAGCCAGTGGATAAGGGAGGTCATGTGCTTTGTTTCACTAATTACATTGTAGATTCTCACTGAAGTAATGATGGCCACTCGTTTCTCTTAACTTAGCTGATTGGTTCTTGCCATAATATTGATTTTAACACTTGTCTAGTAGGGGCGTTGGCTGTGCATCAGCCTAACTTCTGAACAACACAAATGATGATCCCAACCCCATTAAAAAGGCAAGAAATTCCATTAATTGACCCTGGCAAGGCACACCTGAGAAGTGAAAACCATTTCAGATGACTACCTCTTGAAGCTCATTAAGAGAATGCCACGAGTCTGCAAAGCAGTAATCAGAGCAAAGGGTGGTTACTTAGAAGAAACTAGAATATAAGACATGTTTTCATTTATTTCAGACTTTTTTGGTAAGTACATAATTCCACATGTGTTCATTCACAGTTTTGATAAATATTATTTGTTTTGGACTGGACACCAGCAAGTTCCCTTGGAGGAAAAAGAACAAAAACACACCCAAAATAAAGCTTCTTCTCTTAAACTGTCAGTAAACATCTGCTTCATGTGATCAAATGTGACTGGATGTAGGAAAGGCATATAAAAAGTGCTGGATTGTCTCTGCAGAGTCTTTGTTTACTTCCTTTCATCTGTTAATTCACTGAGTTTATGTAATTTAATGTTCGATGTTGTTTTCCAGACTGGCAAGTATGAGAAAGACATTTAATAAGCTGTGAAACTGCCATGTAAAACTGAAAAACTCTAATTTGAGCAACTATTAGCAGCCTAGAGAGTCTCGTAAAATGTGGGACAAAACAGTTGTTAGGAGTCACCACAGCAAAACATTAAAGAGAGGTTGTTTATCAGACACAATTTGGTCAGATCTCCTAACAAGCCACATTTTTTTAATTATTTAAACATGTTGAGTAATATATGCTGCTTGACTTTGTAATTTTAGCCCTGATAGGGGAGTGAAGAAATGGTTCAGATAAAATTGTTTGACTGTCCAGTTCAGCCTCTAGGGGTCGCTAAAATGTCTGGTTTACAATCATGACCGCTGAAATGTGAGGGAGGAGGCAGTGTCTCAGACAATAACAATATAAAAACTTTGGAGCTTTACATCAAACTAACAAAAGACAAATCTTTCTTTTCCTGCTCTTCAGTTTAATTTAAACATTTTTATATAATTTACATTGTTAATTGTCAGTTTTAGGTAATATTGTGTACTTTGTCATGTGAAGCTAAACAGATTCATATTTTTCTTAACTCCACTATCATGCATGCAGGGGTGAGGAGATAATTACATTTATCCAAGTTACTGTAATTCAGTTACTTTTTTGTGTTCTTTAATTTTAAGTTGTTTTTTAATCAGAACTTTTACTATAACTTGAGTGTGTTTTGGGGTTGTATTTTACTTGGTTGCTTTTGTCATATCATGCAAGTGCTGAGTAAACAATTATGAATCTGATCAAAATTTTCCATCAGTATTTGTTGTCAAGATACAACAAGTATAACTTCAGTGGTACAAAGTGCAGTACCCCAATGTTCTATATCTGAAACAAACCTTGAAGGTAAAATGACATTGTCTGATAATTGTAACTAACAACTTACTAGCAACATTAGGTGTAAAAATACTTTTACATTCACAATTTAGTGAGGGAATATCTATCAAGGTAAAGTGACTGATTTTCACATTCAGCATATTTCCTTTTAGTCGGAAGTGTGGATGTACAAAACCATGAGTCAGAGTGTTCAATCTACATTTTATCTGACAACTTTAATATCTACTATCATACATATTAGATCAATGAATATCCAAAACTACAAAAGAACAACAAAGCAGTAAAATGCTCTGAGAGCACAACCCTCCATCAAGGCTTTTCTGACATTTTTAGCAAAGATATCAGCAAAATGCAAAAAGCCTGGTACTGCAACTTTTACATATTCTTCAGAAAATATCTGGATCCACACCCAGATTCAGATCACCACAAAAATCTGGTCATGTTTGCCTTGTGCCATGACCAAAATTCCCTGAAAATTTAGTCAAAATCCATGAACAACTTTTGCATGTTCTTGCCAACAGTCAGACAGTTGCAAAACACAACCTCCTTGGCAGAGGTGATTTCATTTTAATTTATTTTACCCTCAAGCTCACCTGAAAACAACTAAAAGGAGGATTGCTTCAAACACATTGAAGCTCAAGTGACGCAACCCTTTTTATGCCTTAAATGCTTCCATCCCACACCAATTCCTACGAAGTGCAGATAACAACTGCGTAAACTGTTCTCAAGGCTTCACAATAACAAAATGATTCACAATGACTTCTCTCAATGACTCAGACTTCATAGCTATGTCCAAAGTGGTCCTGTGACAAACTCTGTTATCAGATAATTTCATATTTCACTGTGGGGTGTTAGGTAAAACAACAAACCAAGGCAGTGGCGTTAAGTTGATTGCACACTGCACTGGACACTTTTGTGAGGCTTCACTTTCCCACCGTCAAGCCCCTTTGTTTGCCACTCCTTTGCTTAAAGCAGAAGGATATATCTGTTAAAAAATGGGTTCTATAAAGTGTGCAATCACCCCAGTGCTTTCGTTTTTTTAACTATAAGTTCCCTGGATTCACTGTGATGAGCTCTGGCCTCCCACTGCAGTGATGTACAGCATTACTTTCATGTCTGTTTTCTCCTTTTAAGGGCAGGGCTGACCAGAGTACCTAACTATGGCTAATGTATTGACCATCAGTATTAACTTCACACAACCTCACACAAAAATAGAAAAATCCCTCTCAGACACTGCATCTCATGCTTTGTATTTTCAGTGCATGGTTGATTCTCACCTTGAGGCCTTTGTGTCCGTCTTCACTTTCAGCACCAGATCACTTGAACACACTTCATCTGAGCCACAGTCTTTCGTGAAGGGCATCTGAAATAATAAACCGAACACATTAACCAGGATCAACAGTGAGCAATATTCAAGAAAGAGACATTGCCATATCTTTAGTTACTGGAATATGAATAGAGATATGAAAAAAAAACACTCCAACAAACACTAGAGAACCCATATTAGCTTAAGCTATAGCCCTGACTCTTCACTCCGTTTCTGAACACAGCACACTGTAATACTAACAACTTTAAATCTCTGTCTTAATGTTAACTCCGCACCTCTGTGGAGATATGAAATTATCTATTGTTACTCCTTTAAAAGGGTAAGTAGCATCCTCTCATCCTACAGATCCACCAACACTAATTTAAGTAAATGTTTTTAATCTGCTTACCTCATGTTAACCACTCCTGTCTATATTGTCACATTTGATAGTATGTCTACTGCATAGTTTGCTTTTCTCATTACGGCAGTACTGTCCATGCAGGCTATATTTGTTATCTCTGACTTCTCTCTTCATGTTAGCTTGAAAATATTTCATTTTCAGCTTTATTTGGATTTCAAAAAATATGCCATTTTAATCTTTTTTGTATTTGTATACATCATCTAGTTAGTACAAAGTTAGCAAAGTTAATTGCAGTTAAATTTCTTGTATGTTTAAAAAACTGGGCCACTAAAAGCTGATTATTGGTCTGATAGTGCATCATGTCTAGAAAGTCTTAAAAACAACAGTATAATGAAATCTTTTTTCATGGTGTAAACATAAAAGTTTCAGACCTTTTTCTTTTTCTTTCTTTTATTTTAACGTTTATACTCACCATTACTTATAAAAAAATACATTTCTACTGTTACCAGTTCAAAATGTAAGCCCCCGTTTCTTACAAGGGTACAAGGCTTTGTTTTTATTATATCAAAATTGTCAGTACGGCTCATAGATTTAAACCTTGGTTTAATGGGGATGTGTAAACAAACTGAAAACAAAACTTTTTTAATCAGCTTTGAATTCAATTGGAGTCAAGCTCAGAAAGCAAATTAGCCCAAACACTACCGATCAAATGTGCATGACTTGATAGGACATATCAGGGCAAATAACCATGATAGTAAAAACATCTGGAGTCCATTAATGGAGCCTAACAGCCCACACATTCCTATGGTTAGGCCTGGCTGTAGCTATGTGTATTTTTTGTGTATGTGAAATTAAATCAAGGATTTTTTACCCACTACATTTGAAAGTATTAATCTAAGTGTAGTTCATTACTATCTTAAGTCCTTCTGTTTGCATTAAAATGGCTTGTGAGCCTGTAAAAATGATAAATGCTGAGAAAGAATTGTCTGACTGCATAACTCCTTGCCCTTAAATTGTTTTTTTTATTATCATTGCAATTTAATCAGTCTCTGCTTACATTTATCAAGAAAGCTCATCCTGCACTGATGATAGATCTGCCAGTAAATGTGCAGCCCTACACAGGAAGTTGATTTATTTGGCTTTATTTGAAGAAGTATCTTATTCTTGATACTTGTATGTGGTTTTGTTAGACATATCTGAACTTCCTTTATTTTACTAAGCTGGGTGAGCTAAGTGTTGTTGCTTGGAAAAAAACTGTAAAATGATCTAAAGACTTTGCGTGACTTTGTAGAACACCTCAGCTTTTCAAGGCAGTAATCATCCCAAACATACACCATGTCATTTCAAATGACTGTACAAACACGTCCACAAAACAAGCGTGTCTAAAATCTTATCAGCTGATCTGTTTCCGGAAGATGTGTCAAGACAGGGGCTTAAAGAAACATTAACTCGTATCCAAGATAATGATACGCTGTAGTTGCCACTTACAAAAAACTCCCAGGCCCTTGGCGAAAACATGTCCAGGACAGGGTTCACATCTGCACTCTGCTGCTCGATTTCAACCTTCAGACTAAGTGAGTTCACAAAGTCTGGTGTGTCCTGTAAATACATAAAATAATTGGGAACAAAAAAATTAGACTGTTCTTACTTACGTCATGACCTATTTGGAAAAGCCTTCTTTGTGAAATGTCTCATCAAGCTTCACCACATCAAGTTGCTCATAATCGTTAGTCATTGATGCTCTTTAATTGCACATAACTGAGTCACCAAGAACCAAAGAATGACTTCCATCTGTTACCTGAACATAAACCTGGTAGTCTAGACACAGTGGAGTGGACGATATTTTTGCCTTTTCAGTCAGGTAGCGTTCATTGGTTTTTGTGAACAGCCCTCTTGATGTCACTCGTGAAGCCTGCAAGTCAGCATCCAGGGTCAAAGTGTAGGAAATATCTAAAAGGGGTTAAAAAAGGACTTCATGATTTGCATTACTGTACATCTGAGTTCAACTGATTTGATCTTCATACATTAAACTGAAGATTTTCTCCGTTTATGAATACTGTGCATGCCAGTACAACAAATTAAAACATTGGGTGAGCAACTGGCCGCCTCTTTCATCAGTGAGTAAATGTAAGTAAGTGGTGGAAATTTTGAATTTCAGAAAAAAAGTCCTGCAACATGATCAAATGCATTGAAACTAGGAGTGTAAGAAGATATTGTTGCTTAATATACTGCAATAATTTGCAGCATGATGCTGTTATATAGCACAAAATGTATATTTTATGAGTCAAAAGTTTGAAGCAATTTCATACTTTTTTGGATTTTACTTCAGTCTCTGGCCTTTACTTGGCAGCAGGCAATCAGCCATTTGACTCTCTGTCTTTTAGTTACATAAATGGTTATTATTTCTGCTACTGGGACTGAGAAGTAGGTTTGTTCATGTCCCAAGGACCATGCGTTAAATGAGTAACTTACTGAGACCCTGATAAGAAACTATATTTAATGCATATTGAGGAAAAAAACATGGTGACATATTGCTCCGCTTGGAATATCCAAGTATATTGTGATATATGGTATTGTCACCCTTGCAACGCAATGCATATGATATTGCTAGTTTCTGGACAATGGGCATTCGAGTTAGGACATGCAAAAAAAAGAAACATTTTTTTGGATGTAAATTTATATGAGAAGTAAAATATAAAAAAAAAAAACTGAATGCACCTAAAAAGATATGCTAGTAGTCTTCCCTAAAGATCTGTCTCTTCTCCCTGGTGTTTCATAAATTAGCACACACAAAAAAAAGGCACTGTATTTTTTTTCTTCTACATTTACTATTTTTATTTCACTATTTTAGTTTTTCATGTTTTTATAATAATCTTTTCATGTGTTTGTTTACTTCATTTAAAAAAATATATAAATTACGTACAGCATTTTGATCAACTCCTGTCTTCTTGAAGGTGCTTTATAAAAAAACTTTACTTGACTAAAATACATGATGAATATTAACATAGTTTCAAGAAAATGCCTCAAAGCATTTTTAAACTATGTTTACTAAAATGTGGTGGGATGGACAGATGGACAGCCTTTAAACATTACACCACTGTTTTTTCTACCACTGGCATGTAGGCCAGGCTCCACTCAGCAGTTAGCTTAACAGTTACAATAGAGATGAAGTTGCATGATGTCATCCACTGATGATAAATGCATATAATCAGGCTTTACTTGCTTGACTTTTTTCAAGTGTTTTCAGACTTTGGGATACTTTGCCATTTCATTGCTAGATGTGATTTAAAATGCACAACACATCTTCTGCTTAAGAGAGGTATTGAGCTTCTCATCTTGACATTAAACCAGTATATGTGTCTCCCCAATGTTGAACTATTTCAAGGTCATGGAATGCAGTGCTACATTTTTCTGAGAAGTCTAAAAGACTTACCAATGGGTCCAACAGGATTCTTGGGCCTGAATGCAGAATTGAAACACAGTTCGGTGTTGAAACATGGGTGCTTGCGACCATTAATGTCACAAGCTTTGTTGAAAATGTTGATTTTATCAGGTGTGAATGAAGCTTTGGACGTGACAGATGCAACTCCTCTTGACCTGAAAAACAGGTGCAACTATACTCAATAAATTCAGCTTATCCTAATTGATAGAGAATTATTGTACATTCATTTTTTCTTTGTATTTCCTAATATTGTGACAGTTAAATTTACCAGAGCTGGACAACTTTGCCATAAGCTCCCACAGAGATATCAGGGAGTGTATCATCATTCAGATCTTTGAAGCTGTCCAATGATCTTCCAAAATACTGCAGTTGAGGATCCAGTTTAGAGCCGGCAATTCTCTGCAAAGGTGACAAATGTCTAATAACCTGCACACTCCACATGAACAGAGCCAGTATATGAAGCTTATAAAATATTAAGTCAAAGTCCAAACAAATTCTCTATTTACCTGTGAGAACTGTTTTTTTAATGTATTCTTGTCACCATTGTAGATGTAGATGACTCCTTTGCCCTTGTCTTCCAGTGGGGCTCCAACAACAACATCACTGTAACCATCAAGGTCCAAGTCAGGAATGGCAGAGATAGCCATCCCAAAACGGGCGTTCTCAGTTTGAGGTGGACCGCTGAGGAACCCCTGCTCATTCAGAATACCCTTTGGATAAAATGACAGAGGTAAAATGTGACAATTGGGGCTTGAAGAAAATGGAAATGTTTGTTTTATTGTTTTCATGATTCTTTGTACAGCAGTTCGGACATGTTTTTGTTGTTTAAATGCTCCATACAAATAAAGTCGATTGGATTGGATTGGATTGGATTGACTGAAGTCATGGTAGGAGTTCCTTGTTCTTGGGATTAACGAGCTTTGATGCCATATGGGATGATTTTATCAGCTTTGTAAAAATGTGTATATTTTCCTTTCTTGAACTGAGTCAAGGCTGCATTTTGGTTCAGCACATAGGATCAATTACTGAGTTGGTTACCCTTTCTGCGGGGAGTGTACACATTCTCTCTGTGCATGCGTGGGTTCTGTCTGTGTACTCCAGTTTCTTCCAGTAGACGAAAACCATGCTTGTTTGGTTACTTGGAGCTCTAAACTGCTGGTAAGTGTGAGTAAGTGTGCGAATGGTTGCATGCCTCTATATTGGCTCTGTGATTGGCTGGTGACCAGTCCAAGGTGTACCCCGACTTCTGCACAGTGTTGGCTAAGACAGTTTCTAGCCTGTGACCCTAACAGGGAAAGGCAGTATAGATAATGGATGGGTGGATGGAAAAAGGTATAATACTGTATGTCTGCTTTGCCACAAACCATCCAACATACTGCCTCGGTGTTTGTGCTCTAACCAGGTTTTTCTTACATTCAAAAACACTGATAGCCAGAATAACCGCAAAGTGGTATTTCATATTTGTACCTTGGTGACAGAGTAGACATACACCCTGCCTTCTTCCCTCTTCAGATCACTCATAAACATGGGCGCCCCTACAAGCAGCAGATCTGTCACCCCATTTTTGTCAACATCCAGAGAGCACAGGACACTTCCAAAGTATGAGCCAATCTAGGATAAAATAAACAAACTGTGTCAAGCCAAACTCCTAGTCCATACATGATATGAACACAAGTAACTGTCGGGAAAGCACAGACACCGTGACGTCTAATGTACCTGTTTCCCTCGCTCTGAATCAATAATAGTAGACTGTTTCTGTGCGTTGACAGTGTAGACAATAACTTGTCCAGAGTGGTTGGAGCGAGGTGCACCAGCCACAAAGTATTCATTGGACCCGTCACTTAGTGCTGTAACTGAATAACCTGGAAATGAGATCAAGAAACACATTTATATTATCCAAACTTCAGTGCTATGGACATATAACTTTGGAATACCTTAATTTGACTGTGGTAAATTATAAATTAAGTACTCTGCTTGAGCTCTGCAAAGTTAAACATTTTAGGCACTTCAAACTTATCAACACTTTGCCTTTCTATTCTCTGAATTTTGGTGTAAATATCGTACATTAAAACATAAAATGCTAGCTACTAAGCGATCATATTTTGCCTTATATAATACGTCATATTTTTTACAAGTGTGAAGAGATCAGAAGCACACAGTGGTAAGCTAAATAAAAACGACCAACTTTACAAACCACATCTAAATACAGTACAATTAATTTTTTGGACCTCCGCCCTGGATAACAAAATAAAGCAACTGCCATGTTTATGATTACCTACTAGGGATGTAACGGTTACCGGTAAAACGGTAAACCGCGGTAAAATTTCCCACGGTAATCATTACCGCGTCCTATAAAAATTACCGTTTTACCGTGTTTGATAACCACAATGAGTCAGAAACGCACGGTGATGCTGCTCTTTGCCTGGAAATGCCTGAACTGTGCAAGTGTATCTGTCTGCGGCTTGCAAGACGGAGGCGTGTCCTGTAGCGTGTCCTGTAGCGTGTCCTGTAGTGGGCGTGTCCCGTAGTAATTCTGTCGCGTAGTGGGCGTGTCGTGTAGTGACGTCACTACGTGACAGAACCCACTTTACTGTTCTTAAAGAAATATGAGCCTGGGTAGCATTTAAAGTTTAACGTTCTGTTCTGTTTCTACACCAAATACCGTTTTGCTTGTTGCCTTATAATTAATTCATTTAAAAGCATTGAAATGTTAATATTCTTTGACTCTGCCACGAAATAATAATAGTAATTAAACAACTCGGGACAGGAATTAATGAGCTAAAATACAGACATACATACATATATGTATATATATGTATGTATGTCTGTATATTTATATTCAAGGGAAAACTTAGATCTAGGCACTAAAAGAGTGATGGTTAGGTTAAGGGTTAGCAGATGGGTGATGTTAGGTTTTATTTGTGTAAGAGAAACCACAGACCAAACGTTCTTTTCCCTCTTATTTTTCGTCGTTTCCCTCTTATTTTCAAGTATATCTAACTGCAGACCGCAGACCCTCCAAACCTCCTCCAAACCACGCCCCATACAAACCACGCCCACGCAAACCACGCCCACGCCTACGTAAGTACGTACGCTCTACAAAGCACGCTCAATTTTGCGACGGCGGCCGAGAAGGTAATTTTGTGCGCATGCGTCAACTTCGTAGGCTTCTTTAAGCTAGTCTTTCATTTTTTTGTTCTGAAGTACTTAATGTGTATCTTTATCGCTCTGTTAATCATGGTACAAACTTATTTCAGCTGTGTCCTCTCTCGACCCAGCTTTTGGAAAGAGTTTAGGCCTTTTTTTTTTTTTTACCATAGACGTAAGAAAGAGTAGACGCAAGAAATACGGCCGCCATCTTGGTCCGGTCAGCCGCTCCGTTCAGTGTCATGTATTTTCCTGGAACATTGAAGTGTCAGCGCATTTAATCAATCATTACTCCATGAAAACTGAATTGATTTCACAAGTGTTATTTTTCCTGCTTAGAATTTTCTGGACAAGTTTCCCTGACCTTGGTTTTATTTAGTCACCAATAAAAATGTGGATTTACAAAAATCTCTTCTTAGTGTATTCATTTGATTAGTTCTGCACTACAATTTTATAATATCCTAGAATTCAAATTCTTTATTTGGGTACTTTAAGCAGATATGAGATTAAAATGTGATTAGATTAATTAATTATAAAGCCAGTAATTAATTAGATTAATTTTTTAATCATCTGACAGCACTAATGTATATACATACATATATATATATATATATATATATATATATATATATATATATATATATATATATATACACATATATACCCTATACATAGCTAGATAGATACAGAATTTCCTTTTTTCTAAAGTATGCCTTCTACCTATCGCATATTTTATATTTATGTTTTACGTATATGAAGTATTCATGCATTTTTTCTCTATTTTCCAACTTATTACAATTGAGAAGCACACATTCTGCTTACTCTTCTGTTTCATGTGTTTGCATTTATATTTGTGTACATTTAAGCGTGTGTGGAGAAAGCACACCTCTTGTGTGTGTGTATGTGTATATATATATATATATATATATATATATATATATGTATATATATATGCATATATATATATATATGTATATATATATATGTGTCTGTCTATATATATATGTACATATACATATATATATATATATATCTATCTATCTATATATATATATATATATATATATATATATATATATATATATATATATATATATATATATATATATATATACATATATATATATATATATATACATATATATATATATATATATATATATGTATATATATATTATATATATATATATATATATGTATATATATATATATATATATATATATATATATATATATATATATATATATATATATATATATATATATATATATATATATATATATATATATATATATAAATATATATATATATATATATATATATATATATATTTATATATATATATATATATATATATATTATTACTCAGTGCTATTTTCGGGGCACAAGGCTATGTTGGGATGATCCGGTCAGCGCTATCACAGTTATGGTAACGCCAAAACAATCACAGTTACCGTGGTAATGCCACGTAGTATCGTGTGTTTTATGATTGAAGGGAGATTTTACCTCGTCATCTTTGTAAAATGAGTTTAAATCTGTTTCTTGGCGCCTCCATTTGCTATTTAGTTACAGTACGAACATTTACGAATGTTGTTTTTTTTTATTTTGTAAAGTTTTAAACACAAAACGGTTTTTCTCCATTTTCAGTGTGATGTAAAAGATGTGTTTTCACAGTTAAAAACTAAATTTGTTGCTAATCGAGTCTGGTGTTTTCGGAAAAAATCATACGGCCCTAAATCCTCTGAAATTTTGCTCCAAGTTTGACATAAAAAAGGCGTAGTTGCATTAAAATCTGTGTGTATAAGTTCCACCTGAACCGGCATCGCCATCTCGCTTCCTCTCAACAATGAAGAGGAAGCAATGGGCGTGTTTTGTATGAGGAAGTGGGCGTGTTTTGTATGCCAGGGGGCGGTGTTTGTAGTGTCTGCGGTCTGCAGCTAGACCCTACTCCTTATTTTTCGTCTTCTTCCTTTTTATAAACTTTTAACAGTGTCCCGCGAGGTTTTCCGTGATTTCCGTCTTAGCTAGTGGGCGTGTCGTGTAGTCATTACGTCATTACGTGACCCGCCCACTACATGACACACCTCCGTCTTGCGGGCCGCAGACAGACCCTTCTCGAACTGTGAAGCTCTTCCTGGATGAAACGGCCTCATGGGAAGCGCGCATGCGCCGTTTGCATTGTTTGGCCTCAGCGGAAGTTAGAGACAGCGGAGATTTTACTCTGGAAACGGCCTCTAAAGTCTGGTTAAATTTTGGATTTTACAAGGATGCCAAGGGAAACTGTTAGAAGACAGTCACCCTGTCTAAACACGAAGCTGCTGCTAAAGGAAAAGACGTCTTCGGTTAAAACTGCCGTAACTCCTCGAGTAAATGAACTGACGGAGCCGTGGAGGTCGAGCGAGAGAGAGAGAGAGAGAGAGGGCGAGAGAGAGAGCAAGAGAAAAGATTCAATGAGCCATACCCGAGTGAATTACAGGAGGTTTGTCAGTATTCTCTGTCTAAATAATGTCTAGATGTTGTAAATAACAGCATTATGATCATTTTGGAGTGTATTCTTGCCGTTCTTTTGCCGTGTTTTCGCCGTATTTTGAAATTGATCGTCTTTTTCCGTCAAAGTTTGTGCTTTATGGATTTAATCGATCGTACTCTGGAAAAAAATATCAAGGAGATCTGCCAGGGAGAGGAGGAGACCAGAGAAGAGTCATGAAGGGGGCTAACAGGGACTATCGTCAGTAAAGAAAAAGGCCATGACATGGCCTAATATGATGAGCTGTAACATGGACACTAATGCTGCAGGCAAACTAAAATCTGTGAGTGCATGTAAAATAGGTTAAATGTTGTTAATTTTCAATTGTTTATAAAGAGAATCCTGTTTAAAGTTAAAATCTGAGCAACCAGGTCATGATTTTTAGAATGAGACACTGTTTTAAGTGTTTATTAATAATGTCAAATACTTGCTAGAATTGTTTTCATTTATTTCTCATGAAAGAAGGGTAAAAAATGTACTCAAAGGGCATTTCTTGACACATTAATTGACAAAAAAGACTAAAAAGAACTATTAAACTTATAATATTAAAGGGGTTAATGATTTCAATTTTGTGTTAAAGTACATTTTAAGCATTTTGAGGACACCGCAACAATACCGTGATAATAATGATAACCGTGATAATTTTGGTCACAATAACCGTGATACAAAATTTTAATATCGTTACATCCCTATTACCTACCAGACATAAGACCCTATACCCCTGCTCTGGTACTGTTTCATGCAAAGAAAATTATCACAATCCAAACTATATATATTTATGAAACAAATAAACAAGAAAGCTGTAGGCCTACCTAGTAATGAGCTGTGGTTTCTGTCTTGGAGTGTTCCCTCGAAGGCTGAGACAGGTAAAATGTCTACATTTGAACCTTTTTGATGAACAACTGTCCCACTCCAAGCGTAAGCCCCCACTGCTCCCAGCATCATCACACCCTGTGACAGAACAAGTACAACTTCAGTCAACCCTTGTCATGAAGTGGTACTCTGATGGTCCCTGAAGATATATCTTAAAACAATCCAGATTTTTCATCATCTGCCTGCAAGAGAGGCATTGTCTACTATTTTTGTAAAATCTTCATCCAACTTTGGTGCAACAGTTCATGTTGAAGGTAATACATCTTATGCCATTTTTGATCTGAGAAGAAATCCCTCTCTACATTTGAAGACAAAGAAGGTGAAGTTATGACCAGGGTCTGTAAAAATTGGAATAAAGTGCCTCCTTTCTTAACTGTATGAGCACAGTTTTAGTACAGTAAGAGGACTTAAGCAAGATTGTTTTGTGAGCATATTTACTGTATATTCACTTTCAATCCAGGTCACAGTACTGTATACTGTATTGGAATTTTATGGAGTCAGTATTGGGTTATTCCTTGTCCTCAGTGACAAAAATAACTGACTGTATACTTTGAGAATAACGACATGCACTAAAGGATTAATCATTTCAACAGTCATATTCTCATTTACACTCTTAATTCACAGCTGAACAGAAGACAAAAAATTGCAGCAAACTATTGCCACTTCCACATATTTTCCCTTTAGTGTTATGTTTTGGTGTATTAAATTAGCATTGGAATTAAAAGAAAGGACAAGAGACTAACATTTGTTGTTGTTAAACAACTTGCATGTGATACACCACAACATCCTAGTCAGTGTAATTATTTTTACAATATCTCATAAATCTTCCATGTACTTAGCTGTGTTGGTCTCCCCTTGCAATTAAAGGGCAACTTCGGTATTTTTCAACCTGGGTCCTATTGCCCCAAGTGTATGTGTGTATACGATTGACGGGTACAACTCGTTTTAAAATTGGCTCAGTATCAAGGGAGCGGATGCAGCCGGCAGTCGCGAAGCTTGATCGGGGGGCAACTGCATCCCGTATAAGTTTGAGCATTAAAAGTGTTTATTTTGCCACAGATCGGTTGCGATCGCCAGTGCTAGCTCTCTAATTAGCATTGTAAGCATTGCGTTTTCCTTCACGTCCTCTGACCTGTGTGACGTCATCTGTGAGCTTGTTGCCGGAAGAAAACAGAGGAGCAATGCAGCGCGCCGCTCAGAGTGGAGCTGCTTATCCCGGAGGACAGTTGGAAGTTTTACTGCATCGGTATCATGGCTGAATATTTACCAGATTTCGAGAGTGAAGACGAGCCTTTTCATTACGACGGCCACCCGTATTTATTTGAGCCAGAGTATACGGACGAGGAGCTTCTACAAGTTCAAGAGCTAACGAGGATAGCAACAGAGGGCAACGAGCAGACGAGGGTGAAGCAGCGGCTGCATGAACGCGAATTTCTGAGGACTGGTGGTGCTCCTGTGGTTGCTGTGACTCTATGCCCACAGAGGAAGAATGTCTGTGTTGCAACGAGTGGGACCTGTTGCCCAATATTCGTGGTCTCGATGTGTCGTGGGATGATACAGAAAGTACCCGACGCTGTGTAACTACATTAGAGGACCTCCCCCCTCTGATCAACAGGGCAGTGCTGGATACCTTTTTTCATGTACCCAAAATAAATTGGAGGAGGCGACCAAAACCACAGGGACCAAATGGTCAACTATCCATAAAGTAAGTATAACTAATATGTCTTTATGCATACAATACGTATAAGTATTGTATGTGTTGTGTAAGTGTTTATAATTCGCCACAGACCGGTTGCGATCGCTGGTGCTAGCTCTCTAATTAGCATTGTAACACGGTAGGCCACAAGTCTGTACTGGCTGGACGAGAGGAAAAAGTGAAGAGGATTTAGGGCAACAGTAAATGTGTGTGTCAGAGACAAATCTAGAGCGTTCATGCCGCCGCTGCTTCACCCTCGTCTGCTCGTTGCCCTCTGTTGCTATCCTCGTTAGCTCTTGAGTATGTAGCAGCTCCTCGTCCGTATACTCTGGCTCAAATAAATACGGGTGGCCGTCGTAATGAAAAGGCTCGTCTTCACTCTCGAAATCTGGTAAATATTCAGCCATGATACCGATGCAGTAAAACTTCCAACTGTCCTCCGGGATAAGCAGCTCCACTATGAGCGGCGCGCTGCATTGCTCCTCTGTTTTCTTCCGGCAACAAGCTCACAGATGACGTCACACAGGTCAGAGGACGTGAAGGAAAACGCAATGCTTACAATGCTAATTAGAGAGCTAGCACCGGCGATCGCAACCGGTCTGTGGCGAAATAAACACTTTTAATGCTCAAACTTATACGGGATGCAGTTGCCCCCCGATCAAGCTTCGCGGCTGCCGGCTGCATCCGCTCCCTTGATACTGAGCCAATTTTAAAACGAGTTGTACCCGTCAATCGTATACACACATACACTTGGGGCAATAGGACCCAGGTTGAAAAATACCGAAGTTGCCCTTTAAGGAGATAAAGATTAACGCTGCCTCTAATACATTTAAATTGTCTTATATTATAATGTTGCCAAAATTATGTCCAAACCTCTTTTTTTTGTTTTTTTTTTTTAGTAATTTGATTTAATAAAGCAGATGAGTGAACGTAAACTCTCTTCTGGACTGGCATAAAAAATTATGTTGTGTACATAGATCTATGCATATATGTGTATCCATAATATGAAGAGCTTTATGCTCTATTGTAAAGTGTCTTGAGATAACAATTGTTATGAATTGGCGCTATACAAATAAAGATTGATTGATTGACATAGGAGTGCTCTGTACCTGACTGCTGGAGTAATGAGCACTGAATCCCACCTGGGACATCTCCATTTTAAAGCTGTCACCCCCTTTTCCTGTACCTTTTTGAAGAAAAAAAAGGTCAGTGTTAATACAGTAATTAATAGGTAACAGAACCTTGCTAGGGCGAAGTTCCTACTGTGTTCATACATATGTTGTTACTCCTGTGGCCTGTTTATATGCTTCAACATTTTAATTTGAGAAAGCTTCTAAATAAACGTGCAGTGTGCAATGAAAAAGCAAAGTATTAAAAGTATAAACCTTCTATGTTGAAGATGCGGTTTCCCAGTGTGCCAGCTATTGTGGACAAGGCGGCCTCCTCTGACACATTGAAGAAATACTTTGCAGTGGGTTCACTGGCAATGGACTGAATTTCTTTAATCAGGTTTACTGTGTCAATTTGGTTTCTGATGTAATAACCCAGGACCTGAAAAAAGCAAATACCACAAATTAAGGATTAAAAAGACAAAAAGGCAACTATGAGAGGAAATGTAGCGACACTGATACATCAAAACATCACATGAATCAGAAACCTATAAAACTGCTAGCTCTTAATACAGGAATTTAAAAAAGTTATACAACATTAAATAACCAGTAGACATCACAATTCAGGGCTTATTTATATCCATCATATTAATTGTAAACATTGGTGCATTAAGCCCTAATATTAGTCATACTAAGTAGATGGGTGTCATTCAAATGTATTAACTATTTCAGTATTTAGGGCTACCGAGAAACACTCATATAAAATGTTATAAAAAGCACTGTAAATGCAGAAACTGCAAATAAAGCTCTCAAAGATTAATTTCACAGGGACTATTTTCAAACCTGTGTCCCTTTAACTGAATATTTCTGTAACCTTGGTGTTAATATGAATTTGATAATACTTGAAAAGGATAAAACATGATCAAAATAAAACTTACTGCAATACCAAAGCGAGTTATGCCGTTTTGCTCACACTCTGCAATGACATCATCTCTGAATGCACTGTCATGTGACTCCCCGTCAGTGACGACCACCAGCACCTTCGCAGCACCAGGTCGACCACCATTTCTCTGATGAAAACCCCACTGACTGAAGACAGCAGACATGAAAGAGTCAAGGCACTTTTTATAGACAAAAAAATCAGCAAAGTCAACATGTACTGTAAATTCATCTTATGGTGACTATGAAAGGACCCAGTCATTTTAGCACATGCCTAATATTGTTACTTCCTCTACACAGATGCTCCAAACCTTATTTGATTTTTTTAATCAGACTGGATTAAATTCTGTCTGTTTCGGCGTAAAACCAGCTGATCAGTAGCATGTTTAGCCACCAAAGTAAAAGGATATGCTTTGTGGCAGTGTTAGAAAGAGGATACATTGTGTGAAATGGTAAAAAGAAAAATCTGCCAGCTCAGTTAAAGCAAGAATACGTACAAAGTTGGTTTGGAACAGTTTACCACCCCTTTCTTTGCCACTGTACAACTGTGAATAGCATATGGCCCAGCTTCTCTTATCTCACACATTTTTAATCACTGTTTCATAATTTCATTTAATTTGATTTTAATAGTTTATCTTTTGTCCTTATTTTCTTATTTTGTTCTATGTTGTTGTGTTGTATTAGCAAAAGTTCTCCATTACCTCCTTTAACTATAATACAAGAAGAATATATGTGGCCAGAATTATGCATTTGTACTACAATAATAACAATATAAAAGTTAAAAATGTCAAAAGTTCAGAACTTTAAGACTTTTAAAGGTCATGTTGACATGTCGCTTTTCACAATGTTTCACTTCCTTTTATTTTTACTTTGTTTTAATTTACAAAACTATATATTTGTGTGTTTTATCTTGTAATTGTTGAACTTGTTTGACGCTACTTTTGCAGACTTTTTTTTCTGAAGGCCCATCAAGGGACGTGTATTGCAAATTATCTTAGGCCATAATTGTCTGCTATATAGCAACAGTTTACATGCTATCAACTACAGGTGTCCCAATGCAAATAAACACTGAATTAAAAAATAATAAAATAAAATAAAAAACATGAAATCAAACTTTTTTCCAAGTTAAAATAAGAAGCCCACACAGATATTTCTAACTGTAAGTGTAACTGCGCCACCAACCTGGCATATCGAATGGCGTGGAAGGTGTTTGTAGATTGACCATACATTTGTCTGATTCTTGATGCCGCAGCAATCACCTCCTCTTTGGTTTTGTACTGGTTCAGAATGAATTCAAACTTGGCATCAACTGCATACTGAATAACACTGACCTGGAAAAACACAAAAATAGTTTGATAAAGCAAAGATATTACCAGAAGACAATGAGTAAACTTTGCATTTAACTACAAGAATGAAAACTCTCTCACCTGTGTGTTTTGGGGCCCTATGTCCAGTGCAGGTATCAGTTTTTGGAGGAATAAGTTCATTGGATCCCAAGGGTAAATGCTGTTTGAGCCATCCAGAACTATCACAATGTCCATGGGTCCTCCACATTCTACAACAATCATGACAAGAAACATTCAGTAACAGATTTTTAAGCATCAATTTATGCCAAAATAGAAAAAGTTGTCACTTAGAATAATTAGAATTCAGCTGATATTCTCTTTGCATCACAATTGTTAATAAAATGAGTGTCTCAGCTGAAAAAATGACCTCCTTGAATGTAAAAAGAGGCTTTACAGGCTTAATTTTCAAAACTTTCTTTATCATCATGTAATATTATCTGTATGGTCACTATCTCGTGCCTCCTGAGTCTGTTCTTTATCTTCTGTCAATAGCATCTTTACTACTACTGTGTGAACATCCTTCCATATTGATACATTTATTTTTTTACACCTCTTTTTATCATTTTAAAGCCTGATTTGTTTTGAACTAGCCCTTATCCACTTAATATTTTATTTTATTTTCTTCCTCTTCTTGTTTTGATACTCCTTATGCTTTATTTTAACTAGACTTTTGTCATGCTAAATTTGATAATTTCTCATTTATCTATTAATCTATTTGTTACTTCTGATCAAGTGAGGTGAGAGGCTAAATTTTGCCCAGTAAAAGTTGGGATAGGCTCCAGCCCCCTGAACCCCGAAAGGGATAAGCGGTTATAGAAAATGAATGAACTTCATCTTTTACCAAAATATAAGACTTGGCTGAGCCATGGCTTGAATAGCACCTAACTATTCATGTTCAAAACAATTTTAAGCTACAAACAGGGGACACAGATCTTACTTTGTACAGCAGGAGAGAAGGCAGGTTGAACCTGAAACAGGGGGTTCAGTTTTGCACATATTCCTGGATAAAAGTCCTGATCACCACACTGTTGACCCCACAGAGGACCACACATCTGCATCAGAGGATATAAAAGAATAAAAAGATTTGGTTACAAATCTCTAACTTGAGCATGCTCATCGTAAAGACACATTTTCAACTAGCCGTGATAAGAGTGTTACGAGGCATATCAGAATTATAAGTCAAGTTAAATTTAGTCACAGAAAGTAGCTAACTAAGTGCAGAGTTGAGAAGTTAATGTACAACATGCTGCATTTTACCATAAATTTAAAAAAGAATCAACCTGTAAATGCAAGGAAAAGCACCTGATAATATTTTATGTATGAAAACATACTGATATATATGCACATGTACAAACACACACAAACACTCAAACAAACATACCATCAAGCCGCTGACTGCAGGCTCTCGGGTGAGAGTCAAGCCCAGGCACATGTTGTCGTTGATATTTTTTACATCTGGGATACTGAGAGAATCTGTAAATAAGGATAAATGATTGCCTCCAGTCTTAAAAATAAATACTATAGTAGTGCAATATAATATTTATTACCAGATTTATATATACATAAAATGTAAATCACTAAAGCTTTAAGATAAACAGAACTAGCAATTTCACAACCCCACAAAAAAACTGGAGTCGCAGGATGTTTTAAGAAAGTGCCTTTCTGTTGTGTTTGTCATTTACATTTATGAGCGACAATTGGTTGGGTAGTCAAAGTTTGACAACAAAACTCCACAGCTTACCTTGAAGATTGAGTTTGTCGCAGCTGTTTCTGGACCCCGAGACTGGACACTTGTAAACATCCCCCTTCCTGTTTTGACTGAAACCACTCCATGGGGCGCTGACCAGAAGCCTGCAGATAACAGAATAATCCATTACTTTCCCACTCTCGTAAACATATGAGCATACCTCCACATACGTATTTAAATAAAACAAATCCTGATGACTTGATGCCTAACACAGTCATTGAATTTTGGATGGAAGTAAAGCTATTATGAAGTGTTGTTGGGTGCCACAATAGAGGGGGCATAAGCGATGGCTAAAAGCTGAAATTTACTATAACCACCTCTATCTTTTGCTAAATGTTTGTCAGTATTTATCTCATTAAGTTACATATATTCAGGGCTTATTTTTTTCTGTGAATGTTGGAAACAAGACAAACGCACTCCGTCAAACAAACTGCACTTGCTGTGCTGTGACAACGGATACTTCAACAACATATAAAAGGATATTGTCCAGGATCTTTAGGGGCAGAAGCACCTCATTTCACAAAAGCCAGCAAATTGGTCTTCACTCTGTCTTGGGAGAGTATATCCAGAATCTAAGGGGAAAACTAAAGGGTAACAAGAGCAAGATTGGGAGAAGAGTTTACAGATATCAGTGCAAGAGGGACAAACCTCATCCTGTTGCCTTAACCTTTACAATAACAATGTCAATATCAGCATTGCTCATGCACAGCAGGGTAAGATACACCGTACTTTTTTCTTCAGTAAACCATTCAACATTACTGTGGTCCTAGTCCATTCTACACGACACTGCTAGAAATATATATATGTCCCAAAAACCAGATGACAGGCCGACCTGAAATAACCTAAATTGAGGAAACTGTCATTTTCCCACAGTGTCAAAAAGGTCACAAGACTTGGGAATTATTGTTCCTCAAGTTTGAAGGGAGGAAACAGGATGTACCCCTGTTGCTTTCTCATGGATATTAATGCAGAGTACAATCAAAGAGACCACTATCACAAACTGTACATTCCCCCTATTACACAAGCAGGACCCTCCTCCAGACAGCGAGTGAGTCAAGGAGACTGTGACTCAGAGTGGACAACAGCCAGACAGCATGAAGGAGCTCAGTAACTGTTTAACTAAATGTTACAAATAAGAGGGGGGGAAGTGTATGAGGCATTTAACAAGACGGGATTGTCTTTGTGACACATGCAGGCTGGGGCATGTCAGACCAAACTGAGTGTCTAGAGTATTTCAGAAATAATTATTAATCCAGGAAGGATTCACAGATTTAAATGTGATTTTATAGAGAGATATTTAACCCAGTATATTCCCCCTTAAAAAATGTAAACACTTGTGGCTGAAACAGGTTGTGCTGAATCATCATCTACTATTTGTGAACATTTCTGACGCAACACAAAATCCAATACAACTTAGCATAACAGATAAATGTATTACAATGCTACAAGTGCTCTGGCAAGGCATTTCCAACATCATCATGCAAGTTAATTAGGCTTTTCTAGCAATGTTAACATATCTTTAAAAAAACGATCCACATTCAGATTTGGATCAACACCAAAATGGAATCACTTCTCCCTTGTGCTATGACCAAAGCAGCCTGAAAATTTCATCAAAACCCATTCATTACTTTTTGCATTTTCCTGCTAATAATCTAATAAACAAACTAACTGACAAACACAGGCAAAAACATGAACTCCTTGGTGAAGGTAACAGTACAACATAATTTGATACAAAACTTATGATATAATAAAATACATAACAATGCACTATATTGTGAACCTTTGTGACTCAATATGCAGTTTTATGCCATGAAATACATAACAACATTCAATGAGAGAAAACGTTTTACAATAGGGAGCGATGGGGTCAAGGAGTTGTGCCCTGTGTCCAGAGGATATTGTACTTGTTGCAGGCAGTATGGGTCTGAATCTGGCCTGGAGCCTCTTTCTATGCTTTTAGTCTCTACTTTCCAAGTCTATCAACTCAAAAAAAATCCCTAAATAGTATTTAACAAAATTTGATATCAACACAATACACTATGCAGCACAACAGTTGATAATATAGCATGCCAAAATGTGATATGACACAATACTTCATAACATATAACACAATGTAATACAATAAATGATTGTAGAATTGGTACGGTACACCACAATGCAGATCAGAACAATGGTACAGTACAGTTATGTATAATACGATCTAAAACATGCACTACGAGCAGTATGGTACAGTTGGATGAAATACCGTACTGTATAGTTTGATATAACAAGATTTTGATGACATATATAGCACATCCGCACATCGAGATGAGATGATTATCTCCACACACTCAGTGAGTGACCCTGTTTGGTTACCCTCACATTATACAATCCAGTACAACACAGTAAAGAGGAGAGCAGATTGGTACAGTGCTGTGAAGGCATAATGTGAGCCATGATTAGTATACTGTAAGAATTAAGTTTATCTGGGTCACTTGGTCTAAAACAAGACAATCTTGCATTGATACATATCATACACCACAGTGTGGGACAACAGAGTACAATATGTTCTGGTATTAAGATTAGGTATTTCCAGCAGCCTCACAATTGCATGCTGACACAGAGGCCATGATGTGATACATACTGCAAAACATATGAATTCAAGACACTGATTACCTGTTCTGCAGAATTTCAGACAACTTTTGTTGTTTTTGTAAAAAAAATCAAAAAGTGCAGGGATGAGGTTCAGGGATAATGAAGTGATTTCAAATTTGGAACATGTGCTACATCAGGTAGCTTGTCTTTTTATACAAACTTCTGAACTGCACCATATGTGATATTACCAAAGGTGTATTTAACAAACTGCAGTCACAGCATTTTGGGGTTGTACCAATTATGTAAAATCTGTATCAATACACATATTGGCAAGTAGTAAGTGACACAGACAGAGGGTGACACACAATACTCATAATAACTGTGAAAATTCCAAAATAGTCATATAATGATACATCACGTCACTTTGTACAGGATGACAACATATTGCCTGACTTATATTCTGTCATACAAGTAGAGTTTCTGTTGAACTGCAAATAAGGCACATTTACGCTTTGATGACTCAGTCAGCATCTAGCTGTTGGAGAAAAGTTGGAGGATAAATATCTTTACAAAAATAAATTACAATCCATGACTTTGTTATTTTAATGTGGTTTAGCGAGGTCAACTGAGCAGCAGCCTAACAGAGCAGCACTGTCATGCTCAGAACCATGCCATTAACAGGCTTAATAAGTGGCTGAACAACAAAGGAAAGAGATGCACACACATTTCAATTCCTTCATCTACTTTTTCACAGCTGATCTGGCCCTTAAATAAAAAAAAACATTTATCTACGATGAGAAGTCTATCTCAACAAAATTATTGATTATTCAAATTTTTATATAAAGTGACAAGACCTCAGCCACACATTGCCTGGTGCAAGCTGTACAGGTTATTGGTAACAGTTTTCACAGTTGTTTACATGCCACTGAAGGCTCAGACTCTGCTGATAACCAGGTGCATCTCTTTCCAACAACAGGCCATCAAGTGCAAATTAGATACTTCTACTGCCGGTGGAATTCTGCTTCAAGAGTACAAATGCAAAGATCGAGGACATTTACAGAAATTATTCAACTTAGCTTCCTTTTAGACTCTCAAAAGTATCTTTTGGATGGAGTGCATTTTTGTAATTCACTTGCTGAAACTCATAAGAGAGCAGTAGAAAAACAGTTTCCTCTGAGACATAAAGAGAACTTAACTATATGTGAAATTGAGCTTGCTCTTAGGACTGGACTTGTAAAATGTGTACAGACATGTGCTGACATAGTGGCCCACGAAATGAGTGTTTACACTTAAGGAGTCCTTATCTTTCTCCTCTTTATGACTATTACAGAGACACCACTGAGTGATACTGCCCAATTAATGTTTAACAGAACTTCACTTAAAAGCCGCAGCTTCTGGACCGAGCAGAGTCGAGATGCAGGTACAGCCCAGGAGAAGAAAGACTATACTTTTTAATTATAGGCCGTATTAAAGATTATGTTGAAACAGTTAACACTGCCTGATGGAACTGCTCTCATTTCCTTCATGAAAATCCCAAAATAATGACTGAAACCCATACCATTTCCCTTCATGGTTTGTTGCTTGTTGTAACGTATAGCCAAACTCCTCTGCAGCTGGTCCACTGAAAATCTTTGCACCTGCAGTGCCAACGTTGAAGGAGTGCGAGTGCAGGATTCTGCCTGCTGATGGAGAGGAGACAAGAAATAAGTTAACAGAGACAGCCCCCTTAATTCCTCTATACAACTTTATTTTATATTCATAATGACCTTTTCAAAGTAGTTGTACTTTAAACACATCATTAACACAATCAAATCTAGCCACTGGGCAAACAGACGGACATATAACTCGAAATCCAACTCCTGATAGACTTAACTAATCATTGTGCACAGGGTTGGGTATGGTTTGGATTTTATCCATGTTGGAGCTTAGCTGTAATCTGTCAAGCCAGATAGTTTAATATACATAATTTATTCACAAGACCATTTGGGAAAAAGCATTAGAAAGTGTCTGGATAGAATAGGGCAGAAACTTCCAACATGTCTTGAAGGATATTGGACAATTATTCTGTCAATCATAGTTCACTAATAATGGCAATTATTTTATCAATCACTGTCATTACTGGCCAAGATCATTTAATACACTGCCACCAAGGAGGAAGTACATAACGTAATACAGAAGGGACAATACATTTTTCATTAAGAAATATTTTCGGTGTTCATTTTTTTGTTCTTCCTTCCTTATTTGATTAAAAAATATCACCACTATAGCAAACAGCATCCAGGCTAATATCTTCATGAGAAGCCATTGTTTAGGCTTACAGGTGCCACAGGCTGTTGTAACACTTTCCTCCTCCTCAACAGATTCTGATCAGTCAGTAGCTCTGCAGACTGAGCTTAATTGCTGCAGCTAGAACCTTTGCAAGATGGACCTGCTTCATTATAAACATGGTGTCAGGCAGGTCAATCTGCACTTAAATGATACATAAAATGCTTTGCTGGTGCCTTTGAGGGATAGTTCCGTATTTTTAAAGTTGGTTTGTATCAAGTACTCGACAACAGTGAAGTGGTTGAAAGGGCAGTGCTGATCATTTAAGGAGGCTGACCTGAGACTACCTGTAAGTTACACTGCTATTAGCTGGTACAGTAATTTCACATAATTGTGTGACTTTTATGTTAAAAAAAAACAGCCAAGAAACTATGTTGGGTCAAAGGTATGACTGGGCAAAAATATTCAAAGCAATTTAACTTTCCTCCAGGAAGTCCCTGTGCTTAGAACTATCTTTAAATGTTTTCTGTTTCTTGGGAGATACAGACATCTAGCCAGCTGTGGAGGTGGGGAGGATTAAGTATCTGCACTTCATACGGTGGAGACAAACATAAGGGTGGGATGGGGGGCGTCAAGCACCAGGTCATGTGATTTCTTGCCAGCATTCAAAACT
Source organism: Scarus forsteni (assembly GCA_036419115.1). Taxonomy (NCBI): domain Eukaryota; kingdom Metazoa; phylum Chordata; class Actinopteri; order Labriformes; family Labridae; genus Scarus; species Scarus forsteni. The sequence continues at coordinate 23,186,233 of JAZDUH010000066.1, read as the reverse complement.
AAATTGATAAATTTTATCAGATTTCAAAACAGCAGCCAACATGGACAAAGACACTTGCCAAAATGTGCATTCAACCCAGCAAAATTATGCGGCTATTTTATGTGTAAAACTCAGATGATTACACAAAATAAGTGTACCCATTAACAGCAGTGTACCTTTCCGGTAGTCTGAGCCTGTTCTCTTTAAAGGTGCAGCCTTTTCAGCAACTTCACTGACTATTGTCGAGTACCTTATAACCCAACTTAAAAAATATTGAACCATCCCTTTAATGATTCATGAACAGCTTATGTAAATAAAAGTATTTCGATAATGTTAACTTGGACGGGGATCAAGAATTTATTCCAGTTGCAAATAAATTCTTGCAAGTCACGGGAGGAGACCAAAGTGTTGCCAAAACATTTTCACACAAAATGGCACACTGTAAACTGCAAGATGCAATGTCTGTGGCTGAGTGAGTTTCAAGCAATTGTGGAAACAGCAGCTTCAGCCAGAACCACTGTCACTGCAACACAGCATTGTATATCCAAAATGCTATGTGTGTGATGTTGTTGACGCAAAAACATACTTTTTACAGAAAATTTAAAGGAACTGCAAAACAGGGGACTGCAAAAATTAAATATCTATCCATCTATATAATTGGATCATCAAGCAGAATCCATAATACCATTGGAAACGAATCTTGATAACCCATTTCCAGGTCCTGGCCTTAGCCTATGATGTGAAGATGAATCTGTTTCATTTTAAATCAGTTTTAGCTTTCGTTTTAGCCAGAGCAGTATTGCACAACTCAGTTGTTGTCTCACTTGTCTCTGACATTTAGCAGTAAGTACTTGAAAAAAAGCACCAAAATCTTTAACTGCTATCATGACCCTGTTTGAGGTGAATATCTTTTTTTATCATGAGTAACATCCTTAACCATGATCCGGACTTCCTCCTTTGTGTTTAGGTGTTTTTGGGGCTGAATCACGGCCACTTTAAAACCCACATCAATTTGACTCATGCAAGCAAGACATCTCACTAAAAAACTCCATTAAACATGAAGACGACAGTCAAGTGGTGGGGATTGCATTAACTGATGCTGCTTATCCCGGAAAAAGTATTTCTTCATAGGCACAATTCCCAACCCTTAAACACAACCCCTCAGGGCATGGAGGGATGAGTTAGTCTTCATGATACAAATTTAGAGCCACAAGCCCGCACAGGCAGCTCTCGGCTCTCTGCCTGCCTTTCCCCCAATCAACAGGCGCAGGAATGTGGATGGGTGCTGGACTCAGGACACCTTCACTAACACAGGCTCCATGCAGCCACGCCTGTTTACCTGCAGCAGCTCTGGGAAGCACTTTGCCTCCTCTTGGGGCTCTGCAAACCCCACAGCACATCCATATTTCCTTTCAGCTTCGAAGTGGGATTGTGCATACAGGAGGATAATTAAAAGGGTGGCAGCTGCTTGAAAGCTTTAGAGGTTGGAGCAGACGCAGAGAAACACTCATGTTGTTTCCATCATAGCCATGAGCTGCACAGAGCAACAATGAATATTTCATGCAGTCATTGACGAAAGACTGGAAATGTGGAGAAAAAGGGAGAGTAGAAACAAACTCCGCATAAAAGCACCTCCAAACTTGTTCAGTGATTCGGATCTGTTAGATTTGCTTCATCTAATGTTCTTCTAAATGTACATGAAAACAGTAAGCATGAACACTGATACCTTCAATACCACACTGAAGAAAATTACAGGTCGCTAAATTAATGAAAACATCACAAAACTCGCTATCCGCTCAAGACTTTGTCCCCGATTGATGTTAATGTAGGAGAAATGTCACAATAATACATTTAAAATATAATAATAACTTCCCTACTTACTTATGATTATGAACGTGAAGAAGATATTCCCCCAGAGGATCTCCATCGTCGTCTTACTCCCATTAGACAGCAGCGGTTTCATGAAGCTGCTGCACTTGTCAAAGTTCTGGCTCAACAGCTCCAGAGTCAGCGGTGACGCACCGGAAACACTTCCATATAAGGAATTGCACCCCTCCTCTTACCTGGGGATGTGTGAACTTCGACCCGTGGTCCGTCTGAAGCTGTGAAGGTAGGTTTATGACAACAAGTCAGTTGAGGTTATTATTCGACAGCATCAAATAAATAAACTAAAATAAGCCCAAGCCTCTTAATGCTGTGTCTGCAGTGAGCTGTTATCTTAAAGAGTCCTACTTCCTTCAGTAGAGCTGTTTTTCACCATGCCAGCTTTGACCTGATGAGTTTTTTGTTAAATAAAGATTTTGTTTGTTTAGCTTGAGTTATAAGTGCTGGTTATTGCATGTTTAAGGTTATTTAAGGAGTGCTCCAAATTGAGTAACTTTAAAATAAATGATGTGGCGAGGCTCAAGTCAAGGTGTGCCTTGACTTGAGCAACCATGAGTTATCTATAAAACTACAAAAGCAGACAAGTAAGATTTAGATTTACTCTGATTTACTCTGAGAATAAATGTTGGATAACTTTAAATACTATTTCATTAGTCCTAAAGCAGTTTGTCACATTTTTTTAATCAACAAATGTCTAATGAAAATATAAGAGGCCCTGATTGTTCCAATACGCAGCATATAACGTGCAATTGAAAGGATATCTGCCTTGATGAATATAAAGAAGTCAGTAGAACTGGATAACTATGAAATGTATTTTTAAAAACTGATGTAGTTTATTAGTAAATTGTACTTTAGTGTGAGTAGGTATGAAAAACCTTATAATGAACTTTTAAGGATTCTTTAAAAATAGCATGTTACCACACTAACAGTATGAAGTAGAACATTGTACAACTTTAGGGATCAACAAAGACCCTTCCTATCTATCTATCTATCTATCTATCTATCTATCTATCTATCTATCTATCGATCTATCGATCTATCTATATAAAGTTACTTTTGAGGTATGTCATCATTTAAGGAGACATATACCATTTTACCCCTTTTAAAACAGTCACCTGTAGTGACTAACCCTCACTCCGCCCCTCTTTGTCTCAGAAGTGTGCTAATATGAGCACAGATACTGTATATGATCCCAAAGATGTGGGAGGAGATCTGTGCGATGACTTAGTGATGCCAGAAGAGCCCAGATTCTGAACAGTCAGACTTCACAATTGTAGATGAACTACACGCTGAGGCTTGTTGTAGTGTATTTTACATTTTGTTAGTTGTTAGATTCTCCAGAAACCAAAAAACATACCCATTAATCTAAATATATGTTCTTTTTTGTTTCTTTTTTTGTTTTTTTGCTGAAAATAACCCTAAAAGTAATACTTCCTATCGTCTAAGGGTACTGCAAACATGCCATTGAAGTGTTTTTCAGATTCTGGTTGAAGTTGTCCAACAAAGATGGTTGTTTGTTGTTGAATATAAACAATACAGTTTAGTGTATTTACTTAAAGTTGCTTCAGAATAACACATAAGTGCTGGGCAGTAACTACTCATCTGTGTTTAATAAATTGTTTGAGTGATAAGTAGTATAAGTTTGAACTTCTTAAATATTAAAGTCAAAAGTCAAAAATTCTTGTTTTGGAGACTAAGTTACCTTTTTCCTCAGTGAGCTGTTATCATGATTCTACCTATCACAGTTGGTAAAATCCTGAGTCCAGCACGGAGAACGACTGAGAAAGAATAAGGTGAAAAATCAACATCTCAAATAATGATGATTGTTCATGCGGTGTCTCATAAGTGTCAAACTATAAGGTCATTTGTTGCAAACTTCAGTTAAACCTGTTTTTTTTAAGGGGAAAATGTAAGGTGTAACTGAAAAGTAAAGTAGTTAGTCACGTTGATACCTTGTGATAATAAAAGTGCATTACAGTTTTTTAGGGAGTAAAAGTAAAATGTAATGTACTGCATTGTTGAACTAACTTGCCTAACACTGATCGCTTCAGCATAATTTATAATAAGTTAATACACCTACAGCTGATCCACTTTAGTTTTCTTAGTCTCAGACACAAATGGAATCATTTACACCTTATTCCAGTTCTTCTCTGAGAAAATCTATGAGAGAAAAATGTCCCTGTTGAGACTAGTCCACGCCCATCAGACTTCATTTAAATCCCTTTAAACTGTAACTCAACAGTCTCAATATTTGTAGACCAACAACTCCTAAATCTTCTACTAACAGTTAACAGTTTCAGACTTGTCTCATTTTCTATCGCCCTCAACCCTGTCATTTTGGTATTTAGTCTTAAGTGATTTTTGGTACAGTGTTTCAACAGAACAATGCAACTGTCCATTATTACTTGCTTGGATTCTTTTCAGGCCACATACTGTTTGCCCACTCTCTCTTTGTTTTGTTTGATTTGCATCATGTTAAGTTCTCTCTGTCTTCACTTTCAAACAAATAATTTGGATGTACATGTGCATAATTACCATCTTTATCAAAAACTGTGGCAGAGAACAAACACATACCTAAAAGAGATTTTTTTTCACACATAAGGGACAATAAAAACAAAAGACTGCTGCATGGAATGTAGAATATCCAACAACTATAAACTTTAGCTCAGGCCACGGACAGTTTAATATGTAAGAACAAAGATCCAAGACCCTTCTTTCGGCTGAGTATAATGATGTACTGGAACATAAAGGGAATGTTTCTTACTTTTAATATGTGGTTTTTATTTTGGATGCTGTTTTGGAAAGAATGACTTGTTGCTTAGAAAAACCCAAATTGGATTTTTGCATCTTCTGATGTCAGATTGTTTCAAGAACAAAAAAGGAGCAAATAGTTAGAGAACATCTTAATCATAATTATTAAAGAAAAACTGTCAATATTATAAACATAAGCCACATATTCATTGTAAAAGAACTGAGGGCTGTTTTATAATGTCTTCTAAGACTCTGGAGGAAGTGTGTGTGAAAATAACCCTGATGACATCATCTCAGCCAGAGATTTGTACAAAAAGCCTGCATTGTGCACCGGGGAGCTGGAATTTGAAAGATGTGGGTATCTACTATGCACGGAGGGTCAAGTAAGAGAGTTCATGTGGCCAAACTTTTAGACTTTTTGTGCACTGCAATTTTCAAACCTAAGGACAAAAACAAATGTAAAGATATGGGAGGTTCTTCTTTCCAGTGCTGTTTCTAAAAGTAACCTCTGTTCATTTCACTCAGAGAATTGTAACTGAGATATTAGGAGCCCCATGCTCTCTCTCACATGGTCACCTGGAAAAAGCCCGATGTACAACTCCAGTCTGATGATGTATCAGTTAATGGGCAGTTCTACTGAAGCTGGGCTGGGAGTTTGCATGTTAATGCCCTGCTCAACCACATGAAATCACATTTGAGTTCAGCGAAACTTGGCAAGTGAGATGACATATTCAGCATTACATCGCGCCAGAGGAAATTTAAAATGAGCTATTACAAGTTATGTTTTGAAAATTTCAGTTTTCTACACTGTAAAAGGACATATTCACAGCAGTATTACTGCATTTCATTTCCCAAAGCTTAACATGGTCAACTGGCATATTCCTTAGCATTACATGATTCTCTCTGAGTCAGGGGGCTGAAGTTTGATGTACTTGCATTAGTGGTGCAGTCTGTCTGTGCGCTCCAAGCTTCTCCCAGTGCTGTATAAATGGGTATGAAAGGGTATGAATGTTTTAGTAAATACTGACGGACAATAGCACAGAATCTCTGAACCATAAGTGAATATGAGAGTGAACAGGTGTGAGTGGGTAGATTTCACCAGCAGCGTAAAGCAGCTTTGAGTATTCAAAGAGATGAGAAATGCACCAAAGAAGCTCAAATCTCTTTTCTATTTATTTGCTCTTTACTCTTTTGGCAGTGCTTGATTCTCTGTAATAACAGGGAATTGATGCTTATTAATTTTATACCCAATGTAGGCTTAACCCTTTGACTGGCACTGTAACCGTGCGGTTGACTATTTGCTGTCAAACCACTGTGTTTGAAACTCTGAAAGTTCATCTTTTTCTGTTTTCCTTTTTCACCTCTGAATAGCTTTTGTAACACCAATCTGTATCCCACATGGCTGTACATTAATATAAACGTTTGTACACTAGAAAACTAGAAGTGAATCGTTGCTGCATAGCTCCTCAGAACTGTAACAGGAAGAGCACAAAATACAGTAAGAGAAAATCTTGTCACATATTTCCAGATCCTCTAAAAATCATAATTGACTTGAAGGAAAAAAATTGACAATAAAAGTATATATGTGATTCCAGCCACTACACATCAAAACTGTGCTCAATTTTATGTTTCCATAAAAAAAAGAGAGAATTTTGAATGGAAAGAAATCCATTCACACCCAGTATACTCTTAATTATCTGCTTCCTGAAAAACTTCTTAAAAACTGAACTGTTGCTAAATGAAGAGGCAAGAACACACCAACAAACAATATGTCGTAAATGTATTTCTTAGTTTGAAAATCAAAGGGTTAATGCCACAGCTGCCCGAAATTAACAGCTATCCAAGAATTTTGACAATGATTGAAAACTTATAGAAAAAAAACATTAATTGATTAAGATGTCAAATTATAGTAAATAACTTGCATTTCTGAACACAACATTAGTTTCAGGGGTTGAATGGTATGCTTGATTAGTGTCTGACATCTCAGAGAAGCTCAGCCAGCCGACTCAAATTTGAGTATAATTAGGTGAATTTAGTTTGAAATTCTTCATTCCTGTACATAATGGTAACAACACATAACAGTAACATTTTAGTGCTGAACAGTTTTTGAAAGATTTCTAGATTATTATGTTTTATTGTTTGTTGACAGGTGGTCTAATAAATGTGTAAACACTGTAGATGAAGGTTAAAAATTAAAGCTGACAGCATGATGCCTCACAGCAGGAAGGTCACAGGATCGACATGCTGGTCTGGGCCTGGTCTGGGTCTTGGTGAATCTAAATTGCTTTAAAGGGTGAATGTGTGTGTGAATGGTTGTCTATGTCTCTATGTCAGCCCTGTGATTGGCTGGCAGCCAGTCCAAGGTGTGCCCTGCTTCTTGTTCAGTGCCAGATAGGCTCCTGTCCACTAACCTGGAAAGGACCACAGTATCAATAATGCATTTATTGGATAGTAAATGGCATCTGATCTTTGTCTCCAGTGTTATCTTCCTGTTGGGACCACTGACCTAACCCACAGCTATGTGATTCAGTTCAGTTGACACATTAGGTCTAATTGGCTTGGAACCAAACAATGTGAGACCTTACTCAGCACTGAAGCCCTTCGCCCACTTCTCTGTTTGTGCAAGCATGACTCCTGTGGATGTCATCTGGTTAGTCGAGGCACCTTTGGTATACAAGACCTCCCGGCTCAAGCATTTGTGTGTGATGACGAGCAGCAGTTCCCAGAAAAGCTCACTTTCTTTTCTGATGTTTGAAGGGAAAAGATTCTCTTTAAAAGAAAAAGACCTCCATTTATCAGAGAGAAAGAGAGTCTAATGATGTAAATCCCCCCACACTTTTTAACAGGATACACTATTCTTTCTTCTGTATACATTATTTCTTTAACAGGAGTCCCAAGGGTTTGAGGCAGGGTTCTTTTTTAAATGATGTCTAACAATCAGAGGAAATATCTTGAAACAGCAAAGCCTGTGGTCTGTTTTCCTGTCGGGCTCTGACATAATGGAGCAGTGGGGGCTTGTCACCAGAAATCCCCTCTCTGGGATCATGATTCATTTTGAGCCATCCTAAATGTTTGGAGACCATTTTTGATCATAGGACAGGGGCTTTGTCATTGTTTAAAGAGGAAATTTCCCATTTGCCTTTTTTAAAGTTTTGATTTAACACTTCCATTTATAAGATCTCTCTCACCCCACCGACACAGTGGAGTTTAATTCAAACTATTTTGTTGGTTTATTACAGGGAATTTGGTGAAGAAACTGAGCTTCAGTCTGGCTTTAACAATCAGTTTCCTTTTTTGAGAGACTTTGAAACAAAGGAAGTTAAAGACATCCATCAAAAGATGCAGCATGGATTTAAGCCAACACAGGCCCCACTGGAAGTATCAGCTCTGGGGCACACTGTAAAAACACTTAGCTCCTGGTGCCCTGAACAATTCTAAGCTTAATTTTCATGTTTGATGGAATTTCCCCCCATGGGACTAATAAAGGCATATCTTATCTTATCTTATCTTGATCTCCAGGTCTGGCTGTCTCTTGTGGTATTCATGTTATAGCCAAGGAGAAGAAGACTGGGACACACCACCAGCAGGATGTTGTGTTATTTTACAGCTCACCTTGATGGTCTCATTTATGTTACATGGCTCTTGTATTGTCTGGGTTCTTATGGCATATGAAAAAGGCCTTCCATTTAGAGGCCTGGAGTCATTTGACTCCAGAAGTACCAATTGTTCTCCTCTTAGCCTTCCTTTTTAGTGTCTTGTATGCCTTTTGTGTCTTTCTGTAAGAGTGCTTTTGATTTAGAATTAGCCTTTTGTTTTCATTTCCTTGTGCTAAAACTCTTGTGCTTAACAACTGTATGTGCTTGATTTTTCGTCAAAGCACTTTTGTAAACCACTGCTTTAAAAAATATGATGCACATAAAATATATCATTATAATTAGAATAACAACAACAACAACAATAATAACAATTATAATAGTCCATTCATTCATTTTCTATACCTCTTATCCCTTTCGGAGTTGTGGTGGGACTGGAGCCTATCCCAGCTGTCATTGGGCGAGAGGCTGGGTACACCCTGCTCAGGTTGCCAGTCAATCACAAGGCCACACAGAGAGACAGACAACCATTCACACACACGCTCATACCTAAGGGCAATTTAGAGTCACCAATTAACCTAATGAGCATGTTTTTCGGTCTGTGGGAGGAAGCCGGATTGCCCAGAGAGAACCCAGGCATGCACGGGAAGAACATACAAACCTCACACAAAAAGACTGAGCCAAGGACCTTCTTGCTGTGAGGCACGTGTACTACCTGAGCTTATACACACACACACACACACACACATATTAATTAATAATAATAATAATAATAATTATTATTATTATTATTATTATTATTATTATTATTATTATTATTATTATCATTATCATTATTATTATTATTATCATCAGTACTATTACTATTATATCATATGAAACTGTGTATGTGTAAATATGACATGAAAGTTATATTTACACTTAAGTTATATATTTACACAAGTTTCGATGAGCTATATGGGGAAAAAACTGAGGGAGGCTCTTGGAGCCATTGACTAAAAAAACAACAACAACAACAACAAAAATTCAAGTTTCTAACCCATCACCTTAAATGAAGAGCTCCTTTGTGCTGCTCCTCCATTTCTTTTTCTTCTTTCATGCTTTGTTCATCATAAAGATACACAAGGGTCTCCTCCGCACTGAAAAAGCCATTTTTATATCAATGAAATGGTTTGGTCCTCCCTTGAAACACAGGGCCAGCATTTCTTACTGATTTGTGGAGAGATGGCCTGATGAAGGTTTATGTCTCAGCATGATTATGAGCATCATCATGATGAAATGCAAGATAAGTTTAGATTACTAAACTGTTTTCTCTTGGGGGTAGGCATGGCTTTCCTGGGATGATGCAGGCATGGACGTAGTGCAGGGTGAGTTTGGGTTGTTGTGGAGGGGCCCAGTTTGTTATCTTTGCATGTGGCCTTAAATTATTGGTGCTACAGCTTCTTATGTCTGTGGTCTCACATGTTTTTAAGAATTGGCTTTCACTTATAATTGTGTAAACTGTCAGTCTGAGTTTCGACTGCAAGATGCAGGAGATACTGTTTCTGGTATCCATGGCTTAGAGATGGCAGATTTTAGAACATCATTAAGATAAAACTCGAAGACAAAATAGCAAAAAGTCCCCCATGTAACACACCCACCCATGAGATTCTGGCATGCACAAGATCATTTGCCATCTTCCCCCATAAGCATTTATGTTTCCAACGCATGTCAGCATCAGGGCCCTACATCTTTTAAACAAATCAAGTATCAGTGTCAGAGTTTTCATTGCAGGGCTTTTTACCATCCCAATATGTGTCAGATTTTGTTTCTTAGGTTCTTGTTACTACTTTGTGTGTTTTTTTTTGTTTGTTTGTCTGCTTCTGTGTTTACAGAACTTTTTTAAAAAAGTCTGTAGTCCCCTAAATAGTAGGGGCTAAAAATAAAAAGGTGTTGTATTTTTCCATAAGTGTAGACTTTCTCACAGTATTCATGACCTATTTCATTCCCTTCCTTTGTTTTTATCACAAAATATATAAGTAACACGTGAGCATCCTTTGTCTAAAGGCAAGAAAGACACATATATTAAAGAGTGTCAGTCATTTAAACTACAGTATTGTACATGTTTTTGCTGCTTCTTTGTCTTTGAACTGAAAAAAGTGCACTGTTTGTATCCCTATGTGCAAAGTGAAAATAAAGTGCTGAGATGACTTTTAAAAGTAGGCTTAACAGAATGTAAATGTGGTCTTTAACTGAAAATTATAGTAATTTTAGCATTTTGTGCATTGCATGGAGATGTGAATTAAGCCACTGTGTGGGGGCAATCAGGCTGTGGTTTTTGGGCCCACAGTGATGAACTTTTACACTAATGTTTAGCAGTGCTGCTGTGTTGGACTATGGCATTCATTTTACAGATAACCATGCAGTTGTCAATTCTATGTATTATGCTTGCAAGTAGACGAGTTAGGGTAACAGACTTAAGAACCATAGATCTAGGATTATTAGACTCCAAAGAAAATATACAGTACAGTGCTTATTAAGGCTGTGCACTAAAAGGAGGAGGAACACAGATGCAGAAAGGCACATAGAAGTTCCTGAGAGAGTGGACTAAAGCACAGAGATAATCCCTCTTTCACAGCCATCTGCTGACCAGTGAGAATCTTAGGCCCCGCTTTTCCCTGTTTCATTGTGAGCCAGACAGTCACATCCAGCGGGCTCAGAGAGGCTCACGAGTCAATGACTGCACACACACTCATTGGTAATGTGACGTGTGTGTGTGAAGTTACTCTTTTGTCACCTGACCGAAGCATTTTTGTAATGAAGACTTGATGGAAGTGCATTTCCAGTAACTCCACAGAAGAACACAAATTTCGGACAAAAGAAGCAACAATACATTGTTTTTATGCTGGTCATGATTTGTCACCAGCGGTTTGTAGATAAAGACTTCTCAGCATGCAGGCTAATCAGCCTTGGAAAGATGAGCACCCACACATTTACAGAGCAGATGCAAGTGTTTTAGTTTCCAAAATGATGACAAGGGAAAAAAAATCTGAGGCCACGCTCTGCTCCCACCTCAAGCATAAGATGTAAAGGAAAGCTGATATTAAGGAATTACTTTGAGTTGCCATAATGCACAAAGATCAAATCCATGAAAAAACAGGAATATGATATGCAAATCCTTTTCAACATATAATCAGTCAAATAAATGACAAACAAAAGACATTAAATATTCAAACTGTTTGACTCCTTTATTTTAATTTGCAAGTATTCACTCATATTGACTTAATGCCTACAGCCTTCAAAACACAGGGACAGGGCCAAAAAAGAATAAGAAAGGCCAGGAATTTAAAAAAAAAACACTTGTTAGGAACATTTTATCAGAAAGTGTCATGTTTGGGTATAAAAGGAGCATCCTTGACAGGCTCAGTCATTCACAAGCAAGGATGGGGTGAAGTTCAGCACTTTGTGAGCAATTGGTCCAACAGTTTATGAACAATGTCTCCTGAAGAACAACTGTTAGGAATTCAGGGATTTTATCATCCATAGTCCATAACATCATCTAAGATTCCAAAAATCTAGAGTAATATCTGCATATAAGCAGCAAGAAAACCAACACTGAATGCCCATGACCTTAAATCTCTGAGACTGACATATTTAATGGAGCATAGTTTGTGTCTTATGTGCTGGGAGCTCAAGCGTCTCCAGTTTATTCAAAAATATGTATTTGAGAAATATAAATGTATGAATGCAGATGGGAGCTATATAACTGTTGCTTTGTAAGTCAATTAATGACAGACCCAATAGTGGCTTACACTTTGCAACATTTTGTCCCTCTAGCAAAAAGAAATAAATTAGCATGGCTTTTTTTGACAGAAGTTTTCCATCCCCGCTTCACAACAAGGAACCAGACAGTTTGTAAAGACAGCGTTTAAGGCTAGATGAGTGCCAGAGCAGTTGGTCAAAATGAATTAGAGACAGACTTGTGGGCAAGTGTTCCTATTCTTTTAACAAAAAGTCCTCCCTCTGCATGGCAGATGCAAACATTTGACTTGAACTCTCAAGTTAAGAAAAACTGTAGGTTAGAATCAAGATTAACATATGATATTAAAACCACATTTCCCAAGCAAAATGAAACAGTAAGCTAAAACACCATTTAAACAATAAGATATGATTATCAGAGCCACATAAAAGCTTTAGATGTAATTTGATCTCTGTCACATTGTCAGAGAAGGGGGGGGTGCTCTCTGGTTTTTGTTTAAGATCAAATCAGGATTGCTGTGGTTGTACAGCATATTACATAACATCAGTGACCTCCAGGATGCCTCAGCAGCATAATACACCCCTGACAGACATGAAAGATGCACACACTGTATCAGAGAGCTGAATCAAATAGTCTTACATGTATTAAAGGTCTCATGGTTCAACATAAGCTCACAGCTGACAGCGAAAGAACAAAGGGGTAATTACATTGTAGTAGGAAAAATAGTTGTGGTTTGTCATTGAGGTTCAGGGAGTGCCATTGTGTGACTGCTTGCTATTTTCCTATGAAGTAAGAAACCACTAAATATTTAAAGGCCATTGAGAATGTGACAACAAATATGCTATTCAGCTTTTGTTCATATGGAAACAGCTTAACAAGGTTACTCAATGTCTCTTGTTTTTTAATGCAGGGCATGAAGCAGCCCAGCAAACTTTAGCAAATGTATATTTACCAGGAATTTTACACTGTACTGTATTTATTCATCTATTAACATTTACATATTAACATTTATGTAAGTCTAATGCATCATAGACATTTGCCTTATTTACAGTGACCAAAAAGAAGGACGAATACTCAGCAATAACATTTCTATACTGTATAGTGGCCTGAGATCTTTGTCTTAAATTGTCCAACAGAAACTAGAGTGTCAGTTTAGAGTCCATGTTTTTAATTATGCAACATGTGGAGCATAATAGCCAAAAGTTGATTTTCAAAGTTCAGAGTGAACCTGTGGGGCTGTGATCAAACAGTCAGTAGACTGAGTTTGGCGCTCTATATATATTAGTGTCTATCTGTCTATCTGTCTATCTATCTATCTATAGATAATATGCATTTGTACTGTATACATATGAGTATATGTGTACATAAAATGAAGAGCATTGCTTCAGCCTGCTCTATTGTAAAGTGCCTTAAGAAACCACTTGTTCTGAACTGACACTTTACAACCAAAGACTGAGACTGATAAACGGTCCTATAAGATGCACCAAAGATTATAACAAAGGAGTGAAGGATGTAGTCCTAGTGGACAGGTGACAGAAGCAGTTTTACAAAGTGAAAACAGGGCAACATCTAAAATGCTAAAACATTTGTCTTTGCATCACAACATTAAATATCTGCAGAAGTGCCATGCTTTGGTGCTGTTGACCTCCTTTTTTTTAAACTGATGGTCCAGAGGAATCAATAATATAAAGTTGATCATTAAGTAGAATTGATAGATGCATTTGTGGTAAAAACAAATAAATAAATAGAAAAAGCTGCCCATCCCTATTACTACAGTTTACACTTAATGTGGTTGGTCAAATAAAACAAAAGATAAATTAAAGCTGAAAGACTCACCTGATCCAGATACAGAGCACCAAAGTCTAAGTCGGAACCGGTAGAAGATGAGACACATCACAAACTGTAGTAGGTCATTGCCCGGCTGAAACACCAGCAGGTTGTGGGGTAGGTGCAACATGGCAGATCCCAGCCAAGACTTGGTCCAAGGCCTCTGGGCGAGAAAGGAAGCAGCTTGTGGTTTCAAAAGTCAAGAGGAGGATGCAGAGTCATGACTTTGACCCAATCCCAGCAAGGAAGTTAGACAACCTGGGAGGGAATCACCAACAGGCCCATGTTGGGGTCTGATCTATGGAAGCTGCCATAAACAAGGACAAGCTTCTTGTTCATATGTATGACACTTTCCCCCAAAACCTGCACCGTTGGTACAGCACAGAGGAGCCATGCCAACTGTGTGGCTATCAAAGTCCCAGCTTGCAACACACCCGCTCTGGCTGCAAGTCTGAGCTGACCCAGGGGTGCTACAGGTGGTGCTATGACAGAGTCCTGTGGAAACTGGCAGATGTCATTAAAGCATGCAGGCTCGAGCTGAACAGGGCCAGTCCATCAACGTCACACCCACCTGCTCTGGTTGTTAGATAAGGAGCAGAGGCACTCAGCGACACCTGGAGCAGAGTGGGCCCTCAGTGTTGACCTGGGTCATCAGTTTAAGTTCCCTCAAGAGATCACCATAACCTCCCTCTGGCCAGACATGGTGATTTGGTCTAACATCACAAAGACAGTCATTATGGCTGAGCTAACTGTGCCACGGGAAGACCGGCTGGAGGCTGCCCTCTGACAGAACAGCTGGCAGCTGCATGCATACAGGCTGGGTGGAGAGCAAACACCTATCCAGTGGAGGCTGGGTGCAGAGGCTTCATTGGAACTTCCATCCAATGGTTCTTTAAGATCTGGAGAGAGCTCTGACAGACATGGGGTAGGCAGAGCAAGGGGGCTTTTGGCTCTAGTTGTGGAAAGGACAAAGCTTGGGGGAGATAAGTCCTAGGGCCAGATACCAGGAGGTAGCAAGGAGACGTCCTTGCAGCTGCTCCACCACCCTGAGATGTTCCAGGATTAAAGCAGAATAACATCTGTACAGGGGGGCTCCCAAAGTGAGCAATACTAATTTATCCTCACCACTGAAGCAGGGGAAACACTAAAGTATTCCCTTTGTTAAATTTTCTGAGAAGTTAATAATTGGGATCAAGATATAATGTCAGAACGTGTGAAATCAACACATTCTTTTTGGAACTCATAATTGCATAACATAAATAACAGCGCACAGTCCATACAGCTCAAAATAATTAAAGCAATTTTGCAATGTTCAAATGAAAGAGGACTGACTATTTATTTAAGGCTTTTGTAGTTTTTATTATTTTTAAATATGTTTAGTGATGGTCTATGAACAATAAATTATTTGAACTCATTATATTCACAAACATTTTGAAAAAACAAACAAAACAAAAACAAAACAAATACCAGTGATCCATTCATACCCGCATGCATTACGTCCTTGTGCAACTCTTCATTGTGTCATAATTCCTTTATGTTTGTAATAAAGTGGCACTTTAAATTAATTTGTAGCTCAAATTAAATGAAGGGCGAGTCACATTTGGTCCTCACACAACTGGTTACCCACCCCTGATCTCTGGCATATTATTCATACCATGAGAGCAGTGGTTCCCATCCTCTATTCTTTGGAGCCCCCTGGTTGTAACTAAAGGGTTGTACCAAACAGGCCCCAGAAAACGCTAAACAAGTACAGAATTTACATCATTTATAATTGTTTTCAGTGATAAAGTCTAGATGGAATGAGATTTTCTTGTCCTCTGAGGAGAATTTGCTTTGCAGCCAGGTAAAAAGACAGAGAAACAAAGTCACACAGACTCTGTGAAAATAGTAACAAGGAAAATGAAAACAAAGCCATCCAGTAAAACCAGCAGCAGCAGCACAGAGGGTGTGGCTGAATCATTTTTAAACTTCAGTTTAGTGCAGGCTTGGAAAATAAAATCATCCTGTTTCATTTGCCCTTATGTAATCTTAATCTTCTGCTTGATGGAAAGAGGAGAGAATAATATGGATTTATGAAACACTCAGACATGATGCTACTCTCTTGTAAAAGGTTTGAAGTCAGGTCAGGTATTCTACCAGTGATTTTTCTGGCAATCTCAACTATGTGTTCAAGCCTCTTCTTGTCTGCTGGCACAAGCATACCAAACTGGGAACTAAAGGCGAAGGTGAGAATTGGTCAGTCATAGAGGTATAAAAGCTGTCGCTCTACTCAAAAAGGGGAAAGTTTGCAGAAAAGAGTGTGGCCCCTGCTGAGTTTTGTACAAACTATTATCTGTACATTCATTGAATTATAACTTATCAATTACAACACCCAGGGACTTGTAGCTGCACATCTTTGCTTCTGTCTCATCTTTATGTTAATAAAATTGGAGGCCCTGACTTTTTCTAAAATCAGTGCACTAGTCCCCTTGTTTTTGAATGTTAACGGTCCTATGTTTTGCCAAATCAATTTCCTTTGCTTTACATGTTGTGGTATGAGCTTGAGCAGCAGAAGAGCATTACAGTTTTACTAAACTCTCAGTTCACTTCCTGGAATTTACTGTTATAGCAACAGCTAAATGCATTTTCTGTGCATAGGCAGATGTCATGACTGTCATGACTGCTCCATGACAGCCCTCCCACCCCACAATCAGACATATTTTGGGCAGCCAATCAGCCCAGGGTTTATCATGATAGTCTCCTGTAGCCCCCCTGCCCCCCACAAATCTAAGTGTTTCCATAGGGAGGAAAGGAGCTGCATCTGATCCTCTTCTGAGACAACATTATTCATCTTTTTATTAATTTGAAATTAAATCCTTTCTTATGAGCCACCCAAGACATAATGTGAGCAGTCAAACCCGAGAGAACATGGAACCTTTAAGTTTAAAAAAAAAAAAGAGCTGTCAAGCCATTTAATGAAATCATTCACTGTGGGTCCACCCCTGGGTGCCCTGAGTCCAGGCAGGGAAACAAGGCCGCAGAGCAAGGGATGGTAAAAACTGCTCTACACTTCCTTTTTCAAATTATTTCATTTATTCCTATAATATAATATATTTGTTTTACAAATTTCTAAACAAGGTTGTGAGTTGACTCGGATGTTGTTGTTGATTAATCCGCTGTTAAAAGTGCTCTGTTGCCCAGAGGTAATGCCTGCCATGTTGTGGTCGGATGAAACACTTAAAAGGGGATTCCTAGCAGTCAGTCGAGGTTTGCTAATTTGGCAGTAATACCAGACTCAGTCAGAAGGTGGTAGCAAAGAACTATATGGCATATTTTAATTTCAGTTTAGGAGTGATATTTTGGTGCATGTGTTGTGATACCAATAGCTGGGCATGTAATTGTTTAATGTAAAATATAAATGCCATCTTAATTGAGTTCACATTCACAAGTAACTTTTGTTTTTTCACATCTATTACACTTTAAACTTTTACTGTCTTGGGGACTGCACCATGTCTATTGTCAGTAACAGTACATTTCCCAAATGCCGCTATCACAGACAACAAATATTTGCGTAAAACATAAACACTTGCCTCTACACAATATATTTAATTATGGCCTTATGAATGCAGTTTATCTACAACATACTGGGCTTCTGTTCTACTCATGGAAATGCTTTACAACACAAGTTATTTGACTAAAAATGAGCAGAAAATAGTGATCACTTATTTTATTTGATCAAGTAAATAAAGGAACTAAACCTGTGGACTATGAGTATGTTGCTCAGAAAAAGCCACAAGATGGTACAAGCTCCAACTCCAAATAGACGTGAAGAGGCTCAAATGATGTCAAAATATTACATAATACATATTCTTCTCATATTATGCCACACCTTAGAAAACTGAAAGAGGTGGGAGCAATATTTTTCTAACACCACGTCTTTATAATCGCAGACAGCAGTACCTCTAAAGCTGCTTATAAAATCAGACTGACGCTGCTGCATGAGTCTCTGCACTTGCAGAAATGGTTCTATTACAGCCTCAAACAGCTGCCACATGGTGTCAGAAAGCTGATTTACACCAGGAAACCAAAATGAATAAAAAAAGCTTCTTTTCCATAGCGATGACTCAGAGTGTTGTGACTGACAAAAGAAAAGAGTGCTGTTATTTAAATCTCACTGCTTACACCAGTGTAAAAATAACCAGAGATAAGATGGGGCACTTGTCCACAGGAGGGCACCAAAGTTAACAAAGTGAAAAAGTCCTCACAGCAGCTTTGAAAAAGACTACACCATCTGTTTTAGACACACCGTGCTTCTGTCAAAAGACTACATAGGATACTTTATGCTTAGACTTAATGAAATGACTCAATATAAATCAAATAACAGCTCTGATAAAATTAAAAAATACATGCAGTCACTCTGTGCAACTGTTCCACTGATGTCTATGAAGTCACTCCACACAAAGATTCAAAACAAAAGCCAAGCAGCAAAATGTCCAGTTATAAAGAGTTTATTGCAGGCAAATACCATAAATTATATTTACAAACTATAAAACAACATTCCTTTCCTGGGCTCAATGGATTGCTGGTAAACAGTCTTTCAGTCTTGGATTAGATTGAATCCTCACTGCAGTCTGGTGCAGTCACAAGGAGTGCTGCAAACTGCAAGATTCCACCGAGATATTTAAAGCTACATTCAGGAAATAAACTGAGTTTAGATGCACTGCACTATAAGAACTCTGAATTGTTCATTTAACTTAAAACTTCCTAAAATTAGGGATGCACGATATTACCAGAACAAAATGGGTATCGGCAGATAAATGCCTAAAAAGCTGATAATTGGTTTGGACAGAATTGGGGATTATTTGTCAGTATTTACAGTTGATATTTTGGCCATAAAAATGTGCCATACACATCTCACATATGAGCTTTAACATTGGCAGAATGCACAAATGTATCACAATGGATTACCTCATCGTTGAATGTCTTCTTCGAATCCAGTGTCATTTATGAAAAATTAAACGCTTTTCTTACTTCACATCTGCTTTTTTAACACAAAAAGACTGTCACCATGAAAGGAACAGGTCCATTTGAGAAAAGCGAGGGCTTTGTGCACTTGACAAAATATCTCAGTAATGTCTGTCTCAGTGATAATGAGTTTGGAAGTACTGCCATATTAGGTATCAACAAGAATATTGTGCATCCCTACTTCAAGTACTAGCTATACTGATAGTAGATCACTCTCAGGGCTGATCTGTATTCATACCTACCAGTGAGGAGGAAGTTAACAGCACTTTCACAAACTTACCCACAAATCCAGAGACATTCAGCCAGTTTGACTGAAAGTTTCTTTTTGGCAAACTGATAGAGGAGACAGCTTTCTTAACAGTGTCCTTGTTTTACTGATGGGAGGTCAAGAAACCTCCTTCACTGTGCACAATGCCTTCTGGATTAAGACAATCAATTTCTGATGAATGAATGAATGGAGTGTTTAGGCCTGGTCATACATGCATGGGGCATGAATTAAAAATAAATCAAATAATGCACACAAATGTATCAAAATATACACAACTTTGCCGAAAAGTATCTGCCGTTCCAAAAGGAATTCTAAAAACAAACCCACAGCACACCATTTCCTTTTGGCATTAAGTTTAGCTGGAAAGAAAAGAAGTTAACTAAAATAAGTCAAAATAACACAGAAAACTTCCATGTCTTCAACATCTTAACACCCTCATAAGATGAACAGTATGTCTGTTGATTGTCCACACGTTCTAATCAACACAGACTGAAAAAAGAGGCCAAAGTGCAACTATGAACAGCTCTTTTTGTTAAAATGCTTGTTTGCAGTAAAATAACTGAACATATCTGCTTTCCAGCAACTGACTAGGAGAAGTACAGTATGTCTCAGGTCATTGTTTTCGTTTTCTCTCTGATTCTAAACAAAAATTCTCAAAAGCTTCTTCTATCTCAGGCTCCATCTCGTCTTCGGAGAAGTATCTGTAAAAAAAACAAAAACAAAACATGAAATCAGATTTATATGACAAACATTTAAAACTCACACAGCTGAAACTTTATCTGTGCAGGAATATTTGTCAAGTTGAAAAGACTTCTGAGCAAGATCCCACTTTATGAAGGATGATATCAGCATGCCATTATGGCTTTCAAAAGTTAATAATTATTGTATGGATATTAATGTTTCTATTGATACTGATATTGTTTGTCGCCTAGCCTTACATATTAGCTTTAGATATCAGTGGAGTTTTCATATAAACCATATTCCACACCTTATATGATAAGGCTTTGAGTTTGCTAAGTTTCAATGGAAGCCAAGAAACCTAGAACAAATTCAAGTTTTATTCTGAAGAGGTCACGTTTTGCCTTAAATCAGGTGCATATCATTATTTTTGCGTTCATTTTAACAGCTTCACTCTGCAATGTGTTGATGGGCTTAAACTGATGATGAAACCATGGTATGATATCACACTGGTAGATCTATTAGAGGATCAGAAGGGATGAGACATTTAGGCAGCTGCTGGCACTGTAAAGAGGGGGAGGTCTTAATGCCATAGACTTTTTGTTGACAGAAGTGCTCTATGATACAGACATGTTTAACACACAAAGAGCATATATAATTAATTAAACAAAGATCATATGATCTCTCAGTCCCAATTCTGTTTCAGTGTTTTGTGAGTACTGAATGTTATGGTCTGAACTACAACTTCTTTATTTTTTTGGTATTTCAAAGAATGTGTGTGTGGGTTTGCGTGTAACTTAGTCAGTAAACTTTGTTTTAATAAGTGTTAGGGAACTCTTGGGGAACATCCAATCTACAAACCATGATCGTTAAGCATTGATTAATCAACAACTGTTGCCTTTAAGTGTGGGATTCAAAACTTGGAGCATTTTAATTTTGTGGACCCAAAAGTACCTCTAAAATTGGCAAATCGAAATATTTTTAAGTTTAAATCATATTATGTGTAGAACATACATGCAATCCTAATAAATTACCTTTTAAGAAAATGAACTGTCACAATAAAAGGAACAGGTAAATTATGGTACGGGGGTGACAAGTGTATATACAAAAGAAAAATAAATGCAGTAAATAAAATAAAACATTAATAAACATTTACAAAAAAAAATATTATTACATGTCTAGAGCAGTGGTTCTCAAGAAGATTTTGTAGAAAACCAAGCCAAACTGTGAAGGTACATCAAGTTCATATCCATGCAAAGCAGCCTCTTTAAAAAATGTTCAAGTATCATATCAGTCTGGGCTATTTTGATCTTCATGTGCCTCATAAAACATGACATCAAACTGTTTTACTAAGAATCATATCTAACATTTATATTCAGAATAAATGCTTAACAAATGCATTAGTTGGTGATTAGCTGTATTAATCACACATGGTTGCACAAATGCCCAAGGCACACTTAGACCTTCCTGCCACTGGTCGAGAGCAATAACTGTGTAAACATTCTATTATAGAAGGCTTTTACAAAATTATGAGAAAAAAACATCAATAAACACAGCTTCTTGTATAATAATTTCTTCTTTTAAACACATGTGAACGATAATCTGGTTTCCTTTCTTTTTTTTTTTAAATCTGCACATCAGTAAAATTCATGCTCAGGGTGCAAGGAGAATCAGAAAAGATGGTAAGACAGCGAGAACATTAGGAAGTAGCGCTGTAGAGAAAAGACTAAAACAGATTTTTTTTTCTCAGTGAAATGAAAAAAACTGGTGTAATTCATCAGCTGGACTGCAGAATGCATGTCACAATGACCAGATTTGTAGGTGTTTGAATTTCCTAACTATTAAGCTACGTAAAAAGAAGTTAAAAGCCTGCAGCAGCATTACTATTTTACACCATGTACTTGTTAAAAGGTATACAACTATTGACAGAATGATGTAAACAAGATTCTCTGCAAAAAGAGGTTATTTAAATTCATGTAAATGAACCAAAGATTGTTACAATTTCCAGATTTTTCCTTGCTACTGAATTTATGTGTACATGTGAACACTTTTAATGTTTGTATTAAATAGCTATCAGTATTGGCTTCAATAACTTTGGAATATTGAATTAATTTACATATAAGCAGCATTTCAATATTGTGCATCCCTTATACTAATTTAAAATATGCAAGACAAAAATATGTCCTGAATTACATCTGTGAAAGTTGCCTACAAAATGTACTTGAGTATCTTGAAATGTATAACCTAAATGAGTGGGTACATCTTATTTCAGGACACTTTTGTAAAGTTATATACTTTAGACCAGAAACTGGACAAGTACACTTAGTTATGATGCAGTTTTTGAAGAGTATGTGCAACCAGTATTAACACAACTATCAGCATGTGCATGAACAAGAAGCAAAAAAAGCTGCCAGTCAAACACACACACAGTTCTGAGAGAGAAGACAGGAGCTAGCTAAGCCCTCTTTCACACCCATCTGCTGACTACACTGAATCCCAGGCCATGCTTGAACCTGTTGCATTGTGGGGCAGTCAAACACATTCACCCAGCTTGGGGGCCCACAGGTCAGTTCTGTGTGAGGCTGCAATGGTTTTGCATCTGTCGCATGACTCAATATGATGAAATTTTATCAGTGAAAATTCAAGCATTGATATGTCATACAAGGGTACCATCCTGGTGTATACAGTTAGATCTGTTCATTAGTATAATTTTCTGTCCCTGTGGTTTGGGATGTGCAGGTCAGGTGTTCTTTATTACCTCTGAAAAATATTTTATTCTGTTTTAGTTTTCCTTTGTCTTTGTGTTCTGATATATTGTGAGAAGCAATTTAAATTGCCTTTATGCAAACTTTCATGTGAAAATATAATGTAAAAAAAACAGCAAATGAGAAAATGTAAATGAAAGTCAATTACAGCTGGATTGGTTTCGTGTGACCATGGTTAGCAAAGGTGTGTTGGCATAAACCCACAGAGAGAACCAGGTTGGCTGTGCTTCTACTGCAAAGGTTCGCCACATTTAAGGATACACACTTTTAACCTGTGTAACAGCTGTATTGAAAAAACAACTAACGACAAAGCTAGCATAAGATTAACATAAACATCTTTATACTTTATATGACTCTTTATACTTTTCTCCTGTAAAATGCTCTGGTTGCCCAACATTCCAAGCTAGGTGGAAAGATATTGAACTCTCCACAATGAATAACCCTCCAATTCAAGCAATGCTAGTTTTTAAGAATCTAGGAAGAGCTTTAGATGCTGTTCAAAATCCTCTGATTAAAACCCAGTTAAAAACTTGGAGAACAGTTACAGAAGAATATAAACTTATTGACAAAATGCAATTACTTCAGTGGTGTGCCTATGATCCAGGTTTTAAACCTAACAAAATGGATCAAGGATTTAAGATATGGATCTCAAAAGGAATAACAACATTTCTGTCCCTGACAGACAAAGGCCAATTTAGAGATTTTGAGTATTTAAGAGAAAATATGGCCTTGAAAATGTTGAATTTTATAGATATCTTCAAGTAAGAAGTTATTTTGATCACAACATAAAAATGAATCAGACCTTGAGGATCCCATGCAGAAGTTGTTTATTGGTGCTTGTCAGAACTGTTCCAGCAAGGGAATTATATCTAAACTCTACAAAATTTGTAAGACACACAGCAGAATATGTCAAACAGAAATAGGAGGGAGATGGTAATCTTTCAATGTCAGATGAAAGTTGGTCAAATATGTGGAACTATGTATGGAAATGCACAAGTTCTCATGTGTGGCGAGAATTTAGTTGGAAATGCTGTATCCGCTTTTTTATAACTCCAAAACAGAAAGCATATTTTGCAGGAGACACTAAATGTTGGAGGCAGTGTGGGCTTCAGGGAGCCAACCACTGGCACATTTTCTGGGATTGCCCTGTGATAAAATCATTTTGGTCAGAGTTTCATAAAGCTTTAACATCTATTATTGAAACAGACATAGCCCTACAGTTTGACACCTTATTTTTAGGAAATGTCGATTTTCAGACAAGACACAGTGACAAATACATTTTCCGCATACTGATCACAGCCTGCAAAAAAGCTATTACCAAACGGTGGTTGCTTCCTGAACCCCCAACAATACAGGAGTGGATTAAAATTGTAAATGATATGTATACTATGGAAAGAATTCATTTCTGTTTACATTTACAAAAGATGTTTTTGTAAAGCTGTGGGTCAGATGGGTTAAATATGTCAGACCTATTCAAACAGATTTTGTTGAGTTGAATATCTGAGGAATTTGCAGTTTCTCAAACGCGTTTTTATGTGTGTGTGTGTGTATGTATATATACATGTATGAGATTGTATACACTTGTTAAAGTGTGTGCATGTGTGCGCATATATGTATATACACACTTATATTAATTTCCTTTTTTTTTTTTTTTTCTTTGTTTTTTTTTGCCACTCGAGATTTCTTATGTTGTATTTTTGGTTTTTATGTACACACTTCTACTCCCACCTGTTTGTTTTTGTTCTTAATACTTAAATAACAAAAAGAAAAGACTGATTTGCGGAGAGATTGGAACTCTGTCTTTGAAGTTTGTATCTTTATGATACTATGTACACTGACTTCTGCATCTCAGAACCAGAAAAATAAAGAATTTCAAAAAAAAAAGAAAAAACAACTAAAGACACAGCTAGCATAAGATTAACATGCAAGTTAAACTGACTCTTTATACTTTATATCGATACAGGCCTGAGTTCTCCTGTAAAATGCTCTGTCTGAACTATAAAGAACATGAGCCCCAATAGACACCACAGTAGGTCCACCTAATGGCTGGTGCTTCACTGCCTTCAAACCCAATGTGAACAAAGGATGTCGAATAAATCTGAAGACAGAGAGGGTGTCACTGGTATGGAGTTGGAAGAAAAGTGGGATTTGCTAGTATATTTATCTGTCAAATGTAGACTGTACAAGTTTATACTCACATATCACCACTTGACAGCACAAACCCCTGACACAGAAACAAAAGTACCAAAACTGAGCAGCTGTGGCACTGCTAAATAAGGGTTAGCAAAACTCTTGGTTTTACATAATTTGCTGGGATTCTGTTATAAACAACCAGTTCAACCAGTTTCTGAGTGCTTTATTTGTTATGTCTGTCAAAGTGAAATTTTTGTTTGCCTTGAAGTGGCTTTAAAATCCTCTGCCTGACCCCTTGCAACGTGTCAGACAAAACTGACACACTTCCTTTGAGATGCTGTGATTCCCATCTACTACATGCTCTGATCAATCTGCCTGTTTTCTTAACTTTTGATTACTTACTTAAAGTGATAACAAATCTGTATGTACTCTTGGGTATAAGTTCTTCTTTTGATCCATACTCACAATTCATTTCCATTTTCTCCATAAATGTCATGGAAATAGTCCTGCCTGTCCAGGATCTCTTGGTACTTCTCTGCATATTCTGTAAAAATCAGAAAACAACATATAAGCCCCAAAGGGGATGCATTTCTTTGAATACTTTGCTATGTTCACATTTGAAGGAGATAAAGAGCCTGATCAACGGCTCGAGAGAGGACAGAAAAACTAGTGTGGAATGAAAAAGATACTTTACTATTACATCTTAAATAATAAATGCCATGTGCTTGAGTTTTCTGTCTCTATATCATCTTTAAATCCAAACATGTTATCTGGAAATGTGAAAGTAAAATAATGAGAAATGTGAACTATGAGCAGTGAAGCACATCTATCCATTTTTTGTCCTTCTATGGATTTCTCAGCAAACTGTAATTGGACAGAAAGTCAGCAGCGTCTTGAATTCTGTAGGGAGCAATTTTGACACCAACACTAAATTCTCTGTCTCAATGGGCAACTCTGCTGAAAATGATCCAAAAAACTCTGCCAGGTACTGGGTATGAACCCTGCTGGAAAAACCACAACAAGTAAACTTAAGTTGAATTAAATCAACTGATACAACACAGCAGAAAAGCCCCATAAGTCCTTGTCATCCTGCTTCAGTGAATCATTAGAAACATTTTTTCCTTCTGATCCATGTAGGGAATAATTCAATACAATACAATTACCTGGATCAGCTGCTGTAAAAGGAGTGCCGTCTTCTGTGTAGAAAGTGGGTTCATTCTAAGAGGAGAAAACAAGTCCATGACAACTCGCACAAAGACACTTCTACAGAGTCATGATTCATAATAAGGACACATTAGGAGATCTGACAGATGACACTCACCATAAAGTAGTTGGGGTCATTTTCAGGTGTGGCGTTGCTGGCTGCTGCAGCACCTCGGACTCTGCCCCAGTCACTAGATCTCAACTCAACTAGTTTCAGAAGCATCTGTCTGACATCCCTGAAAGGAAAATGTTCATATCAGAGCACTTTCCAGGGTCTGTGCGGGGGTGCAACTCTGAACTGATGCACATTTTGACATTTCAGCTTTTAGCCCACTGAAGACAGACTTATGACATTTTCAGGTTTTCTAGTATACCTTGGATTTATGGATTCTTTTTTAAGATTTCTACTCTGCAAAATTCTGAACCATCAGGATTTTGCTCAACAGTAGCACCTGGGACACAGCGATATGTTTATTAACTCAGTAACACTATTAGCTGATCCCTCTTAGATTGACTTGAAACTCTGCACATTTACATCTGTAAAAGCCTTTTTTCGGTTTTATATTACAAGTTATACTTAGCACAGGCTTGGGGAGAAGCTGTTAACAATATCATGTATCGTAATGCTCACCTGCTGCAGGTAGCATCCAGGAGGACAGTTTCTATTCTGTGGATCAGCTCTTCCATGTGTGGTTTCCCACTCTCCTTCCACGCGTCATCCAGGACTGAGCCTGTCAGCTGTAAATGCAAATATTTATTACGCATTACTTCAAAAAGAACGCTTTAATAGTTAATATTTTGAATAAAGATTTGAACCTTAAGTAGTTTCACAGCACAGATGAGATTTGCATCCACAGGATTACTGAAGAGACTTTTCATCAAGTCATTCAGCGCAGAGAGGAGGATATCTGCTCGAAGACCTTTCCCACTCTTAACCTGAACAGACGAAAATAAAGAGAACAATTTTAACCTGTTTTTAACAAACTCCAATACAGAAGGAAACCGTTGGAAAGGAAAACATCTTACCTCCAAGTTGAGATAGAGTTCTCCCAAAAAGAGCACAAAGGAGTGGAATTTCTTCTGAGTCTCAGGGTCTCCTTTAACTGCAGCTTCCCTTTGTTCAAACTCTGTTCGACATCTAGCACACACAACATTCTCTGTTCTTAGAAGAACCTTGATTTAACAAGAACAGTTCATGTCTCTTTGCACATGTATATGTCAACTATCTACAAGGAGCTAACTGTTTTTTTTCATGTATTTTTTGGGCTTTTTGTGCCCCTATTGATAAGAGAGAGGCAGTGGATAGGCCTGTGAAAGGGGGCGAGAAAGCAGGGAAGACACCCTGCAAACGGGTCACAGGCTGGACTCGAACCTGGACCTGCAGAAGCATATACATGGGGTGCCTGGTTGCTAACCACTCCGCCAAACCAGCACCCCGAAGCTAACTGTTTGACCCCCTTCTGGCAGCTGTATACTTAAAGTCTCAATTTGCCTCTGATTGTGACATATATGAAAATGAATAAGAATAAAGATGAATCACCTTTGTAGTAGCAGCTGTCGAAAGTTTCCACTTGGTGGGCTGATTGCGAGGTGATGGGACAGGTAATTACAAAGCCTAGCACCCGTGTAAGAGAAGTTTGGAATGGCAGTGGACTGAAATATAAACATTATTTTAGGTTGTTTCTATCAAAATTTCATTCTGTCAAACATATGTGTTTAAGTGAAATTCTATGTTTATCATTTTGGTCACATAAAATCTACTCAAATGAACGTCTAAAGGAGTTCTCCAAACCTGCGTGTAGATCAGTTCCACCAGCTCATGCAATGACTCTTCGGTCGTGACCACAGCATTGAGAGTGCTGGTTATGTATTCAATATCTGACTCAAAGGAGCCTGGCGAGGAGCTCAGGTGACCAAGGAAGTCGGCGACCATATCAGCCAAGGTCTGTTCGATATAGCTGTCACTGTCATTAGAAAAAGCAGGATCCTGTGCAAATATTACAGAAAAAAACATTTAAAAAATATTCAAGTTGCTTCATAATTAAGCAAAACATTAGTAGACATTCAGATTTGATGATAGAACTGAGGGACTGGCTTCTTGCACAGTCATATTTTAGACTTGAAGTAACAAAAAAAATACCTACATGATACTTAAAAGAAGAACATTTCAAATAAATTGAACAGAATCAGGACAGAGTCTAAAACACTGTAAAGAAAGCTCCTCACCTCATACATGCTAAAAGCAGAGGGGACAAACTCTGGGGCGTTGGCTGAGAGCTTTGAAGACTTGACCAAAGAATCAGCATCATTAGACTTCTTGATGGCAGATGTGTTGTTGGAATTTGCACTTTGCTGTGGTTTGGTCTGCTTTTTAAAATCTGTGAAGTCAAAGAAAGATTATTCGAGTCTTTCATTTTATAAATATGAATAAATCTGACCCTTGTCATTCCTTAGGAGATACAGCTGAAAATACTCTGACGTTAGTTTTGTTTAAAATACTTCACTTCATAAACAAAATAATTAAAAACAGAGATATTTAAATTTTCAATCCAGGTCCAGATTTATTTTAGACAAACCTACTAATCATTAGGGATGGGACAATACACTTTACCTGACGATACGCTGCACCTCGATATGCCCGGGTCACGATACGTTACGTCACGTTACAATATCAAAAAAGTTCAAAAAATACAATATTACTGTGTTATTACAACTTATTTGTTTTTGTTTGAGTTGCACACAGGAAAACACAAGGCCTAACAGTCCAAACACAAACAATAACACTCTCTCTAACCCTAGAGAGGTCAGAGAGAGTGTATGCTAACGAGCGGTAGGCTCGTTTTCACCGTCTTCGTCTTTTTTAATGAGAAAGCCAAAATACTGCCAGACAGATGACTTGTATCCAGGCGGAGCGTCCTCAATTTCGACCTCATTCAACTCCATCATTCAGCTTTTTGGAGGCAAGGTAGTTGATGCTAATGTTTGTTGTCGTCACTTCTGGTCACATGCACTATTACCGGACGTGCGACTTTATTTCGCAATCCTTTTTTTTTTTTTTTTTTGATGCGTTTCATCACGTACTGTATTGCGACATTTTGCCAGACGATACTTCATCCCATCCCTACTGATCATTGTGTTTTGGTGTTGACTCACAAAAAAGGATGTCATCTATAGTTTGTTACACACTACATGACACTCATCCAACACAAAGAATGCAACAACGCTTTATCAGGTTAAGGAGGGTGCACCAAGAACAATGATTAATAAACACAAATTTAGTTAATGTTCATTATGGTCATTTAAAAAACATATTCAAACTCGTAATATGTGAATATATGTTATGATTTCCTCTTAGGTAAGTTAAGGGTGGTCAATAATAAAACTGCACTCCATTGTGTGTGTTTACTGAGGGAAAAGTGGTGTGTTCGATTGGTGGATAAATTCCAAAAGAGAAGGAAATGGTTTAAAAAGAGGCCTCCTGCTCTGCCAGAAACTATTTTCAAATCATTGTGAACTTTAATGCAGCAAGAAGTCCACTTTTAGGAGCTTTTTACTCCTCAGTATGTGAAAATCGTTCATAACTTTCCTCTTTATATTAAAAAAAAAACATTCAACTTATCTCTTCAATATGAATCAGGACAAAATTTAGCAAAGAAACTTGACAGTCTGCATGAGCTTCCTGCAGGTAATATTTGATAAGACTAAGAGATACTTGAGTCTTGACTTTTTAACTGAGGGTCTTAGAACATTCCAGTATAATAACTGAATAGCTTGCAGATCACTAAACAACAAAACAAAGCAGGCTGCATATCACACCCTCAACTGAAGCAGTGCCATACCCCGAGCTTCCACACATGCTCAATAAAACTATGTTTAATTCTCCTGTTGAGTCTATAAAATTGGATGGTACAGGCTTTCATTTGTCACTAATGTAAACATGAATCAGTTTCTTTAATTATCAGTACCTCTATAACTCAGGGATTTGACCAATTAACACAGACACAAACTTATCAAAAAAAAAAAGAACAATTAATCATGAATACGTGGTAGAGTTAATCAGACTGTTATGAGCTGAATTTCATCCTAGCATTCTGCAGTAAACTAGAAGGACTGAGATGTATACTTTTACATATTCAGGACAAGGGAAAACGTAATTCTTGAACATTGCAACAGCAAAAGGCACAAGCACAACAGCTATATACTAGGATGTGCAACATCATTACAAGTCTTAGAGTGCTATCATTCTGCCATTCTGGTATTTGACTAAAACAATAGTATAATAAGTCATTTTTCCTTGACTTTCTGTATAAAAGGCAGATTATAGTGCACGCAGAGTCTCTAAGTTACCTGCATTTAACATGAAAAAGCTGCAAACGCAGATACAGCAGTGTTACAGTTAAAGGGAGACTTAAAGCAGTTTTTCCTATTTTTCAAGCCTCATTTTAATCACTATCATAAAAAGACCTTTAATATGTGTATTTAACAAAGACGCTTTTGTCAAGACACTTTATCAAAACCAGTCTTGATGACCACAAACGCTCAGCACTGTTACAGGCTGAGCTGTTAAAAGTCAAAAACACATGATTGCTCATGGAAAATTCTCTTTAAGCATAGTCACAAATGGTTGAATAATACAGACTACAAGTAACATGAGTGCAAGCATGTTATGATGTTGTGTTGCTCCACTCTCCTTCCTGAGTGTGTGTGTGTATATCTGTGCACCACAGTGACTGTCAGGGCTGCAATGGAAGCATGAGTGGGTTTACAGCAGCACAAGTTAGAGATCTGATTTACATGATTTAACTTTAAAAGTAAAACAGTTTGTAGGGAGTTCCCTTCAAAAATATTACAATATCATTTTCCCAGAAGTCATTCGACCTTAAGATGTACTTAAGAAATGTATCATCATTTTTTAAAACTATTTCTCAAACACGTTGGTAAGATTTTGCAAATTCAAACATGTTCTGCCTCTAAAATGTGACCATGTGCCATATTGTTTAGATAATTGAGCATTAACTGTCTGTCTATACATAACTTTATGTATAACACTGAACAATCCTCTACAACTGGAGTCAACTCCAACCAACCACAAGATCTCCAGACTATGTGGACAGAATCAACAAGCAGCTACATATTGATTTGTGCAGACAGGCCTTCATAAGAATTAAACAGGGTTTCTGCAGAAATCAGCCAGTCAAATTTAATGATTTTTAACACTATACTGCAAAACCGCTCTGTGTGTTTTATTCCTATTATTAATGTTTGTTTCCATTTTAAATATTAATACCGTGATGGGGAAATTAGCTGCTTGGCTATAATCCAATGCATCTACATGTAGATGTTAAAGAATGCATATCATCCCATTTTTAAAAAATAAATCCTAAAAATAAATCCTAAATCCTAAAATTATTCAATGCCATGACTGTCAACTCAAGAAAAATTACACTGGTTTTTCTTTTTTGTTGTTGTTGTTGTTGTTGTTGTTGTTGTTGTTGTTGTTTTTTATAATAGATTACTTTTATATGAAAACTATCCTTACAAACATCTCATTATAAACACACCTGAACTTCTGGAGCCGTGAGAGAACTGATATCACCTCAGGATTACACGCAACCCTAACTCACATATCTGGTGAATCACAGCTTATAGTTATTTTTTATTAATATCAAAAATGATTAAATGTTTTTCTTGAAACTAAAGAAAGTATTCTTAATGCCACTTAGAATCAAATTTAAAAGTTTTTAAATGTCATTTAAAGCATAACTTATTGCAATATCACTTTAACAACTATTAATGTATTTAACTCCCCGCAGAAACCCTCAAAACTGGTCTCATGTTCAGTAAACATATTTAAAGTGAGTACCACATTAACATGCTCACTGACAACAGTCTTTCTGATTCATTTTTCCTCAAATCTTGAAAGAAACTATAATTTCATGCCTTATATTACTTTTTAGGATGTTTTGTAATACTCGTTTTTACTCACAATCATTAGATGTGCTTCTGGCTGTTGATACAGTGCTCTTGGGGCATGTGGTACATGACCCAATCAGATCTGACTTTTTTGTGGCTGAAAATTGAACACAATTTCATTAAAATAGTTAAAAGGCTAACTACAATTTTGAACTCTCAGGAGTTCTTTTTTTTTTATCAAATGTGCCTTTACATCATTTAATCCAAATACTTTGCAGCAGAACACAAATTAAAGAACATATATTTTTGTCTGGACAGAATTTGCACAGCAAACATAATCGTAACACATACCACTTTCATTTCCAAAAGCATGTCCACTTAGTGGAGTCATTTCAGTAAACTGAACTGCCCTAGAGGCTGACATGTATGAATGCTGATTTTGGTTAATATACTCCTGCCCTCACTCTGGGTTTTACAAATAACTTCACTGAGCCTTTTCATTTGTTTGTTGAAATCATACCCATACTTCATGCCACCACCCAGACAGACATTTGTAAACCCAAACTCTTACTGCTGATGAGCTTTAATATTAAAAACCAAGAGAGTGGGAAAGTTGTTTGTCTCACTGACTGTGCGCTGCGCTTTTTGACAGTGAGACAGACAGTGGGCTCATACTTCAGTATGTTTATAAATGCTAATTCAGAGTTTCTAAAAATTAGCTTCAAGATATCTGCTCTCTGTGTAATAAAGGCTAGGCTGGTCAGACCGCCAGAAGTGTTACGTGTAACTTGACAACTATGTGATGTGACATCTGAGTGGGCGCTTTATTTAGGTTTGGTAGTTCCTCGGATGATATAATAATCCAACAGGTGCATGACGCACCGCCAAAATGCTAACCAACAGTAGCCAACTTAAATGCTCTCTAACTGCTCTTTGGCTGCTGACAGCACCTCGTTTACACCAGGGTAGGCTCGTAGCGCATCCACCTTTGCTCCTTGGATAACTGTCACTGTGCAGACAGAATGACCGCAAGCAACACTTCACACGAAAACGAATCTGAAAGTAGCTAGCTAAAACACTGCTGGACTGGAGGTCTGATTTAATCTGTGGCCGTGTTAATTGGTGGCTTCACTCCGACCGCGACTGTATTTGTCGTGGTTACAGCAGTTATCAAACACAGACAGTCTTCATGAATGCCCATGTTTCAACTTTCATGGGCATTCATCGGCATTTTACATCCAATCAATTTCGCAGGACAAGCTAAACAGACAGGTAACGCCATTTTCAGCTGCCGCTGCAACCACAACAGCCGTATTCGGCTAAAAGTCACCTGTTACCACGGTCACACGTTTGGCCGTAACACTGGCATCGTAAACGCTGATGTTAGCTAGTTGACGGCTCCATACCTCCAGCACCAGGGTCACTGGCCGTGCTTGTGTTGTTCTCTGCAAATGGCGGGCATGTTCGTGGCTGCCTCAGCGGTTCCCTTTGGTTGAACAGCGCGGTTTTGGTCTCGCCATCAACGGTGGCGCCCAAGAACCCGGGGTCTCCATGAAGGTTTCGGCTTCTCCCTGCTCCAGGAGCTCGGTCGAAATTCTCGTTCATGATGCTCGTTTGCCAGCCCCGACACTCACAGCAGCATCAGAGGGAGACCAGGAAGCACTGCCCAAGATACAAACCGTATTTTATCAGCGTCTGTGTGATCAGCCACAGCAAAACACACACTATCTGTCTTTCATGATGGCTTTTTGCTAAATCGGACTGATCTTCACAACTTTCCAGCCACTTCCTTTAACAACAAACTTGCTGTCACAGACGGTGCGCTGTCGAAATGGCGCTGGTTCCCTCTCGTGGTGTGGAGTGGAAACGCAGCCAAAAAAGAAGTGAGAAGATGAACTATCGGCGATGGTGAGAACATTTAAGCACTCCATTCAAGACTATTGCAAGCTACACATTAGGTATGCATAAATGTTTCATTTAAACAATAAACAGTATAACCGTAATGTTTGTATTAGTTGAGGGAGGACGACGATGTGCTGACGGTCTCATTTTGTGATACTGAAAGGTTTGAGCCTAACAGAAGTGTTTGCACACGAAGGGTGGAGCCAAGAGCATGAATAATTTGCATGAATTAATGCTTCTTATTCCAGTACTCCGATTTACTTTGACCACTAAAAGTAAAATGTAAAACACGTTATGTGTTTGTATTGTTAGTTGACTTCAAAAATGACACAGTTGGACAAAGGCTGAAGCAATGCCTTTCCTCTGCCATGACTTTCCCCATTCCCTCTCCTCAGAGAGCAAATGTATTCACTGCCCTTAAGACTGAAATCCCTGCAACAAGACTTTACAAAAGTACACATATGAACCTCTTTGGCTCAATCAATATAGGTCTGATAGGAGATACATGTGTAAAATTACACTTTTAATGACTTTAGAACTGCATGCAGACTCTTTTGGATTGTGTAATTTGAAAAGAAATATTTACTATCTATAAAATCTGTATCTATAAAAAAAATTATGAAAAAAAATCATACAAGTCAATGACAGAAATCAACACACATATATCTGTACAGATGAATTGAAAGTAAAAAAAAAAAACGTACGTAAAAATGTTCTCATCCTCCTCTTGGCACTTGTGTTATGACATAGACTTACATTTTTTCTACAGTTAAATGTGCTAATACAAATTTTCTCCGTTTAAATGCTGAGTAACCTACTGGCTGATCTCAGTACACAGCTAAAATAGCTGCTGTAATAACACCCCTTCTGCAGAAAGTCAAATTTCTTAGATTTTGGAATGGCCCTTCAAATTTCAGGGAAGGGGGTTATGAAATTCCTGACCCATGGGCTTTTCCCTTGGACATTTTTCCTTTTTTTACTGATCCCAGGTTTCCTGCAAATGATTACAAAGTTTAAAAAATCTCAAGTTTGGTTAAGGGAATTAGAAGCAGAAAAAGTCTCTAAAAAGCCTCAAGTGCTTAAAAGTAATCGATCATTTGACTTGCAAGAAACTTTCTCTCTCTCTCTCTCTCTCTCTCTCTCTCTCTCTCTCTCTCTCTCTCTCTCTCTCTCTCTCTCTCTCAATATATATATATATATATGTGTGTGTGTGTGTGTGTGTGTGTGTATGGGGGGTGCGTGTATGTATGTACATGTTGTATTTGTGTGTAACTATAAAATGAATGCGACTTCAGCCTGCTCTATTTTTAAATGTTATATATATAGAAACGCTATACCAATAAAGATTGAGAGATTGATTGAGACTGTTAAAAGTCAAAGTAAAAAATTGGCATGATTTTTTTGTCTACATATTTTTTGTTTTAAGGGTTACTGTGCAAAACGGGACTGCACATTGATGATCCTTTTGAATAATATCTGTGTTAGACTGAGTTAAATGTTAAATGCCACTATACTGATTGTCTATACCTGCAAAGCCGGAAGGACAGGAAGCTAACATTTGAACACTATAATCAGTTTTACATTTCTTCATCACAGAAAAATATCTGGATGTTTGCAGCCCCTCTGAAGTGCCTCTCTCTCCCCTGAGCTCACTCAGTAGCTGCCCACTACAAACATGTGTTGCACCAGACCTCTCAGTGTAAGTATTCATTAGTTGTTTTAGCCTCCAGTCATTTTCCACTTGTTTCCAAAAGCTGGATCACATTATGCCACAGAGAATTCCTCTGCCAGAAAAGCGGAGACCCACTCTGATAAAAGATTACTGCCCCTATTTTCTGTTATTGCTGTCTCTCCCCCTCTCTCTCACGAGCCTCTCCATGCCAGTGTCTTGGAGGGAGTTCAAACATTCATGGGTCTGGGTTGTCACAAAGTTGACAAATGGCTGCTGGTGTTGTGGTCGAGGACTGAAAACGGCAGGTTTCACCGGCATAAAAGTACAGCTTTATGTTGCATCAGTATAAATTATGTAGGTTATATTCCTGGGGATTTATTGACTGCATAATGAGCTTACACGGTAATTAAATGAACATGCGTGGCTACTGTATGTGGTGTAAACCAGAGAACAGATTTCCTCGGTGTGTTCTTTCTTGCTACTTCAGCCTTTATTAGGACATGTAAGTTAAGAATCAAGTGTGAGAAGCCTGCAGTCTTTGCTCAGTCTTTTGTATCTTTTTAGGTGTCTTGATTAAAGAACAGACAGTGGATTGATTCAGAAGCTGGAGAGAGCAAAGGGAATAGATTGCAGGGAAGAAACCACAGACCAGACTTGAACCTATGTTGCCCATCACAATTATAACACGATATATTACATTCTTTTAAAATGTGGAGCACTGCACAGACTTTACCACAAGGCAAGCAACACTCTTTCATAATACTCTTAAAATGGAACCTGCAAAAGTCTGCTGCCAGAACTACATGGATTCACTTATCATCAGGATTTATTTGACTCAAGGTTCATTTACACCCAGTATTAATGCCTGTGAGGCCCACCAGGATAGGAAAGGTCATACGATAACCAAATTTAGCTTTAATCAATTGTTCACTGTTACCCTTTGGAGTAATGGAAATACAAATAAATGTATGTTTCCAATTAGGCCTGTGCTCAAAATATCAATACAGCAAAATATCATCATGCACTCCTTGGTGATACGTGTATCGATACGGATGCAACAGAATCGATATGGCCACAATGGTTGGACAGTTGTTGTAAATACTCTGGGTAATGTTAACAACGGTACAGTTCAAAGTAGAAGCCAAGCTACATGATAAAACACATGTTCCAAATTCAAACTTAGATATCTACCATCTTTAGAGACCAGAATTAAAGTTCTTAAGTAGTAGAGTCATTTAAAACTCATCCTTGTTCTTTTTCTTCTTGTAATATAAAACAAAAGTTGCTGGGAATTCTGTAAAAAGTGTAGTCAGTGTTCACAATTTACGTGTATCGGGATACGTATCGTATCGTGGGGTTGCTGGAAATACCCAGCCCTATTTCCAATTAAGCATATTAAAAAATAAAAAAAATAAATTGGAACATGTTGACATAGTTTACATAGTTGCCATTGGAGACCATCTAACCTTTCTACTGGGCCCTTTGATTTTAGACTGTTCAATACCATCCCAAACCTGCACAATATCTGGGATGACACAACATACAGTAAAGTAGAAAAACAAGGGGAAGGCGTTTGACCCCAACAAACTCCATGGCTGATCAGAGCTGGGTCAGTGTAACAAATATAAACCGGAGGCAGGCATAGAAGCTACTGATCCAGCATTCATGGGTTGAAAACACTGAACTACATCTGGGGCCTTTACCAAAGGTGAAGCCCTCCCAAAACACGTCCCCTGGCTCGTAGTATAAACAAAAGGCTGTGTTTGAAGACATATTGTTAATATATGGTGATACTGCACATATTTATGAGCTGTCAACCTGGCATCCAAATGCCCCAGATTAATGTTAATCTGAGTTAAAGCATGAAAACAGGGTCAAAAAGTGGGATGATGGTGCGATTTAAAGCAGAAATTTTCCAATTCTGGACCCTTTCGTAAGTTGTTTTTAAATGTAGTAACATTTTCAACTGTGAGTATTTGAGCTCACATATCTGGATAGAGCCTTGAACATTTTGCTGATTAGTACTGGCTGACAGGTCTGAAGGATTGTTTTGCCCCCTGCTTACCCTCTCACTGAAGATGTTAACCTATACACAAAATGGATCTATTTGGTATAGAATACTTTTCATGTACACTTAGGTGCATTCACGCAAAGCATTAAGGACTATACACTTTGGTTTCTTAATGCCCAGTTTGGATGTTAATGAAAATATCAACAGGGTCTGCAGCTGTTCATGTGTCATGAAAAAAATCGGATCTTAGTCGTATTGTGCATGACAACATAATGTGGTCACTTTGGACTGCCGCAGAAGGAAGGAATTCAAATTGGTTGTAAGATTGCAACAAATAGCCTGTATATCTTAAAAGTCTTGTTTCTGTGCAGCATCTGACAGTTCATCTATCAAACCTTGTTGACATTCTGGCCTCAGAGGTGCCGCAGCAGCACCATGTTGCACAACTTCTTAAGTGTACAGAGAGAGTAATAGATGGTCATGAAACAGTATTCCATATGTTGCCATGGGCCTTGACTGTCATGGTGGAATGCAACGCAGCATTCCTTGGTATTAATCATTCGTTTCGGTGATCCTTAAACAACCTTTACGCGACAAACTGCCTTCAGCAAATGCTTCCCTGTACTATAAGTTCCCAAAGGTCATGAAGCTTTTGTTATTTTCGCTTCTTCTAGATCACAGTCATGGATCAGCTTGGATCATCTTGGGCATGAAGTTAATGTCCATATTTCCGTCTGTGTCTGCATGCTTGCTTCAATTTTTCATGCCTGTGCTGCAATGGATGCTCGGAGGAGAGGCGGGATAAGAGAACATGAGGCCCGGAAGCCTGTGGCGTTAATGTTCTCCCCATGGTCTTTTGATCTGTCATGGAGGCAGCTGCCATTGATTAGTGTGTTTGTGGATGATTACTGAAGGAAGTGGGTGGTCAGACTCAGGTCATATCTCTGACTCCAAATGGGAAGTAAACCCTTATGGCTATGTTTCTACTGAGGATATTTGTACAATCAGCAGGTGTTGTACTAAATATCTGGAGCAGTGTTTCCAAAAGTGTGGGCTGTGGCCCCCTGGTGGACCCAGATGCACTGCAGGTGTGCAGTATAAGGTCATGTACGATAAATAAAAACCTTGGATGTAATTTTCCTAAATTAACAGCACGGTTTAAATTATGCGAACAGAGTATACTTTGTGTTACTGAAGACTGTAGGACTTGCAGATTGAGCACTTTATACAGGTGCTTGCCTTAAATGTAACATAACAATGCTAGTAATAGGCTGAACAATGTTAGGAAAACATCTAATTGTGATTTTTCTGAAAGATATTGCTATTTCAATTTGATTCACTATTTCTTCAAATCAAGCTCCAGTGCAATATTTACTATGTTTACAATATAGACAACAGAAAGGAAATCAATGATCAAAAGCACATAATACTCCTAAACAGAGACTTTGTATTGTTGACCAGCTGACAAGCACTTCTATATTGCCTGCAAATTTGTAAAATAGTATGTGTTAAATAGTTGACACAACAGATCCTGGGTCAGTCAGGAGTGCTGCAAAAAGTTGCAGCTTTTGTGATTGCATGATTGTGTTTATTAAAATTGCAGTTTTGATCTGAAAACCATAAGTCTTTCACTCTAAGGTAGCAATGACTCTGGCTGTGAAGGATCATACTGATATTGCATTTCAGTTTTGACAGACGTGCAAGTCTTTTGTCATAACTTTGGCATAACATATGTCCTCTATGTCCTCCCACTGGGGCAAAGTGGTATCAAAACAAAGGGGCATAATTTTTAAGTTGCACTCTTTCATTACATATTCATATCTACACTGTCAAGTGAGGTTTAGACAACTCTTCTTAAGTGATATCCACTGTGAAATTTGTTGTTGAAGTGGTAGTTTACAGCAGTTAAGTCAAGGTTGGTTACAGAGGTGATACAAAATAACTTACAAACTGCTGATGACTAATGAAAAGATAAAAAGAGAATGGTGAACAAGGAAAATTGGCTCAGATGGAAAAAATAAATAAATAAATAACCAGACAGTGAAGTCAAAGCTATTAATTATCACATTAAATTCAAAAAGTACATAAGCAAGAAATGCAAAATAATGATCAGTTTAACCTTGTTTGAGTCATAAAAGGTCAAGTCTTAAATTTGATGTGGAATAGTGTGTACCCAAACCTTATCTAGCAGGCCCCACTTCAGTAGATGAAATGTTTTCAAGCTTCCTGCCCCCACACCCATTGCCATGCACCTCAACACATAAATATTCATTCATACATATTTATGACAAAAGCCCCCTCTTTGCTAACACATTAATACTTTTAGAGTGTTTCTCAATCTGTTTCTTTCAAGAGTATGGAGCTGAGCAATTATAAGTGATGCTATAACTTAAAACTTTTAAGATTTAAAGGTTCCGTGTCCTGTGAAATTAATGCTTTTGCTTTTAATGTTGTCAGAAGGGGCTTAGGGAGCAGAAGAAGAAGAACTGTATAAATCATTTGTTTTACATACACAAAATTAAACATCTACATACATGAAAAGGAAGTGTTTTGAGACTTCTGATTGTATAAGGGTGTATATGGGATTGTTTAAGCTCTTTAATTTTCCTGGGGCATTCTGATGTTCAAGAAAGACTGATCCATTGCATTAAAGCCTTCCTGCTGTCAGAGAATCCTGCCACATTTATAATTTGATATTAGGAAGTGATGTCAGCAGCCACCAGCCACATGTGATGTTACCCGCCTTCCACTTAATTGTGGTTGGTCTGCATGCGTCCTGTTTGTTTAGGAAGCGATTGTTGGAGAAATGGTTGCCACATGGAAGATCTGGCAAGGTACTAGCATAGCCGTCTTTTGTGCCTGATAAGAATAGACTTACTATGACCTCAGTGCTCTCAAGGGTCTCTCACATTACCCGTGAGAAAATGCAGCTTTTTATTCAGTCCCCCGCAGGTGATGCAAGATATTGAAGAAGCCAGACAAAAGGATTGCAGAGGAGAAAAGTGGTAATTTATTTTCACATAATAGAGTTCCTATAAAAAGTAGAGAATGCAAAGAAATACTCGCCTCATTATTGTTTCCCTCCAGTTAAATATTTCACAAAATAAATAAATCATTACAATACAGTCAAAACACAGTGGTTAAGTATCAAACATTTGCCCTAAATGTCATGTATGCGCTATTTTTCCATGCTGATCAATTATTGCTTTTACCTTATCAGTGATCCTTATGTCCTCCCAATAATGTAAGACCAGTGGTTCTCAACTGGTGGTTCGAGGCCCAAAGTGGATTGCATAGTGTTTTCAGTAGGTTGCAATTGAGTGCATGAAAAAAACTGTTGTGGCAAGAAGTCAGTTATGTAGGAAAGCCCTAAGGGGACAGACATTTATTATATTTTTAATTCCCTTTTTTCTACAAGAGCTCAAATTTTAACTAGGACTCTTGCTATACCTTGTTTTCCCATGATTAATGTGTAAGGCTTTTTATTATTTTGGCATTTTGTACCCATAGAAACTACCTTTCAGGTAACAGAAAAATGCACTTTTTGGAAAAATCCTTCAGAAGGTGCGGACTTCCATATTTACAGGGTTCTCGTTTGGAGCTTGTAGCCTCACTCTGTGCATCAGTTTCTCCTCTTTGTTACATAAGAGATCGGCTGTAATGGATGTTGTTAATTTCAGCCTTGTAAATGGAACTATTTACATGCCATTGTTCTTTATTATAGTATCAGCAACAGCTCTTCAGATGTATCTTAAATGAAAACCAAAAGAAGACACATTTGCTAAAACACCAGTTAACACCAACTGACATGGATATTTAACCCAAACATCCTACCACCAGGCAGAGTTTAGACTAGATTAAACTAGAAAGAACTTTATTTATCTTTTGGGAATGCATTTGCATTTGGGCTGATGCAATAACTTTGTGAAACAGCTCTTGCAGTTAGACAGGAACTTATACACTTTACCATACTGAAAGCACATAACAGTGTTTTCTGTGTTTTTTTCTGCAAAGACGTTTCTTGAAAGCTTCTTGTGTGGACAGCACTTTTAAA
The DNA here is from genome assembly GCA_036419115.1 of Scarus forsteni. Lineage (NCBI taxonomy): Eukaryota > Metazoa > Chordata > Actinopteri > Labriformes > Labridae > Scarus > Scarus forsteni. The sequence continues at coordinate 23,144,857 of JAZDUH010000066.1, read as the reverse complement.
CAGGAGAAAAACCTCTGCTCCACCTATCAGTGGACTAAGCTTTCATGAGATCTTTTGAAAACAGTTCAAATGTATCTATTATGGTAAAGTAAAAGAGAAAAGCTCAACGTATGCATGTCCTCATAGGGCTTTCAAGGTCAAAATTACAATTTACAGCTGAAGGCTCTCATTGGCTGAAACTAATAAATAGGGATTTCTTATTAAGGAGGTGGTGAGTCCTGAAGCTGGACCATTTGAGAACCACTGATGTAGATGATCTGATGTCTCAAATGAAAATGGATTATAAATAACATCTTTGTATATATCTGCATCTACTCCAGTTTATTAGTAAGGACAGTATCCTATGTGCTTTCCCCATATCACACTTACTCCAGTTTCAAACTGTTTGGCACAGAAAAAAAGGATAAATATTGCATCTCGTGCCGCAAAAACACAGAAATCATCCCCTTCCATCAAATATAGAACATGATCTCAGTCAGTCAAGAGCAGAGATAATGTTTTCGTGTAACAGTGTTAGTGCCTTGTTTCCAAATGAGATATCTCTCAATGAGGGTCTCTAATTAACAGATGTTTTCAGGGTTGAAAACCTCTCAGTCCAGTGCTGCACTTCCTCCTGCTTCTCCACCTTTAATTCTCCAGTTTACACCAGAATTGGAAGAAAGTGGGTGGCCGTGTTCCTCCTGCGGGTTTTCTTGCCTCTTAGTGGCTTCCCGTGGACATTCAGACCCACAAACATCTGCCGTTTCTTGTTTCTCCACTCGGCTGATGCGTATGTGTTGTAGCCGTTCTCCTCGATGCGCTCCTTCAGGGTGCAGTCGACACCGAAGTCTCTCTGGAAAAAAACCCAGAAGGGATCATGTTTCAGTGTTATAAACCCTGACATGAAAGGTTAAGGCTAAACACATATTTTCTTGAGCAAATCCACTGCGGTTATACACTTTGCCTTTGTGTTTATGTAACTCTCCTTAATCTGAATGGCATGTTTGGCTTTTGGGCTTGTGCAGAAACTAGTGTGCACTTAACAAATGGCACAGTTCTTTCTGTTGGGGATCACATGTGTGCACTGGTCTAATGTAAAAAAGTCATCCAATCATTTAAGTAGAGTTAAGGACAAGGCTTTGCTACATACAGAAGAATCAAACTCAATCTCTGTTCGGGAGCATTCAAATTGACCTCTGACCCGGACACTCACCGCTCCGTACAGCTCTCCCTTCCTGCTGATGGCCAGATAGTAACTGCTGTTCACCCCTTTGATGGCCACCACTCCCACGTCCACTGAAGTGATTTCCAGAATACCTAGGATGAAAAAACAAGACAGTTCATCAACATGTTACCATTTGACACCCCCCCCACCCCCCATTTCATTGAAAAACTCTGACATTTTCAAACTTAAAGCTCCTGTGTGAAATTTTAAAGACCTCATATCAATGGGTGTCCTGCAAAGGTTTTTGGACAAAAAAAAACACATCTTGCTTTTAAATGATATTGAAATGTAACAAACTTGGAGAATTTATTGTAAAAATGTTGTAAAGTTATTCAACTGATTACCTCGACTGATGACTACCCCCCTTGTAACAGTCAAAGGCATTTATTAAAAAAACAAAGGTAAAATCAAGTGTTGTCGTCAATAGTCTTGTCGAAGAATCATTTTAAAATTAAATTTACTCAGATTACTTTACTGAAGAGCTTATTTCTGTACATGTACTGTTTCATAATTTTTTATAAAGTGTCCCCTTACTTTTTCTGGAGTGTGATTCATAATTCATTGCACTTAGATACATTTTTCATGGTAACTGAGTACTAAGTAAAAGATAAAAGAGGAGTTTAACCAATCAAAGATTTTAATCAACTAGTGTTGCCACAATACCAGCATTTTAAAGATTAGTTTCACAATTCTCTGAAGCATTGCTTAAAAGTAAAAATTATCTGCGATGAAACCTGGTGCTCGATGAAACCAATACAACATGTGTTGGTTTTAAATTTACAGCTAATTGATTAAAATTAAGTGCACAAATTGCAGTTACAATCATTCATTATTATTTGCTGTCATTATTTGGAAAACATTAGAGCAGACTTCTTATATATTTTGTATATAAACATATTCAATCCCCTGGACTGGCCTCACAAGAACATTATGCTCCCCCTCTTCTTGCCTCTCCATTCAGTGGCCACACTGATCATCTTTTCCACTTTGTTTCTCTTAGTAACATAAGTAAACACAGCATCTCATTTTTATGATTCTCAATGCTTCAATTTATTCAGTAAAATCATACTATAGATGTTAGTATTTGAAAAAATGCATCATAGCTTGGGAGAAAAATATTTTGAAACTAGGAGTACCTGGAGACAACCCACAAATGCACAGGGAGAATATGAAACAGGCCCACACTGAAATTTGAACCATCACTTTATATTGGTTTTTCTATCTCTGAGTGGTGAAATCACCACTCATAATAACGCCATGCAGCCATGAACAAACCTCACAGTAATATATATTTTGTGCATTATCCATACTTAACTTCAGGTACAAATTCAAAGAGAGACATCAGTGTGACTTCTACTGTCGACCTGTGAAAGAGCCCAGTGTGAAAACTGTGAAGCATGCACAGGACATTTAGTCCAGTTTTTGGTGCACTGAGGTGTTTTTATGAGCAACTGTAAATCATCTCCAACTGCGTAATCCAGGTGCAATAAGTCAGACTAAGAAAAAGTACTAAGGTCAATTTCAAACGGACTAGCTCGTTAAAAATTGTTGTAAAAAAAAAAAAAAACAAGCTAGTTTCAGTCAGCCTGGCCTGATGATTAACTTTTCTTCAATTTTCTAGTGTGGCTTGATTAAAAAAGCCTCAGGTTCCAAACTCTGAATTTCAGTGAAAGCATGAGCATGTTAAAACTGCTAATGTTAAAAACATAAACAGTTCTTTCTATACTGAGTACCCCTGATCCAGCTGTATTCTCAGTCTGTTTGAACACTCTGGCGCTCCTGTCACTTTAGCTCCCTTTCCCCCCATGAGCCCAGTCTGCTCTGATTTTTTCACTAGTCTGCGCTGCAGTAACATTTCTACAGTCTGTGCTCTGCATTTGGCTTGTTAGTCTGAACCATCTGGCTTAAACCTCCAATGAAAAAGTATGATGTGACACTGGTAGGTCAGTTTAGGACGAGCAGCTGGAACAGCAGCTACTGTTGCTGTAAAGAGAAGGAAAGGAAAAGGTCCTGATGCATAGAAGTAATCACGTGAAGGAGACTTGTTAAACACGCTAAGGCGCATATAAAACTCAGAAAATCGTAATATGTTTTTTTTTTTTTCTCAAAATGACACCAACAGTGCAACTTGTAATGCCTGTGTGATTTCGGACAATGTTGGAAACACAAGCAACATGCTGATACATTTGTTAACCCTTTTTCCCCACACAGAAAACCCTCAACACTCATTGAGAGCATAAAATCAATGAGCAGAATCAATAATGGCATTGTCAGTAAATGTTATCAATTTCCATCCCTGTTCCCAATTTGCTGTGAGTGAAAAAAGGGTTCTTGCAGTGGTCACAGGAAGAGATAAATCCATAAATTTGCACAAACATCATTGAGACTAACTAATGAATTACCATGTGTTCCCTGCAGGTTTCAGGACTAGTAGGACACACACAGTGTGGGAACTCTGAGTTAGGATCCAATTTCTCGTTGAGCACATTCATCATTTCAGTGATATTATAAAGTAACTTTACAACCCACACCTGTGTAACAGATTCCAGCTGCGCCGACCGTTTAGTCTGAAAATTAATGGGTGGATACCACAGAGATTCTCAGCTTGTTTATGTTCTGTTTGGTATTTAGCTTTCCAAGTCCCTATACAAGTAATTCAGGTTTCTCATAGGCTATTAGAGAGGCTAATTTATACCCCAGTTAACAAGGGCAAGCTTTTTCTGCAGACAGCTGTGGTTATTTGTGTGGTCCCAGTATCAGAGGTCAGAGAGATATAACTTCCTAATGTGTCCTTTGACCACAGAACCCACTTGTCTCCTCTTATGTTTGAGTGTGTGTGTGCATGAGCGAACCTCCCCAGTTCCCATGGCATGTTTGATTTCATGCCTCCCTCCCTCACTTCCTTTCCCCACTTCCTGTGAGCTGTCGTTATTTTATCCTGATAAGCACACATATGTGTACACTCACTCACACACGCACACATTCAGACACACACTTCAGCGTGGGGGGTGTGAACTCCAGAGAGTCGACGACATGCTTTGATCAGACTTTGCAGCCCCTCCTCTGTCTGATGACTGTTTGTGTGGCAGTCCCACTCTCAGGTGGCTGGAGGTGAAGAGGGGGGCTCCAAAAGCTGCCAGCCTGGTACACGAGTGGACAGAGGAGGATGCAGGTGTGTGCCCCCCTAAAAAGAACAATCAGTCTCTTAAAAAAAGCACAGCAGCATCTCTCCTCATCCTAGTGAGGTCTTGACTGTATCAGTTTCTAGTTCAAACAGTGGCACCTCGGGGCAGTGAGGTCTGAAGCGGTGAGGAAGGCGGTGGTGTGGTGGGGACTGTGACACAACGGCCATTGAAGATCTGAGAGGAGCTGGTTTTCTGTATGGGATCGGGTGTCAGGTACGGAGTGAGGATGTAAGACAATCTATGGCAGGCTCGGGCTGCTCTGTAAACATGGGAGGGATGAAAGGAAGGAGAACAGAGGAGGACAGAGGAGCCATGACAGTGAGACTGGGGGTGGAGTGAGGATTAGTAAGGCTGTAATGATCACTGATCAAAGTCAGCCACCGGAGGCAGGGGCGAGACAGCTTGTATATACACACACATGCTCACAAAAGCACATGCACTCCTGCACTCACATATGCACTCATGGTTAATATTGTAGCAGGTGGATGTGCACTGGTACACCTGGCTGTGAAACTACAAAATGTCCATTCACTTTTTTTAGCCAAGCACTAACTTTTTTTGTTGAGTTCGTAGCTGCGGAGAAGGAAAATTATACTCCTCTTTTGACACCCTCCAGATTACAACACTTGTGGATCTGGGCTATAAATTGATTTTTGAGCTATACCAGTATACGTATACATATACATATCATGATAAATAGGGTAAGAAAGTGTTGTTATATTGATATGATTTATCTTAAAGCCACACTGTGTAGTTTGTTCTCCCATCTAGTTTTAAACTTTATTTTGCATTCAAATAAATAGTGCTCTCTAGCGCCTCTAGTGCCTGCAACCGCTGAACTCTGCGCTAGCCGGTTTGTGCATAAAGGTCGACATGTCATCCAACGCGTTATTGAGGGTTTTTTTCTGGTGAAAAGGTACTTTATTTCAAACAAACTGCAAACTGCATTCAATCATTAGTGTTAGGTTTTCAAATTTTCCAGGGCAGTGACAAGCACGTCTCACTGTGCTCCTTCTCCAGCTGGCTCTGAAAAACATGTGTATTAGCCAGTAGTACTACGTACTGCTTTATGTCCTTATCGACTGTTCATAGTTTTTTGTAGGACTTACCCCCCATGTACAAAAAGCTAAGAAATTCTGCGCTGAAGAGAACAAGTCAGATTTTTGTCCCTTTTATGATTTAAAAAACATGAGAATGGTATAAAGTGTCTACTTCTGTTAAGTGATGTAGCTGTAATTAAGCAGCTTTTTGTGAACTTGTACTTTTTGAGTAATTTCTGTGAAAAGTTTTTATACTTCTCTGCATTTGTTATTGCATCTGAATACTTAGAAAATCCAATAAATGAATCAAAAACCAACCAGAGCTTTTCATCAGCTAGCACTGTCACTATATCAGTGTTTTCACTTGGAATAATGAACTATTTGAGAATTAATGAGAATTGCTCTGTTTTAAGTCAGGTTCATGTGTTTGGATGAGTGTTTCAGTATGTTCACAACAGTACTGTTCAAAAAAGCTTTTAGTTTTCATAAACCCCATTCACTTGTATTCTCAGTCTGTTTGAGACACTCTGTTGTGAGCACTGTCACTTAAATGATCCCATTCCCCACATGGACCCAGTCAGCTCTGATTGGTTGACAGGTTGTATCTTGGCCAAGTTTCCTTTTATACAAACCATTCAATTTTTTATCTTTCTATCTGACATCAGTACTCTGCACATCACCCCTGCAAACAGCCCCTGTCTCAACTGCTGTAAACTGAAGTATTTAGAAATGTGTCAGGCAAAGTTTGACAAAAGAAGTAAAGACATCTCTTGGGTGAAAACAAGCTTTCAAGACATTTAATGGCCTGAATTTTAGAAAGCCAAAAGTCTCTTAAATTTCTTTTTAAAGTTCCACAGTGGCCTACAAAACAGCAAGGTGTAACAGGAATGTAGAAGTCTTACTTTTCTCTGTGGAGACAGGTTAGTTCAGCCATGCCTGGTGCAAATATGTGACATTGTACTCAAAATACTTTGTACTTTGAGTACATTCTCTGTAAAGTACTTTCTATTTCTACTTGAGCTTCAAAGAGCGCTGCTTTTACTTGAACTTTGGTACAATTTTATTAGGTAACTCTGCTTTTAATTAACTCTGTGCACCCTAATCAAGAGCACCCCTTTTTACGTGGTGCCAGTATTTAAATGCAATTGTAGACCCAATAAAGTCTGTATATGTTTTTTAGATACAGTAATAGGAACAAAGATATTGTCCAGAACTTGGTGTCTAGGATTTCTGGTTAGCTGCACTTTTATACTATTGAAAATATCAGAATCACATTTTCTGATTGGCACTGAGTATCATTATTCAACTGTATTATTATAACACACTATTTTAACATATCTTCATCAAATACATTTAATGTTGTTTGATGCTTTGAATTGTCAACCCTCAGAACAATGTAAAGAGAAGTAAAGAACAGAAGGGTGAAAATAAGTTAAGGAAAATATACAATATATTGACCTTTTTTCATTTATGGTGATTCATTGTTTTGAAAATTATAAATGTAATCGAAATTGAAACTTGATAAATTGCTCAGCTCTGTTTAATACTTACACATAAGAGTTAAAATTAAGGTATTTTGGCATTTGTTGTTCCTAGACTGAGAAAATGTGTTGATATTGTGTTTTGCCACTTAGCTCATATCACCCAGCTCTATGATGTTAATCTTGAAATATTACAGCAATGCTGCGTATAGGCAAAATGTATCAAGCCACATTATGCAAAAAGAAGTCAGGCAGCCAGACTCAGCGGTTTGCATGGTGATCCAGCAGTTTGTCTTTTGCATGCTGGTCGCTTTTCTAAACGTGTGGCTTATTTTCTACGCTCTGTTTGGAGTTACAACAGTAAAGGGTGCGTCGGCTGTGGAATGGAGCTGCTTTAGTGCCAAGGAGAGTTAAAAAGGTGGTTTTTCCAACAGCAGGATGCCAAAAACTAAACACTTTGCACCTTTTTTTGCTCTCACTTCATTCCTATTTTTAAATTAATGCTCACAGTCTGCACAAAAATAACATTTGGACAGCTGCGTCTTTATCGCTGCAAAAAAAGGTTGAGAGTGAGGCATAAATCAAGATGTATGGTAATAACATGTGATAAGGACCACACTGAGTGTATATACAGCGGAGACATCCATTTCCCTACTCTGGAGGAAAAACTATACATCTCTCTCCCTAAACCTCCACAAGAGCTCCACTGGTTTATTTCTCACGCAGAGGGCCACTGCTTTGATAAAAGGAGATTAATGTGCACTAAGACACACACTTACACACATATTTCCATCTATACCATTTTCCAGAAGCATCCTGCCCACACACATGGCCTCTGCAGTGCACATGCACAAGTGCCGGCCTGACACACACGCACACGCACACATACACTTTTACACAAACAGTGTTGACAGCCTCCTTCTCTAACACCATAAAGGCAAAAGATAATTAGCTTAACTCCTTCACAACCAGATTTTGCATTAGTTTGATTTACAGGGGTGGGGAGATAGCAAGAATATTGTCAGGGAATGTACAAGTACTTAAAATAATCATAAAGGCTCAAATTTAAATTTAAGTCTACTGAAGTGATTTTGAATTGTGGATTATATGCTTGACATTGTCTAGGTTGAAATGGTGTCGGATGCAGGTGTAGACATTTGTCTTAATGATTCTCTGAAGCTAGAGAATGTATGAAATCTGCTTACTGGAGACATATTTTAAACATTATTATGTTCATTGTATTTTTTCCTTATTTTACTGCTGTTACAAGCACTATTTTTTTATCACAGCATCTCATCTGCTTAAATATGATCGATTACAGAAATACCGGGAATCATTTTGAGTATTGTGCCAAAGTTTTAGGTTGTATTTGTCCAAATACATAATTTATCACAGCTGCAAGGTGCCAGAAAAGTTTGAAAATCCATGTTGAATGTGCTTGAAAAGTGCTTAAAATACTCATTTTGAAAGGTTGAACAAACACTCTGTTGTACTCAAGCAGAACTACCTAGTTTAGATTTTAATAAAATGGGAGTAAAAGTGCTCGTCTTTAAATATATTGAAGACCAAATGGGATTTTTTTGGACTTCAAAGTACTAGGTAGTAGCTTTTGATATGTTGGGTTGCATGTGCAGTGCAAATTACCAAGCTGCACAGTAGTGTAGCAGATAGTGCTCGTGCCTCAAAAAAAACAAAAAACAAAAACATGCTCATTCAGTTAATTTATCACTCTAAATTGCTAGCTGTTTGGACAAACCAACCTCTCCCACCCTCCAACCCCCAACCTGAGAAGTGGTACTTATAATAGATGTTTAATGAAAGGAACATGTTCATAGTAAAGTGCAATACAGATACATTTTTGGCTGCAATGTTGAATCATTCCTCTTACTTGGTGTCAGCGCAAATGAAAAACAAACAACTTCTCAGTTCATGTGTCTCATCGAAAGTAAAAGCCTCCTCTTATTTAACAGTGATACTGTGTGTTTTACTCAGTAACAGATGCTCTGCAGTGCTTCACATAGAAAGATAACTAGTTCAGGTGGTAGCTGGTTCATTATATTATGCATAAGCTCCACACTATCTGGGCTGACTTTAACCCAAAAGGAAAATGCATCAATGCTAACAGTTGCAGAAGTTGTGTTATTTTCTGCTTCCAGTTATTAAGTTATTATGAAGTGTCTGAATTGGAGATATCTTCTTCAGGCCATACAGATAGCTGCCTTTCACACAGTCTCTCTTTACTCTCTGCCTCTCTGTAACCTCAGCACAGGCTCCCAGCGGGTTGGAAAGCCATGTGGGACAGTTTTGCGCTGGCATCCCCATAAATCTGTGGGAGTCTGGATACTGGCTCTTTAACAGACAGTGAGCTGGGTCCTCTCTGGGCCACAGGCAGCACCTAAAAAACCAAAGTCTCCACACCCAGAACACCTCTTAGACTAGCAGGGCCAGTTTAAGTGAGTTGGAATCCCCAGGCAAAGAGCAATGTGGAGCCCTTCACTTTTCCCCTTCACAGAACCATAACTACAGGACTCACACTAAGGAGCTGACAACAAGCTGCTCATTCTCACTCTGATATGAGAAACAGCACAACCTCATCTCAAACAATATGTGCACACTGTAGAATCAGTTATTTACCCCAGTCTGTAAATTTTAAAACATCTATTCCATCAACACACAACCATCATCAGTTTTGTTGTTAGAACTTTCAGCAAGGAGCCACTGTACTTGAACTTGATGATATGAAGACATGGTGGGGCTTCTTAATGGGCTAGAACCACAGCAGCAGGATCACAATGTCAACATTATTTTATTGGACAATCAAATGCTATGTTGATCAGGGGTGTGCCAACTACGACTCAAGGCAAATTGTAAGCCTTGGTCCATTTTTAATTGTTCTGCTTCAAATTCCAAAACTAATAAGAAGTTTGGACCACAGTCAAACTTGTGCTTGACTGATGAATAACAACAAAAGAAGAACAGCTTTGAAAACATAGCACAAATCATTCTCAAATTTTCCTTTGTCTGCTCCATTTTAATCTAATTTAATCTGATATTATTTACAAAGAATATTGTGCTTTTATCCTCAAGCAACAACATCTCTGCAAAGCTTGGCAGCTTAACGCATTTTACTCTTGTTTTTGTGTCCGCTGTGTATTTTCCTCTCTGCTGAACGAAGTGTCCTGGGCAAACACTGTCCCCGAACTCTGACTAACTATCATAAAGTCCTTATCAGTGATTAGGGATACAGTATGTCATTTTCAGCAAATTATGGAAAAATTGTCATGATGTCTTATTATTCAAAGCAAACTCAATTTCTGGGAGATCATTGTCTGAGTTGGATTAAATTTTCAAACTTTAACATAATGGCATTATTTGCACTATATCAGAATTGGCAAATAATAGCTAAAAAATAACATATTTTGATGTTTGCATATATTAAAAGATGCACTGATTTTTACAACCAATATACTGCTCAAACATATAGACCAAGAGTATTGTAAGTATTGGCTGCAATATTGGCAGACTACATGTATATAGACTAAGGGTGTGCATTATCAAGAATCTGGTGATACCATTTGTCAAGGTAATGATGCAGGTTTGGGGAGCACATACTGAGTCAGCACTTCAGCATTTATTATTCCTAATGACTCACCTGCACCACCAGCAAAATTAACCATACCTCATTTATAGGTGTTTTTTGGGCACAAGGGCTCAATTAATTGTGTTACTGTAAGCAGGGAGACATCACACTCTTAAAGAATAGCCTATTTTTAAAGCTGTACAATTTTCATAGCCCTAAATAATATTTGCATAATCAGTGTTATTGATATAAAGCATGGTCCCTGCAACATGAATACATAAGTGTATGTCTGAAGGAGAGAATAATGTTTGAGTACCGGTAAAACAGAGAGTCCAGCATATAAAAACCTGCCACCACATAGGCTGAGCTACATTACTTAAAAGATGCCCTGAATATGTATAAATTATTAACTAAAGATATTGATACTGTGCTATAAAATACCCTTACAGGGCCTCACTGCAAAATAATTTGAGACATTTTTTCATAGATATGCTCATGTATCAGTATCCATTAAAGCTAATAAATTACCAATCTCTATCTTTGACCATGCCTTAAGGCCCCTTGGCATATGAGACTGCAAGCGATACCTGACCTTTCCCTAATGGAAAAGCATGAGTACAACATACATTTATGAATGATCATTAATGAATCATTCAAGGTAAAATTAATATGTTTTTGTCTTCTTCTGGCTCAAGCTAAAGTAAGATGTCCTCTTTCGTTGGAGTATAAACTTGATATTTGTCACTTCAAGGGACCACGGAGGGTCTACAAAGGACGTCAGCCCTGGGATCATGTCTAGCCCTGGGGGCTGCAGCAAAGACTGAAGCTGCTGTTGTGTGGTATCCTTTACCGTGAGAACTTGATACCAGGGCACATAATCCACACACAGTGTCCCCAGACCCCCTTAGGACACAGCTTTTTGATGGCACCACCATTGATACTGAAGACGCACGGCTTTGATGTGGCCACAATGATGTTCAGCCGTGTCATTCATGAACTTGTACCTCTGGAGAGAGAATCCCCCCGCCACAGCCCCCTGTGCTCCCATTCACCACGCTCAAACTGAATCTTTCTAAACAAGGCAGCACACTCCTAAAAGATGAAGAGTTGCAGGCAATAAAAAGAGAAGACACAAGGTTAAATCAAACACAGCGCTATTACGATAAACCAAGCGCGACTTCTTCACGCCACTCTAGTTTTACTACTTAAAAGAAACCGCTGGCGAAGGCGGCAGTAAAGGCATCACAGTGTAATACGCTCAGTAAATAAAGTTGCCTCTGTCATGACCTTGTCAAAACAAACATCTCCTCTGACATTCTGCCTCCTCGTGCCATTTCCCCCTAAGTCTCTTTGATTGAATGTGTGGTTTAGCTCTCCCAAGAGGAACATTAAAAGCTTCCATACACAGAGTGAGGGGGAACATGGAGAGAGAAGGCGGAAAAAGTGCATATATGTGTGTGTGTGTGTTTGTGTGTGTCATGAATAGGCGAGCACATGTGTCGTCGTCCACTGCTATGTGATCACACACCCACTGGAGCATGTGAGTGCCCGCTGGCTGATAGGCACACACACGTAGCTCAGTGGGAACGCTAATGGGAATGCTTTTTTTCACTGACTGATATGCCGAAACATACAACGTGTAATCACTTTTAAAGACATGTTCCTGAGAGCAAGCACGTCAAACTGTTTTAAACAAATGTCTGATCTGTGGCCGAGGGTGTGTAATTTGCTCCATGCCGGCTGGCAGGCGGGCAATCTGAGTGGGAGAGTGAAAGAGACGCAGACACAAAAAAGAGCCACAAGAGGCTAAAAGCATCAATGAGGCTGACATCCATATCCTCTGACCCCCTCCTCACAACAACACATGGCCTGTTCTTCTGTGCTTGTTATCAGGTCTGTTTACCCTGGGCTGTGAAGATGGCTTGATAATGGCCGGGTTATCGGCCCCTTCTCCTTTTTAAGACATCTCAAAGCTACCGTCATTGTGCTGAGTGTTTGGACAGCAGAGATACGACAGGGATGTCTGGTTTAAAACAAAATGAGACAACTTGCTTTGACAAAACTGCAACCTGTGGGCACATTGTTGGTCTTTTGAAATTAACTACAAATTGCTATTTTCAGTTGTGTAAACTAAGTTTCATGTCTAATATAATTTAGATATTTGTGGAAATGTTCTGCAACTTTCAAGTGAAGAGAGGTACATCTTGACTTGTTCAGCTGCATCCATCACCAACCAGAATTCTGAACAAATAAATGGAGCCTGCTGCAGTTTTGTTTAAGGATGAAAAGAAAACTACTTTTGCTGACATGCATGCTTATTTATTTAACTCTGCCTCTTGTGTTAACATGTAAATATTGGTTGTTTTCAAGAAATCTTGGGGAATGTCATGATGGGGAAATTAGGTTAATTAATTAATCATAGTAAGATAGCAAGATACAAGAAATATCCCAACAAAACAACCAATATTTACTCAATTTCATGGCAAAATAGAGGGAAATTTAACACATGAGCTAAATCCATTCTAAGCTTCTGTTATATCTTCAACTGTATTTTTCCTCAAGCATGCATTTGTAACACACTGGGGAATAAAGCATGGCTGCCCCACTGGATGATGAACCTCCAACTGAGAACCACTATGTAAAATATCAGAGGGTCTGTTGCAGACATTAAAATCCTTGAAAAGTTTAAATTCAAGCACAAGACTGGCCAGATATTTATGTTTGAAACTGCAACAGAAACTGCAAACTCATAATTAATATTTGAGCTCTGTTGCATCTTTTTCTGTGTTTTGACAAGAATGTTTTGCAGAAGTTACTCACTGAGAGGATCATCTTTGCTTTTGGTCCCATTGACCTTTCCGTTCCTGTCAATTCTCAGGAAAAACTTCTGGAAAGAGAACAGCTTCCTCTTCCGTATGTCCCCTTGCAGATGGCCGTAGCTGCGCACATGCCTACCCTGTGATCCTCCAGCCCGGCCCAGCGGGCCCCTGGTGGCCCTGGGTCTAGAGCCGACCTCAGTCCTTGAAACGTTCAGGGGAACCCTGAGAGTTCGTAGACTTGCGTGTCTTAGTCTGTCTCTGCGGTTCAGGTGACTGGAGACCTCGGGTAGAAAGAAGGAGAGAAGGATAAGGGCCACCAGGAGAGGAAGAGACAGAGAGGGAAGCAATGTGGATGACCTTTGCCTGGAGCTGACCCCAGAACGAGCCCCTGACCCAGCCCTGGAGCAGGACGAGGCAGAGGCAGCCTCACTCCCTCCAGCAGCCCATCTGATCATGGTAGTGTGCTGAGTGGAGGACTGGAGGCAGCCTCAGAGCCTTGGACATGCTGCTGGGAGCAAGGAGAGGCTGGGAGGGCAGGAGGGGGGCCCTCCAATGTCTGTATGATGAGAGGGTCCCACTGTCGAGTCCAAAACTATTCAGCACCTAATTAAATTGTTTTGGTCCTTTTACGATATTTAAAGAGTGAAGACTGTTCAACAAGTGTTTGAAGCTGATAATCCACTGGATCTTCTTTCCACTGTTGGAAAGCTTCAGATTGATGATCAAAAACCTTGAAATCCAAGTCTGTTCTGGAAAAATAAAACAGTCTGATAAAGCAAAGATTAGGGAAAAATGCACAAATTGCCGTGCGTATCACACTAACTGGCAAGAATTCCACTCTCTTTGGGTTTCCTCGTCTTTTAAAATTGCTCGTAAAAAGGTTGGTTTGAAACTTTCTTCTCTGGTGTGATTTCGTATTTCCAAGAAAAACATATTAAAAAAATTCAAAACTTTATGATATCCAGGTAGAGAGTTCACAAAATTGAAATCCTTAAAGTTCCAGTGACATTTTCAAAAAGGTGCAGTTTAGAGAGTAGTTGTCCGATATCTGCAGCCCTCCACATGTCTCACTCTGAAGAAGAAAACCAGAATTCAAGGCTTAAAAAGGAGCGTTGGTCAATCCAGGCGCATGTCAGATAATCCATCTGTCCCCTTGTGCTCCTCTTACTCTCCCCTTCATCTCTCTCCCTCTCTCTCTCTCTCCCTCCCTCTCTCTCTCTCTCTCTTACTCCCCCTTCCTAAATGACTCCACCTTCATGCAGCATCGAGGTAACAGTCCGGGGAGGTCTTCCTCTCTGAGTCAGACTTGTTCACCTCCTCCTGCTCGATCACTTCTTGATATGAGGATTCCTGGTGTGATCTCCTCACCTGAAGGCTGATCACTCAGAATGACTGTGGTTTGTGTTCTGTTGTTGTGTGTTAGCTATTTGATCCCTTCCTCCTTTACTCAACCTCCTCTCTCACATATGGAAGCAAGTACTGCTCAGCCGCGTGTGTGTGTGCATGAGTGTGTGTGTGTGCATGCCTACGTACGAGCAGAGTATGCTTGTGAGATAGCAGAGTTTATCTGAGTGGATGCAGTAGGGCAGGAAGAAGCGTCTGCTGGTATTGGATCAGTCTTTACAGCAGCAGATTAAGCTGATGATTGCTTTATTGGTTAATCAAAGGTGGGTTTGTTTTACTGTGCAGGAAACACAGCCAGGTTGACATTTCCAGTCATGCAATTCTTTGTTATCCGGCTCATAAATGTGCCTGCAGGGTGAAGTGTGCAGGAGATATCTATCTCAAGCTGAAATGAACTCACTTATTGCTCATTGAAATGTGAGAATTATACAAAAGCCCATCTCTATCTCCTCAGATAAAAGTCATGTTCAGTTTCTGTGGTCCGTTCGAGTCTGTATTCTGCCTTATCCCTGCCCATCTTGCAAAGGCCTCTCTCTTTCGCTAAAGGCACTTTATCGCCTTGTGTTATCTCTCCAGCAGAGCTGTACTGCAATGAAGCTCTTCAGTTTCACCCAGCAGACCCTCTGCCTTCCTCTGTGACTCAGGTGTCTGCGTGGCTGTCAGCCAATGAGACTGTATTTTAACAAGGATGCATCACTTGCTTCCTAAGGCCTTAAGGTGTTACAGGGATGACCTTATGTTGTTGGTTGATTAGGAAGTCAGCTTTGTCTGGCTTTCATCAACGAATACCACTGGATTTTTGCCAAAAAGCATTTATGTGGTTTAAAAATGATAATTAATCATAAATAATTAATAAGTTTAATTTTGAAGTGTAGTAGCCTGAGTCAGACTGCAGTGGTTTCTGTAGAAATGTACTTGGAGTGATATGGATGCAAAGTTAGCTTGGATTAGATTGTCCAGCTCAGCTTCCTTCTCAATGTGCATTTTTTCAGTGTTTTTGCTCTTTTGACACTATCCATCAGCAGCAAATTTACCTAAACACTCCAATGCCATGCCTTTTAAAGTCTATTGCTCCATATTCTGTTTTCACTACATGTGAGCTGCTAACATATAACAACAGTCATAGAGCACTGAAGTGCATTATGTTATCCACAGCAACAGCAACTGAAATGCTTAAATATTCAATTATTTAATGTCCCCAACAAAGTTTTTAGTCCTTGTAAAGCTGCCTACCCACTAGAAATGTTAAAGCAAGATTTCTTACCCTATTGTGAGGGTGTGACCTGTTCTTTGTCCCATAATCCTCATATGTGCGGTGTCAGTTGATAGCTTTCACACTAATAAAACAACCCCCTAATAGGCACCAGACAGCTTTCCCCTGTAGATTGCCACCTATAGTAAGCGTCTCAACAGTATTTTAACCGGTTTATAATAATAAGTCTTATAATATTCCATATATTAATGATAATGATGAACAATTATTATGGACAGCAAAGCATCTAACAGCACTAAACTGCTGTTAGATGCTTTGCCGTCCATTGCGAAGGGCAGTATTGCTGAACATTCCACATGAAATGTAATGTTCACTTGATCAAAATATGAATATGATGATAAACTAACATTTCTGCCTCATGACACTACTGAAATACATCACTTGCAGTAATCCTGACTCTGTTAAAAGGATAATGTTAGCACATAGAAGTATTTAATGCTATGATTAAGAATCTGCAGCATAATTGGCCCAAATGCATTGAATGTGCATAAAACTGTATATACTATCAAAACGTTTCTTCTTGGGGACTGTAATGGAAAGGACCCCTCACAATATACACCCACTAAAGTAATGGACATGTGTAGATTTTTCTGTTTTTTGTTTCAAACAGCATCCCTGTGCTGTGTAACAATCTAAAATGCTTGAAATGTACAAACATATTTTGTACCACTGATAATTCTATCAATTTCTACTCATAGTATCTCTGATTTTTCAAAGTCACAGTTGTCAGATGGGCTCAAGGCTCATGACCAAGAGTCTTAAATGTTGACTCTAGGGGGGGCTGACTATAGTGGGATACCTAGTAAGATACCAGCCTCTAACTCCTGTATAGGAGTCACTGGACCAGCTCTCCGTACAAAGAGTCTGGACACAGATACCAGCTGTGGTCGCCCAGACTGGAACAGCCAGTTTCTATTAAACTGATGGCGAGAAGACTTGGATGACTAAATAACTACCTTCATCTGGTAGCTCTTCCCATGGATCCATGGCTCTGGGTAATTGTCAGAAAATGCTTAGTGACTAGAAAAAACAAGTCCCAAGGACCTGTTTGCTTTGTTGGCTAAAGCAACCCATTGGTATCAGGTTTAACTGTTATTTTACCCAATGTCTACACCATGCCTAAGAAGTGTAAAATGAGCAAACGTATTCAGTACTATGAATCCAGTTTAACCACTTTATTGAATCATCGCAAAGTAATTTACATGATGTGCAATGATAATCAACTGGCAAATACTCATAATAGATATTAGTTGGTGATAATGATTTAAATATTCATAACAATAAAAATGTTGTAGTAGCAAAAGGAAGAAAAGGTATACAAAGCCGGAATGCAGAAAAGGGAACAGTTAGGAAAATTATTTCTTAAAAATGGAAAGCCTTGATAAGGCTGGGGGAAAATGCTCAAACTGTGAACAAGGCCTAAAGGCCATCTGGGTAGAAAGGGAAAAAATTCCAAATCAATCAAAAATGCAAGAATGTGAATGACAAAAGGTGAAAATGTAAAGAAATTTAAAATATAAACTGGAAAAATAAGCATAAAAGTAAAAATTGGTGAAATTGAAAAGGGGCTGGAAATGGGGTAGATTGTGTAGTCAACAGTTTATGAGCAGAATTTATAAAAGTGATAGAAGTGATAGAATGTGAAAAGGGTGAAAAGTGACATAAGAAATCAAAAATAGATAAAAGTTAGAGGGTACAACCTGATATTTTGAGGCAGTCCCTGTTCCAGCTTAACCAGTATGAAGGAAAGAAACCTTTGCTGACCAAATTGTTCATTTACTGGAGGATGGACTGATCAGCCTCAGCTCCGAGCAAACTCCAGTTGAAAAAAGGAGAGAAAGAAAATGTCCATTTCTGCTCTAAAACACTCATCTTTTTGAGTGCATAATTTCTGCTGATCTTGAGTGTTAGACTTTCTTTGAAGATCGTGCTAACAGAGACGGGCACCACAGAATTAACCACGATCGAAGAAATCTATTATGTTTTACTGATGACTGCAACCTTCACTCTTCAAACTTCTCATCTTCCTTAATGTCAAGGCCTGATTCAGGCATTGGAAGGACATGTGGTCTAACTGTAAGTCAGAACTTCCTCAATTCAACTTCCCAAATTTTAAGTGACACAATAGCTGTGCGGGAATGATCAAATCATGTGCTTTTACCAGGACAAAGTGTACCCCAAACTAAATCAGACTGATTTGGAAGAATGTTCTAGCTTAAATCACATCAGCATCAAACCATATGAGTGGTGTGGCTGCATGTGTGGAGGGGGTATCTTCAGCTGTTCTTGACAAACTGCAAGGGCCAATTAGAGCAAGCCAACGAAGAAATGTCACACTGAAGGTTACACACATACTTACACAGATCACAGACATAAACACAACTGTAAGTCTCACATAATCTCTTTTGTAAAACAGAATGCCTGCTTGACAACTATAAGAAATTACCTTCTTTATCATTTTTCCCTCTGAAAGGATAAGTTCGGTTTCTACAGCTTTCACATTGTTTATAGAATGAAGTAGAACAATATACTCACCCAGAAGGCTTTCCTGATCCAAACAGTGCTTCGGGAGATATTTAGATCCAAAATCGAGCGGCGGACATCCGTATAATGGTAGCATATAGGGCATACAGCGCCGCTCCTAAAACTGCATTAATCATCCAAAAATTCATTAGTTTCACCAATATTTCATCATGGTCCGCTCGGGCTACTCCTCCATTACAGTCTGTGTCGCTCCAGACATGTTGTGTGACTGTACTAACCTCTGAACTAAAGAAGAAGAATTTTTGCATCCGCGCATCACGGCTCATTGTTTCAGAGGCAGACTGCCGGCTACACCACGACTTTCTTCTTCCAGTTTTGTGCAAAATGGACGAATATCTATTGGATGAAGATGTTGTGGAGGAAAACTTTGAATATGGTGGGTGTCCTTACAGTTTCGAGCCAGAGTTTACAGATGAGGAGCTCATCGAAAGGAGGACGCGGAGGCAAGGAGAAGAACAGCGCTCCAGAGAATACTGCGCATGTGCGGAGGCAAACCTTCTTCTTCTTCAGTTCAGAGGTCAGCAGAGCCACAAAACATGTCTGGAGCGACACAGACTGTAATGGAGGAGTAGCCCGAGCGGACCATGATGAAATATTGGTGAAACTAATGAGTTTTTGGATGATTAATGCAGTTTTAGGAGCGGCGCTGTATGCCCTATATGCTACCATTATATGGATGTCCGCCGCTCGATTTTGGATCTAAATATCTTCCGAAGCACTGTTTGGATCAGGAAAGCCTTCTGGGTGAGTATATTGTTCTACTTCATTCTATAAACAATGTGAAAGCTGTAGAAACCAAACTTATCCTTTAAATCATGTTTGGTTAAGTTTTATATGGTTCTCGTACTTATGGAGTTTCAAAAGTGATTTAGTTCCACAGCAGGTCTGTGGGCCCGTTGTCTAGCTAAATCCTGTAGTTTGTGTAAATTCAGAAGATATTGATGTCAAAAATTTTTTGAAACTTGCCCTATTTTCGTGTCCACTAGGTTTTAAAAACTGGTTCAGAGCTGAAAAGTGTCTAACCTCTTGAAGGACCATTAATTTTTGAAAGTTTTAAAGGTAGACATTTCCAGATAAAATCAATATAAGTGATTTCTCAGGTATTTTTTTAAGACTTTTATTAAAGTTAAAGTCTCTTAAGTATATGTCTTTCATAGACCTCATTTTAGGTTCAAACTGAAAACCCTTGGTAGCATTTCCATAGATAATAAGAGAAAAGAAGGTAGTTAAGAAAATGTGGTAAAATGCTAAGTTACTTCATAATTGTTTGACTCAACAAGCTAACTGTCATACTGTAGTAGTCTCCATTGTTGAGAGGAAAGCCAAAGCAGAATTTCTAACAGTCTGCAGGTCTTTTCAAGTATCCACTTGGGACTGACTGCAGAAACACTGGAAGTCTCATAATAGTTATTTTTTCTGCATCTGCACCAAGAATCTTAATTATGCATATTATGATGAAATATGCCAGACAGTGGGATATGTTGGGGATAACTCCAAATGAAACCTCATCCTCTTTTTCCATTAGTTTCTCTAATCAAACCGGTTTAAACAAGAGCAGTATTTCTCATAACTCTGATCCACTTTGTTAAAAAAAATTTGCATGTCAGAAAAAATGCTGATTAAGGACCATAAAGTGACATTTTTAACAATCCACAGAGATAAACTAAACGTATCCTGTCTCTTATCAGATCCTCCTGACCCCCCTGTCTTGAATGTCAGGATCTGTCCTGCTCTCCAGCTTCTCTAACCCTTTAAATCCAGGTTTTTTAGTGCATGCTTTAATGTCTGTCAACGATCAATGGCAGTGGTCTGGTCTTAACTCTGGTCTTGGCATGACTTTATCTGGACTTACAAACAAAGTAATCTTATCAGTGCTTCCTTTGTGCGGTCCCGTCCCACTGTGATAACCTAAATCAGAGAGCACAGAGCTGGGAGGAGCCGGGCCGTATTGATTGTTTATTGATTATTGAAGGTGTGGTAATGGCGTGAAAATACACTATTATATCGTTTTCTTATAATTGCATTGTCATGATGTCTGATAAGGTAAACAGATTAATAATTTCCAACACAGAATTGAAATATAAAGGTCAATTTCCTCCACCTTCAGACAGGGTCTTCTTTGACATGGCTTAATGCAAATGTTTATTTAGATTTTGGAGGGGTTCACAAACAATTTCACTATAATTTACAACCCCTTGGTGTTTCCTTGTTAAAATTATCACTATTTGCAGCTGTATTCAGATGTACAGTTTTGTATTTTGGTGTTTTAGAGATGATGTGTTCAAAAGCAAGGAGTAACTATGAACTATGGACCTTTTACCTCCATGATACAATCAGTTCATCGTTGGGTCACAGTTGGTATTTGGACAGAGTTTAAAGAGAATTGCTTTTCTTTTTTTTAAATATTACATTCACAAGCATTGACTGACGATAAGACCTTGAAATTTGACCTCTATAATCGAATAAGATCTAGAAAATACTTCTTGGTCTTGAGACTTAGCTTTCATAAGCAAGTATTGAACATGGGACCTTTATTTTTCTATCTTTGGCTTATGAATAAAATTATGAACATTTGTGTAGGTGTTAAGAAAATCCATTAAATTGTTGTGATTTCCTGATCACAGGCAAGGAGTGAATATGAGGCCACATGGCCTTCAATTGATACACCATATTGGTGCAATATGTGGCGTGCAGTATATGGATTAAGGCCACTAAGTGTCAGTCTTCTTTATTGTATTAATTTTCAACATTTGATAAAGGTTTTTTAATCTGTTGAAATAAAATCAATTACTCAGTAAGTCCCCACAACAATGCTGTTGAGCCAATGCAGGTATGGCCAGGGGTGGCGTACGTTGTGCTGGAGAGCAAACATGGCTTTACAGGAGAAAGACAACAGGAATGCAGCATTGGCTTTTATATCTGTCTCTTATACCACAGAAGATGGACATGACAGAGGGTCTTTAAGGACTGACACATGATAAAAAAAACATGTGGTAGAAGTACAGTGCATCTCACTTAGCACCACCCAGCAAAACACAGCAAAGCTAGTGCTAAGCTAACCCCTCCGATAAATCCAGCCAACACTTGACGTGTTTATCATATTCTATTATCTTATAGATCAAAATAATTTTGAACTGCCTCCAACCACACAGGTTTTTGTCCAGTTGCATATTTCAGGAAAACAATAGGCAAGATAGCACAAATTAAGACCTCTGTGACAACCCAAGCTAGTGACGGATGTTAATATGACAGAACATTTGATGAGCTTTGGTGCACCTCCCAGAGCAGTGTGAAAGTGAAAAAATATCGTAACCCTGAACCGAACCAAGTCCGACAAACTTTATATGTGAAAGCGAGCATAGCATGTTACATTCTGCACTTTTAGCACTATTTGCTCAGATAGTTCAGTCCTTCTGCATGTTTCTCACAGGGACATAGGCCTACGAAGAAGCCAACAGACTCACAAGATTTACAGGATTTCTTTCAAAGCCAAGGAGCAAATTCTTGGTGGACGTAACCAGGCTGGTCTTTTTTCTCCTAAATGCAATATAAGTGAGATTTGCAGAGCCTGGAGAAGGTCTCATCCCCCTCCCTGCTCTCCAGCTTTAGCATTTAGTGTATCTTTTCGGATCAATCTCCCTGAATTGCATTTCAAAGTTCAGGACAGAGCGGCAATAGAACAGATAAATGTGCTTCTGATCCCCCCCTGCAGCCTGTGGCATTAGCTTGGTTCTTACACTTTCCTCCCAAACAAAAACATGATTACAACAGAAGCAATGAAAAGTCAAATACCGGAAATTTATACATGTCAGCAGAGATTTGATTTCACACGGTTAAGACTGCCAAGCCGAAAAATGAATCAAGGGGAAACACATTGAGAAATCCTTGGTATTCCTTTTAGGGTTCAATATTAGGAGTTTTTATGAAGTCAAATTCCTGTTCTTTGACAAAATAGGTATGCCTTCAGGGCTCACATTTGTTTCATCAGTTTAATATAATAAATAATAAAAAGAAGCATTTACTCTCTATTTGAGTCAGGGTTGAATAAAGAAGCTGGGTGTAACAAATTTAGTGCAACAGAAGACCATTTGAAAGAAGTATGTGCAATATTTTATTGAAGTGCTTGTCAGCGAAGTCTGTTCTACTTGTTAGTCACGATTCGCAAGATAACTTCATGTGGTATGTGAGAATTCATTGACTCTGCGACAGGATAAGCTTTTAAGATTTCTTTTAGTGATAGGCCAAATGTGAGGGTCATTTAATCCCTTTCTTGGAATGCAATATTTTAAGAATGCTTTAAGGATTTGGTTTCAAACTTTGCCAAAATAAAGACAAAGTATTTTGATTTTCATCGGCGAAAGGTCAAGGTTATTGCACATCGTGTTCTTTTCAGATTTTTATAAGAACTAATAAGACTTTGGAGGTAATGGATCACAGTACAAAGTCATTTGGTCTCATGATTACACCTTGCTGATGTACCAAATATTACAAGAATGCTTAGAGATGCTGTTCTTCACTATGTGCAGAAGTCTACGGTAGGTGTGAAAGTGTTGGAAAGTTATTTTTATTAATTATTAAATGAGCTGTATCAACAGAAGAAGAACCTAAATCAGATCAAACAGCACTGATTCATCGAGGTACACTTGTAGTCAAGTGTGTGACTAACCACTTATACCAGACAGTGATAATGACCCTTGTTTTATCTGTAGGTTGAAATACAGTCATGAACTGTTACAAAAACAGCCCAGTGGGAGCCTTTAAGCTAACCCTTCGTAAGGAAAGTCAAAGGATGTCACCGGGGTGAGTTTTTGGAGGACAGTTTCATGTCAGAGGTCAAACCATGTCAAGACTGGATCTGGATCTAGCTGAATTTATTTACCCCTCACCCCTGTTCTCATCCAACTACACTGGCTCCCAGTTCAATACCGTATTCAATACAAGAACCTTCTCCTCACCTACAAAGCTCTGCTTAACCTAGCCCCCTCTTACCTCTGTGACCTTCTCCATGAATACACTCCCTCCCACACCCTCTGCTCAACCTCTGCTGGACTACTCACAATCCCCACTTCATGCCTCACTACCGTGGGTGCCCGAGCCTTCAGCTGCTCAGCACCCAGACTCTGGAACTGCCTCCCCCCACACACTTACGACAGTCAGACTCCATCAGCCTATTTAAATCTCAACTCAAAACTCATCTGTTTAAACTGGCTTACTCACTTTAACTGAACACTGTGCACCCCACTTGCTTTTATTCTGACGATTTGTTTTAATGATGTTTTACAATATTTTTTATCTTTTGTTGTAAGGTGGCCTTGGGTGTCATGAAAGGCGCCTCCAAATAAAATTTATTATTATTATTTAGTCTGATCAGGACTTAGCAAACGCTGGAAAAGTCTTTCGGTGGCATTTTTCCAGACAGAGATTTTCAGTAAACGATATCACCATTAAGGTAGGGTCGGTTTTACTTTAAGCAGATGGATAAACTTAAAAAGGAAAATGTCTACCTCCTTCTGACACGCAGCATTTCATCTGACAAAGAAACTTTCACCCACCAGTTTTCTTTACTTAGACGTAATTTTGCACATGAAAATACATCCCTTGTACAATTTAATATCCAATGTTGGTTTGTTCTCCTGTGTGAGCTAGGGCTTGACGATTGTCGTAAAAATAAGAATCCTGATTATTTTAAGTGATATTGAAATCACAACTAATAATACTACACAATTATTCATTTATTTAAAAACTTCAGTATTGATTTAAACACAACTTTAAAGAACCAGCGAGCAGCACATACAGTATTATTGATCCACATAAGTCACACACACTCGCTGTGGCTGCACATGGAACACAGAAGCATTATGAAGCGCAGGAACTTGCATACATGGCACTCCGCACTGTGTGGCATAATAATCGTTTTTCTTCGATTATAATGTTTTTAAGATTGTCAGATGGCAAAATTCGATTAATTGTCCAGCCCAAGTGTGAGCTCAGTCTTTGTCTTTGTAGACACAGGTGTATATCTTACAAACCTGTCTGTCCCACATACTGTGCCACATTAGCGGGTCGATCTGTAGAAATTTCACCTTGTTCATGTCATGTGTCTCTGATTTTGCTCTGCCTCATTGTGAGCACATTGGCCCTCCCTCCTGGTACACTATCATTAAGCAGATGTTTCACAAAAGAAAAGCACTTCACCCAGAGTTCCTTCAGCTCAAATCCATATGTGGTCTATGAGAGAGTCGAACACACGACTCACAAACAACCAGAGTGACCTATGGGAACCATGTGTTTGTCTGTCTGCGTTCCCTGGGGCCCGCTCTGTGTGCGCTGGGTCAGAGGAGGCTAAGGCTTTAATAAAGGAACAGGCCTGGTGCAGGGATGCCAGTCCCACCGCCTGCGGACATCCAACCTGATGGGGTCCAGATGAGAGTCACCAGACTGGACCTCTCCCTCCAAACCAGCAGCCGTTTGGTGCACAGGTTACACTCCTCTGACTTCTTTTCAGGGTTTAAACTGGATTTGAGGGGTAAGCTTTCAGATTAAAGTAACATTCTCCTCTAATGTCACTTTTCAGTTTCATAGGTTAAGGGAAATGTGTTACCTCATGCTACAAAGACATGAAACATGTGCAGAGCCCATGCTGGAGGCCTCCCTTTTTTCTCTTGGTCATCAAATGTAAATATTTAATGTGTTCCTGGCCCTGATGTTGGGGGGTGTCTGGTAACTTACAAGATGAGGTTGCTGTTTCCTGCTTTACGCTGATCTATACATGTTTGTCATGTTACCCTGCTCATCCTGGCCGGCGCTTACATCATCGTCCTCCGCTCAGTGTCGGTTTCAGCGGAGCAGAGGAATTTATTTACAGGTCAGACACTGGATCAGCTGAGACGCACCGTACATTCTCTTTTATCTTAAGGCAAAATGAGGTGACAATCAGGACATATTACTCCTAATTTTTCGTGAGTAGTGTTTCTCAAAGAGAGGGGCACAACCTCCGAAGGTCACTGAACTTAAAACATGAATTTTGATGTATGTATGAGAATTCAAAGAAATAAGTTGCCACTCTTCAAAGTTAGGGACATTGTTAGAAAATTAATAGCAATTACTGTGGAATAGCAATTGATGTTAATGTTTGAAGATGGTGTAACATGTAGAGTAAAAAAGAAAAATAAGCATTTCTGATTTATGTATACCAACACCAATACGTAGAGAAATTAACATTTACATGAAAAGCTCAGATGATGTGAAAAACATTTTACACAATGCTAACCCAACAAAAAAATGCCCATTTGTGCATATCCTGTTTGCTAATCTGTCAGATTTGTGTCATTTTGGCAGTACTGATACTTTTTTCATGCTATCTGTCAGTAGAACCATGCACCAATTAAAATGGTTGATTTCCCTGTCACTTACGCAGATATAAACATCTCATTCAAAAGATCCACATGAATTATGGTCTCTTGTAAATCTTTAATGTAGGGAAGAGATTGAATGGGAATTTTTCTTTATTGTGAATGTATACAGGAGTGTTAGCTTGCATCTCATAACTGATCAATTCCTTTGGGTATTGTGTAGCACCCTTTAAGTGTTAAAGTATAAATAAACTTGTATTTGTAAGGGAGGAAGATTAATATTTCTTTCTATTTATCTAATTTTGTTGTGACACAGGGACCCAAGGAACACAAGTAAAACCTTCTGCCCTTTTGACTTTGTTTGTGGATTCTTTTGCAATAATCTGTTCTGTGTTTTCATTTGTTCAGAACATTTTAATGATCGTGCATCTGTATCAAATATTTTTTACGTACTGTGTATGTACGCAGCTTGACAGATTGAGCATGTCCCAATATTTGACCTTGAAAACCATGTTGTAAGATATCGCTTAGGTGCCGGGCATTAAAAAAAAAAAAAAAACAGCAGCCAGGAGAAAAGTGATTTTTGCCCGTGCTCTTATTCTGCGACAACAAAAGGGAAAATAACTGCATTAGACTTTGCAGTGGTGGAGTAGGTACTGCTGTACTCCAAATCCTCCCACAGACCAAAAACGTCATTACGTTGATTGGTACTAAAATTGCCTTTAGGTGTAAATGTGTGCATGGTCGTCTCTCTATACGTCAACCTTGTGATTGGCTGATGATCAGTCCAGAATGTACCCACCTTTTGCCCCATGTCATCTGGATAGGTGCTCATCCTCCCTGCAATCCCTGAAATGTGAGTGGTATAGATAATGGATGGATGGATGAATAACTTTTTGATTATAGATCTCTTTCATGTGCTGGTTTTCAGAATTTATGTTTTTTAATGTTGTCTCTTTGTTTCTATATATCTTTATTTATATGCAGATTTGTTTGCATGCTTTAGCAAGCAATGAAACAAAAACAGAATCCAAATTGAGCTCATGTTTAATCCACTGAAGTATAGTATTATATAGTATTTCAGATATTTTAGGATTTAAAATAAGTGACAGTTTTTGTCCATGTATGTCACTAATACAAAACATGGATATATAAAATTTACACTTTAGATTCAGAGAGTGTAAATATGAAGTGTTTGTGACATGATTTGTATGTCTTTACTAACCAATAACTCAAGAACCCATTTTTATTCATAAAACGTAACAAAAAAAGTAATGATCAGATACAGAGTTTAAAAAAACCAATATCATTCTTTTCAGATGTTGACTATGTTTTATTGCAATAATGGGTCATGTCAGTACTTTGGTAATGTAAATTTACTTGAAAGTTTCTTTTTAGTTGCATTTGATGAAAAAGTGTCCATCACTTTGAAAGAACAATAACATATGATGATTATTGAGGCAGTTTGTTAGCTAAATAAATGTGTCTTGTTTTTTGCCCTGCTACAGGTGTTTTTTGTTTGGTTTGTTTTTTTCTGTTTTGTTGTGGAGTTTTACCCATCAAAGAAATACTTTATGAAAATATATTTTTATAGACTCACAAATGAAAACATAATGTGATAGAAAAGTATTTAACAACATAATGTAATAATTTATATTTGTGTGAAACTCTTAGAAAGAGTTAAAATAATTTAGAACATACATGTGCTTGTTTGCACATATATTAGATTTCAGAGCTTGCAGTATTTTTGGGGGGGGGGGGGCTTTTTTTTATGGCCTTTATTGGATAGGACAGCTGAAGTTGTGACAGGAAAGCGGGTGAAGAGAGGGGGGATGACATGCAGCACAGGGCTGAGGCCGGGATTCGAACCTACAGCCGCTGCTGGGGGTTGGCAGCCCCCGTACATGGGGTGGACGCTCAACCAACAGAGCTAATGTCCACCCCGAGCTTGCAGTATTTTAGAATATTTCAACATTTGCTTACTGTGATGTGAAATCAACAATCGTCTACATTTATTCTGTGTTTTTTGACTTTGCAAAGACTGCAGCAGTTTGCTAGTCTAATGATTTCAGAGAGCCAAAGGTGAGGTAAATGGTATGTCATCCAGGGTGTTTTTTCAATTATAAACAACAAGAGACACTGGAAAGAAGTGTCTCCCAACCTTTTTCCCTTTCGAGAGCTTACCATTCAGAAATAAAGGTGACACCTTAACATTTTACAAGCAGCAAATGAGGCATGGTCTCCTCATCACAGTGCTAAAACACGATCCACAGCCAGCATCGTTTTGCTACTGTTGGCACTGTGCAGTGAAAGTCTGGAAAATATACAAATAATGAGGTAAGCACTCGACTATTGAATCCAAACTCCACACTTGTTTGGCTTCAGAACACATGCATTGTGTTGCACAAGCTGTAATTTTACAACCATTTTACTCTGCCTTTTTAGAGCAGAGCCAGCCGACAGCCACTTATGTTGTTTGGAAAACAGCTGAAAATGAGCCGTGCCAGCTATGTCAGCATCAGTACACAGACATCCAAAACAACACTCTGCAAAGATGTTTTGATCAGAGAGAAGACCATTTTCCACTCTGAAAATATTGTTTCCAATTTTTTTAATTGTCATTTTTGATTAAGACATTTTAGCGGCTTGCTACAAAAGAAAGGGTTGGACAGGAGGAATTCTTAACAGATTTATTTTTAATCATGCATGTGAAGAAAAAGTTTTGATTTTAAATTTATAGAGGCATATATAAAGATGGCAATAAGCAAAAATATAACAATGATTCCAGCTGAGAAACAATAAACATTTGATAAGATATCAACAAACAACAAATTAATAGGAATATATACATAAGCAAAATTAATGTATAGATTAAACTGAGGGACTAAATGGTGAATAAGGACATGAGGAAATGAGTAAGTGTAGATGAACTGAAGTAATAAAAAGAAATGGACTAAAGAATAAAAAAAATGGATGAGCATGAACACGAGTATATGTAGCTCAGTTGATAATGGTATGGGCATAGTTTGCATGGACTAAAGTCATGTATAAATGGACAGAAGAAGAATTAGATTTTTTTTTACCATCACAAAGCCTCAAAACAGCAAATGAATGAGTGTTAATTTTAATCTGAATATAAACATGGAAATTGTTTGTTACAAAATATTCAATCAAAAATAAAAGTGTTTGGATTATTTTATCAAACAACTGTAGATCAAAACAACTAAAAAGAACTGACTAAAAATCTACTTAATCATGTACTAAAGATGCTATTTTGTTTGGCAGTAATCATCAACCGGAGGCCTCGGGGCCACATCAGACATTCAAAGCCTCCCATCTGGCCCCCAGAATATTATCAAATTTACTCAGTTATAAGGAGGAGAAAATGGGTTGTGCTTTTTTTTACGGTATCTTAATTTTTGACAGTTCCTACATATATTAATGCAGTGCTAAAAACCATTACAAAGACAGTTCTATCAGGAATAACAGCATGTTTAATTTGTTTTACAGGAGAAATTTTACTCAAATATACTTGTGTTCCTTTGAGTCAAACTCAGTGATAATTGATAAGACAGCCAAGACGTCTGCTGCCATGTGACTGGCAGCAGCATTGATGATAGTGACTAATCTAACCATTAACAGTGCCATGTTAATATGTTAATTCATTCACAGGAACTAAATTATTCCATATTTTATTTTAAACCAGCCGCCACAGCATCATTCAAGACAGTTGGCCATTTTAAATTCATAGTTTATGATTCCTGTTTATGGAGAAAGAGGGTGTGCTTTGAGATTTTGGCTTGGGTTTGGCTGTACCAAAACTGTCTGTAATGACTTACCCAAATTCATGCATTAATCAAACTAAGTATTTAAACATGGATTAATGTAAGGCATGAAATAATAATGGAAGATGAGTGCATTGATTAAACTGGTAAATAATTTTACAACAATTTTAAAAAGTCAGTGTAAAAATAAATATAAGAGAATCCGCTCATGCAGTGTTCAAATTAAAGAAGCATATGTGCAGGGAATAAAGTAAATGAGCAAAAACAATACATGTGCATGGACTAAAGTTATGGATAAACTGGAGGAGTACATGTGCAGGGAGTAAAAAAAAAGTATATCTATAAGGATAATGTGAAATTTTGGTGGAGAAAATTGGTGAAATTAAATTAAAATAAGAGTAATTCTGAATATAGAACAATATTAATGTTTAATTGCTGAAGTTGTATGCCACCCCTATCTTTGATAATTCAATGTCTTTGTTTCATCATAATTTTTGTTTACAAATCTGCATTCAGGTTTCAGTCTTACTCTAGAGATGTTCACCTTTAAAACATTTGCTCTTTATTCTCACAAACATTGAATCATATTTTTGTCAATGTTTTATTTTTTTACAGAAAGTGAAAGAATAAAAGTACCTCCCACTTCAATATTTCTTTTTCCTGCTTGTCTTTAGTGCTATTTTTGAATCTTTATTTCTATGTTTGGTGTTAATCTTTCAGGATTAATTGCAGTTAACTGGAATTATCAAAACATTTATGGACTAAAGTTGACATTTCAAATCTAAAATGAGATATAAACTAATTCTAGTGACAGTAAAATCCCTAAAAAAGAGTCAAGTGACCAGTAACAATGACAGTCAGATATATTTGGCATCTTCTGATTTTACACTCTGTTGATTCTTTCTATTGCGCAACTCTCTAAATGAAGCAACACAGTGACATAACAGAGGGAGAGATGTGGTTAGGTAATACAACTGGATGTTGTTTGCTTTGAAATGTCAACACAGAGACACAACACAAACACACTCAATGTACACTCACTGCTGGTTTTTAGGACATGATACTCCACATTGACCCAGTATTGTGTTACTTCCTCCATTACTGCTGACTAACTTCTGCTCTCCAGCTTGAGTGATCACTGCAGGGTGAACGGAGCGAGGCAGGGTCTGGACGTGTCAAGTTATCTGGCACAGAGAACGCTGAAAAATCTGGGCCAGCTAAACCCGATCTCTGAACCGGAGCCTGGTTTAGCTGATTCTGGGGTTACACATCCACCAGCATCTGGTACTATCAGGCCTGAGTGACCTTGATGGTTGGAAAAGGTCATAAAACATAAAGCAACGCAGGACACACAGTGTAT
This sequence comes from Scarus forsteni, assembly GCA_036419115.1. Taxonomy (NCBI): domain Eukaryota; kingdom Metazoa; phylum Chordata; class Actinopteri; order Labriformes; family Labridae; genus Scarus; species Scarus forsteni. The sequence goes on along the minus strand of JAZDUH010000066.1, from coordinate 23,113,830 downwards.
CCCAGCTAGAAAATCAGCACTTTCAGTACCAGGTATTTACATAGCTCATATATTATCTTAACTCAGGTTCATATATTTTATTTAACTTTAAAGACTGCTTGAGTATGATCAGAATTGCTGTTCTCTCCTTGCAATGGGCCTAAATTGCTGATGAAACAATGGTAGGGTGTCACACAGAAAGGTCTAATCAAGGGCCAGGGGATCGATCCATTTCAGGCAGCTACTGGCACTGTAACCAGGGGGAGAGGGAGAAGTCAACATGCCCCAAATGTTTTGTCATGTGCACAGAAGCACTCTTGTATGAGGAGGAGATATGTAAAACACACTGAAGAGCACATACACTATAAACTTGAAAAAGCGTAAGGGCTCTTAAAGGAAAATGATGGAAGCCTTTCTCTCCATTTTACCTCTTGAAAGCACAGAGTAGAGGAATGTGGAGTTGTTGCCCAAACTGGCAGAGTTTACTGAAAGCCCCAAATAAGGGCTAATTAGAAGCAAAGGGTTGGGGAAAGTTGAGCAACAGTCCAGTCTGGCAGGATTTAATGCTAGTCCTATTTAGGGGCTCATAAAAAGTAGAGAGTAGGGGAAAGGGAAGCAGCAGCCTAGCTTCAATCAGGGCCCCTCATCTTGGCTAAATGGATTGATTTCCATCAACAGATTTTAAGCAACTTTTAAATTTGTAAATAAAAATACTTTGAGGAAGGAGACGTACATACAAATATATAAAACTAAAAATGCCCCAACTCACCAACCTCTGCCAAGGCAATTTTAGCATTGTTATGCCAGTTGATGTAAAAATTCTGAAAAACTGTCCAGTCGCACTCTGTTAATAAATACTTGAAAGTATTCCTGGATGTTCACCACCAAAATCTTATCAGTATTCCCATGTGCTATGACCAATATTTCCTGACCATGTAATCAAAACTGATCAAGAAGTTATTGAGCAAAAATGTGTAAAAAAATAATTAAAAAAATGCCACATCTACAATGTAAACAAATCCTTTTTTAAATTCCTGGATCAGCATCATGATTCGGACCAAAACCTAAAGACCATGACCTGAATATGTTATTACCGAAAATGAGGAAAACCTATCTTGAGATGCTAAAAAATCCATAGGTAGGTAAACAACAAAGAAAAAGCCTCCAAATATCACACATTATTTTGCTCAGTGGAATTGTTAGTGTACCAACAAAGGAAACACTTGATTTTTGCTACGAAAGTTTATTTACTAAATGGCATATGGGAAGTAACTGCTGATTGTGGTGTTACGCAGCCAGCAGCAATATCTGGTATTGTACAAGAGGTAATAAAACAAAAGGCGATAACACAAAAGATAAAAAAAAAATAGACATTTAATGCCCGAAATTTAGGATAGAGGGCAAAAGTTGTTGAGCTGTTCAATAACCTCTCATGTTGTATAAAAATAAGATAGTATTGGGAAGGTAGAGCAACAGTCTAACCTGGCAGGACTGACAACCAGTCCCACTAAATGGGAAATGAAGAACGACAGCCCTGTGTGGTGGAGCTGAGTACGAGCCCAGTCAAGGGTTATTGACAAGCAGGGAGAGCAGAAAGCAGAGCAACAGCCTAATCCATCAGGGTTTTCATTGGTATTTACTCTGAGATAGCCTGTTCTGAGCAGGGATAAAACAGAGGGGTTTATGGGCAGGCCAAAATCCAATATCTGAGAAGGCATTTGGGCGGGGAACTTAAGATATTTTCTGTGGACATCTGGTATCAGTGTTTCCTTTTTGTAAAAGGAGATAAATTTAAGGCTGCAGTCAGCCTTCCCCCCTCAGTGTGCATTCTCCTGATAGTTTGTTGGTTGTTGCTGCCAATCAGTTTACACGATGAAGTTGTGCGGCACACGAAAAGTGCATAATTGGATTAAACTGTTTCCTCTCTGAATGAGGGGCAGAAGTGTGTCGAGTTAAAAAAGTAAATAAATAAAAACAAACTCATAATGCAATAATGGAAGGATGAAAAAAAACAGACTTCAAGAAGTGCATTACACAAAGGATGAAAAGATTTTATTCCTCGTCTCAGTTTTGTCCCAAACATCTTCTATCATCACAATTTTTCATTCAAGACAGACATCAGACAAGTCAGAATTCAGGATGTACCGTTTGCATGAAAACTGTTCAAACTGTACAACAATGTCCAAACACAGTGACCATCTTTTAGAGAGACCTGAGAGGGATGACCTGCAACGCCTCTTCTCATTGGTCAATTGTACACCAGAGGAGGAGCACCACAGGATCCAGTGCAAAGCTGTGCATGATCTGCAACTGGTTTGTTCATCAAGACGTAAGAAGACACTTGTATCGAGAATAATGTAAACACACAGTGCCAGCTCTGAGAACAAAAGCACAATTGAAGCGGAAAAACATAGAACTATACACACTTTCATTATAAAGAGATAGCAAAATAACATATTTACATTCTGATTGTAACATGTACTTTAGCATAAAAAGTAAAGAAGTAACATTACAGTCTTCCAGCACTTCTAAGTAAAGAGCACCTTTGGTCCAAAGAGATGAACATCATTAATCATAGCCATTATAATGTTTTGAACTCTTGTAATTGGTAAAGCGGTTGATTGTATAATGTAGGTCTTTTTAATTTTGTTTTGTGTACAAGGTATGGCTGTTAAAATAGTAGACATCAGGGTTTTGGCTCCATAAATTATTTAGATGACAATCTGAAAATAAATCAACCATCTGAGGAGATAAAAAGAAGAGCAACATTGAAAATATAAAAATATTAAATAAAAGAATATTTTATCGACCCATACATGTTTGTGCTTTTCATTAAGACTTTGGTTGGACGTGTCAGACTGCAGGTGGTTTTGCTGCATGTAGGTCTGTATTGCACAGGAATACAGTACAGTAAGTATGACAGTGGTTTGGATGTACCCTTAATAACATGACATATGTGGATGTACCTTGGCTATGACCCACAGGTGACACAGCACTGCTTTTGGACCGACCTGAGGGAGCAGCGCCCTAACAGCTTCAGTTTGTCACAGAAGCGTGAAGACATGGTGTTCTTTCTGCAGACTGGACCTGAAGAAAGGGCAAAAACTTAGATATTAAAGATCAGAGGTAATGAAAATCAAATATTTTGAATTTGTTTGTTTATCAGAGGGGTTCAATCAGGAGCTTTGGTTTTAATGTGTTGATTTATATATTAATATTTTCCACTCAGCAGGACTAACGTTCAGACTTTTTCTTAGTGCTATAAACTGACCTGTGTTGGTCTTGCATTCCTGCATATTGCACTTCCTGATAGTTTCAGGTTTGGAAATCTTCTCACAGAGGCTGTTTGGCATTACAGCCAGATCCTGCTCGCTCACACAGTTCACTTCACGCTGTTGCTGACCCCCACCACAACTCACTGAGCACTGCAAAGATACACATCCAAAAAAGCATTATCATTAGGTCCTGACTATAAGACAATAAGGCCTTTATATCTTTGTGTAAACATGAAACAAACCTCCTCCCAGCTGTTGGCCTTCCACTGTGTGCAAGGCTTTAGACTGCAGCTCTCTGTGCTGTTTGGCTTCAGTGTAGAGCTGCAGCGATGAGGCTCAGGACAGTACACCAGCCGCTCCCTGACACCCTCACCACAGCTGCCAGAGCACTAAGGAAAACAAGGGATTATTTTTTTTTCAACCTCAATAAGGAGTAAATCTTTTTTTTTCTGAAAAAATATATATTTTGTGTTTTGATGTTACCACACAAGTTAAATATGCTTAAATCTTATGAATAGCACTTATAATAGCTTCACAAAAACATCCAATAGTTGTCCCTCCCATATTGCCATAAAATGGGATTCTATCATCTGCCTACCTTGCTTGTCTTTAAGTTTTGATTTGCAGTCAAGTCTTTTGAGAAAAATGTGAGGCAGTAAAACAAAGTGATGCAAACTTTAAATAATGAAATAGCCGAATCAGATCTATTATCAGAAGTCTGTAAAATCTTAAAAACGTGTAAACCTGTCTTTAACTCAATTCTTTGATCAGTTTGAAGGAATAATTACCATATTTTTCAGCCAGCCTCTATAACCTTAACCAGGTAAATAAAGTATCATAGTAATAGATTTTAGAACTAACGAAGAATAGCATTAGTTCTGGCGGGACACAGAGTCAAGTTTCTAATATGCCAGCATTACATTGTTAAACAGCTGATCCAATGCTAGCCCCCCACTGCTGACGGCCATTGGCTAAATCCACCCAGACCGACTTACTTAAGCTGTTCTAGCCTATTCTTCCCTGTTCTCACTGCAAGCTGCTTTACAACCCTCCTCAACCCCAGCTGCTCCTTTATGTTTACTCTGGGGGCATTTTACAGCTTCTCTCCCTGCCTCAAGGAGAACAGGTATGTGTGCTCTTCATGCTTAGGGCTTCCACTATCGCCGTGTGGAAAGGCAGGGAGAAGTTCCATCACAGTCATACTGCCAAATTAAAAATACATGCTACTGAAGCTAATTCAAATAACTGCTCTTGTGTCTTTTCTTGACAAAGTGGTCCAGGCAGAATTTATATTCTGTTCAAAAGAAATAGTTAATCCTGACAATGTAAAATAAATCTTACAAATATCTGGGTTTTAGAATTAAAGAATAAAAACTTGTACTTCATGATCTTAATGTTTGAAATTATAAGTTAGAGTTGGACTGACTATTTTTTGGTATTATAGTATTATGTCATACATTGGTTTATTAGGAGTGGGTGACTGACTTAAAGTGTTTACACTAAAAGCAAATTTTAGGAAAACATGCACAAAATAGCTCAAAATTAGTGCTCCTAGATAAATAGGTCCCTTTGGCATTTTGTAAGGATTTTCAGTTTTGCTTGACTGTTGACAACTGTTTGACTGTTCTGGGCCATGCTTTAATTTTATTCTATTTTTGTCTTAATCTCAGAATATCTTATTTTCTATCTGATAAAGGGAAAATGTTTTGTTTTTTTACAGAAAACAGGGACCTCCTGGACACAATACTTTCACTATGGAAAACAGAACTTGCTACTGAAGAAAAGTAAATGAGGACAGTTCAAGGGAAGGGTAAAAAATAAATGGTTAATAGTAGGTGCAGGACATGCTACTTTGGACATCACCACTGATCCATATAGATTTTTACTGTGAAATGAGACACTCAAAGGAATAGCACTGTCTTTATTTTCCACAGCGAGAGTGAGGACACGCTATTGTGAAAAGCATCCAGCTGAGGCTCTGTCATAGTTGCTCAACTACAACACATTTAAAAAGACAAATTATTATTCAATTAAGTGATTATAAATATGACAGTGTCAATCTCTAGCCTTAATGTACCACCATGCAGCATCAGAACTGGCAGCCTAACCAGCTAGCTTAATTGACTGAGCTATAACAGGATGGAACCCTAATTAATATGCATTCTTACATTAATATCCATTACTTTTTAATGTAAAAAAAACTTTATTTGTAAAGTTCTCCTACCGGTCCCCATGGGGATGTGCTCCATCTCATACAAGGTTTGTGAGGGCAGGTCAGGATGCTGATAGGTCTGGTGGACACAGCCTGGCAGTGAAAAGGTCTCAGGGGACGTTTACTCTGAGAGTCAACACACTGCACGTCCCGGTATCTTTTACCCACCATGGCACAGCTATCTGGACACTACGAACATCACAGTGAGGAAATGAGCTCAGCAAAACACGACAAGTGAGAACTGCAGAGGAACAAACACATGCCGTCATCCAGCGGAGTAAGACTTAATGAGAGGGAAATTAATTAAGTATTGAGTGGATTTAAGAAGTAATACATGTGATTGTAGGATTCAGTGACTACAGAAAATCTTAAGTTACTCACCTTGCTCCAGCCGCCAGTCTGCCAGATGGCACAGGGCTGTAGGTGACATGTGCGTGCAGGCTCCGGTCTCTTCATGTTGGCACAGTCCTCATCATTCTGAGAGCTGCACACAACTGTCCTCCATATTGCTCCAATGCCACAAGTTGTTGAACACTGGGGTGGAAGGCACATTTTATAGTTAAAAATAAGACAATGACAAACAAGAAAATTATTATTAAAAGGACGGTCCTTCAAGTTTTACATCCACACCTCTAGTTTTATATGTTTAAGTCTGATAAAGGGCAATACTATGACAATGTGGAATTTCAAATAGTGTGATATCTTTATGGCACATGAAGGCCATTAGCTAAAACTTTGCATCAATTCATGAACAAAGTTTGGCACTTGTTAATCTTCTAAAAAAAAGCTTTTCAATCAATTTTAATTTCTTTTTTTTAATGTATTTTTTGGGCATTTTGTGCCTTTATTGATAGGAGAGAGACAGTAGATAGGCTTGTGAAAGGGGGTGAGAGAGTAGGGGAAGACACTCAGCACAGCTGCTCAACAACTGGAGAAAGGATCAATTTTATTTACAACTTCTAACAAAATCTATAGTAAGTAACATTTTTCTTGTTTGTCCTGAGGTTAGCTTGATTAAACAATTTAATGTAATGTATACAATGTTTGTTTCTTATAGAAGAACCACAACTAACAAGCTCCTGAGGATCTCAGGTTTGAGATGATTCTGGTGGACAAAGTAGTACGTTTTATGTATTTGCTTCTGTTGTCAATAAAAACATCCATATGAGCATTTCAGTTGTCTATTAAAAAGCAGGCTGAGATTTCTAAAACATCACTTACAGTGTTAGCAAACAGACAAACCACTTTGCCCAAGGAATAGCCAAAATCATTATTAACTAGAAGTCCTTGGAGCTTGAAGAGAGAAGGATTATCTGGTGAAAAATGACTGCTCACCTCACTCCAGTTTCCCACAGCCCAGTAAACATCCAAGCTGACTGTCTCTCTGTCTGACAAGTTGCTTTGGTCTTTATGACTCTGCTGTCGCTGATTCTGGTTCTTGGACCGACCGCCTTTGGGAGAAGAGGGTTTTTTAGAGCGAGAGGTGGCACTGTTTTTCTTTGGTGTCACAGCAGGCTTCTTTTTGATGATCTTCACAGTGGGTTGAGGTGAAGATGTAGAGGTGACCAGTTTTCTTGCAGTGGCAATGGAAGGAGCTTGAGTCGTGCTGAGGTCTTTGTATGGAGGGGTTGTAAGGGGGACTCGTTTTGTCCAGCGGCTAAATGGATTAACGTGAGGGGTGGTATGGGGGATCTTGTGAGTGGTCTTTGCCAGTGTTTCTGTAGTCATGTGTGGAACAAAAGAGGTGGTGGTGGTAGTTTTGGGTGCTTTGGTCATACGCATGGTGGGTGGACTTGTTAGCAAAGTGGGTGTAATGAGCAAATGTGCCCTTGGTGTGGTTGACTTAAGTGGATTTGTGAGTGATCTAGACGTGGTAACATCCAGGTCAATAATGCCCTCCTCCACCGTCCTTTCTTCAACAACATAATCATATCCTGGAGTATACATCACCACATTTGGTGTACTTCCCTCCTCTCCTTCCTCCCTCTCTTCCTCCTTTTCCTTTACCACTCCAACTTCTTTTCTGTCATTTTCTACCGACTTAGATTTCCCCCTCTTATCCTCATTTTTACTAATTTTATCATCAAACGCAGAATCATCTGTTTCTATGATTTCAGGGATTGTGGTTCCAGGAGATGTGGTGGTGGAGATGAAAGCAGTTGTAGTTTCTTTGGTGGTTGTTTTCCTCCTCACAGTGACAGCAGCTGTGGTTGCAGCTGTGGTTGTGGTGCTCACCCAGGTAGTGTTAGCAGGAAGCTTGGTGGGGTGGCTCTTTGGAGGGTGAATACGGCGGTATTTAGGAGGAGGTCCGGGTCGTCTGCGTAGATTTGAGTTAGGGCAGCTCTGCAGGGCACAGAGGGACCTGGAGCGAGGTTTGGTTGAAATGTCACAGTTCTTCTTTGGTGCTAGTGCACATGTGACTGAGCGTGAGCGAACACCACCCCCACAAGTGACAGGGCACTGCAAAGACAAAAAAACAATTGCATTCAAAATAAATTGTGATCTGTAAGACCAAAGTGAGATTACAAAAAACAAGTAAAAAGCTATAACGAAAGTCAACAGTAAAGAGCTTACATCCTCCCAGTTTCCAACAGCCCAGTCCAGTCCACATGGCACATCCCTGTTACACGGCACCAAGGGTTTGGGCTTTAGGAGATGCTTACACTCCACAGGGTGCAGCACCCTCTCTTCCCCCGACACTGTCCGAACACAGAGCACTGTTCGCTTTCTGATGCCCTCTGATCCACATGTAGCTGTGCACTGCTGCCAGCCACCCACCCACCACCTGTGAGAAAGAGGACAGATATAAGAAATATGTCATTTGATTGACCAAATTACAAGCAGACAATACTTATTGAATTGTCCTAATATGATGAATAAAACTGGTGCCACTTTAAATGTTGTATTGAAGTTAGTTCTGAAAAGCAGACCAATATGTTCAAAGTGCTTTTCTTCAATAAAAACATTTGCAATCCTGGAATAAAAATGATAATAATGATTAACCGTTATTCAATTTTTTTAGGACAATAACTGCCAATAGTGTACCAATATGATCCACTCCTCATAATAAGTTTTTTGATGATCTGAAGAAAAAAATAAAATACTCTTTCTTTCTTTCTTCTGTGTAGTGTGAAACTAGCTTTACTCTTACTACGGTACAGAATTATGAGTACAAAGTATCCCGTATATCTCATCAGGCTATTCACATCCAGTTGATTTCCCTAATTTTAACCACTTTGTTAGGTATACATCAATCTACCCTGTTGTGATGCTCATGCTTAATCAACCAATCACCTGGCTGTAACCCAATGCTTTTAGGCTTGCAGACATGGTCAAGGTGACCTGCTGGTGTAAACTGAGCATAGAAAGATGATTAAAATGGATTAGTCAATATTTTTGAAGTGGGGTTGTATGAGGTCCTGTGGCTAATGTGAAATACATTATCCACAGCAATTTTGATCAACTCTGCCACAGTTTTAAAAAGTGGCCTTCACAGAAGTTAAAACTTTTCATTGTTGCAGATGGGTCCAGGAGCTCAGTGTAATAAAGTGAATTTTAGGTGAGTGCATACAAATAAAAGGACCTTTTTTTCCTTATATGCAGCAATGCTTAGCTTTCACACCAGGTCTTTCTTTACAGGAGCACAGCTGACCAAAAATCACTATGGCTGGCATACTTCCATCAAAATTAACCTCAAACAAGCCCACTTGAAAAACACAGCACTATCCCTTTAAATGACTCTGATTGTTGCATGATTGTTGGTGCCAGACGTGCCGCAGATCTACCGGGATTTTCATGCACAGCTATCTCTAGGGTTTAAAGTGAACAGCCTGAAAAGAAAAAGTATCTATATTTACTATAGTATAGTAAACCATCCTCTGATGAATATTTCCATAACACACCCTGTCACAAAGCTCAAATCATCTTATCTGATTTCTTTAATGTGACAATGATTCCACTGTACTCCAGTGGCCTCTGCTGCTGCCAGATCTCAATCTTATAGGGCACCTATGGCATGTAGTGGAATGGTAAATTTGCATCATGGTCATGGATATGCAGCTGACAAATCTGCATCTCAGCAGTCTGTGGAGCTCTCTTTCCTGCACTTCTGCTACACCGTATTGCAGTGAGAAAGGAGCTAGTAAATCATATTTTAAAGGTGCTATGAGGAGAATCTATAACCGGCGACATTAAGACTCTGCTACCCATGAGCACGCGCGGCGACTGACGTAATGCTGCGTTCCAGTAACCTCGGAAATGGGAGTGGCATCATCTCCGACTTATCAGCGTTCCAGTTGAAGTCGGAAAAAAACGTCCCAATCTACCAGGCTATTGTTAGCTGTTGTTAGCACGCCCTGTGTTATTGTTCACAAATATCACATGAAGAATGTGATTATTACTATGGCAGCATTTTTGTAAATATAAGTCTAACAATACTATGAGCTGATCTAGAGTGACACACCCCAGTCAGAAGTGCAAATAAATGGATTATTACAGGAGCTAAATAACTGTTCACACTGGGGGCATTCATCTTTGATTGTCAACTCGGGGGTGGCGAGGTTTTACCGAGTTCCCAGTAGGAAATTCAGACTTTGGGGACGTTCCAGTTGCAGTTTCCTACTCGGAACTCAGAAATTCCTACTTCTGACTACAACTGGAATGCACCAAAAGACGTTACCCAAGCCAAAGCTTGTGTTTGTTGTGATGCTACTAAAAATGCAGCTCAGGCCTTCATCAGAACTCTGCATTGCTTTACAACTTCTTTTTTCAACAACTTACAGGATGCAAAGCGACGAGGTAATGTATCTCTTTCTAGTTACGTAGCGGTAGTTTTTGATGTGTGACAACAAACAATTTTTGGAAAACTTAGTATCGTAGTTTTGTAGCCAACTATATATCGCTACAGCCCGGTGCTCTAAGACATGTCTGAATAATGTAAATTTGCTCTAGTTTTAATTGTCTTGTTCCCGAAGTTGAGTATCCAGGCCAGTCCAGCCCTGTCCGACCCGACTGCGTAGCTAAGGAATAGCATTTATAGATAACCTATTTTGACGCTATAAAACTCATCTTAAAGTGTGTATTTGATCAGGCATATATCTAAAAGTGAGACTTTTTTGTAATTACTTAAAAACTCCTCACAGTCCCTTTAAGATAAAAGCATAAAGGAAAAATATTTGAATATAGAATGTTTGTTGTTCAGTGAAACTTCTATATCAAGTCAATACAGTTGTAAAAAAAAAAACAGTTTTCAGACCTTGCAGGACAGTCCATAGTCTTGCATTTTCTATGTCGGTCTTCAGGACGGCTATCTGGATCACACAAAGAATCATCCACCACACCGACATCCATCTCAAAACACCGCACAGGCTGGAACTGCTCCCCTGAAATAACCAGGAGTTCATAATTCATCATTTTGTTACTGAAATTGTCAAACCATCAAGAATTCAGATTTAAATCAGTACAGTTTTGCCAATACTACCACCAACCTAATCCACAGGTGGTGCTGCAATCTGTCCATGCTCCATGTCTCCACCTATAAATGGGCTCGATGACCTCATTTCCTGTCCCTTTGGCCTTTTTGATGGTGTACTCGTATCTTATACCCGGATTCTTCTCTTGGAACAGCAGCTGGATGAACACATTTGGAATAAAACAAAGATTAGTTTTAAGCTTCTTCCTGTCAAAATCAAATGCATGACTCATTAACATTCACAAAAAAACACTCATTATTTTATTCTGGTGGTATTCTAGTATCAGAGCACCCAGATAGGAGTTACTTTTTTACTTCAATCTGGTTGGTCACTGGATAAAGAAGGAAACCAGCAAACAAAAGAAGAAGGTGGGTTGACACAAAGGAAGGAGCAACATGTGGGACTTAAACCTGAGCTGCATGCTTTATGCATGACTCTAGTCTTCATCATTTGGGCCAATGGGCACCCAAAAAGCATTCTTAAAATTGATTCTATCTCTACATTTCTGAAATATAAACTGTTTAATTTGTCAACACATTATTTAACATTAATATAATAGCTTAAAAGAAATATGGAACCTCCTTCTTTTAGATATCTTCAGATCACTTTTTTGAACTACCTGCAGTATGACAGGGTGTTGGGTGGGTCCTGGGGCAGTGAGGTTCTCCATGTTCCCACTACGTTCATAGTAAAACGTGGTCCCCCCAGCCTCGTACTCCCCGTTCCATTGGATGATGTAGTTCCCGTTGAGAAAGTACTCGTCGGATTCCCCACTCCTCAGAGCCAGGAAGTTACCTGCCTCCTCGACTTCCTTTACCAGGATGTCCCGCGCCCCAGCAGGTATCACACCCACGTCCTTGTACCCTGGGAGAGTAGGAAGGGAGGGAGGGAGTTAGAGTCACAGCGAGGTAATGGACGGCCCACCATGACTGCTGCCACACTCACATCCAGACTACCAGACAGTCTTTCTCTGATCTTTAATAGAGGGTGGGCTAAGTCTGTGGGGGTGGTTGGCATGTATGTGTGTGTGTATGTGTTAGTGTAAGAGTGTGTATTCGGCGTGGGGGGCAATGCCCTGTCTCTGTTTTTTATTGTGTTTGGATGAGGGAGGGGGCCTGGATGGGGGAGGACAAAAGCAGCTATGAGTCGGTCTCTGGAGTTTAATGATGTTTGTGGGAAGGTGTGTGTGTTTTCTGTGTATGTGCAGAGAAGGGAGGAGGGGAGGGGGTCGCTCTCGGTCTGAGTCTTTTGAAGTCGCACACATCTGGGCTGGTTATCTGGAAAAGATGCTGCTTGGAGAAAACACTCAGAAGAATGGGCCGCAGCCTACAATTGTTTAGTCAGTTTAGATTCTCCATGTTTCATTTGTGATTCAACGATACAGAACTGTGCTAAAGTTTTAGGCAGGTGTGAAACTGTACTGTCGAGTAGGACTGATTTTAAAATCACAGTTTCATAGTTTGTTTTATCAACACAAATAATTTAAAGTGAGCAAATAGAGGAAAATGACAAATAAAAAATGTGTGTGATCCTTGCCTTTAAAACAGAATTGATTATTTACAGTTACACTTGAACAAACAAATTTTGTAGGACTATAATTACACTAAAGGGTGCTAAGGATTTGTATTTTCATGTAGGTTTAAACTAGTCTTGAATCCTGGAACAGCAGCAGCTGTGTAAGAGGCTGAAGAACAGCCAAACTCCGCTACCAAAAGGTGAGGTTGTGGAGGACAGATTAATGTCACAGGACATGGAAAGTGGGAGACCAGCTAAAGAGGCTGTGCAGTCTTTATATGTTAGAAATACTTGCACATGTTCGCAGACATGTTTGCTGTTTTGTAGTTCAGATGGATAAATTCAAGTATTATATTACAACATCGCCTCCAGCATGAAGTTTATGATTTAGTCAGTGTTTGTCCACTGGGCTATCTGTGAGCATGATAACTCAAAGACTTCTCCACAGATTTGGATGAAGATTTCAGGGAATGTTGGTCGAGGCACAGTAAAGAGGTGATTAGATTTTGGGAGGGATCCGAATCAGAGTTCAGATCCAGGGATTTTTTTATTGATTTGTACACATTGTGAAACAGTTCAGATTTCTGCATTTTACAATAATAACTTGGCTCAGAGTGTCAGAAATGCCTTGGCAGAGGTTTGGTATTTCTGATGCATGAATAAATGTACTAACAATTATAGCAAAGTCCTGCATACTGTCAAACTGGACAAACAGAACTGTTGCAATTGTAATGCCTTTTGACAGAGCTCAGGACTAAGCTTGCACTTTTTGACTGGCCTCATTAAAACAGTAAATCATTTAAGTAATATTTATTGGCATTATATATGAATCAGACTTACAAAGTGTCTCATTTTGTTTTTTAACTAGTGTCATATCATCACTGTCGGGCACAAAGCTCCTTTATTCAAAATTGTTATTTTTCAGGAAATTAAAAATGCTCAACCACTGAATGAATGTATATTGTACATTCAAAACTGTTCACAGTTTTTGTAATTTTGCAAACTTTGATAAGCTTGTCCATTTTCTTGTTTGCTTGTCTGTATGTCTGTGAGCAAAATGACTCAAAATGTTCTCGACAGATAAGAATGAAATGTTCAGGGAATGATGCTCATGGTGTTAGAAAGAAGGGCAATGATTTGTGGATGTGAATCCAGAATTTTCTAAAGGATTTATTGTCTTGATGAGATGGAACTGTTTTACACAATTTTGCTTCTGACATTGCTAACAATATCAGAAATGCCTCAGTGAAGATGTGTTCTCTTGGAGGGTGATTCAAAATTAGGAAATCTGTATTATAAAATACATGTAACATAAAAAAGAATATATATATATATTTCAATTTATTTTTAATAAAGATAAATAATCAAAGAAAATGTATGTAATGATTGATTTGTTGGTCATTTTTTGATCTAAAGAAAGGAAAGCGAAACTTAGCCATTCATTTTCCTGTTAAAGTATTATGGAAACATTTCATCTCTGTACTTGTTCCTACGGCAATTTCAAATATAATGGAGATTTTGTCATTTCAAAATGTATTTTGAAGGTATAAAACATTTGGACAACCTTAACATTTGTCTTTGTCCAAGTTAGACTGTTTGCAGTGTTTTGTCAGCAGTTTTCGATGACAAAATAATAAACAGTCCAATACTCATTTTCTATTGTTTCTCACTTGTAGCTGTTGTGCCAAGCAGTTATCCATGCCACATGGCTTTTCCTAGAACCATATCAAAGTGCGTCATTCTGGCATTCTGACGACTATTGTGATTTCTTCTCATTAGAAAATGTCAAGCTAAAAGAATCTTATCTGAAAATACTAAGACAAGATTTTTGACCATATTTCCCACTCCTAGCTTCGTTGTCTATTTTACTCCCATGTGTTGGTTTGTACAGTTTTCTAAACACATTTTGTTAAAAAAAAAAAAAAAAAAGTTTCTGGCCGAGCATCCAAACACAGGCCTGCAGACACACAAACACAGACACACACACATCACACCAGCCAAGTACAGCAGGACAAAACATCTGCACGCTGTGGACAAGACAGCTGCCATGACGACAGAGAAACAACACAGTGTTGTAATTTGGACGAACTGTCCTCAAATGACTTTCTGCCTCTAGACTTAAATCTGAATTTTTTCACACTCTTCTGACGGGCACATAAAAGCTTGTCCTCATTAAACGATTGTCTGTTTTGTGTTACTATTCTTCGATAATTCTATGAAGTCACATGTCAAGATAATTTGATCTGTTACCAGCTGTTTAATTATCTTTTTGTGTGTGGGATTCACCAAAGCCTTCTTCATCATCAAACAACTTGTGGACCGTCTCACAGCTTGTGCCGTCGCCCAAACACACTCCACAGCGGTCCTCCACTGCGTTTGAGTCGATGCCATAGTCACAGCCAACCTCCTGCAGGCAAACACATACACACACAGAGGAGAAAGAACAGGCACAGACACATTACAGGAGACATTAGACTAAAGTTTGCTCAGTAAACTCATTACTTTATCAGACTGGAGTAACACTGCAGCCTGTCTCACATCCTGCTCCTCTACGACCCCCCTCAGCCTTGTTAGTCTCTTACCCAGCCACACTACCTTGCACACTCCGTTCACACAGATGTTTCTGGACTTGTTGTTCATAAAGCACGGTGTCCCATCTGTCACAGTGTCGAGCATCTTCTCGGAAAAATAATCGTTGACGGGGCGGCAGTGCAGCTCACAGGGGTGTACTGAAGAGAGAGAGGAGTTGAGTTTAACTTTGGTCACATGTAACACTAACAGTGCAGGTTACTGTTTATACTCAATCCCAACCCATCAAGAATAAATGATGAAACACAGCAGAACTATAAATAATAATACAGAAAAATAATAGAAATCATAATTAATCAGCCCTAAAAAAGGCAAACAAGAATGAAATGTTAAAAACTGCTGTTACACAGGGATCCACTTGGGGTGGCAGCACCAGTGGTCACATATAGTGCGTAACAAATTTATTAGACCACCACCCTGTATAAGGTTTGTGCCACAGCTGCCCCAAACTAACAACACTGTTAATTACCAAAATTAATCTTATTTTTCTTTAATGGTAAATCCACCAGTGTGTAGAAGCTCCGTCACTGAAATCATATTTTAAAAGGTAAAGCAATTATTATTTCTATCCTCAGTTTTAGATTCACTGTTTAAAAAACAGAAAAAAATTAAGCATGCTATTATTTATTGATTAAACTGACAAATTATAGTTATTTACTATCATTCCGGAATAGAAAAATTAGCTTAAGATTCATGACTTCTTATGTAAGTCCAGAGAGCCAGCTCACATTTGGACATAAAAAGGTGAATACGATTGAAATTCATAAATTTCTGTTCAACATCTTTCAAATAACAACAACATTTTCGATTCTAAACAAGTTTGTAAACTATTTCTAATATATTTAATGTTTCTCGTTTTTTACAACAGTACTTAACATGAAACTAAACTCTTTGGTTCTTGATAACAAATGAATCAGAAAGTAGGATGATCATTTTCAAAATTTAAAGCCTTTAATATAACATTTTGTGTAATTTTTTTATTGACAATTAAGTTTCAGTGATTTGATCTCTATGAAGTCAAACTGTTAATCTCTATTCACATTTGGATGTTAAGATACCCCTAGTCAAACACAGTCTTTTTATGCAAATATGACTCCCAAATGGTACAAAAATGCATTTTCACTGACATCTTCAATGTCTGATTTCATATAGCAGAGAAAATTACAACTCAATTGATATAATTTGGGTCTGTTTTTTTTTTATTCTGTACAATAAAATTTGCACAAATAACTGATAAATATATAACTCAATCCAACACTTGTTTTATTTTTACACACAACCTGCAGTTAAGTAAAAAACTGAAGCAACCCTGTTGTAGAGAACAGAAACTTTTATCAGTTACACTTTTGGAGATTATGTTTTTGTATTCATAATCTTATTTACTTGTATATTCCTAGTAAGGCTAATCTAAGATGAAATAAAGTGCAGAATATGGGAGAGAAAACTGTTTTCCAATACTGCCATAGCACGCTGATTAAAGAGATGCAGTCGATGGAAAAGCTGCATCTTTGTGGGCTTTACGTGATAAATGCTGCCCCCTGCTGGATGAGATATTCAACCACAGCTGAATAAAATCTGACATATAAAGAGAACAAAGCAGACCACCTGCATGTACTCATCTGACACTTTATTAGATACACCTATTCAACTGCTTATTGAGGCAAATGCCTAATCATCCAATCACACAGCACAACTCAATGCATTTAAACATGCAGCTATGGTCAAAGAGACCTGCTGGAGTTCATAATGGGCGTCATACTGAGAAGGAAAGCTGATTTACTTGGTGTTGAATGTTGCATTGTTATTGGTGCCACAAAAGCTGCTCTGATTATTTGTGAAACTGCTAATCTTGTGAGGTTTTCACATAAAACCATCTCTTGGGTTGACTGAGAATGGTCAGAAAAAGACCAAATATCTCATGGGTAACAGTTATTGAGGCAGAGGTCAGAGGAAAAAGGCCAAAGTGGTTTAAAGGAGACATATCATGCTGATGCATGATTTAATACTTACATATAATATAATAAATTTGAAAACAAGACCTTACACCCCCTTCATTTTCAAAAAATGAGATATTGCATTTTTTCTGATATCCTAGAACCAGATTTGATGCCTCTGAAAATAGGTCATTGCGAGATGTCCGCGAGATTTAAATCGTCGTGACGACACGAGGTACCTTTCTTTTTATTGGAGTAATCTGATAAAACACTTCCTGTGAAGTCCGTTAGCCACAAAACCGTCACCGAGGAACACCGAGGCCCCTACAGGCCAGGAACATACCTGGCCTGTAGGGGGACTCAATACGCGGTTGCTGCTCTGAGCCTGCTGGAAAATACAGTAGAAGAAGAAGGACAGGCTGGCTGTACCCCCGATAGAACTGACCAATCAGAGCACAAAGAGCTGTGACGTTGCGAGGTAACTTTAGGTCAGCCTGGAAACCAAGTGTTTCAACGAGAGCTTGATAATGGCCTAAAATGAGGATTTTGAGAACGCTATTGTGGGGCAATGAAGGAACTAAATGACTTGCACTGAGGGCAGAAATGCTTTACAGGCATCCTAGTCTGGCATAGTGAAAAGGAGAAACAAGCATGATATGTCTCCTTTAAGATGAAAGAAAAGCAGGGGCATAAAAGAAATGTTTCAACCCAAGTATGCAGAGGTCCCTTTCTGAATGCACTGTATATTGAGTCTTAAAGCAAATATTGCTCAGCTAAATAATAACACCTTTGCAACTTCTGAAGCTAAAAACAGGAAACAGGCTACAATTTGGGCAAACTCACCAAACCTGAACAAAGCATTCAATGTTTCCTGGTCTGATGAGTTTATTTCAGACAACAGGGTCAGAATTGGGCATAAAAACATTGAAGCACGGATCCATCCTGTCTTATAGCAGTCATTCAGGGAGTGGTGGTGGTGTTCATGGTATGGGGGATATTTTATTGGCTCTTTTTCAGTCCCTTATTACCAACTGAGCACTGTTTAATTGCCAAAGCCTAAAAGACAATTGTTGCTAACAGTTCCCATCATCCGATGACTACTTCCTGCTAAATAACAGACTGTCAAAGCGCTCAGATCATCCTACATTTTTGAAGACACATTTTAAACTTTGAATACTCACATGGGTTAGCCACAGGAATCCACGTGTAGAGTTCGTTGTGGTACGGCACCGTGTCGAACTCACTGCACAACATCTCACGAAACAATGGCGTGTTCATCTGACAAGGTTTAGTGTTGCAGGTACGATAACGTTTCCTTTCTCCTGTGCAGTACTTTCCCCCAAACTCTGGTCTAAAGAGGAAAAGATTCACACTTTGAATCCATATTTATTTATTAATTTCACATACAGTAATCATGTCCTGAAATGCATATATCACATTTTAAGATATGTCATTTTCAGGGACTTAAAACACTTAAGGAAACATGCAGGCTATCAATTTTTATTAACTCTAAATGCAAATAAAACAAATTAAGAGATGTTCTGCTGTTTAATATTAGTGTGGCATATTTTTTGATAAATTGTTATGAATTATATAAATACAATAAAACGACAAAATGAAACAACTACACAAAACATAAAGGCCTAGACTGCACTGATTCATAACTCCTGCAAAACTGAATAAAAAAATATAAGTTAATTTAAGATGTGCCTAATTTTCTTCTTATGTGTCTTCTTGTAAGCTTGTTGGTGCAGCTGATAGCTATTCAATACATTTACATGGTCTTTACATTTACATATAACAACTCAGAAGCTCTGATTTCAGCACAAAGTGATGAAAGAGATTGAAAATAGGTGGGTGAATGGCCCGGATATATTTTTGTGAAATTACTCAGTGGGGAAATTTCAGGGGAATATTCAATACCAAATGACTACATGGAGTCACTATTGTACTACTATAGTATCAAAACTCCTCAACTACCTAACCAGGGATTGTTGTTCGAGAGAAATTTGCAGCATTTGCACAAAACAATTTGATTCTAAGGTTTTCCTCGGCAGTTAATCTCAGGCATCGTCATAGGCACATGAGTTAATTCATTTTAAATTTGTAGTCTGATACTAAGCTAGTTTTAGTAGTTTTGCAGTACCCTTTTACGACTATTTTTTTTACTGTATAGAACTGTATCTACAAAGAGAAATCAAACAAAAATAAAAGAAATACAGTGTGCCTCTTACTTTGGGTTGTTACATTCCCTTTCTGCTGACTGAACTCCAGTCCCACATGTCCTGGAGCAGAAAGACCAGGTGCTCCACTGTCCCCAGGCTCCATTCACAGTTTCAGGTAGTTTGCCCACAATCACACACTCTCCACTGATACACCACTGAGGAGAAGAACATGCTGGTAAGATCATTCAAACAGCAGGAGACATAAGACTCATTTAATACTCTTGGCTCTTCAACATAAATACATCCATATCATCCTGCAAACTATCTCCATCCCTCAGGCTTATGTAACTCAAACCCTGACAAGACAAAGAACCTGGCAACAACATGCACCTTCTCAGGTCCACAGCGAGTGCCGTCAATGGGTGAGTCCAGTTTGGAACGACACGAGCCGTTAACCGAGCACCAAAGAATTTGGCAAACGTTCTGTAGGAAAAAAGACACCCCAAAATATTAAAAACATTTTATAATGGGGACTTAGGTTTTGGTAAGCACTTTGGTGAAGAGCACTCACATCAACCTCATGGCAGAAAGTGGCATTAGGACCGTACTGCAGCTGGCACTGGTGGTGTGTGGTGTAGCGGACCCCTAGGCGAGCCAGTGGGGTGGTCAGGTCTCTTTTAGAAGGACGGTCATCAAGACAAAAGCCCCAGCCTCGACTAAAAAGCACAAACAAAAGGCACAAGGTTTGGTGGCTGGTAGAGAAATGAACTTAGACAGACCGAGAAAAGAAGAGAAATCTTGAGTTACTGTTGGAATGGCCGGGAGAAGGGCCTGTTTATTAGAGTATGAGACCCTTTCTTGAGTGGTATCAAAAAGATTGATGGCTTTCAAACTGCATTTGGGTCAGGTATATGATGTATGACTTTAGACATTTAAGTATTCTTTTGTTTTTTAATTTAATTTGTTTCATTTTATACCTGGAGTGGACAGTTGTATCTAACAATTTATTTTGCTGTAGCTGTTTTTTTTAAACAGATCAGTCTAAAAGAAAAAGAAAAACAGAGTAAAGAAATAACTGATTTATTGACTTCTACTTTTGTAAAAATGTGACCAGTTATTAAATATTTAAAATAATCTTCACAAGGAGATTATTAAAATAACTGTTTTACCGCTTGTGTTTTATTTGTTTTAAGGATAAAACTTTCAGTCCCCCTTTACAGCACCTACGATGGTTTTGTCATATGCAGATAAGAGTCTTTATTCACAAAACATCCCTCTAAATTGGAATGTAAAAAATATTTATACACTTAGAAATATCTCAATATTTAAAGTTAATAATCTAGAGAAATTCAGGAAACATCTCATATTGTAATTCAGCTTCTAGCCACTAGCTGGCAGCAGGCATTCAGGCATTTGTCTACAATTACTTTATTATTGATTATTTCTGACACTATCAGGCTTAAGTTTATCCATATTGCAGGGACCATGCTTTGTATACAAAACACCAACTACAAACTGTATTTTTATGCATATAACATTGTAGGTTAGTATTACTGTTTTAGTAATAGTAATAGTATTACTGTTTGACTAATACTCCAGCCTCTGAACAAAAACTCAACTGCACTTTAACTTCTGCCCCAAACCTGTTGTAGCATAGCACCTAATTTTACTTTAATACTGTTTAACCTCATACTAATAGGTTTGTCCACTGTGTTTGATGTGTAATGTCATACTGTGCATCCATGTTTTCTTTATACCATACCACTTTTCATTTAGTGCACAAAATGTCACTTTACTTTTATATAACTGGACATCTATGGCAGAGGCTAACTATTAGGTCACTTAAATTTCAATCCCTATTACATATCTTATACTGTCCTGTATAAAACAACTAAATCCCTTGTATAATATTTATATAATAACTGCTTCATTTTAATTATTTAACCTTAACTATTCTTTATTTTGTTATCTCCTGCACGCTTCATTGTCCAGTACTGATGTAACACTCAGATTTCTCCTTTAGGAATCAATAAAGGTTGAACTCATCCTATATTTATAAAGCTTAGCATTTTACTTGGCAAGGGGAGTTAATAGGAATTCAGGTCACAGTAACAAAGTGCTCATAGAGATCAAGCTTTGTACCTTTTAATTTTAACTGACATGAAATCATCTATACACACTACAGCTATCTTATCATTTGAACTGATATGCTAATGTTAAGAATTTCAATTACAAATTCAAATATTTATCTGCAGTAATTGATTGTGGGATGCAATGCTTTTATACACCACATCTTTCTAACTAAAAGAGTCTTTTAAATATTTTATAGGATTAAAAAGCCAGCACACTGCATGAATGAAAAATACAGTTTCTAAATCATTTTATTTATTGTTGGTTCCTTTAACATTTATAAATAACACTGTCCATTACAGGGACAGAAATATTGTCAGTAACTGTTACAGAGAGAGTGAGAGGGAGACAACTGTTGAACTGGCGGCCAGGGGCTGCAATAAAATATAAACAACATTCCAAATTTTTAAAATAAAGAAGAAACTATAATATCTTACTATTGCACAAAAATGTCAATATGACATTGCACAACAAAATATCACAATATACTATTGTATCATTTTCGTTAACACCTATAGTGATGTATGGAATCATCACTTATTTATCGGGATACCTTTTGTCATTTATCAGGATATGTTTTATAGGGATGTATGCTTTCAAATTCTTGAAAACATACATCCCTATAGCTGATTCTTTCAGTCAGGTGTATCCCCGATAATAACTTTTTGTGTCAGCTGTCAAACAGACTGTTTGGCAGCATGTCACTAATAATCTCACCTGACAACTTCTGGCTTTACAAATAACAATTCAGAAATAACAAGTCCTTGACAGACGGTTTCATGTGATTTTGAGAATCATAGAGAGGCTTCAGAGTCAATTACCATCTACTTTATTACACAGCAAAAAGACAGAAAAAAAGCTTTAAGAAAAACAAGATAATTTATACATCTTGGTGAAAAGAAAGTCTGAGCCCTGCACAACAGAAGCAAAACTGGCAAGGCAGGGAGGAATTCTCCATCTACGACACCTTAAGCAGAGAGTCAATACCAAATATGTTCAGAAAAAGTGCTCAAGCGTGAGCGCCCTCTAGTGTTCCCTCTGTCTCACCCATCTGGCTCCACAGTTATCCCTCTTCTCTTTGTCTTTTAGAGACTTAGTGTTTTCATTTGCTTTTACTGTTTCCGGCACACACCACTCCCTCTGCGGTTTGTGAATCATTTTCTAATCCTTAATTTAATCTGTAAAGATATATCCAGAATCTAGTTACTCCCACTTCCTCCATGATTGTGCAATCAAAGTTAGTCACTCAGTCTTTTAAAAACTCACAAAAACAGTTAAAAGCTGATCTAACTGTGCCTTTGTGTCCCTTCCCACAACCACAGAATAAAATAAGAATTCAGTCTTACTCAAGGAAGCGTGTGATGTATTCTTTGGAGCAGGACGACCAAGTGAGAGGCGAGCTGTCATACATCAGCTGCCTGGACATGATGAACGGGTGTTTCCCCTCCAGCTCACAGTCGTTTCCCTGACCGTCATGATGGATACCAAAGCTGGGTGCAAACACAACCAAAACAAAACAAGGAGAACATATCATTAGACAAATATTTTACAAAAAAAGGTCTTGAAGCTGAGGACAGTGTAGTGGAGGCCTTAATTTGATACATTTGTGTTTTAGTTCAAGCTCATGGTGAACAGGGAGGTCATTATAACCTGTTTTAAATCATTCATTTTTCTGTAGTTTGACTGTTGCAGCTCCCACTAAAGTTGTGCAGGCATGAGGTAATTTTGTAGGCAAGCACATAAGCTAGCATCACACTGGTTCCCACAGCTGCAAGTCCACTGAAAGCCTTGGGGATTTTTCACTGTGCTTTGGATCATTGCTGATAATAAGCTCTGTGGAGAACAAGAGGATTATAAAACTAAAATGGTCAGCTTTTTGCGAAAAGCTTTTAGTAAGCTACCATGAACCTACAACATGGTGATTCAACTTAAAAGCATCTACAGCACTTCTAATGTCTAACATCTCGCTGAGGCCTCTTTTTTGAGAATTTCCTCATGCCAAATGATCTGATAATGTCTTGGTTTTGTTGGCTGTTGCATTAGAGTATGAATAACTGATTACTAAAAAATAATCAGAATGCTTGCCCTTTTTCTGTTGGCCATTTTTTTTCCTTGATAGCAAGGACAACTGTTGGCAACTGTTATTTTAAACACTTCACAACAGTTTATGATTCAAAAGCAGGCAACAGCAGAAGCATTTGATTTTCTACCATTACACATTAAAATCTTATGGACCCGTGTAAACCATGAAGCTTATTTCAGGTATTTATCTGAAGCAGGTATTCTAAAACCCATTTACTCTCGCTGGTTGGGAATAAAGAAATGCTAAATGCTAACTCACTGCCACATTTTTGGACTCATTCCAGCACCGCTCTATTAGTAATGAGGCTGCAGCTACATGTTTTGACAGCTAATTTGGCAGATAAACAGACATTGGAGTGCTTCCAGTGCTCAAAAATATTAGTAGTTCAAATGTGCGACATACCTTTTGTGCATGGGAATATCATCAATCATATATAATAATTAAGGACCTCCATGTCTAACAGTGCAATGCCTATTTTTATTTTTATTCAACCTTTATTTAGCCAGATTAGAACCATTGAGATAAGGGATCTCTTTTCCAAGAGAGGCTTGACTGAGAATGGCAGAAACATGCAGTTTCAACAAACACAAACTCATATGGTACACATTAAATAGTGAAATCAATAATAATTCATCAATTTAAACAGTTGTATTGTAAAAGCCTAGATTCTGATTTTTTTAAAGATTTAAAGCAGTTGGGGCTGCTATGCTTTGTTCTGATGGTTGATCTTGGAGGAATTTTCAAAAACTACATTTAAAGAAACACACACAGACCTGTGTCCCATTTCATGAGCAACGGTGAAGGCCACAGGTAGACCCGAGTCCTCGTTGATGTTGCAGCTGCGATGCGGCTGACACATCCCAGACAGATGGGACAGGCCCAGAGTCTCACAGGGCTGGTTGCTGCCAGCACAGATGTCTTTCCTTTGGCAAACAAATGGAAACATTAGTTGTGTGCATGGAAAAGAGCCAAAAATTCAGAGCATGACATTTCATTTGTTTAGGATAGTTCTGATAAACTAATGCACAAGGGTCATTACAGAAGAGGTCCAAACTTGACTTTTCAAACAAGTAAAAATTTAAACATATATCAGTACATATTTGGCACCACAGCAACAAAACAGGTTGAGGATAGGGCCAAACAAATGTATATTTACTTGGCCCTATCCTTGACCTGTTCTGCCCAAAATTCTGGCAGCACCTCAGGGATCCAAATTTCTTGTGTGTCAAATACCAACCTGCAAGCTTTCTCCTGCAAACTGCAAACTTTGCACAAATACATCCACAACACTTCTTAAAAACTGCCAATATATCTACGCAAATCAGAAAATATCCTATGCTCTTATCTTAGAGCAGCTTTTAGTGAAATATGCCTGTTTTTTTTTAGTTCTTTATCACTTTTATACTTTTTAGATATTCATTCAGGGGCTTTTACCTTTATTTTGATAAGAAAGTCGATAAAGTGGGGTGCTGGTTTGGCGGAGTGGTTAGCAACCAGGCACCCCATGTACATACTTCTGCCGGTCCAGGTTCGAATCCCGCCTGTGACCAGTTTGCAGAGTGTCTTCCCTACTCTCTCACCCCCTTTCACAAGCCTATCCACTGTCTCTCTCCTATCATTAAAGGCACAAAATGCCCCAAAAAATACATTTAAAAAAAAGAAAGTCGATAAAGTCTGAAACTGTAAAATGTAGGAGAGTGAGGATTTGCATGTGGGAAGGGATGTGAGCCACAGACCAGATTTTTGCTTGATTCATCTGCTTCGTAAGAACAGTCTCCAGAAAGAAGGCCTGCAAACTCTTCTGAGCTCCTCACAGCTCAGAGTCTTTTTAATACAACTTATAATTCAAATATTAGAGATGGCATAGTTCATGATTGTATCATGTAGTATTAAAGATATCAAAGTATCAGAATATCTGACTGTCCCACACGTGTGCTGCTCACCTGGTGATCAGCACGGCCACGTCATGATGGGCTGGATGTGTGTCACTCTGTGGGTTCAGGTTCTTCTGCCAGGCACAGAAGCTGGACAGAGTGGAGTCTGCATGATGAATTATCTTTAACCCTTTCTGAAAAAAAAGCAAATGAAAATGATTATTTAATAAGTTGGACATGATGATGAAGACTGAGAGCAGATGTTAATAACTTCTTTGCACAGGATTTCTCTTGTCAGTACGACATACCACTGTTTAGTGATGCAACATTTATTGGGGCAAGGACTGGTGCATATCTAAAGAGAGAGATTCAGTTTGTGTCAAAGGTTTGTTACTTAAGTGCATATGTGGTTTTATATTCAATTTGCAGAATAATTTCCATAGAAAAACACATTTTGTGAACATCTCAGCAGAGCCCAATCACATTTTACAGACACACGAACTGTCCTACGTTACAAGTCGCCCTGATGCGTCTCTCCGTCAGTCCTGAATTATGGTAATGTCGTCTTTATGCTGTTACTTCAACTCACAAAGTCCGAAACTTAATCCATCACTCTGCTCATGTAGTCATGAAACACAAAATTGTCTAATATCCCAGGTTGTTGATAATAACTCTGTATGAGGTAGAAAAGTCACTTTCAGCTTTTATGTTGTAGTTATGTTTGAATTCTTACTTTAGTTCTTTTGGTCAAAACAGTTTTATCATATTACATTATGTTATCAGCATAGTTGAGTCTTTGGTTGCACAAGAGAAGCTCTTTGATTTGGCTATGAGGGAACTGAGGGAGACTTTTTATGTTTTCACATTTTAGAGACTGAATTATTCATGGCTGCGTCAAGAACAATAAGCATCTTAATCAACCATGGTTCCACTGGCACTTTAAATTGAGGTGTCAATGCTCCTATACGTGACTTGTGAAAGCTGATGTTTCTTGGACTATTGGTTAGACAAGAGGCATTTTTAGATGTCAGTGGCTCAGTCTAAGTGCACTCTGTCAGTTATTGGTAGGCTTGTGTCGCTCCGGCTGTCACATGGCTATGTGTCCTCAGGTATGACACTTAAACTTGAATTGCTCACACTGCTGTCTTAGTGGCATGTATAAGTGTAAGGTAATACAAATGGATAAGTCACAAAGAAATTATTGACCATCAGTGAGTGAGTTGGAGGATGAATGGGTGACATGAGTGTAAAGCTGTCTGAGTATTCTGAAAGACTAGAAAAGCACTGTTTAAGTATTTACTTTACCGGAGTTGGTCTAAGTTTTATTCATTCATTTATTAATTCATTTTCATATATTCATTTTCAATTTTTAATCCATATAAAGTACATTTAAAAAATCCTAAATAATATTTGAGGCTTATATAAAGGTCGGATCTGACAGATGTGTTTCAAAAGTATGGTATGTAATAAATGCATGCTAATGTTTAATGGATTTTAAATTTCCATCTGATGCACAGAGAGCTTGAATTACAGCCACGTGAAGAAGACTCTCCCTTTTAATCTCATGCTCTTACTACTCCTATAAAGAAACTTCATTAAAACATGTTTAAGTTTATGAGACATCTCTTGAAGGAAAGCATTACCTCGTCTCCCTGCAGCAGAATGAGTCGTACCAAGATGACGTGGATTGCATTCCCAATACTGGCATCATGGAAGATCCCAGCCACCTACCAATGAAGAACAATTGTGCTTGGGCAAGGAACGGTAAGGATACTTCATTTATGTAGCACTACTTAAATGCAAGTGCTTTACAGAGAATAACAAAGCATGTATGACATTAGGAGCACTAGAAGATATGAGAATTGGCAAAAAATATACATGTTCAAGTTCAGGATAAAATCTTCAACACCGAGCTTCAATGTAAATCACACTTCATTAAAATAAAACATTAAACATTTTGATATGTAAAGAGTCAACAATTCTTTACCATGTTCATGATTGTGAAGATGTAGGACTCCACATTATCAGTGCCATGGTACTCTATGAGTTTGGCGTCAGCCACCACCATGGTCTCCACCCAGCGCTCTCTGCTGACCGAGCGCTGCGAGCGGGACTCCCCCCTCCGTTGCTCCCTCTCCCACTCCTCCCTCTCCCTCTCCGCCTGCACAGAGTCACTCGGATCATCTGAAGCATAAATAACAGCAGACATCATTTGCAGCTCACTCATTTGACAGTGAAAATGCTCATTTGTGTACAATTCCACAAACATCTGCAGAATTTTACGGTGCAGGAAAACACATTCAGACACATACCTTGTACTCCACAGGGGCTGGGTGGTTTGTTGGACTGCAGGCTACGCTTTTTTCTTTGGCTCTCTGTAACTCTTGGATAGATAACATGAGGCTCTGGAGTCCCTACAGGCTGAGCAGGAGAGTTCTGGACAGGTTCAATAAAAAAGTGTCCCTCTGGTAGGGAGAAGAAGCCTCTCTGTGGAAAATAAAATAACATACATGTGAAAATGAGGTAGGAAACAGCTATTAATCATGTTTAAGTGTTTTCCACTAAAAAATAACCCAATGTTTAGATGCATTATACTTAATGAGAATATGACTGAAACAGAAGAACTGCAGTCTGACATGCTCTAGGGAACAAACTAGGTTCATGAGGAAACAACCATTTTAAACTTAATAAGGTCTCAGGAATGAAAAAGAGCATGATGAAAATTTCCTCATTAACACTCCCTGCACATTTTCTGTGGCATCAAAATATGAGGACATTTTTGAGTCAGTCTTTATATTTCTTGTACATGGTTCCACATCAGACTTAAACCCCTTTGTGCACAACAGCACAAACAAAACAACCAAAACTACTTCCGTCAGGACCACTTTGTCAAGAAAAGGAAAAATGAGCAGTTATTTGACTTAGCTTTATTTCCATTTATGCAAGGATTTTATTTAGCTGGATGTGATGGGGCCTCTCCCTGTATTTTCATGATAGTGAAAGACCTAATCAGGGTCTAACCAGGAACAGAACAGATACTGCCCTTCTTGAAACCCACAAGGTGAGCATGAGGCAGGAAGAGAAGCAGCAAAATGCCCCCAGATCAAAAACAATAACAGCTGACCTTGGTCAATTTACAGAATAGCATAAAGGTGGAGATGAGGTGGAGGAGGGTTGTAAAGCAGCTTGCGGCGAGAGCAGTGAAGAGTTAGAAGGGCAGAGCAGCATCAGTAAGGTGGTGTGAGTGCATTTAGCCAATGGCAGCTTAGTGCTCAGCTGGATGTCAGCAGTGATGGACTAGCTTTGGATCAGCTGTACCCGAAGTAGGATGCTGGCATGTTAGAAATCTTGGCTCCTTGTGTCCTGCCATAACTATCGCTATGTTAGATTTACTAAAACTGAACAGAATCTGAACAGTATTGGAAAGAGGCTTTCAATGGCCTTTAATCCCTAAATCAAAAAAAAAACCTAAGTCTTATGCAGGAGCCCTTTGTTTTATCATTTTTGACCTCAATTCAAAAGATTTTGTCAGGGGAAGAAAGACTTTTGAAGCCAAAATCGGAGCTCTTCCAACATACATCCATGAATATCATTCTAAATGCAAAAAATTTTAACTAAAACAAAAAGTATAATGCTATTCATATAAAACTTTTTCTTGCCTTTAGCTATAACATGTTCTGTATGCAAAGATACTCTCTGTTCGTTTAGTATGCTGTCTGTATCCTGATGTTTTGTCATTACATATCCATGCTTTTTCGAGCAGATGGTGCAAATAAAATTTTTGTATCCTGCAGGTGTAGATTTAGTCTGCTTTTAAGGACTACTTCGTAAGTTTCAGTTTAATTTCCAGTGTATCTCCCGCTCAACTTTGAGGAAAGAGGAAAAGCATAGAACTACAGGAGACAGAATAAGCCCAACAAAGATCCTACAATTGTTCTGTTTTGACAGATGATCACATAGAACATCCCTGTTTACAAGAAAAATGAACATGTACATTTCAACACCTGTCCTCTCTCACTTGCTCCGTAAATTGTGGCTGATGGGTTTGATCGGGGTAAGAAACTACATTTGTGCAAGGGCAAGTTTTTTGCTTGACAAATGTTACAGGAGGCAGATTTTTTACAACAATAAATACTATTCTTTTTGGTTAAACAACATCTTGTTAGTTTATTTTTTCCAAATGTTATTTATGTCTTAGCCTTAAAAGTGTGGATCAGTCCCTATGATCCATACTGCTGCAATGGGAAATGGAACAATTAAGACATTTTTCCTCCATCTTTCTGAGGCTGTCATGTTTTCCATTACTGGATTTTACTCTCAATTTACTCATTCCCCTTGTTAAATACTGACTAAAATGACTGTCAGGTGTCAGGTGAAAAATGAAGTCATACTTGATAAAACTGTTTCGATCTACATTGTCTTGGGGCAAGATTGGAAGTTGTCAAGGGCCTGATGTGGCGGGCCGCCTGTTGATGATCACTAAGCTTGGTCATTGACCAACATGACGCCCTGTGGCACATGGTTATAGCCTGCTGACTAAAAGAAAAAAAAATGTTGCAGATTTAAGTTCCTCAAAAAGGCTGAATTTTAAAAATGGATCTCACATTTATATGATATCTACAAGTTTTGTTTTTTTTTTAAATGTATATTTTTAGGCATTTTGTGCCTTTATTGACAGGAGAGAGACAGTGGATAGGCTTGTGAAAGAGGGTGAGAGAGTAGGGGAAGACACTCTGCAAACTGGTCACAGGTGGGATTCAAACCTGGACCGGCAGAAGCATGTACATGGGGTGCTAACCACTACGCCAAACCAGCACCCCCTGATATCTACAAGTTTAACAAATATATCTCAAAAGTCATTCAAATGTACATGGTTTGGACTTTCTCTGGCACAGTAAGCTGTAAAGGTCGTTTCTGAGTAATTTCCATCATTAGCTCTCAGATCTGAAAATGAACCTTTCTCCTTCCCTCAGGCACATTCTCTGTCTGCTGCAGCAGCAATAAAGAGACTCTTTTCCTAAGTATGCCATGCATGTTCTTACTGGTGCAGTCTATTTACTCGCTGATGACTGCTGAACACACACATTGACAAGAACAAGACACACACCTCTGCACCCATATGAACATAAATACATGCATGCTAACACATGAAAAGAGGCTTCTGTGTAATCTTTGACTTTTCCTTGTAAACGCACACATTATGAACCTCCAGATCACTGCTTACGAGCTCCATTCACTGAGGTGATTGTGTGCGAGTGGGAGTCTATTGGGGGAAAGTTTTGTGTCAAACTGAGTCCAAACAAGCCCGGACTGTTCTGACTGAACTCCTCCCTCGCTCCTTAAAACAACTGGCAAACGGTGGAGTGAGAGGAGGAGGGATACATTATTCCTCGGACAGGAAAAGCTGACAAAAGAAGTTCAGCTGAGTCTAACAGTTATTATTTGAGGCATTGATGTCAAAGTTGAAACACAAAAGAAAAAAGGATTCCCTCAAAAGGAAGAAAAGCTTTATAAATACACAATATTAAGGCATAGTTAAGAATTAAAGAAGTATTTTTCAAATATTTATCATCTAAATTATATAGCATTACATATCAACTTATCTGTTATCGTGGGTGTGGGCTGAAATCGTGGACTCTATGATATCACTGTGTCCACACACCAGCACAGCCCAAACTAACTTTGTACAGTTGTTTAAATACTTTCATTATGAACAAATATATTGAACTTTGACTGTCTATAATTTTATGTAAAATGCCACTTTAAGGGGGTGCCAATAGCCTAGCAGCTATGTCTACATATCCCTTTCCCAGAGGCTGTTATCTAGGTGCAGGTGCAGACTCCATCTGTGGTCCCTTTCCCCAATGACAGAGGCAACGGGATGAAATAAACTGTTATGTGAGCATTTTTAAGCTTTTTGTCTTACTTAGTTTATTATTTTTAGCATTATGCAATAAGACTTTACTCTGTAGTTAAAACAATAGAAAGGCATGTTGGAAACGTTTTTTGGACAAGTTTTAAATTCAAACTCATAAACTTATGTTTGGTAGATTATAAATGAATGTTTTAAAATATTAAGGCCCTTGTCATTCACAGCCTCTCAAATGGTCCCAACCCCTCCCCTTTAAATATTACTTAGACACAAAGTTAGAAATAGTTGACTGTTATGTTCTGGGAAAGCATTACTAAGGTATATGAAAGTTCCAATTTATCATTTATGAACTCTTCAATCACTTTCTATATTTAAAGTCCAGTATTGTGCATCTCTTGATAATGTATCATATATTTGTATGAATGTTTTACAGATTATGTACTCTAACCCCACCACCCTACTGATGCATCAATCAAGCATTTAAAGCTCTGTTAACAAACAAAATAGTATTCATCCATCCATTATCTATTCCACTTATCTATGTCGGGATCACAAAGGTTGGTTCCTGTCCCGAGTGACAGTGATTGCAAGCAAATCCCAGTGACACATAGAGAGACAGACAACCAGTCACACTCACACAGATGCTTAAGGAGAATTTAGAGTCACTGATTAACCAAATTAGGATGGTTTTGCTCTGTGGGAAGAAACTGGAGTGCCCAGAGAAAACCAAAACATGCACAGGGAGAACTTGCAAACTTCACACAAAAAAGGCCTTGACCGACACAGGGTTCAAACCATCAACCTTCTTGCTGTGAGGCATGGGTACTACCTTCTGCTCTGTATATATATACGGAGAGAGAGGTGTTCAGTATTCCCTAATGCTTACTAGTGTGTAATTATCATTTGGAAATCTGGATAATAAATCAGACTCCTGAGTTTTTTCAGTGTGTTCACAGGAGAATAACACATGTAGAAAATTAGGCCATACATTTGGTCCTGTTGTGGGTCCAGGGGGTCTACCCCGCAGCTTGCTGGAGTTACGCTCTGAGCTGTTTTCTGGGTCATCCAGACAAGTTTTGTATGTGGTCCTGGAAACATGTGTTTAAAGCACATTTGTCCAACAGCCTGCCGAGCTCTGACGGGGTGTCTCATTTCTCCATTCAGGGAGTTCAGAAAGTACAAATCCAGAGGACTCCCCTCCTTTGGAAAGACTGCATTACTCCACCTGTTGCACTGCAGCTTGAATAATGAAAGAGGGAGCACAGAGACACATGTAGGTAGGATTTCTGAGGTTGATCTTCCATATGTGAAATGTCCAGATAGAAAACACCAAGTCAGAAACTGTTGAGAGCAGTCTTCTGTATACGCCTGAGGTTTGCTCATTTTCAAACTCAGATTAAATAGTTTTGAGAAAATGTTTCTCACTGACTCACAATGTGGACATCGGCCAGTGGTCCCTGAGATGTGGGTGGACTCATCATAAAGCATGCAGGCTGATAGGTCTGTAATCAACTGGGAACATTTCCCATAGGGAGGAAGCAGCTGATTTCAGCTGCAGCTCTATGTCTCAATTCATTTAATAAGACCGAATTTAACCAAAGAAATATTTAATAATTAGGCCACATCAGCAACAGCTGAGGCTGAGGACATTAAGTTCATCTGGATCTTTTTTGTGAGCACAATATCTCAAGGAGTCTTTTAGATGTTTTCCCTCAAACTTGCACAAAAAGTCACACATCATGAAAGATGAACCAAAGCCCTGTTTCCACCAAGTGGTCAGGAATGGATCGGAACAGTCTGGCTCTCGCTGGATCGGTAAAGCCTGATCCTGTTTGCCTTTCCACAGCCAACAGAACCCTACTTGGTAGGCAGTGTACAACCCAGATGCCAATATTATGGCATCATAGCAGCGCAGCGATTTTGAAGTTTATATCTCAAAAATGCTTTTGTGGACTCTGTCAACTTTACACACATATTCTCTCAATGACAGAAAAAGCTGAATAAGTCTCCAAGAACACATTTACAGATCATTAAGCCTGACGCCCAGTCTTAACTTGTGAACTCCTTGTTCACAGGGTTCACAATGTTTTTTTTTTTTTTTTTTACATTTTCACAAAAAGTCTTCAGTGGGCTTGAGAAAGAACTGTTTTGATCTAAGGGTTAAAAGGTCAAGGTCATTGTACCTCTTGCTCATCTTTTCTTGTGAACATCCTTTTTCAAGAATGCTTTGAGTGATTTTAGTCAAACATTCAAAAAATGTCCACTCTGACTAAAGATTACACTGGTTAAAGTCTAAGGACAGTGACCCTTATGTTTATTTTGTGCACGTAACTTTAATACCTCAGATAGAAATGCTCAGAGAGCACAAACATTTACCAAGGCATTTATGGTCAATGGATGGTCAGCTGAATATGCATGTGCCCCCGATCCAGTCTGAGGTAAAAATTCCAATCTTGATCTTGATACAAACTTAATTGTTGATTTTCATGGGCACATATGGAATCTGCATAATTTTTTTCAAACACCACTGACATCAATGAAAGCCAAGCTATCATTTATGTTAAAAAATCTTTTAAAAACTTCCTGGATCAGGATCACCACCAAAATTTGATCACCTCCTCTGTCCTGACAAACAGTCTCAGAAAATGTAGAATCTGTTGATAACTTTGGTTTATCCTGCATACAAACACTCAGACAGGCTAACAAAAGCCACCGCAGCATAATCTTATGGCTGTGGAAAAACTGCATTGAGGACTTTTATTGAAACTTTGCTAAAATGTCTTCAAATATAATGTAAAGTGAACTGACTACATTTTGGGTTTCTAAGAGGGTCATTGGGGCTCATGACTATCATCCCCAGCCCTTCTTCTTAATCCACAACTCTCTTACTGTGCAGCACTTGTTCACCTCACAGATAAAACCACCATGTGGTAGTTCTGATGTTTTATTTGCATCAACCTCATACAAAAAATAAATATATTTATTCTGAGAATGAGGTCTGAGCTTCTCTGTCATAATGCCTTCTTGCCTTCACTCACACTGTTTGTTTCCCTGAAATAATCTTCCAAGAGAGTCCCTGCAGAAGAAAGCAGGTGGTGGAAATCAACCAGGGAGGAATGCTGCAAAGAGGCCCATCCAAACATTCAGACCATTGCTCTGCATTAACTTTATTATCTGCATACCAAATGCAGACCTACTGTGCAGCACAGCCTGCAAAGTTTCACTCCAGCAGTGTGTGGCTGTGGTGTTGCTTATGATCCTTATTGTGATCCTTAAATTACCACGTACAGATCCTATGTGATGTCTGCACTCAACAGGCCAAGACGACATGAAAGGAACCGCGACTTTGTTTTCCATCCAGGACAAAAGTAAGGGATTACTCAGCAGCAGTTTTTGACCTAAATCCTGAATGCTCTGCCAGCTGAAATGGCCTCGGCCTGGAGTTCACTTTGCACTTTCACCACCTCTCCTCCTTCTCCCTCTCTATTAATCCCCCTCTCCTGACCCAGAGGAAGCGTGTTGGGGTGTGAGGTGCCAGAGCCAGGGGAGGTTACCATAACACAGGTCTCTGTTCTAAATACACAGGCCATGTGGAACTGCTTTACCTCTGTTTCCTGCTTCTGTGGGTTTTGTTGTGCTGGCCAACTGGGCCTGGAATAAAGTGTATGTGCTGTTATGCAGCCTGTGGCCTCTGCAAAGATTAGTGGGACACAAGGAGGGGTGGGGGTGGATGGTGCTCGTTGCAGCAATAAGATCAACCACAGTCATGTCAAGCAGGCAAACTTTGATTCTCAAATGAATATTTCTGAATATGTCAGGTTTGACTGTGCCTACATGCCTTCATTTTTCTTACACTTAAAAGGATAATTGTGCCCAAGAGCTAATTTATTCCATGGAGGTCAAACACATTATCATTTTTCATCAGCATAGTGCGAAGAAACATGCTCTAAAGTGGGGATACAATGGGTCTGAACTTGCATACAGTGCCTCAGGGATCACAAAAGACTATGCTGGAAGAGTTTGGTTTCTTTGCTTCTATTAAAGGTTTTCCCATAGATGGACAGCCACAGCAGCCTCCACCCAATTACTCTGCTTCTCACATGTACAGTCGACAGAGAAGGTGGGCGTAACCTGAACTTAAAGACATAATCACATGTAACCTGCACACACCATGGAAGAGCCTCATTTGCTTGAGAACATGTTACTAGATGTTTTTTAACCAGGAATGACACTGTGGATTCAGTTTGTGGCTTGTACAGCATTAAAACGAAAATTCCCTGTTTCTGCCAGCTTTACTTCTTTTGCTCAGCACTCCAAAAATAAAGACAGATTACAGATTAGGTTGTATAGACCACATGACTTGCCTAAAACTATCCCTTGCAGCCATTTCCAAACAAATGTTGCAGTGCAAACACATCACATTTGTTCAAAGTAAGGCAAATTTAAACATTCCAAAGGACCCATAAGGTTTCCTATGGGATATGAGGTATCAGTAGGTACATTAGCACTGCCTCTGGAGAGCGCAGGCACAAAGTTACCCCCGGACTTCCACTGGGTCTGTCTCTGTTGCATTACTGAACAATCATCAATCAACCCTCTCTGGCTATGTTTTTACAGAACAGCACAATTCATGGAGTTCCTGTGATAATTAAGTGCAATTAAGTGTGGTTTAGTGGCACCATGTCGAACACATGTCACTCCTGAAATTTAATGCTGCAAATATAAATGTTTATACAAGGTGCTGCTGGTGTTTCCACCCACTAAGCGTTGTGCAGTTAGAATCTTTTGTTGAAAATTTTGCCACAAGTAATTTCTGTCCCCCAGGTTACATTTCTGACTTCTTTTTAATAATTTCTGTTTGCTGCTTCTGTTGAAAGCATGACAACTTGATTCACAAGGCATGCAGAGCAAAGTAGAAGAACTGATCAGGGAATTGCAAAGCAAAAAGACGCATGGTATTGATTCTTTAAGGAAGCTGTTATCAATTCCCAACTTCATTGTTTTTCATCCCATTCTTAGATATGATCATTACACTTTACAAAAATGGGATTTTTCCTCACAGACTGACAAGCTGGCTTTAAACTATCAATCACTAAATAACTCAGTCCTTTACACTATAGCGCTAGCCACAATAGATTACAAGAGTCTTAAAGTTTATAACTTTTTAAGTTTGTGGTCAAGATCCTGGAGATGATAGCAGCATTGAATGACAGCCGGTTTGTTTTTGCTTAAGTCTGCTTGAAAAACAAAATTCATATCATTATCTTAACCCTTCATTTCAGCTGAAAGGCAAAAGCGGCACATCAACTCCACTCTACAAAGAATTATTATATGTTTCTGGAAATACTGCCATTTCAGACAATGTGCAGGCACTTCTTTAGAATCTTCAGACCATGGCAAGATACCTAAAGTTAAGTAACTAAACAATGAAGCCGCTCATTTCAAAAGTGTTTACTGTAAACAGGAGTGTTGCTTGACCCTGCTCCTCTCCGATGTAGACAAGAGAAAAAAGATAGTTTTATTTTTGTAAACTAAAAATTGATGTCTTCATATCATTACTGTCTGGACATTGTTTTCTTCCTAATTTAACCTGTTGGAAGGGCCATAAAACAGCAGACAGACTGGCATTTTGAGAGCATTTCTCTGAGCTAAAATCAGCTCCTGCCCATACTGGGAGTTCTCTTATGTGTTGTGACTTCATATGAGGGCAACCTATTGGTAAGCACACAAGGAGGTCAAACTCGTTACTCCAAAAATAAAAAGGTGAATAGGAATTTTGAAAAAATGAGCCTTCTTCATGATTGACAAGTCATTACCAAAATAAAAAGCCAACACTTTTGCCCACTGAAGTTTTCATAAAGGTTTACAAGACCTTATTTTTCATGTTCTCCAAAGGCAAACAATGCTAGACAAAAAAATCCACTATGCCCACATCAGGTTCCCCACAGTCATTAGAATTATCTGCTATGCTTTTTCCATGATCCCCGTGTTTCCTCTTTGTTAACCACCTGCAGTAACTCAATGTTGAGCAAATAACTTCCATGACTTTATAGCTTAAAGCTGTCCATCTCTTTGTGTCCCCTAAGTATGGCTGACCTTCGCTGTAGCTGGCAGGGTTTCCCTCCAACATCTGTGAGCCTGAGACTTGCTCTTTAGTTCTCTCTCTGTGGCTTTAACTGCTATAAACCTTCAACCACACAACAGAAAATAAGGGCAATAGATCATAGCGGCTCCCTGGTGGGATGGAGAGAAGGGGCAAACTGGAGCCTTTAAAACATGTAGGGGAAAAACCCTCTGCATGTGGTAGGTTAGTGGGACTTTAAGAGATGCAACCTAGTTTTCCTTTGATTTAGCACTGATCTAAGTCCTGTGGGTTTGAGTCAGATGTAATAAAATGATGCAAATTTTCAGGATTTATCAGAGCGAGGCACTGTGAGCCGCACAATCATAACAAAAGGCAGGAGGCAAGACCCTGCAGGAGAGGCATTCCTACATCAAACATGAAGAGGGAAACATTCTTCATGACTAAACTGACACATCCCATCATTTTAACTGAGTCATTCTCCTTTCTGCAAGCTCAATCCTTCTTAACTTTTCTAAATAATTAGTGTCAAATGAATGTATTTGTGGTGTATTTGTTTCTAAGCAACAAAAATGTGGCAAAAACTATGGGTGTCTTGAAAACTTAAATGTTTAGAGAGAGTAAGAGAGCCTTATTAGACTGCCAATCTTATTGAACAACTACTTATGAAACAAGAACCCGTCCAGTCCAAACTTATGAAGTTGCTCACTGTCCATTTTAATCCTAGTTAACGTTGGATATTTAACTTGCTTCTTTTCTCAAAACAGATTATTAAGCAGCCTATCTTGATATGATTTGGTTAAAAAAATTTATAATGCTGAACTTTTTTATGGTCATTTAAGGGGCCAATCAAACAGAGACACTTCACTAGAAGAGCTTAACCAGTAAAACAAGTGTTTTCCTATGTAAGGCACATCTACCAGGCATCTTCCTCTGCCACTGTGATTTTAAATTGTCCATGACAGTTGAAACATTTCCAATTTTTTTAGCAGAAGTTGCACAGTTGCAGCATTCGTTTATGTCCCTTTCTGCCAACCAACACACAAGAAAAAAATACACTACCGATGCCCCCAGTGAGCCAGCTGTAGGTTTTTGGCAATATTATGAATCGTTCTGACTGAAAATGAAGGAAGAAGAAAAGAGACCTGCACTTAAACTGCTGAATAACAACCCACGTAAAGCACACTGTGTGTGTTAAGCAAAGGTGAGAGCATTTTGTTA
The DNA here is from genome assembly GCA_036419115.1 of Scarus forsteni. Lineage (NCBI taxonomy): Eukaryota > Metazoa > Chordata > Actinopteri > Labriformes > Labridae > Scarus > Scarus forsteni. The sequence goes on along the minus strand of JAZDUH010000066.1, from coordinate 23,075,428 downwards.
GTTCAAGCCCATTTTCCACTGATTTTATTTGGCTGCATGTGATCACGTTTTTCTTCCTCTGAATGTGTTAAGGCACGTATGCACCTTGAACGATGCATCTCGGATTGATCAGCCCCTTAGACGGGATATATGCAGCACATCAGCCCTGGCTCACACCTATGTGTTGATGTGTCCTTGGGCATAACGCAACCCAAGGTGTTCCACTGCTGTGTCAGTGGCATGTAAATGGGCATGAAAGGGTGTTTGCTAACACTGACAGACAACTCACATAGAAACTCTGAGCCATCTGTGGGTGAATGTGGGGGTGAAAATGACAAGCAAAAAATAAAGGCAAATTCAGACCAGTCTTATTTGACTGTGTATATCCTTTTAGAAAATATTACTAGAAAGCTAAGTTCTGAAAATGATAGCATTACACAAATGCTCATATACTGCAAACTCCTCTCTTCATGTGTTCAAGCTCTTTGTCTTCCTGCTCTCCAGCTGTTTTCTCCCCCTTTGTAGTTGAGGCACGTTTTTGATTAAAACAACTCTTCATGGGTTAAAAAAGGATCAAACCCTGGACAAAATGTATGGCCCTTTTGCAGTTTCTCCATCTGTCAAACTTTATTGCACCAGCCCATAAAAGTGTGCCAGAGTCTATTACCAAGACTCTTTCTTTCAGCATACAACAAAGCAGAACTGAACTTCCAAGGCTGCCAGCTTGAATGCAAATATTTCCTGCAGCATGAATGAATGAATGAGTGAGGGGAAAAACATCAGAGACAAAGAAGACAGAAAAGGTCTCATGCTTTGCCGAGAAGCTGCAGCCGTCAGCGGGTCTGCTGCACAGTCGTTCTGCAAATAGTGTCAGGAAGTCTTTGAAGGCCAAACTAACACACACAGGGCAATGTCAGATGGAAGGGGTTTGTTTAACAGCTTATGACTGCCTACCTTACATACCAGCTTCCCCAAAATGATGCCATCTTTCCCTTTCATATAAAAGACACTCTTCTGCAGAGTATTCAAGAGTTTTGACTTCAGAGCTGATTTAATAAGATTTATGATTAATCAAATATCAGTGTGGATTAGAAGGCACTATGATGAATGAAACAGAGGTCCAAGAGGAGCTTTCTTGTTATGAAAGGGATTCCTTACCAAGCCTTTACATGTGCTGATGGCAGCAGTCCCTCTCACACCAGACACCTCCACAGTGCCGAGAAGGTGGCAGGAGTTCCCCTCTTGCAGACGATGCTGCTCAGTCTTGTTGGCGCTGCCGTTCCTCCTCTCCAGGATGTAGTCACTTGAAACCAGGTGATTGTTTGCAGTTAAATTGAACAGTAAAGCGCGACCCCGGTAGTTGACCTGGTAGTAAACCTGTTCCTCCACAGCTAAGGGTCTCAGGTCACGCCTGACTCGCCCACCATTGGTGTGGTAAGAGAGAGAGTGGGAGATGAAGGTTCCATAAGCGGTGGATTTCACCGGGTGGACAATGGACAGGTCGGACTCTGACAGGGACAGATGACCTGCATAATAGAGTTGGACAAAACGCTAATTATATGTCATTTGCAAACAAGCCAGTTCACTTTCCCTTTCCAACTTTTGTTTTTATCAGACAAGATAATGCCTCACCACAGACACAAACACTTAGGGTGTGCTTAATGGTGAAGAATTTATGGTGCATTTTTAACAAGCAGTTCCTTTTCATTAGAATTGGAGTCGGTTATTTTTATTTTTATAACCATTGTCAAAAGTTGGGAGAGGTACAAAACAGTTCGATGCTTTTCAGTTAGGCTATCAGTCTTACTTATCTTACCCTAATAGGTGGAGTTATAGTTCATTTTCCACTAGGCAGTTTAGTTCTGTACAGTTTAACACAGTAACTGAGATCTTGCAAACCAAGTTGGAATGACTGAGCTTGGTCTGCAGAGGCACTGTCAAATCAGCATCATTGAGGAAGAGAAAATGAGCTAAAAGAGTGACAGCAGAGAGAGGCAACAAACCTTTGGCTTGCGTTATGAACTCAAACACTCAGCAGCAGCATCCAACAACCTCATCTTATCGCCCCATTTTAAATGTGATTGACAGCACAACTGTCCAATCACCTTCCACCTCTGAACATGTTTTAAAAGGTTCTGTCTTCCCCAAACACTTCTGTGGGCCATGGCAGGTGGACAAGTGAGACTTATCCTGTCAAGCATATTTAACTGTTGACCTGATGTCTTAGGCCTATACCAAATAAGTAAATATGTATGTAATTTTCTTAATCTGAACTATGCCAGATGTTTATCCAAACATTGTTCATGTTATTGGACAGGTCCTGTTATTTAAAAAAAACTGTCTATGAGGGGTCGTCTTGATAGATGGGGAACAGAATATCCTATGGACATGAGAAACAGTCCATCTGTGTGTCGGGTTACACTAACAGAGGGATGCCAACATCAAAAGACAGAACAGATTCATTCGGTTGTTGTTGTTGCTGTTGTTTTATTTTTAACTTTAGACAGAGTAAACACAAAATATTTTAGTATTATACTGAATGGAACTGAAACACACACTGTGGTACCCTTATATTTTAGGGCTAAATATCGTATGAATACTTTTAGTGCAGTGTCATGATATTTTATTATTCAAGAATGTATATAAATTCAAAGCATTTGTTAAGTGTTTCAGTGGTTGGCAGCAGATAATCAGCTATTTGGCTCTTCCTCAATCACATCGATTACCACCAACAGGGAGTTTATTTTTGGCTGGTGTTCATTTGTTTGTTTATTTGTTGGTTTGTGAGTAGCATAACTCAAAAACTTATCAACAAATTTTGATACAATTTTCAGGGAATGTTACTCATGGTACGAGATACAGGTGAAGATCGAAATCCAAAGGCAGATCCAGAAATGTTTTGAAGGATTTCTAAATAGACAGAGCAATTTGCCATAAATTTCACAGTAACTCGCTTAACAATGCTGGGGATGCTTTGGCTGAGGTTTGTGCTTTCAGAGCACTTCTAGTTTTTATCATTTCTTTTTATTGACCAGACAGCAAAGTTTTTTCATGCTGCAGAGACAATGCTTTCATGAATAACACTGACTAGAAACTCTTTTTTGTGCATGCACAACATTGCAGGTTCTTCCTACTATTGTAAAAAAAAAAAAATTAAAGCTGTTCTAGTTAAAAAACTATGACTGGACAAGTTCATAGTAATGGCATATATTGTATAATTACCCACGTATTGTGATTTGAATGGTATCACAAGGTTTTTTTGAAATACACACCCCTAGGGAACAGATGGCAAGGTAAGTGAGATCCAGTTTACGGTACTAAACCTAATGCAAACTTTCCTGCCTGGTTGAAAATGCACCACAATTACACCCTTTCAGTAAGGGTTTTACAGATGGGACATTTAAAGAGGTTAGTTATTCAAGATTTAAATGAATGAAAGGATGATTATGACATAATATCTCCACACACCAGTACTTTGTAAAGTATTGCTAAATTATGCTGATCTGATAAAAACTGAAAATGGTATGATTGAGGAGCTGCTTGGGGGCTTTGAGTTGGCTGACATTAATGCTCTTAACTAAATAATCAGAATTACTGACAAGAGCCAGACTCCTCATAGCTATCCTATAACTTATCAGAATATTATAGGATCCATGTAGGAAACAAAACCTTGCATGACATGCCTAAGCAAAAGTTTGGGAATTTGACAACTTGACCACCTAAGCTAAAACAGATTTTATTTGCTTTGTGCATTTTAATGGCTCTGTTTATCTTATCTCAGTCTTAATAAGTCCACATTTGGAAGTTAAAAAAATGTATTTTCTAATGGGACTCTGATGTTTTTCACATACTGGCTTAACATAAACATAATCAGTTTTATTATTACTGGCAGACTGACAATTTCATCTGTTCCTTTAACTTTTCTGAATAGTGGAGTTTGCTGTATTGATTTCAGGCGTCCCTAGCTCACGGGCATGTTAGTATAACAATGAATTTCCTCATACAAACTTTTTCGGTCATGCGAACTTGCTTCAATCTTTGCACCACACTGACCTTGTTCTGCAAAAAGAGAGAGGAGTCTGCCGGAGTCGTGGAGCTCGTCGTGGCCGGCTGCCAGGCTGAAGACAAAGTGTAGCAGAAAGAGAAACGGGCACTCCTGCGAGCATCGCATATTATTCATTCATCTATCCAAAGTCACAGCGAAGAGAAAGAGCAGTGGACGGAGGAGTTCCAGTGGCGGCAGAGGAGACCACTTGGACCCCGCGCTGCTCTGAGTCATGTCATGAAACGAGATCAGAAGTCTGTCCTCACCGGGAACCATGCAGCGAGCAGCTCAGGGAGACTCATCAGGGTTCAAGGAGGGAGGAAAGCTCCGGCTCCACGCAGGGGGAGGAGGAGGAGGAGGAGGAGGAGGAGGAGGAGGAGGAGGAGTGTTTTGGGGAGTCAGTGTGGACTGTTCCTCAGCAGGAGCAGGAGAGCAGCAGGAGATAGGAGCGTCATTGAATAATGTGAGTAGGGGAGACCGGGGTTGGTTGTGTCATATCTTCTGTGCTCATCCCTTGGATTTGTCTGGTATCTTGATACATCACAAGATTACTGCCATTAAAATCTTTAAAGCCCAATTCCAATGAAGTTAGGACGAGAGTTACAATTGTTTTTAACCTATACTTAACAGTGTATGGTACAACAATGTGATATTTAACGCTTTAAAATTGTTCTATGTTTTTTGAGATTGAGGTGAGATTAAGTTTATTTAGGAATAATAATAATAATATGTTCCCTATTTAGTTTCCAGCAACATAAATGCAAAACAGCCTTGTCTTTGTTTCTCTTATTTTTTTTTAACTCTTTACCATCATTTAGGGTGTGTTACTGATAAAATTACAAATATTTTAAACTCTTTATCTGAGTGTCAAATATTACTCAGCTGCTTTTGTGGGGCAAGAGAAAATAAGAGCAGATAGCACTCTCTGCTGGTAAATTCACAGCATGGAACTTCTCCACAACAGTGGCAAACACTTTTAACAGGGAGAGCGGTGTCTTTTTATCATGAACAGAGTGCCCCCTTTTGACTGTTTTCAGTGCTGTGTAAAACTGGAACCCTGGAAGTCACCTGACTGAAGATATGTTTCAGGATATGAAGATAAATGTATTTTAAAGTTACATAAATCATCATCTATACTGATTATCCCTTTTGGTGTCGAGGGAACCTTTCCCAAATGACATTAGGCGATAGACAAGGTACAGTTAGAACCAGTCACCAGTCAATCACAGGGTCACATAGAGAGACAGACAATCATTCACACTCTCACGCATAAGGGCAATTTAGAGTCACCAATTACTTAAAGGGTAAACTTTTGGTCTGTGGGAGTACTACCCAGAGCGAACCCACTCAGGCACAGGAAGAAAACCCGCAGAAGCATGGAGAGACCTTGAGACACCACATATGGCCCTTTTCCACTAGCCCTACTCTACTCTACTCTACTATACCCAACTCTACCCGGCTCTACTCTACTCGCCTTGTGCTGCTTTTCCATTAGCCCCTGTCTCCTGCCCAACGGCGTACATAGTCGCTTTAAACAGCTGAGCGGCACTGCAAAGACGTCATTTTGAGCGCGACACAACAATCTGTGGCTTTTTGTCACAGACCGAGTAAAAAAGGAAAGCAGAAGAAGGCTGCAGGTGGCAAGAAGAAATACCCCTTGAGAAGCACAGGAGAGTTTTGGAAGCTATACAACAGAATGGAGCCGAGGACGAGAGCAATCGAGCTGCAAAGAAAAGACGTATGAGGTCATCGCGCTCATGACTCATCGATGACGACGTTGTCTGACCAATCAGTAGCCGGCAGTCAGTGACGTCATCTTTTAGTATCGCCTCTGCTCGCTTGGAGCCAGAGCGGAGTAGGTACCAAAAATAGCTTGTTTGAGGAGGTACTGGGTTAGTGGAAACACGCTGCAAATCAACTAGAGCCGAGTAGAGTAGGGCCAAGGCGTGCTAGTGGAAAAGGGCCAATAGAAATACTCTGAATAACACTTACCTTCTGCACCACCCTGCCACCCCTTTTAAAGGTCCCATGTCCTGCAGATCTCCTTTTTTTGCTTTTAATGTTAATTAAAGGGGTTTGGGGAGCAGAAGAATGTGGCACTTAACTAAACTTTAAGTTCATGGAGGAATGCACTATGCCTCCAAAGGAAACACCCCTTAAACCATTCAGTTTTTTATTTCCTGAGGTTTATTATGTAATAGCCATGCAGCCTCCACCTAAATGTGTGTTTTCTGGTTGTCACAGGCAGGTGCCTTGACTGTTTTGGAAGTGAGGGACAGGACTTGTAAATCCTACTCTTCCCTCCACACATCACTGGGACAGCCGATCAGGACACAGGTTATTATCATAGCCTCCCTGCACCCTTTAGATTCAAGTGTTCCCAAAGGGGAGGGTGAAAGAGCTGCATTACAGACAAATTTGTGGTTTTATAAATTCAATTCAAATCAAATGCTTGCTTGATAGACACCTGAGGCATGGTGTATTATAAATCATCAAGCATACCAGGATATTGGACCTTGGAAGTTTAAAGTCTCACAAATGTATTTAGAGTGGTCTGTGAAAAATTACCCTGCCCAGTATAGCCATTCAGCCTTGGCTAATAGAAATGTTGTCAACAGACACTTTCCACACAACCGTTTACAAACAATGGGCTGTAGACACAAAATCATATTTCACCATATTTACTGTACCCTTTCAGTGTATGTGTCTGCTGTTGTGTGTTTGTATGTGTATAATGTTTGGGGAGTGGGCCAAGCCATTTTTTTTAAAATTGTGATTACATGGGATTGACTGTTTTTGTATAGACTTTTAGGTGTATTGTGTATTTTTATGTCTATTAAGTATTCTGACAGTTATACTATCATTATGTTATAAAATGCAAACCATAAGAACTGTTTTGAAACCATTTCAGGGAGTACAAATGCAGAATACTGCTTTAGTCTTCTGGATTTTTGTTTCAGACAATTTAGGCAACAAAGGTGAGATTTAAGACCTGTCACTCAAAAATGTACAAAGGAATGCAAGGACTGCTCTGGATTAGTTGTAGATTTTAAACTGAGGTGCAGTTAATGTGAATTAACTTATATCCTATACCCCTGAGTGCTTTGTGGCTTTTTTGTGCTACTCATGCACATTAGACTAAATTGTGCAAAGTTATTGTTTTTGTCATTTGTACAGATCTCTCAGTTTTAAAGAGGAAACTTGTAAAAGTCAACAATAGACACATCCTGCACAAACACTCTCCATTTTATTGAGGCAAAAAGACAAATATTTGTTCATTCCTCTTTGCTGCTACTGTTCAACAAGGACAAGCTGACATTTTTTATATGAATTCTGACTCAGAACTACTGTTTTTTTAATGCAGTTGATTTCAGTAATGAGACACCACATGTTTCTCATCTTATATTCAGTGCCTCAGAAGAAGTTGATAAATACATGTCAATCTCCGTGAGTGATTTGCTGATACATGCACTTTTGTTTGACACATTGTAGGCTCTCTTGTATCCTAGAAATACCAGTCATATTGCAAAAGTAGACAAGGTTGCAAAAGACATCATTTTCCAAAGCACCCAAAGCTGTGTGCACAAAGGCACACATTAGCCTGTTGTAAAAGACTTTGAGTCCTGTGCAGTTGTTTTAACACTTACCCAAGGAGCAGATTTATGGTGTGCAGAGATATGACACATCTGCCCTGCATTGTCTGTTTCCATTGCAGACACTCCTCTCTGCAGGACAACAAAGACGTCTCGACAGAGACATACCACATGTGTCATTGACCCAGATTATCTTCCAAGCTTGGCAAAAGCCCAAATATGAATCAAGGAGATTTAAGGGACTTATTTTTAAACATTCTGAGATCCTGCAGGTTTCATCTCACAAGATTGCATTAAATGGGAAACAGGTAACTGTTAAAAGATTTTAAATCTCACAGAAATACAGTAGGTGGTGCTGCTCTATTTCCGTTTTGGCTTTCCACAATCTCAAAAAGAGAAGAATTGATCAACTGGTGCTGCATGCTTATGTCTTTTTCCATTACTTCTGTCATTTGATTTAGATGTTTTACTGTTAATTGTTATGTTTGGGCCACAATAGCACATCAAAACTAACACAGAAACATAATGCAGTCAGACAACTCAAGTATGTGCTTGTTCAAAGTATTGCTTGCAGCTGCAGATCTCTGCTTGGAAGTTTCCATCCTTTTAATTCCTCGGAAATTTGTTTTACATGAAGAATTTGGGGAGTGATGATAACATTAACTTAAATTTAGTGTCTCACTCCTGCAAGGAAGAGCTGGCAAAGGCAGAGCAGGAAAAGTAAATCTGCAATCATGCTGCTTACATAGTCCATATTTGGTAGGATGATGGACATCAGATGTGAAATCAGCACTTCTTGAGCTATCTGTCTGAATTAGTTTGTAGGCATCATCCTACTTAATTTACTTAAACACTTTTATAAGCATTTTTATGCAGTTAAAAAATAAAAAAGTAAATTGTGCTCCTCACTTTGCATTAATTACTTGTGTTCTGAACATTAAAGCCTCAAGGGCCCTATGTTTCAATCCTTTTTAACATGTTTACACCAGTCTGAGCTATTCCCTATGGAAAAGTAGATATAGCTTTTGCTGTGCAGTGCTGTGCTCCAGTGTTTACTGTGGCTGCCTAGATAGTGCATAGATGTACATACAGAGAAAGAGAGAGAGAGACTGTAGCCAAAGATGTAAAAGAGATTCATTATACCACACCTCCACATATACTGTGAATGTTTCTGTACTCTGTTGTTCAATAAATCCATGTGATATGTGATACAGATGCTTTAAGACCTGTACTTGTGTTTTATATCATTACAAATCAAACAACCATCAAGGTTTTTGGTAATTGACTAGCCATTTAAGTGTGACTAGGAAAATCATAATTTTGTAAGAATTAGGGCTCCGCTAAAAAAAAACAAAAAAACAATGCTACTGTGATCACACAGTTCTGCAAATATATGAGTAATAGTCCATGAGAGGGTGTTTCCCCCAGCAAGCCCCATAAAAGCAGCATGCAACTTGAGCAGTGGGCTCTTTGTGTTGAAGCTCTGGGATAAAGGAGAGCTATTTTAGACTGAACTTGCCTTACTGGAACTAACACACCCAGACATTTGAGGACAAGTAGCCTGTTGTTGACTGGTGTTTTTACAACATAAGCCTACCTTAAGTTACCAGACTCAACAATTTGCTTGATTTAACAAAAACTTAATTGCCCTTGTTGCTTCAAAGTGATTAAATATGAGTTTTAGAATTCATGGCATACTTCCCTGTGGCAGGCAGCCAGTTTACTTTTCAAAATATATCACTGCCAAAAATGCAGACAAGATCCCTCTGGAACCGGTTCAAACAGAATATTAATCACCCACTTATCACTCCTGTAGACATTACCCAAACTGACCCCCTGATGTCCCTCAGTTTCAGTAATGTGCAACAGACTGTAAAATGTTTGAAACTGGAAAAATAATCAGAGCTTTTTGTTTTCCATACAGAAAGAGAAAGGGGAGGGGGCTTTTACATAGACACAGTTACTCAGTCAAAAGGCCTCCTGTTGTTGTGGTGAGTAATAAGTTTGACAGCTTTATGTTAATGGCGTTAGCGCTAAACTTCCTAATAAATCAGTGTCATGTAAGCATTTGAACAACAGGCCCGGACATCAATACTCCATTGTGATAAAGACAGGGAAACAACAACAACAACAAAGATGCAGAAAAATGATTGATTTTGTTGATTTTTTTTTTTTTTTGACAAACAACAGTCTTTTCACCAGCCCTCCCCCTTCTTGGACCATTTTTATGGGGAGCTTGCTAATAGATGATAGAGAAACCATGGCAAAGAATTTGAAAAGTTGTGAATTAATCAAAACATCATATTGATTAACGAATAAATATAAAGAGCAAAGAAAATGTATATATTAAGTACAAGAGCATTAAACAAATGGTGGAACAAATAATAGTAAATAATCAACATTGTTTCTAATAGAAAATTACAAATAATAACTAATAGATTTGCATAAAATGAAGAAAATGTATTTGATTAACAAAAATAAAAGAAAAAAGTAAATAACAAAGGAACAATCAAAATACATGAATAAACCAATACTAATAGATAAATATACAGGTAGAAACATAGATGGATGGATAAATGGATGGAAGGATAGATAGATTGATTGATCGATTGATCGATAGATAGATAGATAGATAGATAGATAGATAGATAGATAGATAGATAGATAGATAGATAGATAGATAGATAGATAGATAGATAGATAGATAGATAGATAGATAGCTCACTGATTTCTAAATAGATACATAATACATAAATAGTAATAAATAAACATGTGCCGATTTGAGAATCCTTCATAAAGTGTGTAAAGTATAAATAAATAATAAAAGAAAAAGATACATGAATGAAGTAGGAGATAAAAAATTACACATCTGACACTGAGAAAATTAAATATCAATAAAATTTACAAAATTTGAACGCATTAATACACAATAATACGTAATTAAATGAGATAATTAATTGATAGATTGATGGATGAATTTTTAAAAAATGAATAGATGGCTAAATAAGGAAAGGAGTCAGCTAAATATTCTCCAAGACGTCTAAGGTATTGATCATTTATTTGTTAACAGCATTTGAACATCTGTAGTCAAATCAGAATAAGATGAACTTAGTCTTCCCTATGTTTGCTTTATGTAACTTGTATATTTTATTGTCTGTAACACTTTGGTCAAAACATTGAGACTAAGCAGTCTTTTGAATTGAGCAGAATTTTACACATGAACATATGAGATAAAAACCTTAATGAATCAACAGAGTGCAGCACCAATAACAGAAAAAATGCCACTACCGTCCATATTTTTCAAAAGTAAAGAGTTTTAATGTAAATTCAATTTATAAATAATGACTTAAATGCTATTTTATTCCCTTTTAAATGTGTGCTTCTGCACAGTGTTTCATGACCTGTGTTTTATCCTGAGGTAAATCATCTCCTGTTTGTCGGGTCTCACTGGCTGCACTTCCTCTGTTGTCCACAGGGGTCGCTGTTTAGCGCTGAGGCGTAACCTTTGCTCCAGTAGTGAATGGGCGTGATTACTCTCCGTGCACATTACTACTTTGAGCTCTTCTTCGGGGAGGAAGAGCATGGACTGAAGTGTGTCAGGTAAGATAAGACGCTGTAAGTTGAATAAAATGCTTCAAACTAGGGAGAAAACAGAAGTAATGCAGCTGTATCCGTGTAGTGTTGGGCTTTAAGTGTGGATAAACTCGGTTAGTGTTTGTCTATTGAATGATTTGTTTATACTGGCTCCAGTACATGTGATAGTGATCGTCAGTTTGAGGACTGTCATTGTTTTTCCTGTGACCTATTGAAGATTTACTCCTCCATGACAGTGGTTCAACCTTTAATCTACAGGCATTCCTTGACTTGACTTTGTGGCGACTTAATCTCCTCTTAAAGAAAAGTTATGTCAGTGCTTTTGTAAACAATAATGTCACTTTGCTTTTTGCAGGGCTGCAGTACATCTGAGCCGCAGGTTTGCTCTGGTACATCTCAGGGAATAAAGAGGAGATGGAGGATTACTGGGCTTGGGCCCTTTGGGTCCTAAAGATCTGGCTGTACCTCATCACAAGCCTCATCATGATCCCGGCCATGTTTGGCTTCTCTCTGGGCATTTCTGAGACCTACATGAAAATCCTGGTCAAAACCTTGGAGGTATGGTTGTTAGTGTTGATCCTCAGATAATACACATGTGCGCAATAATGCACAGCACCATAGGGCAACTTCATTTACAAAGGACCAAGAACACATGAAATTAGTTTAAAAATAAAGACATTTATGACATAAAAACGATTTTGAGATATGGCCAGGGGTGCAACCAGAAATTTTGGGCCCCAGTAAAGACATCAGATTGAGCCCCCTCTAAAAAAAAAGCATCTGTGTGAAGTTTCTCAAACCAAGCAGCTGTAAATCAAACTGAATTAAACTGTGTACTTTATAGACTTTTTGGTCACATGGGCCATATTGTAAATTTGTTTTGCTTGTACTTGTTTTTTTATCAAGACCTATATATTTTGACATATTATCAGTTACAGCAGCAGCATACACAAAACTATCCTCTAATGAATGTGCAAAGTGGCCTCTTTTTTTATATAAATGTTATGTATGTCCATGTCCATGTTATGTTTTTATATAATTATTTAATGCAAGTTGATCGAAAGATGCCTACATTTTTTTTATGAATTTAGAAACAAAAACGCCTGCTATTTTTTTGTGTGTTAAGGGAAAAGAGATATTTAAGATCTATGGCAAAATAGTTAAAAAGTGGATATGTTAAGAAATACTAATATCATTTTTTTAGGGGTCCTGTCAGTCATGGGCCCTTAGAATCTTCCTAACTTCTCCCCTCCAAAGTCCCCCTGGAGCATTGAGCAACAGTAAGACATAGGGCTGGGCAATATGGCCTAGAAATAAAATCCCCAATTTTTTTCCACAACACTCGATTTACGATTTTAATAGATTTTTCCCTCCCGAAAAGGAAACAAAACTCCCAGTGACATAAGAATGAAACAAATCAAGTTTTTCCTTTATGTTGTCTAAATGTTTGCCTCTTAAAGTCAAAGTCTGGGTCATAAAAGGTTGATTGTGTAGTATAAACACAGGCAGGTTTGTCTACATAAACACTAGAAGGGTGAGGTATTTTTACAATATTAGCATGATCAATATTTAATCTACTTAAATAACAAATACAAGCCTATAAAAGTGCTTGTACAAACCCTACAAGGCCGACCATCATGAAAATTGTAATTTTTTTTCAAAAATTCCAACTTCTTACAATTGGACTAAATAATTCTAATTAATCAATTTAATCGATATTTTGCCCAGCTCTAGTCAGACATGAATATAAACTTAAGAAAAAATAGGATCCAAAGGGTATATTAATACAACATTAAACTTAAACTACATGAAAGGCAGCATTCTTAAATTGGACATACAAAACATTAGTAAAAAATGTTAGGATAAGTCATAAAAGTCATTCACATCACCAAAAATGGTGTCATTTGTAAACTGGGTTTATGAAATCAGTTAGGGTAAGTATGTTTCCCAACTTCGGTCTCTGAAGTCTAGTTCTGATTCTGGGAACAATGTGTAACTCGGTCCTAGAGGACCTAAGGGGTCAGGATGCCACATAAGAGACAAAATATTCTAATACTTGGGGTATTATTTAAAAAAATATCTGACTCACTAGAAGTGAAAGCAGAGATTGTAGGACTGATGTACGTGGTAGATGCTCTCCTCTCACTTAATCACCCTCTCCTCCTCTGCAGTGGGCTACGCTGAACATACAGAAGGCAAAAACAGTCGAACAAACACTCAAGAGGCCAGCTTCTAATGGTGAGTAGAAAACTGTGCCTGAAAGGTTTGATTTAGTTACACATAGAGCAGTAGATAAATGGAAGTGTTTTTTTTTAGTAAATTCTTAATAGAGTGAGTAGGCCCTGTCATATCCTTGATTGTGAAAGGCAGAGGAAAAGTGACATTGACAGGTCAGGCTGCAACACTGGATTTCATAAGATACATGTCTGAGCAAGCATGTTGCAACAATGTAAACCACTATTAAGAGAAACTGATACATCCCCGCAGTTAGGACTCTTGCTGTTCCGTCAGACAGATGAGAGAGCTCAGTAACCTTTGTGTCACGTTTAGGAGGTTTTATTTTGGACTGCAGCACTGACCAACTCCCCCTGGCATCGTGACGGAGTTAACTCTGGAACTTTTATGGCAGGGAACGAGGGTGACGTTAAACTGAGCACAGTTGCTCTGAGCACTTGGCCTATCTCGAAGGATGAAATTACTCAACTCATTATCAGTCACCAAGCTGCACATCATGTTATCCTGCGGCTGTAACATAAAAAAGGTCAGACAAGTCAGCAAAATGAGGAATCTGATAAGCACATTTGAAAAGAAACGGTTTACATTGTTACAATTTTCTCATGTTAACGCACATGACAAGAGGATACTTTTTGTCACCTTTACCTTTGGTATCTTGAAAATATAAAAAATAGTATCCACAGTTGTTCCAGACACACTTTTGTGACGGTTAAACTATTTATAGATAAGACTAAAAACATTATTTATGCCTGTTCAAAACCTGTAAGACCATACAGTGCCATGTTTATAAAAATCCCCTCTCCATTTTTTGTTGATTTAATCGGCTGTTAATCAGAAGATGTCAAATGGAGTAAAAAACAGAATATTGCCAAAGCAGCCTTGGCTTACACTTATCAAGGCAAAGATTCTCCATTAGTTGTACATTTTTCTGTTAAAAGACAGAAGATTGTTACCTAATTAAATCAAATTTTTTAATTCAAGCACATCAATCGACAATCAACATTATAATAAAATTAGAGATGCACAGTATTGTTGGCATCATGCTGTCAAACTACTGAACTTATTTTGCACAGACTCTAGGATTTGATGGTACAAAACCACCAAGTGTGACCTGGGAACACTTTTCCAACAGACTTTAACCCTTGAACCCTTGAAGCATTAGGTAGGTATTGATAGATATTCTTAGAAAGCAGATGCATCATTTATCTTCAGTAATAGCAGATATGAACATTTTTGCCAATAATACACAGAAGAGATATTGGCCCCTTAAATCCGCTGGCTACACGATTGCACCGTGTTTCTTTGTTTTTATTTAGCATTTGAAGAAGCATTTTATGCCCAACTGACATCTATACCTGAGCTTTAACCTCCACCAAGGAGGTTATGTTTTTGTCGGTTGGTTTATTTGTCTGTCTGTCTGTCTGTGAGCAGGATAACTCACGAAGTCCTCAGTGGATCTTGATGAAATCTTGAGGGAATGTTTGTTGTGGCTAGGGTGGGAAAAGTATCAATTAAATTGATAAATTTGAATTATTTTCTGCAGACGTTTTAAAAAATTTAAAATGTTTTTTTTTTTTATCTTGCCTTAATCCAATTGTAAGTTGTTACAATGTTTGAAAAAATTACAGTTTTCATAATAGAAGACCCGGTCAGGTTTTGCACAATCACTTCCATAGGCTTATATTTGTTTTTTAAAGGAGACATATCATGCTGATGCATGATTTAATACTTACATATAATAAATTTGAAAACAAGACCTTACACCCCCTTCATTTTCAAAAAATGAGATATTGCATTTTTTCTGATATCCTAGAACGAGATTTGATGCCTCTGAAAATAGGTCATTGCGAGATGTCCGCGAGATTTAAATCGTCGTGACGTCACGAGGTACTTTTCTTTTTATAAGAGTAATCTGATAAAACACTTCCTCCTCTGTGATGTCCGTTAGCCCCACAACCGTCACCGAGGAACACATCCACCAGCAGCAGTATATAGCTCCCTAGCTCACATTCACTCATTACCAGCTCTGGCCTGTAGGGGGACTCAATACGCGGTCGCTGCTTTGAGCCTGCCGGAAAATACAGTAGAAGAAGAAGGACAGGCTGGCTCAGCCCTCTCGGCAGCTCTGACAGAACTGACCAATCAGAGCACAAAGGGCTGTGACGTTGCGAGGTAACTGTAGGTCATCCTGAGATCCAAGTGTTTCAACGAGAGCTTCATAATGGCCTCAAATGAGGATTTTGAGAACGCTATTGTGGGGCAATGAAGGAACTAAATGACTTGTACTGAGGGCAGAAATGCTTTACAGGCATTCTAGTCTGGCATAGTGAAAAGGAGAAACAAGTATGATATGTCTGCTTTAAATGAAATTTAATATTGATCAGAGAGCTCCGTGTTAATATACTGGGAAAATACCTCATCCTCCAGTGTGTATGTAGACAAACCTGCCTACGTTTGAACTACATAATAAACATGTTCTGACACAAACTTTAACTTTAGAAGGTAAATTCTTCTTGGTTTGGGAATATATTTTGACAACATAAAGGCAAAACTTGATTCATGTAATATCTGTGTCACCAGGAGGTTTTTTCAGAGGGAAATATTCTACTAAAATTATGAAACGAGTGTTGTGGAAAAAAATGGCACAATTCATTTTTAGGCCATGTCGTCAAGCCCTACTTGAGGCTGACCTCTCACACCTGATGGACTGTTCAATATATTTCACTTGTCCATCTGGGAAACAGCCTTTCCATAGAAAATCTGGCAGGTGATTGGACAGTTGTTCTGCCAATCACATTCATCACAGGCCAGTCAGATGATTGTGTGAGTGTGTGAAGTGTAAAGTACAAAACTTGAGCCACTTTGTAAAACAAACTGTAGCTGATATTTGTCAGAATAGAGCGAAAATATCCTTTCTACTGAGAAATGCTTTCAGGTTTATTTGGATTTCATTAAATAAAGAAATGTGGTCCAGATTTGGCAAAGCTGCTATTGAAGCTGTTAGCATCTATATATGAGCAGTCTCTCCCTGATGTCATCTAGCTCGTAGCTCCAACCTCTTCCTGCTTCAAAAGACTCGACTGGGCTGTGCTGCTTCAGGCTGAGCACAGTCAATGTAGATCAGAGCTCAGCAAGATACATCTGCCTGATCACAGACATTTGATCAGGCTGATCCAGATGCACGGGGAGGTTAGGTCACAGCACAAGAAAGAAGCGATTAGACTTTTGTGTTGATTTGATTTGGTAGGACAGTTTTCCTCATTTTTGGTTATAACTCAGCAAAGAATTTGAGGACTGTCTTGGCAGAGGTTGTGCTCTAGAGCAATTTGAGGTTTTTGATAGCAGCATGAGACATGACAGACATTCATTTTTATTTATTGTCAATATCAGTGTCAGCTTTATTTATATAGCACATCTAAAAAGCCAGCAGCCTACCAAAGTGCTTTACAGTAGAAAGGCAGATATGATAAAAAACAGTAAAACAATAAAAACCAATAAAAGTAATAAAACAAATAAAAGCAATAAGAACACTGACAGTACATTTATTCACAAAGCCTTGATCGGTAAAATGCCTCTGTGTCATACTTATCTATTAAACCAGTCTACTATTCACTACGCAATGTTATCTATTAAGTGGCTGAAGCTCAAAGTACCACACACTCATACTTCACTTGGATAAACTTTCATTTAGCTTCTCTGCAGCTTCCACCTGAAACATGTACAAGATTTAAAAAGCAAACACTTGGGTCAGTTAAAACTATGACATCCAAATATACTGTCTTTGAATGTAACTGTTTCTCAGTATGTATAAACCCTTCTTTGGATTGTTCTGCTAGATGCACACTTCTTTCATTTGTTGTGTTTTCCACTAACCTGACGCACACAAGTTTTTGTTTTTTTAACCATTTAAAGGAATGACAAACAATATTCTGAAGCAACAACAAGAGTAGAAAATTTTCATTTTACTTTCACGAGGATAAAATGCACAAAAAGCAACCAGGGGTCTCAGAAAAGGTTGATGAACAAGAAGTGAAAGTGATCATAAACAAAGCTGAGAGTGACTTTGCTCTAGAAGACTTGATAGATTTTTGAATGCATTGTATGGGACTTTGCCTCCCGGGTTGTCAGGTAATGTGGAGCAACTGCTCTGCAGCTTTGATTGGTTAGGATTGCTCTCTGAACAGCTAAGCCCTCCCATTGTTACATATATCAGGTCAGAGGGTAAAAGTAGCTGCTTAAGGATGATTGTTGACACATTTATTTGGCTGTTGTGAATAGGAACCTTGAGCGATTTATCACCTTATCTCAGAGTCAATGTTTTATGGGCAATTTACTTGATCTGCCAAATGACACATGTTGAAGTGCAGTACAGTCTTAGGTAGTGCTGAGTAATTGCTGACTAACATCTCCTCCGTATTTCTTTGATTTAATGAAGTAACTATCAAAGTTTTTGTCTATGGAAAGTAAAGAATCTCATATCCTTCAAAGAAACACATGCCTATCTATGAACTTTCTTTTGAATTATGTTAACTTAAACCAGTATGTCTTTTCACACTATCAACAGGATCTGTAAAGAAATCCCAAGGCTAACTTATCTTTGTAATTGTCATGAAGATAAGGACACATATCAGTAGATTGAGGAGTGTTTTTGTGCGTTTATCAGGCCTCATCCAGAGGGAAGATGGCTCCATGGAGAAAGAATTAGAAGAACTCAGACGCACTCGTCCCAAACCATCTGTAGGTGGTGATTTTACACTCAGTGACTGTTTCTTTTTCTGCCGGCGAGGGATTGAGAGCATTGTAGAGGACGAGGTATGTTTTGATTTATAAAGCAAGAGCAATTTAAAATTAGCTGCCATCTTCTGTTTTTAATACCATTTATCTCAAACATTCAGGTGACCCAAAGGTTCACGTCAGAGGAGCTGGTCTCCTGGAACTTGCTGACTCGCACCAACGACTTTCAGTTCATCAGTTTAAAGCTGACGTTGGTGTACTGCATCGGCATTTTTGTGAGATACTGCATCCTCGCCCCGCTCAGGTATATTTGACTAATGTTTGCACCCTGTGCAGTTTAACTAAATGGAATGTGGCATTCCCCAGGGCTCGATTTTAGGTCCTACACTGTTATAGCTATCCATGATGCCTGTCGGAGACAACTGCTTTACATCACTGGGTCTCCTGATGACACAGGGTCCAGTGATGCCCTTTTTAACTGTATTTTAGACGCTTAGTCCTGGATGGCAGACAACGTTTTGCAGCTCAGTCAGGACAGAACTCAGGTTGTAGTCATCAGTTCAGGTACTGAGAGAGAAACAAGAGAACAAACTCCAAGCACTGTCTTTTAGGTCTTGCAGCTACTTAAAAATTCAGCTGCAGGCATGCTGACAAAGACCAGAAAGAGAGAGAGTCCACATCACTCCAATTTTAAAGTCTCTGCATTGGCTACCTGTATTTTTTAGAATAGATTTTAAGGTTCTCTTAATGCTTTTTAAATCCCTTAATTGTCTTGGTCCATCCTAATTTTTCTGATTTGCCGTTACCATATGAGCCCTGTAGAGCCCTCAGGTCTTCAGGAAGTGGTCTTTTAATTGTTCCCAAAGTTAGATCTAAAACAAAAAGTAAAGCTTCTTTTCAATATCATGGCCCCCATCTGTTAAACAGTCTACCTGAAGACCTGAGAGCAGCACCAACTGCTCATATTTTTAAAGACAAACTCTAGACCTACCTTTATAATGTGACCTTTATCTGATTTTTTTGTTTTATTATTTTAATAGGTATTTTGTGCTTTTTTCCCTCCATTTTAGATTCAGAGTTACTATATTGTCTTTTATTACCTCTTTTTATTCATTTCCTTTTATAGTTTGTTTTTCATTATAATTAACTTTTAACGCTTTATTACCTTTATTATATCTTATCATAGTTTTATTGGTTTAGTCTTAGGTCCCGTGTTTTCTCATTTTCAATTTACAGTTGACTGTGGCTGCTTGAAGAGTCCTCACTTAATGTCCTTGTGTGTGTATGTGTGTGTGTCTGTGTGCGCATGAGTGGGTGTGTGTGTTGAATATGGGTTGCGGGCTGGGACCGGTTTTTGTTTTTTAATTTGTATCCTCTGACACTTATCTGCTTGTGTTCTTGAATGCACAGCACTTTGTGCTACATTTTTTTGTATGAAAAGTGCTTTATGAATAAAGTTTGATTGATTTATTTATAACAATAGCATTAAATCAATCCTACATTATTTTGCATAGATGATTTGCAAAATTAAATCAGAAAATAGCGTACCTCTCAGTTTACCTTAGACCTCAGAAAGTGTTTTTCTATTGAACTTATGGGCTCTTTTCTCCAGCAGGTGATGAAGCTTCTGTTCAACACCATGTTGACATTCATATTTATCAAGATATTTGATGTAACAAAGATGATAATGGTGATTAAATGCAAGGTTGTAGACAGATTTGACATCACCAAGAGACAAATGACACAAACAAGATGGTTACTTGTTTTCATCAATGGGTGCTATGATGATTTTGTCCAGATCTTTTACACTGTTTCCTTCCTGTAAGGAAATTTAGAGCAAGATATAAATAAAAAAAAAGATGCCTCAATAAGAGCACCAGCAGCACTCACATCCTCAGTTTCACAGGATCTCTCTCTGCCTCCTTTTGCTTTGTCAACTTCCTTTTCTCTCTGTGTGACTTTGAGCCTGTGGACATTAAGTGAAGATGAAATTCATTATTTAATAAAATAATGAAAACTTGATACATTTCTACTTAAAAATAAATCAGTTGGAGTGCGATGTTTATTTAATTCATATGGATGCCTGCCTATGACAAACAAAATGTTTATAATTATGTTTGGATATAAAACAGTTTCTTTAAATGACCACCATTTCCAATCAATTCCCATAACTTCCCAGCTTAACTTCTCATGGGAAGTTTCCAGAAATGTTCTGGAAATTTTTTGCCTCTTTGCAGCAGTACGTGTTAGCCATACATTGTCAGAACTCTACAAATTAAAAAATCCCCACAGACTTTATAATTAAACAAGGCATGTTTGATTTTCCTGTATCCCATTCCTGGTGGAAAAATAAGAGTATGTGCTCCTCTTCTTCCAGGATTACTTTGGCAATCATAGGCCTCTCCTGGTTGGTCATTGGAACATCTGCTGTAGGATTACTCCCAAACTGGAGGTGATTACAAACTACAACCATCCAATTACAGCCATATTTGATCTTACTTTATTCTCATGAAGGTTTTCTGACTGCATTTGTTTTCTTTTTGTATCTTTGTTTGTTAGGATCAAGTTTTGGCTCAGTGAGTGGGTCCATGTGATGTGCTACAGAATCTGTGCTCGAGGACTCTCTGCATCCATCAGATATCACAACAGGTAACAGAGCCTCATCTTTGTATAAAGTCAAACAAATATCTGGCTTGTCTTTTACTCTAGTTACATGTCTTCCCATCACACTAATAGGGAAAACAAACCCAAAAAAGGAGGAATCTGTGTTGCCAATCACACCACACCTGTCGACATTGTGATTCTCTGCAATGATGGCTGCTATGCCATGGTAAACAGGCAGCTTGATTTCCTAAAACATTTTCCTTATTCATTAATAATCAATACTTCATGACATCCTTCCATAATGTTGAAAATCTCTTTTATCAGGTGGGTCAGGTCCATGGAGGATTAATGGGAGTGATTCAGAGAGCTATGGTCAGGTCCTGTCCTCATGTCTGGTTTGAGAGAGCAGAGATGAAAGATCGCCACCTAGTGACCAAAAGGTCAGCAAACTTCAGTTTTTCTATCCAGACTTCTTGTTGCATGTTTTCCTCCAATGTGTTGAATTTCAGTGGCTGCTTTGGCACTTTATTTTGCCTTGGCAGTGAAATCTCCTAAAGTTTCCACACGTATTGTTATTAAAACATGAACAGCTATGTTTTGGAGAACGCTGAACAGTGACTCATACACTCCTCAGACTATCCTCATATCACTCCTCCAGTCAGACACGTGTTCCAGATGTTTGATGTACTGTTCCAAATGTGAAAAAACATCTTCAAAAGTGTACAGTAGGGTTATTTAGACTGTGAAGAAATGTTTCCATGACGTCTCTGTGCTGCTTTCAGGTTACAGGATCATGTGAATGACAAGACAAAGCTTCCCATATTGATATTTCCAGAGGGTAAGTGTGACTGTGTCAAAAGATTGAATTTCTTCATTCACATTTTTTCTGTCTGGTATACGATAAAAGACTCTTGGAGTGTTTTTGTTTGTGTCTGAGCGCTGAGAAATGAGCAGCCCGTTGAAGTGGGTTTGGACTCGGCTCACACAGTTCTGTCCCACTTTCATCACCTCATGTCTGGTTTCCATAGGTACCTGCATCAACAACACGTCTGTCATGATGTTTAAGAAGGGAAGTTTTGAAATTGGAGCTACAATATATCCTGTTGCAATGAAGGTAAGGTTACTAAACAATCAAATTCTAATAATCAATTTACTCATGGTGCAACTGCCTCTAAACACAGCAAGAAGTAAGACCCAATTGCAATGAAGTTGGAATGCTGCAGAAATAAAAACAGCACAATGATTTCAAAAAAATCTTTTTAGACCTGTTATTAACTGAATATGCTACAGAAACAAGATATTGAATGTTCAACTTGATCAACTTATTTGTTTTTCACTTATCTTGAATTTGATTTCTGCAACACGTTCCATTACAGCTGGGACAGGGGCATGTTTACCACTGTTTCACATCACAACTTCTTTTACAACGCTCAATAAACATTTAGGAACTGAGGGCACTAATTGTTGAAGCTTTGTCAGTGGAATTCTTTACCATTTTTGTTTGATGTACATCATTTGCTCAACAGTCCATGATGTATGCACAGTTTGGTGTTTTAAATGATCTAAAAAGTGTAAATATTTTAGTGTGTTAAAATATTTTGAATATTATTAGCTTAATCTTTCTATTTTGCGCAGCTTGTTTGTGTTTCATAAACTTTTCCTGAACTACAAGTTGCCGGAGCTCCTTTGAACTCTTCAAGCATCTTAGAAGTTGGTGAAGTTGTGCCAGAACTCCAGACCTTTGTTTCATAAACTTTGAAAGTGAGATCAGCCCTCACTGCCATTGCTGCTGCAAAGTACAAGGAGCAGTTTAGATATTTTGGACTCCTTCTGTCTTGGACTGTCATGCTTGTCATCACTGGGCTGTCTCCATTATACTAATGACTCAATAATGGCTGAGATGTGGATTTCTGTAAAAGAGTTCAATTGTGAAGTCATTCCTGATTAAGTTATCAGGGTCATTTTATGGTTGTTGTATAAAAGTTGTAATGATTTAAGGATAAAATTATCCCTCTAAAACTAGAAAAGCACTCAGAGAGTGCAGACCTCCGCCAGCGCCACAGTCTTCACCCATATATTGATTTTCACCATAAATATTAGTCCCACCTTTATTTGATTTAAATGTTTAGATTCATTGACCATGAAAACATACCATTAGCAACTGGATTCATGATGATGTCTATTTAAGTTCAGTAGTTATTCACGAAAATCGCATTTTTCGTCATGCCGGATCCAGACGGTGATCTGAATCACTCCCAAAATCTAATCATTTGTTCCTTGCCCCAACTGGACATTTCCTGAAAATTTCATCAAAATCGGTCCATAACTTTTTGAGTTATGTTGCTAACAGTGAAACAAACAAACGCTGGCAATAGCATAACGTCCTTGGCAGGGGTAATAACAAAATCTTCTTCACTTGTTATGGATTTTGAAACTCTCTGGGGCTCTCATGGGTAAGCTGTGGGCTGCTCATGGTCTAAAGGAGGAACTAAGCACTAAATACCCCACTTTGCTTGTTACTTTCTGGTTATGCTTAATGAAAAAAAGGAAAAGAGCTTCACATAAATCTCAACCTTCGTTATCACCGAGTCCTTAAACAGATATATTTAGGATAGAACCCTCACTGCATCGCTGTGTTTTGTCCTCAGTACGACCCAAAGTTTGGGGATGCTTTCTGGAACAGCTCGAAATACAGCATGGTCAGTTACCTGCTGAGGATGATGACCAGCTGGGCTCTTGTTTGTAACGTCTGGTATCTGCCAGCCATGCATCAACAGGTGGGTTTGACATGTCACGTGTAAGGCCTACAGGTGCCATCCTCAGTAATCGGCAAACATTAACTCACTCAGAGACATGTGCCACAGCAGATTGAGTTTTTTTTTTTTTTATTCTAAACTGGCAGGAGGGTGAAGATGCTGTCCAGTTTGCCAACAGAGTGAAGTCTGCCATCGCTCACCAGGGAGGGCTGGTGGATCTGCAGTGGTAAGAATGTTAACCGTCTAATAAAACAATTAGTTCTGGCTCAGTCATTTTATGTTCTTATTTAAGAGAAGATGGTAGGTCCTGAAGTTACAACAGTTGAGGACTACTTATCTAGTGTTTGGTTGCATCCAGTGTTGAAAGGCTTCAGTCCATCAGGCTGGAAGACCTGGTTTAAGTCCAACCTGCGGTCCTGTCTCTCCATTGTACCCACTCTCTGCCATTTATTTTTCTGCCTGCAGTCCTGTTTGTTATATCATATAAAAAATAAATCTCAGATATTTTAGAAAGTAACATGGTTTACTTTGCATAGCCAAAGTAGACATTCAGTTTGTTCTAAAATGACAACTGATTTTTACTGTGGTGTGAATATTGTGTGGAAATGTAAAAATAAACGAGTAATCAGGGAAATGTAATAATAATAATAACAATAATAATAATAATAACAATTTCATTTATATAGCACTTTTAAAAACATTGTTTACAAAGTGCTTTGACAAGCATTCAGCACAAAGTAATAAAACACAAACAAACAATGAGCACAATGACATAAAAACAAAAAGCAAAGCTTAAATCGAGACTAACAGAAATACACAAAGATAAATAGACATGAGGTGAAAAGACAGAGGGGCGACGGTGGATACTGTGTTAATACTGTGTTTCATACTTTATAGGAACCCAGACAATACAAGAACCATGCAACATAAAAAGAGACCATGAGGACCAAACATAAAAGCATAAAATCAGCAAGAATAGGAAACGCAATAAGAAGGGGGTAAAAGCAGAAATCAGGTCAGAAAATATAAAAAGATGAAATGAGCAATGATGATAAAATTACAAAATAATAAAAAATAAGTGCCGGTGATAAAATACAGTAATAAACATGAGCAAGAGATAAGACAATTAGAAAGTTCTAAAAATTATCTATAAAAGAGTGGAAAAAGGTGAATCATTAATAAGATAAAATCATAATTAATAGCACATAATAGTATTAATAAATTAACAAAAAGGAGTAAAAGAAGGTCAAGCAAAACAAACAGTAAAGCCAAACTAAGATAGAGATAAAAGATATTAAAAGACAGTAAAAGGGCATCACATAAAAGCAAGTCTGTAAAAGTGAGTCTTTAAAAGCGAAACAACAATGTAGCTAAACAACAAGCCAGGTCCAAGTTGCTTGTAATAATAGTAGAGCCATATTGATTTTTAAGAATGTAGTTTTAGGTTTCTTATGTTTTTAGTCCAAACTTGGATAAGATGATGGATCGGGCCCTGAACTTATAAGAGAAAGAGCGGAGATTGATATGCAGGAAAGCAGCCACACATCAAGCATGTAGACATTTGGTTACTTTTGCCACAGCCAAATGGATCATTTAATAAAATAAAACAATCATCAACAATCTGTGGTTATGACAGTTGAAATTGTCACTGTCTTTTACTTTTATTTAATTCAATCTTTATTTAACCAGGTTAGTCCCGCTGAGATCAGAAGAGCTCTTTTTCAAGGGAGACCTGACCAAGCATCGCAGCAATACACAGCTTCAACAAAAAAGTCACACAGACTCAGTACATTACATATATATTTCATTTTGCCTGGACAGAAGTAAGACTGAGACAAAGAGATTTGTGAGAGAAAAAACAAAGTATTGTTTATGTTTTCTTACAGAAGCAGCTTTATTGTCTTTTACTGCTGGACAATGAAAGAAAATAAAGCTGCTCCAATATTTTTTTAATTTTTACCATAAATTCACACAAATAGGTGGAGCTCTTTGACCCATCTGCAAAAATTCACAGCCTAACATCTGTTTTGATTCTTTCTTATGAGAAGCCGAGTTTGGCAGAACTAATGTGGTTAAAGTGTCAACTATTGACATGAATATCAAACACTCCCACTTTTTTAAAAAATATTGATCAATCCATTTATGTAGGATTTTGACAATAACATTTACCTGTCGTATATCTGTTCAATTTTACTGTCGTCAGAAAGTCTAAGCCTTGAACTCTCTTAATGGGAAATGTTTTTATTCGTATTTTAATCCACATGGAAACACCCAAAGCTTCAGCTTAAGTTTAATGCAGATCAGTGGTAAAATGAACAGTACCACTCAGTTTGTCCCGTGTGTGTCTGCAGGGATGGAGGCCTGAAGAGAGCGAGGGTTAAGGACTCGTTCAAAGAGCAGCAGCAGAAGCAGTACAGCAGCATGGTGGTGGGAGACGACAGCAGCGGAAACAGCGACTGAGAGCTGGAACAAGTGTGCTGGACAAATTCTCAGCCCTGCGTTTGGAGACTATACACTGGAAACCAGCCTCTATGCTCACATTAGCTGTGCCTTGAAAGGAAATCTGCCTCTGGACTTTGTGAAACCTCAGGTTTGTTGTAAAGGAGTGAAGCATGAGTGACTCTCGGAAACACGTGCAATATAAAATCATTTGAGACGGACTGTGGGGGAGGACAGCTTTGTTTTTACTGCTGCTGATGCTATGTATGCTGTGATTGATTTTTGATGCTGAAAAACGCTGAGTGAAATGTGTGATTGAATCCTGCTGGTTAGAAAAACTGGAACTGAGCTGGAATTTTACAGCAAGTGATGTTTTAAAATTCAATTTTAGTTTTTATTTTCAACACTTGTGTGAGATCCTGAAGTGGTAAAAGGAACTTGGAGGTAGCCATTCCATTTGAAAACATAGTATCACAAGTTTTAGTACCTCCAATGAGACACTTGTCTTTTAAGCTTTTAAACATTGTTTTTACATCTTTTAGTACTTAAGTGCAACAGAATTAACACTGATGAAGATTGACTAGCAAAGTGCTAAACAAAAAATGGTCAGAACAATCGCCCTTATTATTAATTGCTCGTAATTTTCAGTTATTTAAATGGAGTGTTTCGTAACTTCTCCCTTTTCCACTGAGTCACAAAGGTAGATCAAGTAAACAATGGTTTGGCACTTAAATAATACATGAATGTGTAGAGCGTAATGAGCTCAGTCCATTAAATGTCCACACGAGATGTGACAGTGACCTTAAAGGAGAACACAGAGCTGAGACTTTTTAGATTTCCGTCCACTGGATTCTTCCTCTGGAGTCTGATTCTCAGTGCTGCTGTCTGTCTGTGCCATCTCCTCTTCAGCCTCTACAAGAAGATGAAAATGGATTTGTTTTAGAATCACTGTTTTTGATGGCACAATCCTGTTTTTTGTTTTTTGTCTGAGATTACCTGTTCTGTCACCCTCCTTCTCCTCGCTCTGAGCACATGTATTTTCCTGCACATCCTGTGAACAAACAAATGCTCACTGTCACGGTACAATGTTGTGTTTTAATTGAGTTGTGAATCTCATCTTAATATCAGGACTCACTGGTGTCAGGTTGACTTTGTTCCTCTTCTTCTGTTCCTTGTATCTGCAAATATCAACAATGAAATGTTTACATGCGAGTGCTTAGAATTAAAGCAGTGTCTGATTTTTTGCCAACAATGTGTCCCGGACAAAAATGTGACCTCCTTTCCTTTCTTTCAATGAACCAGTCAACAGAAACAAATGTTGAAGTGAAGTATTTATGAGCCTGATTGGTGCCTCACATCCGTGTCTCTTAGTAAACAGTTCAAATGACAAAGAGGGTCATGTTGGTTTAGACAGGCAGAGTTTAGTATAGAGCTGCTTTTACTGCTGGGCAATAAAAGACAATAAAGCTGCTTCATGGAAAATCTTTGGAGGGGTTTGTTTTGATATAAGAATCAGAGCAACCTGACCTAAAAATATTCAAAGTAATTGCCTGAGCCTCTTTCATGTTTCGTGTATTTAATTATTTTTGATTTATTTAACATAATTGCAGAAAACCAGTTAGAAAAGTTATTGGCTGATACATCTAATCATCACAGTGTTGTCAGCTGAATATCTGCTCTTTAAGGTGGTAACTAAATTCTGTACATCACCTGCTGTCCAGTGTCTGCACTGACTTTGACACAAAAGTAGAGCAGCATTAACGCTAACAGTAGCAACATTTGAGTTGTCTGCTTTCAGTCATCACCGTAAACTGGAGGCATAGCATCACATTTGTAAGAAAACCAAACGTTAGATTTTTTAAAGGAGACATATCATGCTTGTTTCTCCTTTTCACTATGCCAGATTAGGATGCCTGTAAAGCATTTCTGCCCTCAGTACAAGTCATTTAGTTCCTTCATTGTCCCACAATAGCGTTCTCAAAATCCTCATTTTAGGCCATTATCAAGCTCTCATTGAAACGCTAGGTTCTCAGGCTGACCTAAAGTAACCTTGCAATGTTACAGCCCTTGGTGCTCTGATTGGTCAATTCTTGGTGAAAGTGAGCTAGGGAGCTATATACTGCTGCTTGGTGGATGTGTTCCTCACTGATGGTTGTGTGGCTAATGGACATCAAAGAGGAGGAAGTGTTTTATCAGATTACACCAATAAAAAGAAAGGTACCTTGTGTCGTCGCGACGATTTAAATCTCGCGGTCATCTCGCAATGACCTATTTTCAGAGGCATCAAATCTCATTCTAGGATATCAGAAAAAATACAATTTTTAATTTTTTGAAAATAAAGGGGGTGCAAGGTCTTGTTTTCAAATAAAAATTTGTTATATTATATGTAAGTATTAAATCATGCATCAGTATGATATGTCTCCTTTAAATAAAATTGAAGGACCTGAGAAGTTTTCACCACCTGATGAATCGCGGGCTTGTTGCTTATTTACTTCTTAGCATGGCTGTTTTGTCAGGATTTTTTATGTGCACCATTTCAAAAATATTTGGAGGGTCTCATTGAGGGAGTAGGAGAGCTGCATGTGAGCTGAGCCTCCAGTTAGAAAATGTGATTTAGCATTCATTGATTATTTTAAAAGTGATTTCAATCATTCTTATGTCTTTTGTATATAAAAAAAACTTTTGCGCCCCACCTGCAGCACCTCCACAACCCCACAGTTTTGGCAACACTGCAGTTAGTAACATTATTTTATGCAAACAATTTCTTCTCTCTTACCAAACATACAATATTCTGGACATTTTGCATATACACTATTTCTGTCCAGTTAGATGCAACTCAGTCAGCCCTCAGTCTAATCTGTGCTGCACAGGTAAAATATGTATCCTAAATTTTTGGATCTGAAGAAACACATTAACAGCTATCAGCCAAAAATAATGCAGATTTTGTTGACTGAGTTTATCAGATTTTACTTATCAGTACAGCAAATTTTAAAAAAGCATTGCAGGGTCAATCTTCTCATATTTTGGAGGCTTAAGATAAAATTGCCTTTAAGTCTCAAGTCAGTGAGTGTTAACCGTAAGGTTAAAATGTAAACTGACCATACTGAAGCATTGTGGAAATATTACACTAATTTAAACTAACTTCCTGTATTTTTATATTGGCAGACAGAAAATGTATCACAATGTCATTTTTTTCAGTATAGTCCAGCTCCAAATTTTGAAATGTAATATGAATAAAAGAATAACTGATTATTTTAGCTAAAACAACTGTATAACTGTATAGAGCATATTTTTAAAATGTATAAAAGGGATTTGTATATAAATGAAACAGAAATCTGCAAAATGCAACACATTAAATATTGATATTGAAATATTAAAGGTGAACCTAAAACACTCAGATCATATTTAATAATCTGCTCACATTTGTAGATAGGAGTCACAGTTCCTGTTGGCAACTTTAGTGTTCCTTTTCAGTCCATGCAGCGTCCATGTTGTGTTTGCATCTTCCCCTACGTCCACCCGGCCTGCTGCTGCTCCAGATGCAGTAGGCATCTGTGCTGTTCAGTGGGAGGATAGGTTTCGGAATTTAACAAAGAAGAAAAAAAGCACAAACATTTGGTTGAAGCTGCTGGGAAGGAGACTAAAGTGGATCTTGTCTTCCAGCATTACACACTCCCTTCCCCTGTTGTTGTGGGTTCGCTGACCGCTCTGTGAGCAGGAAAATGTGGCTCTCAAGCTTATGGAGGTGTTTGTTGTCATATCCATGGCAACCGTGCCCAGTAAGAATGGAGCTGCAGTAAAGCCTCAGTGAATGAGACTGAGCTGCTGATATCTGGCTTCAAAACATCAGTATTAAGATGAGATGTTTGGCTTCAGAAGGTTTGAAAGATCAGTTTTTCTTTCAAAAGAGGAAGTTTTTTTGTCTCTCCATTTCAGCTCACATCAACCTGACCTGAGATAGATGTTATAGGACTGTAGGATGTATAGGACTGTTGTATCTCTAACATTAGAAGAAAAAAGACAGCAGAAAATACTGTTAAACATTTTTTTAGAATTAGAATAAACCAACTTTCAACTTCCTTGACCATGTCTCTGGGGATTTTTTAATATTCTTGGATTCTATGCTATATTATGAAGAGTGTGTAAATAAAATCCTTATGCAGCTGCAGATGTTTATTTTTAATGAAGTGATTTAAAATCTTGTTGGACTTTACAAAGGCTTTATGAGGCTCTCCTGCTTTCACATTTAAAGAAAATAATTGTGATGTAAAATCAGTCACACAAAAGGAAATGCCTCGATTGTTAAGGGAAACTAACTAAATAATAAGAATATAATGCTTCACAGGAAAATGAGCAGCTTTTTCTGCATGTGTACAAAACTGAAATAAATTTGATAACAAGTACAGTTGAATAAAATGATACACAAATTAACAGTTTTTTTTACACAAACATAATGGCTGAAGCATCCTTTTCAACCACACCATGTCAGAAATTTTTATTGGGATGTGTTTGTTATTTCAGAGGTTAAATCTTTGTTTTTATTATGTTTTATTTTTAGAGAACTTGCCAAAGATATTTCTTTTTCTTTTAATTTTTATATGCCTCAGACTATCATTAATTTAAACTGACACAGTTGAGTTACGCTTTCTGCTTTAAAAACAATAATAAGGCATTTCATTGTGAAGACTAAATTTTGTTCAGATTTAAAGTATGAATAAAACAAATCAAAAGCGATGGGTTAATTATGCCCTTGTAGTTTAAGACAGGCCTATTAGGCAGATGGGCCCAGACCTGCAGGGCTCACCGACTGTCAGAGTTTGTTCTTGTAGGTTTTATTGATGGTTTATCCTTTGTCGGAGTATATTTTCTAAGAATTTGATTTTAACTGTTTTTGACCCTTTTGATTTGCCCAGACAAGAATCCAGATTTGCAAAAACTAAAAGTGATAAAAACTGAATTAAAACTATGCATTCAAACAACATAAAAACAATAAACCAGCATTAAAAACTAATGTAAAGTGATCTGAAAATGAAAACAAAAGTTATAATACAAAATAAGCTAACAACTACAAAGATTTAAAACTATCATAATCTAGTAAAATCATTATCATCTTCCAGATATTAATGTAGTGCATGTTATTGACAACAAAAAGCCTTTGAGAAATTCAGTTTAATTCTCTGTTTTGTACAAACAAATAGTCCACTCTGAACAAACAGCCAGTCTCAGTTGTTTCCAGCATCAAAGCAAATATTTGAGTCTCATTTATGATTCTTCCTTTTCGTCTCCGTGTGTGATGATGTAGCAGAGTGACTTATAGTCGATGTTTCCCATGGGGTCAATGGGAGCCAGAGCTAAGGCCTGATCCACCTAAACAGGATGTAGGAAGGACAGTCTTGACTTCTGATGATCATTTTCCAAAGAAAAGCTTGTTTACAGACATTAAAACACAAACCTCGTCGGCTGTAAATTTATCAGCCTGGTTCATCAGTAACCGTTTAAACCTGGACAAACAAATCAAAGTGTTAAAATAAATGAGACATATGAAACACTGAGATGTTAGGGATGAGTCTGAAAACATAAGGCAGACAATAAAATGACTCTTACTCATCCTTATTAACAAAGCCTGTTCCATTGGGGTCAAAAAGTTTAAAGGCACCGAGGATAGTGTCCTCAGGATCAGTACCTGAAGGAGGAAAAAAGCAGCTTTAAGACCTTTCTTCAAGTTAATAAAATGAAAATAAATAAAGGTTTTGTGACATTTTCATACCATTAAGTTTCTCTCCAAATAGAGTGAGGAACACGGTGAAGTTGATGGGACCTTTACCCTCATTTAACATCTCATCCAGCTCCTCGTCTTTCACGTTCAGCTTCCCTGGTATAAGCACACACACATACACACACACACACACACAGTGAATAAACATGTTCAATGAAATTAATAAAAGGAAGCTTTATAATTACACAGTTCTGCATTTTGCTTTCATTTTTAGCATTTCTTTTTTAAAAAAGCCCAAATGCATCAAAGATTAAAGCTTAAAAAAATACCCAGCTGTCCGTAGGTCTCCCTGAGGTCCTGCTTTTTGATAACACCATCTCTGTCCTGGTCAATGCAGCCGAAAGCCTGAAGAAGATTAAACCAAACAAACAAGTAGGGCAGAGAAAGGGACAGTGGGAAACTAAAACGACAGTGGAATAGAAATATGTGACATTGTTAAATAAAACAAAAGAAAACTGATTGTGATTGATTAAAATCATTAAAGTACTAAAAGGCAGTCTTCTCACAAACATTTGTTTAAAAGGAAATTAGGGTCAGAAAGGATTAATAAAAAGAGGGTAAAAGATTATTTTTTCATTTTAAACTTAAAGAAAAAAGTTAAATGGCCAGAGGCAAGTTGTAATACAATTTTATTAACAAAAGTCAAAATGTTGAAAATAAAGTTAAAACATAGTAAGTCAAGTTCAAAATTAATTTCAAGATTGAAATTAAAAGGTTGAAAAAAGACAAAACTGTTACCATTTTAACTTCATTTTTTAATCTTGAAAATGTAAATCGTTTTTTCTAAAAATGTTTAATTTCTGGAAGTACAAAATAAAATATACACTAAGTTGTACATTTGTCCTTGACCTTGTACTCTTTTAAAGTTATGTTTGCTACATTGAAATGTAAGTGAAAAAATGTGCTGACAAAAAGTAAAAATTATAATTATAAATGAACTCAAAATTTAGGATAATGACAGATTTTTATGTTATATCTCACATTACCTGATGATTGGGACATAAGTTAAAAGAAAATTTGTCTACCTGTGATTCTCAATTATTGCAATGTCCTTGTGTGAATTTATCTTTTAAAAATCACAGACTTATGAATGTTTAAAAACAAATATTTCAAACTTTTTTGTATTGATATTTGAGCAGCTATGAGACAGTACAAGCCCTCTCAATGTACCTCTTTGAACTCCTGTATCTGAGACTGCTCAAACATGGAGAAGACATTAGAGCAGGCCTTCTGTGCTCCTCTCTGGCGCTTGTTGGAGGCTTTCTTGCTCGCCTGAGAAAGAAAAAGAAAATAATTCGGTTTATGCTCAGAGGAATATTTTAACGACAGCTTCAAGAATTGTGCACTATATTTCCGTCAATCAGAAGTCAGGTATCCTGACTTAGGAAAACAGAAACAGATACAAAAACAATGAACACACAAAAGACAAAACAATGAAAGGATTTCTAAGCTTATTGTTGTTGATATTTATCATTACTGGCTGAGAGTAATAAAAGACAACCTGTGACTTACCATGTCTGAGTGACTGAACACAGACTCCCAGCAGCGGTGTGATGCTGGGGTGGGTTTAAGTATGGCCTGCTTTATCTCCTGCCCTCCTATAATAGCTGCTGGTGGGCAGCTTCAGTCCCTTACATGGCTGTGGTTGTTCTGTGTGTCCGATAAGAAGTGAAGCAGTCAGGATTCCTCTGGGCCGGAAAGTTGAGATATGAGGAGCAGACAGGAGGCAGGGGAAAGTGACCTCTGACATTTGGCAGTTACTCTTAAGGTCAAATTTAGCTCTTCAGGTCACTTTGGTATCAGACAACGGATTTCAAAGTTAACTTTAAAATTCAGAAAGTTTATATCACTCTCTGATTAAGAGCTGATAGAAGAAACACTTCCTTTACCGTACTTTATGTTAGAAGAATATCATTTCCAGTTAGTGCTACAACCTTTTGAACTACAAAAAAGACCCAAAGTCCAACATTTTAGATTTGACTATAAAATGATTGATGGACATGAGAGCATGGTGGCGCACCTGTTGTGCACCTGCCTCACAGCAAGAAGGTACCCGGTTTGATCCCTGGGTCGGACAGGGCCTTTGTGTGCGAAGTTCGCATATTCTTCCCGTGCATGCATGGGTTCTCTCCAGACACTCTGGTTTCTTCTCACAGACAAGAAACATGCTCATTAGGTTAAATGGTGACTCTAAATTGCCCTTAAGTATGAGTGTGAACATGAATGGTTGTCTGTCTCTCTTTGTGGCCCTGTAATTGACTGGTGACCGGTTCAGGGTGTAAACAAGCTCTTGCTCAATGACAGCTGGGATAGGCTCCAGCACCTCTGTGACCCCGGAAGGGATAAGAGGTATAGAAAATGTATGAATGAATGATGGAGATTAGTTATAGAAATGAGTCAATGTAGTGGCTCCAAATGAGTCTTCCTAGTTTTTGATAAGTGGAGTCAATCCCTTAACCCATTATCTACCACCAACAATCCACGTTAAAAAAAATCATAATTTGTACCCAAAGTTAGTATTTTTAATTGTTTTCATTGATTAAATTAAGCTAGAATTGGTCTGCACACAGGCATTTCAATCAAATGACCTTACAAAACAGTGCCATTTGGGGAGAATAACGTTTTAGGGCTTGTATGGCATTACAAGCTCTTTCAGATAAATTGGTTCCTGACCACTGAGAGATTTATAGATGACATGAAGAATCTTAAATTTTATTCTAGATTTTACTGGAAGCCAATGCAGAGAAGCTAATACAGGAGTAATGTGATGAATTCTCCTTGTTCTAGTCAGAGCAAGTGTCACAGAATTTTGAACCAGCCCAAGAGTCTTAAGCAACTTCCTGCAACAGCCTGATAAAAGAGAGTTACAATAATCCAGTCTAGGGGTTACAAAAGCATGGACAAGTTTTTCAGTATCGCTATGAGGCAGGATAGGCCCGACTCTTACACAGTAGCAAAATTAAGCTCAGCTACCATCAACCATTTAGAACATTGAATGTTTAAGAGCAGTACAGCCAATTTTTGTCATTATTTGAAAATGCAATACTTAAACTGAGAAAAATTGTAAAAATCTAAACCTAAAGTCATTACCATGAATGATCCACACCAATGTGTTCATAAAAGTGTCTTATAACACACTTATGATATCAAATTCCAGTCCCAGGAAAAAAAACAGCTGAAAACTGGAGACCATTCAGAAACAACATCCAAAGAGGAAAAAGGCATTTTTGAATAAAAAGCTGTTCTAACCATGTAACATGAAAGACATCCTTTATCCTGTGAACAAGACAAGTATCTCCTCTCCAGTGTGCTGTGGTTTGAGGAATATCACTGTCGGATTTACAGGAAAGGTGAGTCCAAGAGAAACTAGCTTAAGCTAACTAGTTAGTTATCTAACATAAGCTCAGGTCTGTAAACTAACAGAGCAAAGAAATCTAAGTCTCCAGCACCCAGTATATTCAAATCAGATGGCCTGTTGTTACTTTTATCTGTGTTATCCCAACACAGTCTAGCCTTGATTTTTGTAGCCAAATAGACAGTCAGTTTTTAATTTAAGTGTTAAGTTGATCCTTGATAAATGTCTTATGGTGAAGTATAATGAAAACATTAAAGGCACATTAGAAGTAACATTAATTCTGATTATAAGGATTTCTTGTTTAAAATACAATTTTGCCACCATTGTCACATTCAAATATATGTTTGTATTTAGAGAGGGAGAAAATCATTTCCAATTGAGTTCATTGACAGTGGGCATGCATCAGGTCTCTCCTGGGTCTAGGAGTAGATCAAGCCTAAATAAGTGACTGGACTTTTAAGACCAGCCCCAAAACTCTGCAACCCCAAACTGCCAATATAAGAGCAACTTTAAAAAAAAAACGAAGCCTAAAGCAGCTTATAACAAGCAGTTTGATCTCTCACAAGATACATGTGGCAAAGGTTAACATTCTCAATATTTCACCAAAAATTCAACAATATTGATCCTCCATAAAATTTCACTGACCGGTGAAATATCTGATACCATATCTGCTAATATTCTGTGAAGTTTCATCTGTCAAGTTATGGAGCGAACAGGAACATTTCAAAAACTCCGGTGCATGACTTTGAACTTATGTTGATTTGGGGGATCTTCTTTGACAAATCAAAAGGTCTTTCTATTGCTGTGCTAATGATCCCCTTTTCTTGTCTAAAAACTTGACATAAAAACTAATGTCTAAATCACTGTAAGTCTTTTTTGTAAAACTCAACTAAGACTCATTAAACAGAGTTAAAATCTTAACTTTACAGGTCACATACCCCCCTGTAGTAGCCTAAAAGCTATGGAATGTAAATAACAAATCTCCTCGCCTATTGTCATGTACCTTGTTTGCATCTCAAGAGACATCAGCATCAATTTCATTTTTTATAGTCAACCAAAACCTCCTCACTGAACCTTTAAATAACCTAAAAACAATAATTGAATCGGAGCCATTTTTCAATATGGAAAAAAAGACATAGATCAAATGTACATTTCACAAGTTTTATTAAGCAAGTCTATATACAGATGAGCTTATTCACAATTTTATAATTCATTTTGCACATATATTAAAATCTACAAGCTAATACACATAAGGTTATAAAGAGAAGATTTAAATGTACAGAATAAAAATATACCTTGTTTACATGGGGAATTACAACACACAAGGCATTTAATTAGATAAAGTTCAAGTTTACAAACAGTATTAACATAAAAAAAACATTGTTAAGTGCATCTCACTTCTTTGCTCTGTTATCATAACTTATATATATACATTGTACATACCTTAACACTATTAACAGACAGTGGTGTATACAGTATGTATTTTATATGAGCTTCATGCCACCAATGATCTATGTGCAACAGATAGCCATTTCTTTAATTTACTAACATGTCAGTAGCCATGAGTTGGTCTAGTACAACAACTTAACATCTATTATACAAGTTGCTGCACTCTGCTTAGTACATCCTGTAGTGATGCCTCTTAAGTTTTCAGACAGAAACCCCGCAGCTCAAATAAGGCCAGAGCAGCCAACCATGGATGTCGAAAGTCATCTGTGATCTCCGATCAGAGTTCAGGCTTCTTTATCTGTTCTCCAGTTTGGAGTGCTGGAAACTCCCTTCATTGTGTCAGCATGCATGCTGCCATCTTACAGGCCACTGCTGAGATAAGAGCAGCCCCACGACCACTCCCCTCCTCCGACTGAATGAAGCTGATCTCACAGTGTGGGGTGAGGTCTCTGACGATTTTGTGGAACCTGTCACGGAAACTGAGACAGACAATAAAAGAAAAAAAAGTCAGGTCTCCTTCAGTCAAACCATCTTTTTTTGGTGACAAGAATATAACAGAACTTTATTCTACAGGGATCACAGTTTCTCCTCCACATAGTCTGGAATAACATGCGTAGGAATGCCTATATAGAATTTTGAATAAAATATAATTTTGATAGTACAAGCCATGGGTGTACAAAATGCATTTTCACTAATCAGAAGAGGATACTTTTATCTACAGAAGTAAATTTAATCCATCAGTCAAATCAATTTTTTTTTTCTGTCCAATGGTCCTATTTCTAAAACTCAAATTATGTGGACTTGTATGCCAACATAATATTCAGATAAAAATGATGGTCTATTTCCAACTAATGTATCTGTATTAAATCCATTTACTAGTGTTGCTAACCACTGAAATTTCTCTTCAATCCAGCCACTCAACAATAATCATAATATTTAGTAACTAAAATACAAAAATGTGTAATATCCCTCACCATGGATGTAGTTTATAGACAGAGCCGTCCACCCCTACAGTGATATTGAGGGCCTCCAGACTGCGTCGCTCCCTCATCAGATTGATGACACCAGCGAGTCCAGCACCGCACATGTGGGCGGCACGAGTGGAGACGCTCTCACAGATCAGTCGCACAATGTCACAGTCCAGCTCTGACGGCAGAACGCCCAGCGAGGAGAGGATGTTGTAGATTTGTTTTCTGTCCCCAGTGTCACTAAAACAAAGGACAAAAAGGAAAAACTAAGAAAAAGAAGAAAAAAGTCTCTTGAGAGGATAGAAATCATGTAGAGCGTTAGTGTGTGTGCCTTGATTACAATCACTATCATCTTTATATTGAGCTTTTAAAGCAGTGTTTGTATGGTTGCTTGAAATCCTTGACAATGCTTGTATTCAAAAGTGTTTCGAGGTTCAAGGCAAACTGCTTTTACTGTACATTAGGCACAGAAAGAATTATTCTTCTGACAATTTGGTTGTTTGTAATACCGATGTGCAAAAATCATTTAAAGTGTACATATATGTGTATGAATATGCAATTAAACAGCTCTGAATGGTGCTAGAGGTAACAGAAAGTGGGCTGAACATGGCCCTGAACAAGGGGTCTTAACCCTGAAAATAAATCCCTTCTTATCTTAAAATAGTGCTGATAGGTGTACCATGTTTGTATGTATGACTTGTAATATGAACTTAATGGTATATAATAACAAAATTTGTGCTTCTCTTCTTTTCTAAGGTGTCAAATGCTTAAAGTGGCTTTTAAAAATACAGCAGGTGTTAAAAGCAGCAAGTTAAGTGAAGCAGATTGCTTCCCGGTATTCCCCATGAACACTGTTATATAAGAGTGTGTCATCAGCGTACGCTTATATAACATGTCAGGCTTTATGTTGTCTTCTTGTTTGTTTCTACTAATGTGAGGGCATTGATTGGACCACTGGTGTAATGCCATGTTTGTCTTACACCAAAGCAAAAAATAATGATGAACTAGTGTTTGAAATTCAAAGATGCTTACCTTTCTACCTGTGAGACGTGGCGTGTCTCAAAGCTGCCTCGTGTCTTCAGCTGCTCTGAAGCTTCCCCGTTGAACAGCAGGTCTTCATTTACCAGCTTCATCATAACGATCCTGACCAGCTCACCCATATACTTCCCACTGATCAGCTTCTCATATCTGCAGGAGTAAGGAACAAGATTTTAGACAAAAGATAGCTATGGAAACTGAGACATGCTAAGAAAGATCTGTTGGTAAAGTTGGCTCTAAAGGGGATGTATAACAAAGCAGGAAGAATGTGTATGTAATAAAAAAAAAAAGGTGAAAGTCTTTTTTTAAATGCACTCGGATGGGGGGGGGGGGGGGGGGGGGTAGGTGAGGATGTCAACGTCAGTGCTGAAGAGGCTGAATGAGGCTGGCCTCAGCAGTTGTCTATGTGGTGGGGCTGCCGGTGCAAAAGATAAACAGTCATTAGGCCTGCAGGTACTGTGGCAAGCAGCCGAGAGGGATAATTTATCTGACTCCCTCCACCCACTGACTGACCGCTGACGTCCGAGGGCTCTGATCATTTACAAACACCCTCATAAAAATCCCCTGGTAGGCTAGCAACAACACTGAGGCCACAGGTGAGAGTCAGGTGAGCATTGTCACGAGAGGGGGATTAATTTAGTAAAACAATGAGGGTATGAGAGAGGCAGTGTGGCACGTTTTAAACGACGGCATTAATCTTTCACCCCAGCATGTTCAGTGACAAATGACTTCAAGCTTGAATGTCTAATGGCTAACTCTCAGGTGTGCATGTGCAGTAAATGAAGATGAGGTAGAGTTGGGTCAAACAATTTAGTTCTGTTTTTTTTTTTTTTTTACTGCTCTCTAGGACTTACAGCTGCTCTCCAGGGTTAATCGAGTTCTCGTCCACCACTCTGTCGTACTCCAGTCTGAACTCCTCTAACTCCCCGTTGTTTCCGAAAGCCCCCCACTCTGTGTTGACACACATCCGGCCCTCCTCTCCTTCCACCAGCTCCACAGTCTTCATCTCTTCCATGTAACATGCATTACAGCCAGTGCCTATTGAAAGAAAAAAACACAACAAAATAAGCATTCAAGATACTCTCATATGGAGTTCTCTGTGTATGATTGTTTGTGTAATTAATGACTTACCAACAATGATGCCAACTTCACAGCTGCGGTCTTCATAATAGCAGGAAATCATGGTGGCCACTGTGTCATTCACCATTGCAACCACGTCCATCTCAAAGTCCTACATGACAACATCAAATCACAACTAATCAGAGGTTGTCACTGCATTATGTCTGTACTGCACAATGATGGCGCTGAGTGCATCAATATCTTGTCTTAATGCTCATTACCCCTGACACTGTGCTTCACAAAGCTCATTGCTAATTTTACAGCTCTGGAATAGGTAGAGAATTCATTTTTACTTCTTAAAGAGCACTTTTTAAAGATGTTTTTGGCCTTGAAGGTTGTCAGTGTTTATAGTTTTTGGTGAATTATTGCTTTATGATGAGTGGAGGGATGTATTGGATTTGTTGTGTATAGTATGATTCTATGTCATGCCATGCTGCAAAACACCCATTTAAGTGTTTCGACAATAAAAAAAATACAAATCTTTTCTTGCTGTTTGTTACAAATGTTAGAGAAACAGAGAAAACTGTTTTATAGTTTGCTGATCTGAAACTTTAGAAGCTGCTCTTTGTAAGTTCTGTGTGTGTGCTGTTTTAGATGGCTTGCAGGTGGGTACATTTGCTGTGATGATGCCACTGTTTGTAGTGGTTTGATTCTGACAAACATTGCTGTTCAACTTATAATGTATTAGACAATATGTAGTCCTGATTTATATTTGTGTGTATGTCTGCTCTGTTTACCAAAAGCTTTGAGTGCAAACTGATCCTTGGCCAGGACACTCTTGTTAAAAGACTTTTTATAGCTCTTTTTTCCAGCTATACAACAGTTAAGTGAAAATCTGTCTACACACAAAATCAGGTTTGTGATGTTCATTCAGAGAAAAATAATCCTCATATCTCACACTTACCCCTCGTCTTTTGATGGCATCTCTGAGTAAACCCACAACATTGTTTCCTTCAGCTCCAGATGCCTTGAAACCTTTGGTCCAATTTATCAGGATACCCTGACAAAGAAAAGAGACAAACCTTGAATGAATAAACAAACACTTCATTGACACTGAATCTAAGAAATTCTGAGTAAAACCTATGCGCTGTTCTGCATACAGGAAAAGATCCTACCTTGTCAATGTCCTCATGTCGAACAGGAAAGGAGAAGGTGAAACCCAGGGGGAGTTTCCGGTGCTTGATGTGATGTTTGTCTAAAAAGTCTGACATACACTCTGCTATGTAGTCAAACAGCTGCAACAAGAGGGAGAGAGGATATAATGTGTTTGACCCTCACAATAAACAGATTATTTCTATAAAGAGATGTTTAAATGAATGTCACCTAAATACCAATGTGAGACAAGACCTTGGAAGTCTTTGATAGCTTTCATGCTTTAGTGACCGGTCCATAACCTATCATTAATTCATGCACTTATATTTTGATTAAATATCCTACATTTATTTTCGGTATCTCAAATCTAGCTTCATATTTGAAGTTTTGTTTAAACAAAGGTGTTTTAGTTATGCTAAACTTATGAATTTTAAGGACGTTATGATGTTTGTGATTTCTTCATAGGTAACTCTTTTGTTGAAGGAACAAGACAAAAATCTGACCAATTTGCTAAACTCAAGTTGATTTAATTATGATTACTTAAGCATTACTATCATGTTTGTAGACCCTGAAATTAAGAGTTGCCCTGATCTGTCTTTCACATTGTTAAACATCATGATTATTAACATCCTTAATTCATTCTTTAAACATGCATGAATTCATACACGACATATCTGATCATTTATGGACCCTCAATCTAAGCATTACCAATATTTAGGAAACCTTGGAGCTATTAGAACTTTAAAAACAATAACAAATATGTATTCAAAAATTTCCATTGAATGTGATGTTGTGATTTAAAAGCTTGTCTTACTAACCATTTCAGCAGTGCCCGTCATGGCATCTTCAGGAATGCAGTACATCTGGTGCTTTGTCTCCACCTTCCAGCTCCGCTCTTCATCTGCACCCACTTTGACCAGCATCACCCGGAAGTTTGTGCCCCCCAAGTCCAGAGCCAGGAAATCTCCCACCTCTGGGACAGATCACACACAATTTCATTTAATATACACAACTTGTCCTACCTGGGGACTAATGTGGTTCAAGAACTGACAAAAACCTTACCTGATCCCTCAGGCGTGGAGCAGACATAGGTTGGAAGCATTTTGACACTGGCCTCTTCGTGTGTCTCCAGACGTAGTCCTCTGTCCATCTCTCGCTGCATTCTCTTCATGACTTCTTTCAGATCCTCTTTATCCAGTCTGAACTCTGACAGGATCTGTTCCACCTGCAGCGAGAGGAGGAGATCTGGCTGGTCAGATTTTTAAGACATTTTATTTATTAGCATATAAACAAACATTAGATGATAGAGAAGACCAGCTTTCAGATTTCCATGAGCAGCTCCTCTTAAGACAAGATAAAACAGAGCAAACCACAAAAAAAAAAACGAACGAGAGGCCCCGGGAAGAATGACATACATGCTTTAAAATAGAATACAGCCACATGAGTGGAAACAAACAAATACCTGTGTGCAATTTTGATCTCACAATGCAAACAGAAGCACTCATAAAAAGTGCGCATTAAAACAAGTGATTCAAAGTTGCTGCTGAAACACCAGAACAATCTGAGTGTGTGACTAAATCACATCACTGTCACCAAAAAATTACAACAAAACTAAAAACACAAATCACATTAACCTCCCAAAAGTCATCAGACCAAAAATCCGATCTT
This sequence comes from Scarus forsteni, assembly GCA_036419115.1. Classification (NCBI taxonomy): domain Eukaryota; kingdom Metazoa; phylum Chordata; class Actinopteri; order Labriformes; family Labridae; genus Scarus; species Scarus forsteni. Next base: position 23,032,984 of record JAZDUH010000066.1, on the reverse strand, counting down.
ACCATCAAGATTTTATCAACTACAGAGCTGTAGCTGGACGGCATCTTCACCATCTGGTCCAGATGAGAGCTGACACACGGCATCTTCGCAGGTTTAACTAAATGAGCCTCAGTGTATGTGTTTCTAGGATTGTGGTGAGAGTGTGTCCACCCTGTGTGTGTGCAGAGTCACTGAAGTGTGAGTTCCAGTGAATGAGAACCTCAGCTGTTTTTATGCCCAGGTGAAGAGGGGCGGCTTCACCAGATAGAAACGCCCACCTCCGTCTCTCTGTCAACTCATCTGGCCATCAGGGTTCAAGCACAAACACGCCCCCACACAAACATACACACAAGAAGCCTTTGCCAAAAAACAAAATCACACAAAAAATCTCCATGACCTAGTTTCTATGTGAGGACTCTTCAGCTTTATGCTCAGTTATATAAATGAAGTCTTCGATTTGCAGATCATTTCTAAATGTCGTTTCTCCATACAGCTCATTATTTCATTGTATTATTCTTCTATTTAAAATACTTTCTTCAGCATAGCAAATAAGCCTATTTAACAGACATTATGCAGATGGCTTTCTCAATAAACAGGCAAACTATTCATAATTAGAATATTTTTTATACGTTTATAAATGTTTGTAATTTAGTCTGCAGTGGGATGCTCCAGTAAGAAACTCTGAACAAAGCTTTTTCTCTTTGCTTTATATTGTCCTGTGTCCTGTGTGCAAAACATGTTTTTGTGACAAAAATGTAATCTTGCTTCCTTTAAATGATCAAACATTGGACTAATGTGGAATCATGTCTGTGGGGAATAAAAACGAAGTCTACCTGGTCGTATTAAATTATAGATAATGTGAGGGTCTTTAGGTTTGGTCACTTTTGGTGCCCCCTGTGCACAAGTTGTACCTCTTGTCTCTTTGTTGACCTTGTCCCACACTTTAATTTAGAGCTTTCAGTCACATGACCGGTTTGGACACTTGAAACACAAAAAGTAGGGATATACAGTATCATCAAAACAAAACAGACAGTTGCTTGAAAAGGTCCATTATTGATATTGGCAGTTATGAAGATATTTGCAGATATTCGCATCTAATATATTGGCTGTACAAACTGGCCATAAATATCACACATTGGCTGTAATACTAGTGGAATGTTCAAATGTACCTTTATGGTGTACCTGATCACCACAGAATGACCACTTATTTTTCATCCAACGTATATTTTTTTAATTATTCACTTTTCTAGATTTGTATCTGTTTTCAAGACAAATAGACTGTCACTGTAAATGGAACACAAAGGTTTTAGTCAAGTGAGGGCTTTTTGTTCTAGACCAAAAATATCTATATCATTATCAGTATGATGTTGGGTTAGGAAATATCGTCATATTGAATATCTGCAAAAAAAAAAAAATCCATTATTGTGCATCTCTTAAAAGAGCTCAGTAATGACGCTGTCACCAATGAACCCTATGTAGAGCTTACCAGTTCTCTAATTTTCAACTTTTCTTCAGAAAAACAAGTTTTTACATCCCATGACAACAGCAAAAGATGTAGATCCTGATTTTGACTAAAGGTTTTAGGCACTTCTTCATACGTATGGTGTAAAAAGTCAATATCATGTCAAATGTAAGAAAAAATGACAGTGAGCAGTTTACAGCTTCAACAGACATCTACTCCAAGCAAATGATTTAAGGTATTCAAAACAACTATATAGAGTAATTGTTCTGTTTTTTAAAGTATAGCTCATTAATCAGCACCAGTATTGATATCTGCTGGCTTCATACATGGAGAGAAACTCCTCACAGGAGCTTTAATCACATTGCCAAACACCTTCCTCATGGCAACAGCTTTTAGACAGTTATTTATTTTTATTAAATCACTGAAAGAGATGATTAGTCCTTTCACTGATGGTTGGATTTTCTCAAAAGTCATATATTTTCAACAAGTAGACACTTGTCCTGGATGTAACCAGATCATTCATTTGAGTTTCTTGCCTTAAAATCCACTCAGATCCCAGAGTGTGATGTGCTTATAAACTCCCTCTTTAGCCCTGCTCAGAACAGTCTGTTGTGGGGTGAATTCTCTTGTGCTGTGTCAGGCTGCCCCTCTTGGAAAGCTTATTAGTGCTGTGGGATCATGTTCACTGCAGCTGCACAGACATGGATATGACCCCCACACTGGAGCAGGCCAAGCGCCAGGCTTTGGCTAAGTGCACCTGCAGGCAAATACTTTTGAAAATGCAGCTTTTGTTTCGCCTTCTGTCCACATGGAAACAGAGTTTAATGTCACTGAAATGCATGTTTTGGAAAACTCCAACAAAGGAGAAGCTTATTCAAAACTGTATTGAGTGTCTCTGTGAGGACAGGAAAAACAGGGACACACGGCTGAAATGTCACACTCTGTGCCAGCCTCTCCTCATGACGTCCCATGAATGTATGAATGTTGCTAACATTTTGGATGAAACCCAGTGTTCTGCTTCACAAGGGACTGTGTTGACTGGTGACACATGGCTGCTTGCGCCCATGGTTGCAGCAGTCGTTGAAACCAACAGGAGTACCTCATAAACTTTAAGACTGTCTGGTATGTATTGAATTGAAATAAACTAACAAATATTTACTCAATCACATGCTATCACCAGCTAGCATTGCCACAAATTAAACCATAACACCAGTCAGACTTGTGGTTGGAACACAACAGAAAATAAAGCTGCTTTTGCACATAAATTGCAACATAAATAAATATATAAACAAAAACTGTACATCATGGAAACCATTTCAGGATGTTTTCATGGGGAAGAAATACTCTTTTAAAGACTTCACCTATGTGGACGGGATTATTTTCAGAAAGGTACGAGAGAAAAAAAACCCGCTTACATGTGGACGTGGCCTCAGAGAGTTAATCAGATTGAGGTGGCACACTTGTGTCTTAATGACATCATCAGGGGACTATTTTTAAACTCACTGTTGGGGCACATCTGTGAGGGGGTACAAGCAACAGAGGAAGAGAAGGGCTTTTGATCATTTTAAATATTAAACAGATTTTTATACTGCATTTAAGTCATAAAGACAACAGTTTTTGCCTCAGTTTGGGCTTGTAGTAGAGACACTATAGAAATGTGCTCCTTATATTTAGATAAACTTTACAGAAAACCGGTACAACGAGGAATTCTCTTTTCAGGAGTTTCTTGTTTTTTTTTTATGAACCAAAAAATCAAGAAAGAAAAAGAAAAAAACACTATGACTTGTCAGTTTGTGTAATTCAAAGGCCATTATATAACAGAAAAGAATGTTAGCTGAGTTTGTTAACTTGAGCAAAAGACTGTCAACACTGATTTGGCAACTAATCATTTGCTTTATGTGTCAAGGTCTTACCGTAAACTCTTTGCAACCCAGCAAATGCTCAAACATGTCCAAATTAGTAACGGTGAGGAATGAATGAACTACTAAGCTTGTAATATTTATTTGCAAGAGAGAAAAACTGTTGAAAACGGGATAACGAGACTTATCTCTGAAAGGTTTTTCTGTTTTTTTACAGGTTTACAACTCTCCAAAAATAATCAACGTAGATGTCAATACTTCAAAAATATGTTAGCAACACTGGAGTGAGCCTTAGGTGTTACTTTTCATTTTTCCAAAACAGTAAATATTCCACCCTTACAAGGTCCAGTTGTTGAATAAGATGCTGCAAACAGCGAGCCGGCTGCACTCATGTTTTCTGAAAGTTTCAAGTATTATTAACATTTTGGAGTGACGTTGAGTACTGGTTTTCTGTTCATAAATATCTACAGCCAGCAAAGTATCTGGGATTCAGTTTCACTTGGGTAATAAACATTACGGATATACATGTTTGGAACATTTTACAAGTGACAGTGATGAAGATGGTAAATTGGACATGGAAACAAAAATTACAATCAAACTAAAATGACAGTTAACAACAAAAGAAAAAACTGAAAGATCAATATAAGAAATAAAAGATGGCACAAAAAAATCAAGTAAGACTTGTCACTGATAAGGTATTTAGCACCATCATCGCTCTTAAAAAAACGTTTTCCTAAAATACAAATTTCTTGTTTTCATTTTGTTCTTTTATGTCTTTTTAATCAAAATTCAATTTTGTTCCTGTGGATTTTTGTATTTATAAATTAAAATAAATAATAGAGAATGTAATGTGCACCACTGAAACAAGTGTCTTGAATGATAAATATGAAATTTACTGCTATAAAGTGATTAAAATATACACATACGCTAAGTTTTAAACAGTCTCAGGGCCTTTAAAGCTAACAAAAGGGTCAACGTAGATTAAGTAACTCATTATTTGTTTTTTGCGTCAAAGTCTGATCTGTACCCTCTGTACAACCCCACAATCTGGCACTTCAAAAAACGTTTGATCATGAACTTTGTGGTGTACTAGAATATTCAGAGACTTGTCTAAAATAAGCAAAGTTGTGTAGAATGATCTCAAGTCTGTAATACTCTTTTTAGTATCAAATTCAAGACTCATTAAGACCTCCTAAGACCCAAACTGATACAAAATTCGACTTTTTTATGAGCTGCAGAACAAATGTTTATGTCAATGATAATCAACCCATTTGGTAATTTTGTTCTTAATGTGCTCCTACAATGAATTGTGGAAGCTTAATTGTTACCACTCTAAAAATTTGAAATCCAGGGTGCCAATTATTTATGCAGTGATATAATTTTAATGTGCATTGCTCTTTTGGGACAGAAAGAGGCACAGACATGAGAGGGTGCACACATATAAGGAGAATAAAACTTTCTAATGCTCAATGCACTGTTTTTAAAGATATACGGCCATAGTCAAACAGAATGAACAATGGCCGCACGCAAAACAAAGAGTTGAAAGTTGATAGAGACCTTTCTGCCTTAGAGGATTTTTTATATGACAGTTTTATGAACCAAAAAAATAGAGGAAAGAAAAAAAAAGTAATCTTGCTGATTTGTGTGCATGCACAATTCAGATTCCAGTACTTTAAATACACGTAAGCAGCCTTAAATTCCTGTTAACAAAAGAGATTCAACAAAGATTAAGTAAATCATTATTTGTTATTTCAAGTCAAGGTTTGACCTTTCCTCTTCTCACAGTCAAGTACATTTGATCAGGAACTTTGTGATGCGCTGGTAAATTTAGAAACAGGTCTAAAATTAGAAACAATGTTGAATGAATTAACTCCAAAACTAACAACAGAGTTCAGCAGGTGATGGCCTCCTGCGCTTTTATCAGCTCAGGCCGTTTACCTGAACAGAGGTCAGAGCTTTTCTCAGCTTTGACCTCGACTTTTAAGGTAACTGCAACCTTACATCACAGGGGGGATGAACTGGCTTCTACATGACCCAAACATTGACTCTGACCTGGAGACACAAATCTGTGTCATTTACATAACATTAACTCGATTTATAATTAAATACCACTAATATTTGAAAAAAACCTGTCAGACTTTGTGTGAGGTATATTCTTATTCCTTATTAAAAAAAAAATTCCTTCCTGGAGATGACAATATTTTAGCGGACTATATTTCCTGTCAACTCATATTCAGAAATTTAAGACCTACACTGTAACCTTATCTCTTAAATATTGATTACTTTCCCTAAAACCTGCTATCAAGTTTGCACTTGTGAATATATACTTGTAAAAATGTTAACATGTTTAAATCTTATGAAACAATACCTTTTATTTTATTTTGTAAATTCTGTTGTATTGGCTGAAAATATGGGATTATTTTCATACTAACATTTGTTTTTTTGCTTAGAGGGTTAGCGTTGTACATTCAAAGGCAAAAACTTAAGTAAATGCATCATTAGCAGAACAGGCTGCTTGACTGAATGATAAGTGAAAAAGAAATTACATACCTTATCCATTGTATCACAGGGATTAAATCCTGATTGTCCCCTCGACCATCGGTTCTCTACAAATTAACTTGTTCCTCAAAGATTTTCCAGTTTCCTTTCGTTCTGTTGTTTCAACTCATCATCCACAAATAAGTGTCAAAATTAACATTACCATTTTGGCAAACCACACACGTGGCCTTCACTAAATGTTCACAGATAATTGAATTCAATCCTTGGGAAAACCAGGTGAAAGTGACAGATGATCTTTGTTTATCATAGGAGACAACAACAAGGAAACAACCTTTGTCACTGAAGACAAATTAGGTAAAAATCAGGGATTCGGTCTTCATCCTTGTGGTTAACAGGTCCAGTTTACAGCCACATCAGCGTTAAGTCAACTCCAGGAATGGGAAGAAAAAAATGAATCAAAAAAAACAAATGGACTCTTAATCCAAGCCTTCAACCAGGTGATGAACATTTAAAACTTATGTCCAAACATCAAACTTCCATTTCTTTCATCCATAACAAAATTAGTTCCAGGAAAGACAAAAATACCCATTTCTTTCCCGGTGCAGCTGTCAACAGGTGCACCCAGAGGCTCAGCGGTTTCCATGCCAAAACAGTTTCAACTTGTTGCCTAGGAAATGAATTACAGGCACACTTCTACCATGGAAAACACTTAACTCTGAGTTAAGTGGCCAGGGTGAAATTGTTTAATGGAGCGGGATTACCTGGGAAAACATCAGCTGAAGCTGCCATGTTTTGGGCTGACAAAAAAAACAGTAGAATATTGCAGCAGCTTTTAGGTCTCAGAGATGTTATTATTAACTTTTTAAATCAGGGACCAAGAAATTCTGAAGGTGTTTTAGAATAATCTGTTTCATTCACTGAGCATTTTGATGAGTAGCCTCCTCACCATCATCATCTCACCGTCTATTTGATTATTTTAAAAATGTGTTGATTACTGTAATGACACCAATTATAAAACTCTTCTAAAGAACTTTCATTGTATTGTGATTTTTAGAGAGAGAGAGAGAGAAAGAAAACCACTGAAAAAGAGAGAGCTACATTTACAGGAACTGGCATTCAAACTAAAGCAATTAGAAGAAGCTGACAGTTCATAGATCAACAGTTCCTACAATTCATCACGTGTCTGCCTGCCTAGGTTCCCAAATCCTCCACTCAATCAGGGCCTGGTTACACAGCATGTGAGAGGAAGACAACAGTTTTACACCTTTCTACATTTCTTGGGTCCAATTTTGGCATTTTTACCTAAATCTGTTTTCTTTTTCATAATTTATGAGTTAAGTTTACATTTATCAAGTAAACGAACAGTTTACTCAGACTAAATCAAAATCTTATGCCAATCCTGCACAGCAAGATAACTCAAACATTTTTCAATGGATTTTAATGATTTTTTGGAAATGAATCCATAAGTCAGAAGTGATAACATTTTCGTGGTGACCTGAAACCAGAGGAAGATGCAGGATTTTCCGAAGGATTTTTAAAGGATTTGTTAACGCATACGTTGAGGCAGTTTTCCACATTTTCATAATAATTCAGCCAAAATATCAGAAATGCCTATCATTTTATCAACAAAACTGCTTTGTAATGCAAATCACTGTGTTCCATAATCAATAAAGCTTTTTGAATTTGAACCAGGGTGGCACGGTGGTGCAACATGTAGTGCTCATGTTTCACAGCAAGAAGTTGCAGTGTTGTTAAGGGCCTTTCTGTTTGGAGTTTGCATGTTTTCTCTGTTCATGCCAGGGTTCTCTCTCGGCGCCCTGGCTTCCTCCCACAGACCAAAATATGCCTATTAGGTTAGTATGTGACTCTAGATTGCTCTTAGGTATGGGTGAGAGCGTGAATGGTTGTTGGTCACTCAATGTAGCTGTGCAATCAATGAGCAGTGGACCAGTCCACAGGTTGTACCCTGCCTCTCACCCAATGTCAGCTGCACAGATAACTGAGGTGTATAGCTGAAATTGAACTAGAGAGAAACACACAACAAAAGAAAATGCAACGGTCTCTCTCAATATAAGTCATTATTTCTATTTTTTGGTAATTAGTAACAGTTTCCTGTTGGAAAAGGGATTTCATGTAAAGAATGGGGATCAAAAAACAATTTCAGTTGAGAATTAATAATAGCTCCCTCAATATCAGTTTTTTTTTCAATTTGTTGAGCATGTCTTTTAAATCAAGTTCACATTCTCATCAAAGACAGCCAGAGACAGTCATGCATGAACGATAACAAAGTCAAGATCATGGATGAAGTGGTCAAAACTCTGGCTTAATTTTCAACAGATGCTTACTGCATAATATTTAGTAAGAGGAAACCCCAGAAACTTAAAGAACAATTTGTAATGCTGTACTGCATTATATATTAAGAGTGACATGTGTCTGACATTGTTGCCACTGAAATATATTGGGCAGCTTTTCCCACTCACATAAGAAACTTATTAGGAATCTGATTGATAAGTAGAATGGTTACTGGCACTAGAACACTTGTAAGTCTCATCAAATGCAAACACTTGAGCAGTTGCAGGCCTTGTGAAATACCAAGAGAAACACAAACTTAGGATGCTAACACTTACATTTGTGAGTCTTTTGTATGATTTTATTCTGTTGCTAACCCAATAAAAACTCGTCAGAGGAGATTTAACCAGAGGCTATTAGCATGTTAGCTTTAGCTTTAGCCTGGAGTCGTTGTTTGATTAAAATTATTGTAACAATATAACAATATATTTCCTCAGGTCGTGAGTCAGAGCATTACCAAAAATATCTAACAAAACAAAAAAAATGCCATTGCAAATAATCTATCTATTTATCTATTTGCTGCACAGTGACGAATTCTTTAAAGCACTTAATACCTTTTATAAACATCCACTCGGAACTCTGAATCGGAGGCATGTGTAGAGTTTCTGCCGGAGCCTTATTTCCGCTGGACCGTTTTGTGATCGTGACGTGGTGATTGGTCACCGGAGTGGATGTTGGAAACTCTGTGGTTAAGTCGTGACATCGTGATTAGATAGCTGTACGTCGTTCATTTAGGATTAAGAGTTTCTTGCTCAGTGGATTAAAGAGTGTCTTCGGTTGTTTTGAAGATAATCGGCTCTTTCTCTGCGGATCTGTTTGGTAAGTTCGCTGAGGCCCTGCGAAGACCAGGTAGCATCTGTAGCTAGCTGTGAGCCTCCCCTCATCTCAGGCACGGGTTTATGTCGATCAGCAGGTTTTAACCACATTTTTACAGCACACACGTTTGTAAAAACCACTGTAAGATAACCAGTTTCTCTCTGGCGCGGGGAAATACTTAATTGTTGTCTATTAAAGTTAGCAGCTCTTAGTTAGCGTGGAGGCTAATAATAATGCGGCTACTTTCACTTGCCAGCTAGACTGCCGTTCAGCCAGTGGGTGTGCGTTAGCTGTGTTATTGTTAGCAAAGGAGCTAGCCTGCTGAGCTGGATCAGGGGTAATGCCCTCATGTGATTCTGCTTGTGTCATTTTCCAGATTAGATCTTCGAGGCTGTGTGGTCATATCTGCTGTGGCTGTCTGACTGGAAGTGATCCGCAGGCAACATGAAGCTCTACAGTCTCAGCATCCTCCACAAAGGAGCGACCAAAGCAAACCTCCTAAAGGCGGCCTACGACCTCTCCTCCTTCAGTTTCTTTCAGAGATCCAGGTAAGTGGGACTTGTCCTGAAAACTCTACTTGAGTCTGAGTTTTGCTCGGTGGGAATCAGAGTTCGTGTTGTTAGACTTTGCTGTGTCCCATGCTGCCGAGTTTGTGTTTCCAATACATTGAGTATAGAAGTAATTTGGCGTTTACCGATGCAGATGGACCCACCTGACTCCATTTCTGTAATTAGACATGTCCATCTTGCCAAGCTTCAATCTATAATGACTGTATGTAACAGAGCCATATCAGCGTCCTTTAGAACATAAAGAGAAACGAGCCACCAGCAAGAACAGAAGGAAGGGACTGCTTGTACAGAGATGGTCATAATTGTTACCAGCTTTAGTAGCAGTTCTTTCAGATAATGGCCATGTTTCTGTATTAAATGAAGAACAAACATCAACAGCGAAGGCACTTATTGATAGTTGTATTTTTTTCTACACTTTAAACATGTTTTGTTAAGTTTATTCGAGGCAGTGGCTCATGTGACTGTTTCAATTCTTGACTGCTTCTCATTTTGTTTTGAATTGGTGTTTCCAGAACAGTTTGGTTTCAATGTGCTGATGTCATGCCAGGTCCCTCTTGAAAAAGAGATTTTAAATCTCAATGAGGTTTTTATCTGGTTAAATAAAGGATGTAATAATAATGTAATCTACTTTACACAGCAGCAGTAGCGCCGGCCTACTACATTTTCTGATTGGCCTGTGATAAATGTGATTGACAGAACAATCATTCAATCACCTTTTGGATATTCGTTTAGAGATTTTATCCTCATTCCCAAGTGCTTTCTGAGCTCTTTCACGAATGGACCGAAGTAACAGTCCTTCTGTTTTGTCAGGCTAGTTTGGCATAGAAGTGTTAAAGGGCTGTTCAATAGTCTTAACTTTAAATATTATTAAAATGTGCGCATTTGAAATTATTTTTCAAAGTAGTCTGAGTCCGACACAATAAATAAGTAGATATAAATAATCAAATTCTTCATGCAGCATGTTTAATTCTGGAGTTGTGACTAAAGTGGTGGCACATTAACACTTTGATTCATTCAGATGCTGCTTTGTTTTTAAATAAGCGCCTCCTGGTCAAGACCCGCCCTCCTTAGTTATTGTTGAAAGGTTAGACATACTCTGTCGTTTCTGTCCTATGAGACAGTAGAAGTAACTCCTGTTTCAACAAACATTTGTTTCCAGTCAATACATTTGATTCTTTTTTTTTAATTTGGCCATATTCAAAGAATAAAGACAACAGTAAGATGTATGAAGAAAATCTAAAATCTTTAAAAATCTGGCAAATTAATGAAAATTATTATTTACCTGACCATAACAAGGTCACGTGACATTGGCTGTTCATATCAACAGAATGCTTTTATTATTTCTGTGGAATATTCCTTGAAAACATAAATATTGTCAGTATCAAAAGTTTACCATTACCTTTAAGCTTTCTTTGTGTATTTTTTTTTAATGTTGAAGTAAGTAAATTTGGATAAAGGTGTCACCAAAAGGCATTCAATAAACTACTTGCACATAAAGTTTTCTGACTGGGTTGCCTGCAACAGCTTCTTTGAGGAAGGCTCTTTGATTCTGATTGGTTGGTCAGTGAACCAATCAGACAGCCAACTGGGTACATTTTCACCAATTTGGTGGACAACATATGCTAACTGGGTTTGTTCTGCTTTCTGGCAAGAGTGTTGTAGGTAGCTTTTTCTGTTTGAAGTAACAAAAAAATCATAGTCAAAAAAAAGAAAAATAAGGCTTACACCGACACGTGCTTACACATGTCACAGTGGTCCAGTGACCAAGAAAGACTTCCAAATTACTTAATTTGTTCAAACACTCTTACTATGTGTATTCTGGTCGTGAAGATATCCTTTCGTGCCCATCACTTACAGCGTGTCATTGTCACTTTAATCAAAATCACTGTTTTTTTCGCAAATGTTGTTTTACATGTACTTGTTACCTAAAAAGTTGGGTATGAGGCTATATGCTTTAGTGGCAATCAATAAATCATATATACTAGTGCAAACTCACTTCAGAAATCCTTAAATCAAAACAATGTTATCTGTTTGTATTCAAAGTATTACTGCTGATTGTTATAAAAATATTTCCCATAGTGTTCAAGAGTTCATGACCTTCACAAGTGCCTTGATTGTTGAGCGAACATCACAAGGAAGCCGTGCCTCCGTCAAGGAACAAGGTAAAGTAATATTTGTTTCAGTAATATTAGTCTTACATGACTGAATTATTAAAGTGACAGTAATAGATTATCATTTGATATTCACTGGTTTACGCTGGAGCTGGAAGAGGAAATCTTTTTACTTTTTTAAATGTATTGAAATGTTTTCTGAAGAGATGAAGGTTAAAACAGTTCCCTGCATAACTATGTTGTTTATTTGGATGTTTAATGAAAAAAGACACCAAACCTAACAATCAGTAAAAAGAGTTATTGACAAGAAATAACTTGCAATAATGTCTCATTGAACACAAATTGATTTGTATCTCTGAATTATTGTTTTTTGTAGTTGTAATTGTATTTAAAATGCTCTTTCTTACAAAAAGGTGCTTTATTTTTTTGTTGCATCTATTTACATGTTGGTATTTGGCCCGTGTATTGTTTTAGAGAAGAAATATACAGCTTGATTTTTGTCACCACTCACCAAAGAAAAAAAGATATTGGGTCTGTTTTTCCCAGCTTTAATTTATATTACTGTTGCCTGTGACTTGTTGGCATTCATTTCTTATTGCTACATTTGCAGAGCTTAGTTTTATCTTTTAGTGTAAAGCTGGTGAATGCATGCACTTCATATTTGGAAATACATGGGTTCTTTTGGTGGTTAAACACAGCCATATGACCCAAGTGACGGACTCAAGTAACCACACCAACTCAAAAAGCAAACACAAAAAAACAGTGGCACGCTGCACAAGCTTGTTTTTTAATTCATGGAGGAAACTGCACTACCTTTCTATAAAATTCCCAGATGGACTGTTCTAAGTGCAATCTGAACAGGTACAGAACAGGACAGGCATATTTCTCCTGTTAGTGCACCATTTTTGTTTTAAAAGGGAAAAAAGTGAAATGAACAGGTTTCTGCATCAAAAGGTCCGTACATGTCTTGAACAAAGCATAACCGTCTTCTTTTCCTTCTAGAATACCTGTGCCATGTGTATGTAAGAAATGACAACCTCGGTGCAGTGGTCATTGCAGATAATGAGTACCCACAGAGAGTCTGCTTCACATTGTTAGACAAGGTGGGAACAGATTTGCTGAATCAACTCACATGATCATTCCAATTAACTGCCAGACTCTAAATGCATATTTTGGTCTTCTGTTTCTAGGTATTAGAGGAGTTCTCCAGGACAGTGGACAGTATAGACTGGCCCTCCGGTAGTCCTGAAACTGTAAATTACAAAGCTCTGGATATTCACCTAGCTAAGTACCAGGTGAGCACCTGTCTGATAGTCAATATAATGTGAAAGAAAACATGTAGAATGCATCTGTGTATGACAAGACTGAGACTGTATATTGATGTCAGAATGACTTGCATTGCAAAAATTCAGATCTTAATGAAATAACAGTTTTGTAGCCTTTTGATGTCATTCATGAAGCTTTTTTCTCTTTTGAATAAAACATTGCTAAATAAGCAGTGTTTATTGGCTGTGATCCTGATTCTTAGTTTCTCTTTTCCCTCAGAACCCCAGGGAAGCAGATGCAATGACCAAAGTACAGGCAGAGCTGGATGAGACCAAGATCATTTTGGTAAAGTACATCTCAGTACACTAAGTTATGTGCACGTGCTTTGTGTTTGTAGACATGAATGCAAAGGAAGACACATGAGAGTGGTCAAATACAATAAATGTACTAAATTGAAGGAAACTGAAAGAGTCTTTAATTATCTATGTTCCTACTGCATAACTACCTTTAAAGAGGTGATGTTTGATGATTTTTTTTTTTTTTTTTTGTTTGTTTTAGCAACTGCACCTTTACAGTTTACCAGTGATGTTCTCGCTGCTCAGTTATTTTTACCAGGCACTCTTAAAGTAATTTTCTGAACCAGTCTGCTTATTTATTACCTCTGTATGACAGTACTTTCATTTTATTTGGTTCTTACACACTGACTGTGATCTATTTATTTACTAACTGTGCAATAACTGCTTTAAAGCTACTTATGTGGCCATCAGCCCTCTTCAGCTGTCTGCTGTTTATGTCACTGCACTACAAGAATTATATTTCAGACATGTATTTATATAATTACCTTCTAAACTTGACTTGTTTAATTACCCACCAAACAATAAGGTCATTTAGATCTACATTGTCTAGATGCCATCACTTTACTCATTTTGATGCAGAATTCAGTTTATACAAGAAATGTCATGTATGTAAATGGCACAGGAGTGCTGTAAAGTTTTGTCATCCTCTTAAATACAAGGACAATAAAGTCGTTACTCTTGAGTCTCCAGTTCTAGCCCCTGTGATGAACATTATTTCCCTCACAGTTTATGTAATTAAGGCACTTTTCACAACTAAACTGTAGCTGCACAAGCCTGAGATCGGTGAACACTGCACTGTGTACATCAAACACTGTTTTTGAACCTGCAGCACAACACCATGGAAAGTCTGCTAGAGCGTGGGGAGAAATTGGATGATCTTGTGGCCAAATCAGAGCACCTAGGAAACCAGTCCAAAGCCTTCTACAAGACTGTAAGTACTCCTTATTCATCTTACTGACATTAAAAAGTTTTTGATTTTACTTTAGATAGCTGAATGTGTGTGTCTGTGCCGTCATGTTGACCCTACAGGCACGGAAACAGAACTCCTGCTGTGAAATCATGTGATGTAGCTGCCTCGTCCTGGTGGACACGCCTCTCTCTGCCTTTCTGCTTTTCCTACAACTCCCATCATGCCCCAGCCACCAGCTCTCAGTGCAAAGGACATAGCGGACTCTCGTTTAATTCAGGACAGGGCACCAGGAGGAGAAAAAAAGAGAGAGGGTGAAAGGCGGTGGCGACAAGATGAAGTGTGTCCTATCCGGACTGTGACTGATGGGGCTGAAGCAGTGATGGGGTCCGATCCAGGAGAAGATGTAACGTTTGAATTATTTTAAACCTTTTTAAAGGGGTTAACAACATCTGTGCAGTGTTTCAATACCAGCTGAGGACAAAACAGTGTGACGTGAATTGGTGATGTGTCATTGAAACGTCTTTAATGTTTTTCAGAATCAGTTGTATCTTAATGCTTTCAGCTCTTAACACTTGAAAGAATATTAACCATGTTTGTGCTTCTGCTTCAAGGCAATTCTGACAATCTCACAGTCTTATCTTTGCCATTTGTTTTATGTTTCATTTTCAGTTTTACTAAAAGTGAAAGCTTCACTATGGCCCTGGTTATTTTGATCGTTGTTTTGATGATCCTTGCGCAGTAATGAGTTCTAACTGTTGTAAAGGAATTAGTATTGAAGCATTCCTGTCCATTGTCACTAAGTCTAAGAGATTTTCAAATGAGTATTTAGTTGGATGCCCAAAATACAGTGGGGTGTAACTCAGACATGGGAGATTTTAATGGTTTTTTCTTAACATAAATTATCTAAAACTGCCCTGCGTGTGAATATTAAAGAGCTTATATGAAGCTTTTGGCTTTGTCTTATATGCTCTTTAGTGTGTTGCCTCCTCTGCATGATGGAGTACTTCTCCCTTGCCTCCTGTGAACAGTGCCAGCAGCTGCTGGAAACAGCTTGTTCCCCTGCTGTCAAGTTTTATAAAAGATGGTTGCTAACAAGTGACTAACAGAAGTACAAAGATCATCGGGTACAAACATCATCATCAGGCTGAATATGTAAACGTAGTGGTGGTGGAGTCAGTTGCCCGTCTTTCAGTTTTGCTTTCACTTTAGTTTAATTTATGCCTTTAGAAATTATAAAACTTGGTTTTATTTAAGATTGGCACAACTAAAAGTCTAAGTGTCAAAGTTGTTTGAAAAACTCATAGACTTTTATTGTCAATGAAACCTGTGTAATGCAAACTTATGGGCTGACCTTCAATTATACACCATCCCTGCAGCACAGCAACAAGCTGCTCCAAATTATGATTTAAAAATCTCCTTTTTAAAAAATGATCTTTAATTGTCTTTTTTTTTAGATTGGATTACGTTACAAGATTTATTTGCTTTTTTCTGTTCTGTTGTGTTAAACAAAATCTGAAACATTCCCACTTTGGGTGAGTGTGTTGTTGAGTGATGATGTGTCTTGAAGCTGATTAAGAGAGAATGAGAGAATACGTGTAAAGTGTAGGAAGATGATTCTTCATAGGCCCAGCCTTATTGCAGTGCGGCTAACATGTAACCCCACACAGTCCTTTTCATATTATCCTGTCACATGGGAAGAACTGGACTTCTAAGCTGTTATCTATTACTCAGTGTACTGTTGCTTTGCTTTTCACTCTCTTATCAACTGCACAAGATAACTCACAAGATTTGTTTAGAGCAAAACCCACTCACACGTCCAAAATTCAGTCCTGCCACAAGTTGCACCAACTATTTGTAAGTTCAAACTTAGCCAAGTTTGAACCAAGTTCTTCGGATGGGATTTATGTTTCTAAAATATGGTTATCAGTGTGTTTTTTTAATTTAATTTCAAAGATGGGAAAACTTTGGAGGCTAAGAGGAAGCAGATGTTTTATTTGCTGTTATACCTAGGTAGAGGTCAGTACTGAGATGTGTTTTTTTTAAGTACCATCACATCCACAACCTACTGCCTTGCAGCAGAAATTTTGGTGCTTCATTTTTGGGACTTTTTATCACACGCCCAAGACACTGAACCTCTCTACTTATTGTGTTGTCCATTATTGCCCTTCGGTGATGGAAATGGACATTTGAGGCCACTGAAGTGTTTTCACATGGGCCACAGAAAGCACAAACGCAATAGAGCTCTTATTATCTTCTTGGTCCTGATTCATGTAACTGTACGACCCAGGCATCATTTTAAGGACTCGTGTCATGGTTTAGCGCCATCAGTGGAAAATAAAACCCAAAAACTTGGTAGCAAGTTCTCTATGATGGATGTTTTCCTTTAACTTTAAGATTATACTTGACGCTGCTTTGTCAAGATAATTTTATCCATCCAGCCAGCATGTGATAATTTTTTCTTGAGTTCTAGTTGGTATTGTTCATACAGCCATCATCTTTAAAGCTTTTCTTACTGGAGGTCACAAGTGGCAAGAGCTTATCCCAAACAAGGCACGCCTTGGACTGGGCACTACAAGTTGAGACAAACTATCAGGCCCCCTCTCACACTTGCACCTATGGGAAATTTAGAGTCACCTGTTTACCTAACAAGCATGTAATTAGTCTGCAGGAGGATGCCCAATTGTCTGGAAATAATCCATGCATGCTGAAGGAAACATGAAACAGAAAAAAAGGCCCACCTTCTTGCTGTGAGGCCACAGAGCTAACCCTCACCCCACTGTTCGGCCCATTGGCAACGTCACTGATGTTGTTTTATGCTGACTGTAGATCTGAGAGTTTCAGCATCAGTTATCACCTCATCAAAATGTTTTCTCATATTTTGCATATGTCTTAGCTGTTGGCAGATTAGTTGCAAGTTGCATTTATTTTTGAAGCTGTAAGCCACGATGAAGACACTGACATAGGAGGCAGAACCACAGCACACACTGTATGTAGAAAACATTTTCACAGGGATTACATAAAGTGAAAGAGTTTTTGCCACAACATTTTTGTCCGTTTGGACATTATGTTAACCTTGTATGAGCCTTGAATCTCCAAACAAACAACACTGTTCAAACTATAACATTACTAGTTTCAACATGTATTTATTGTGGACGCTCCACCTCAACTGAAGGTAGAACTTGTGCATAGCTGGTGTAACAAACCACAGGACTTTGCTGTCTCCCCCAAACCTGACATTGTTGATATTTCACTATTTTTTTATTTGATTAACTGAGGTGATCCTGAAACCTCAGCTGCTGCTGTTTTCTCCTTAAATGGTTTGAAAAGAAGGCAGATGTGCTCTGAGTGACTTAACATATTCACTTCACATACTTGTCTTATTTAAAGACACTCCACCAAGCTGACTCTTTTGTACCGTCAGCACTGTTATGCTTTGTATTTAGGTCTGACTGAGTAGAATTCTCTTTCTTCAGGAACTGCTGATCAGTTGATGATAAAAAAAGATGCCTTTGGTCGTGAATTTTATGGTAGATGTTTCTCTGCTCGCTTTCTTCTGTGTGCGTGTATGATTCGCAACATCTGCAGGCTGCATCAGTGTTGAGTGCCTGTGTGTGAGGATTGTTGTGTGTTTGTTGTGTGTTATCTGAACTGTTCTCTCTGCTTTGAGAGTGTAAAATTGTGTGCAATATCTCTGCAGACTTTTGGTGTGTCTCTCTTTTTAAAACAGAGAATTCACGGAAATACTTCTCATAAAGGACAGTAAAATGACCTTTGTATATTCTATTCTTATGACTAATTCACATGTAAACTGTGTCCAGGGTTGTATTTGCGATATTTGTTTTTCTTCTTTCAAATTCAAAATTATTGTACTAAATCTATAAAGTGACTCTGTAGCTATTTTCCGGTCAGGTCTCACTGGCCGGTGTGATATAAACAGTCTGCATTAAACTTTTGGATCCAGATGTGATCTGCACATTTAAACAAAGATATCAAACAATAAACTGTTCTTCTCTGTCTGTATTAACATCCTGCTCTTTTTAGTATTTATCCGTGTTGATTGTTTTAAGGACATTTTATCATGTTCTGAGATAAACACACACAAAGTTTTAAGATTTCTTCCTCTGTATTTTAGTGGTATCTCCTTAAGCAACAATTTTTGTTGTTTTATGAACTTTATTTTTTGAGTAAGTACAACCTAATATTATTCACTTCATGTCATCAGAAAATTAAGCCAATTCAACAAATATAAGAAATTAGTTTACATCAGTGTAACAAGTCGGCAAGCAATTAAGTTACATTAGACTTAAGATGAGTAACATTTGATAGCTAACTTTAAAAAATCACTTGAAGGTACTCAATTTTATTCATTTAGCCAATAAATTGTTTTGATCATTTTAAAGTGAACCTGTTAAAAAGTAGTTATCCTCAACACAAATTAAATAACACAAGAGGTCTTATTAAGTATTATTTATTCATGCTACCTCATACAAACAATGACAGTACCCTGAACAGTAATTGGCTTATCCACATTAAGTATGCCAGATGTAAGTTCAAATGTACTGTCTCATAATGAAGATATTTTTAAAATAATGAACTTGTAATCTAGTGAAATACAGCTTGCTAAACATATTTGCAGTATAGTTCCTTTTATGAACTCTTAATATTGAGAGATGAATTTCAGACCTGATAAAGTACATTACTGAAGAACACATGAAATGTAAGTTTTGAGGTACATTTCCCTCCATTTTAGCGCTGCCTTTATCAGATAATCAACTGATATCATAGATACCAAAAACATTCTTGACAATGACAAGACATATTTTCAATCTGTGAATTTTCCTTTTAAAACATTTTGGGAAGTAACAATTTCAATAATGGAACTTTGGATTCCTCAATTTTCAGCGCAGGTGAGTTGTAAATGTATAAAACTTGAACATTTTTTAACAACACGATTTATGGCTTGGAGTTTAATAGAAGAGGATGGACATTGTTAGCTACATAAATAGTTAAACTCAACCTCTTAAACCATTTGTCTTCATTTTTCTATAAGTACAAGCTAGCAATCCCACTCAAATATTTTAAAATGTTATTATTTGTTATTTTTTCAATACAAGGAGCTGTTAATGTGCTGCCAGAGCTCACAGCTGGCTTTCTACTTGAAACATCCCCAAAAATATAAGATTGGATCTTTCGTAAGGCACAAGAAAATAACTGTAGTATTTTGTAACAGAAAATAGAAGTAAAGCTGTCTCTCTCTCTGTTGCTCTCTTTCATTGTAAAGTCAGAAAGTGAAAACGAAAAACATAAGCTCTACATATGACTTCTGAACTTAGTTTTCTCTGAACATGGTGCCCACCCTCCCTTTCAGAGCTGTGAACATGCCCTCTGCCTGCTCTATTGTAAAGTGACTTGATGAACTGGCGCTGTACAAATAAGGATTGATTGATTGATTGATTTAAAAAAACAAAAACATTTTGTGTAACTGAAGAAAAGAATTGATTACACAATAGTTCTATATTTCATTTTTTAAAATCACAACCCTTCTCAAGAGGCGTTGAGCCTGACAGCGATGATATGCTCATGTCTGCACTGTGATACAGGACCCACACACCCCCAGTTTGTTTTTTCAATGATGCTAGAAGCTGAAAGAAACCACCTACCTGTATTTGGCACAGCTGCTGTTGAATTTACCTGTGATGAGTCCATGAATGAGCTGCTTCAGGATCGTCCTCGATGACTTGGTCGAGCTGCAGGCAGGAGGAGCACCCGCAGGTGAGCACTGCAGGAGACCGGTTGGCAGGGTCACATTTAGGGAGTGATCTGAATCATTTGGTCTGAATTTATTACTGCATTCATACAGTTTTATTGAAACCCTTTGATTAACAAAATTCATTCATTCATTTTCTATAACCATTTATCCCTTTTGGGGTAGGGGAGGCTGGAGCCTATCCCAGCTGTCATTGGGCGAGAGGCGGGGTACACCCTGAACCAGTCACCAGTTGATCGCAGGGCCTCATAGAGAGACAGACAACCATTCACACTCACACTCATGCCTAGGGCAATTTAGACTCACCAATTAACCTAATGAGCACGTTTTTGGTCTGTGGGAGGAAGCCAGAGTGCCCGGAGGGAAACCATGCATGCACAGGAAGAACATGCAAACTTCACACAGAAAGGCCCCTGTCTGGCCCAGGGATCGAACAGGGTCCCATCTTGCTGTGAGGCACGTGCACTACCTGCTGCGCCACCGTGCTGCCCTGATTAACAAAATGTACTTCACAAATAATTTGATGCACATTTATTTAACTCAGTAAAGCCACATTGTTCCAAACACAATTATAATTATTTGTTAAAGAACATTTTTTCTCTGTTACTGGTCATTTGGATGTTCTGTTTGCTTAAACACTTACATGCTCATCTGTAACCAAATATTTGTTGTTGGTTAAGAGCGGTTTATACAGGCACAGGTTACATTTCAAATCCCTTGAGCAAACAGGGCTCCTCTCAGGCACACTCACATAAGTCAAGGATTAATGTATAAAGCCTTTATCGGGTATTGGGGGAAAAGAAGTTAATAAATCAGAAAAGTCAACCAGTTTCAGCGCAGGGTCTTTATCAGAGGGAGGTGAAAACATTAACAGAGAGGTTGATTTTCAAACAGTCACGACCATGAGGCTGAAAACGAAGACTTATCTGAGAAGTGGTGAACTATTAAGTATATCGGATCAATAGTATATTGTTCGTACTACCTTTTATAGATATGTAAACTTTAAATCAATAACTTACCATTTTCCAGATATGCCTTAGTTTTCTTCAGCAAATAAAACCTTGTGACAGTTTTAAAATTAACCTCACTGTGAATGTTGTTCACCTCACACTGATCAAGACCCCATACAGGCTCAAACTGGTTGACTCTTGATGATTTAATTGTTGCCAGACCCAATGAAGGTTTTTTACATAAATCCATGATATGAAGTAGCATGCCTGAGGACGGCCCTATCTGCTTTTCTTTCTGAATTCACGTTTCTCTTCAAAAGCACCCAATGTTACCTGGAAGTGATCACACCACAAATAAAAGCACACGGTTACTGCTACTTTTAAAGAGATCAAGCAGATTTGTTTTATAATTTTGAAGCACTTTAAACTTTGTTACACAGTGACAGTTTTTATGTTATTTTTTTACTGTTTCACAGTTAAAACATTTTGACAATAACTGAAAGAACTTTTCTTTCAGTTCCCTATTTCAACTAAAGTGAACTCTTAAAATACACCATTGTTTCCTGTTATGTATAAATTTCTAACCTACTCAGAGACAGATGCATTAGCTGACAGGTGTGATGACAATGAACCCTCGGGGCTAATAGAGCTGTGAGAAGCTACACCTCAGGGCTAACAGAAGCTACACTCAACGCACAAAATACACTTTCCATAAAAATGTATAAAATAAACATTTATATTTCCAACCTTTGACTTGATTTTTCCCAAACATTCTCATTTAATTTAAAAATATTTGCAAATATTTAAATATTCTAACACTTATGCCAATGATACCATGTTTTTAGATGGAAAATAAATTTTAACATGGCTACATGGAAAATTATTTTTTGATTGGATTATTGGGATATGTCATTGATTGGCAGCAACATATATTTACCTGCATTATTTTTGACACAGTGTCAAATACTAAGTGCAGATCATTTCTTTCCATTAGCTTTTAAAACTATTGATGTTTTAGTTTTGGCTTGATTCTTCCAATCAGTCCTATTCCATGCAAAAAATCATAAATATTTGAAACCTTTTATGGTTTTTTTGTCATGACATGTTTTACACTAACAAAAAATTTAAAATATTAACTATACCACATGCAAAGCAGATTTTTGTGCTGAATTATTACAGCCTGGTATGTCACTTTGAAACACATTGATGCATTTGCATTACTCAATACCCACTCATTTTCATATGATTGAAATGGCTCCACCTGGTGGAGAACAGTAAAAAAAAAAAGGCAAAAGTCAAGATAAAATAAGATGCATGTTTATGCGTTAAAGGACAGGAGATGAAACATTACAGTTTCATTTTGTTTCAATGGCACTTTTTGCAATGAAACGGTACCAGTGTAAAAAATTGTTTGCAAACACTGCATTTTAAATTTAGCGTAGGAACTGAGCTGGAAACAAGAGCAAATAAAAATACACAATCTTGCCAAAATTAATGATATAACAGTTAAAATTATCTATAAAAAGTAAGTAGTGTCAAAGTGTGAAATTTGTACTGATTTTTTTCTAATAGTCAGTAGGACTATTTTGTGACATTCATTTCTGTTGTCATGGTCGATGTTGTTAGTTTTTCATATTCTTCCACTTTAAATCACTGAAAAATGTGTGTGTACACCTTTAAAGCAGCTCAGGGGCTTCAGTGGTGGGTCACAATCATCAATCAGTGAGGGATATAGACAGTTTTTGCTGTTGTGTTGGATGTGTATAAAGAATTTTCTGGTCAGAGAAGCAATCCAACTGTTGACTCCTGTTATGTTTTGGTCACTGAAAAAGATGTTTAAAATGTGTGGTTGGTAAAGGATTTGGTTTTGTTTATTATTGGCATCCCCTATGACATCACTGATGTTATTAAAGTTTACTGTATTTTCAGAAAAGTTTGTTTCAAATAACTATCACAAAAACAGCTTTTTAATTTGTTTCTCTTGTTTTTTTGTTGTTATGCCTTTGACAGAAATAATTTTGAAACTTGTTCATTGTTGCAGATCCTCATTAAATGTTTCATTAAATAAAAGACTCAGAGGCACTTTATTAAGTCACCTTTTTTAAGGCATGGTCTTGCAGGCCTTAAAAAAAGGAGATCACTCACAATTCGCAAACAGGCTTCATCAGCAAGTCAAGCAGTTCACCCCGAAAAGTTTCAAATCTGTGGAGAGATGAATAAAAATGAAACAAACTATCTAGAAAGAGAATTAAAAAAAAAATGAACCACCACCTACTCTGCTGTGGGATGGACCACTACTGATGCTCCTGCTGAAGAATGGAGGTGGATCCAAAGCCAGAGGAAGTCTGCCTGAACACAGAAGACCGGTCAACTGGGCCAAACAAACTGTTCAGTTTAAGCCAAGGATTGGCTTGTAATCTCAGCCAATAACCAGCAGGATGGAGGTCAAAGACGCCCTCTGACATTTCCAAAATGATCAGGTCGTGATTTTCCTTCAAAACATCTGGAAAACAAAGAAGACTCCTAATCATGGCTGTTATGATAATGGTGGTAATAAAACAATGACATGAAAAGGATTGCCTTTGCATACCTGTTATATTTCTTCACTTCGTTTGGATTGGACAGCATTTGTTATTTTGACGTTTTTAACCTGAAATAAAACACATGAGACTTTAAGTCCAGGATAAATAAGATTTCTATCCACAGATGGGTAGATGGCTTGATATATTTCAGCAAATATTCTAAAACAGAGGAGTGACGGATAAACTGTTCATTCAAATTCTGGTTAAACTGTACACAGGATTGAAGGTATTGAACTGCACATGGCTGGAAAGCATTTGACCTCCATCATTTCACCCCTCTCACTAAGTAAATAATATTCCCTATTTAGGAGAACATCTCTCCGCCATCTGACTCCCCAAAAATAATCTTCTTTTAGGACAGAAAACATTTGTTCTCTGCCATCTAACTCTTTTGAAAGTAAATATTTTAAACCCTGTTTCAGAACAGAAAACATTTCTCTGCCATCTGACTCTCAAAACTAGAATAATTTCTTCTTGAAAACATTGTTCTCAGCATTCCAACTCCTACGTCCCCCTGGGAGGAACTTTCTAGCAGGGCATAAATATTTGACTACATGAGATCATTGTCGGTATACTTTACCCAAATCTCATTACAGTTTCATCAATGCTGCTAAAGTTTATATCTGGACTACATAAATCAGTAACATTAACTGCAGAAAATACTCACAGACTTCTGTTTGGCGTAGATGTTGGACTGTTCCAGTTGTTGGTGAGAGCTCCTCAGGTCCAAGCAGTTTGCAGTGACAATCCAAAATTGGAAACAACTGAACGCAACAACGTAAGATTGTGGTTTTTGTTGATGCGTTTTAGTCATCGCGGACTTTTAAAATGCTATACTATTGGTTTTATGACTTTTTAAAATTCAACTTTTGTTTTTTGAGTACACAGGGGAATTTTATTAAACGGTGTGGTGGTGAAGTTATTATGTGTAAAGTCCAGTCAAAGGCCAGCCAACCAAATAATTACAAGAGACTAGTAGATACTACAGCAAACAGAAAGTACAAACAAAGGCAAAGTCACACTCGTCCTCTATCCTGACACAGAAAATGCAACCAAACAAACAAACCCTGTTCAAGACACAACACCAGATCCACTCCAGTTTTATCAACCTCTGTCAACCGGCACAAAAGACAAGAAACAAATTCAAACACCAGACCTCAGCTGGAGCAACCAGGAGCAGAGTGAAGAGAAAATGCAGAGAAAGGAAAGCAGCCATAGCAAAAGCAGTGACCTCAGTCAGTTCAGCAGTTCCTCCCTCTTGGTGCCCAGCCCTGAGTGCACCTGCTTAACGGCACGCAGGCACGGGAACAGGGCTGCAGGCTCACCAGCCCTGGGGGCAGGCTGGACCCTTCAGTTGGAGTCTGTAAGGAGACTTATCCTACCTTTGATGATCAAAATGGACGTATCTCACTCCTGGGATTCCTCCATTTAAACCTGAAAATCAAGAATAGACAACACAGGTCATGGTTTTGCATTACAGCTCTTCTTTGAATTAAATTCATTTTTGAAGGCATCCTTTCAGACACTTGTTTACACAAAGCTTGAAATCATTCAAATCCAGACATGAAAGGACCTGCTGGCCTGAGAGGCTGGGTTTATGGAAAGTGAAGACATCTCTATTTCACCACGAACTTCAGCTATCCATCATGCAAAATATTAAATTTACATCTATTTACGATACTTAAAGTTTTGACGAGGAAATGTTCCTAAAATATTAAACACTTTCTGATCATTAACAACTTTAAAATCTTATTTGTGTGCTGCACAGCAACAAACGTGTTTTGGTATGATAGATACAGTTCTTATTTGGACTGAATGATACTGGAGAAAAATCAATGCTGTAATATATTTCTTCAAGCAGTAAACATTGAAAATGTGTTTTTGTTTAAAAGAAAACTAAAGATAAGTTTAATTTTTAAGGGTGAAATACTGAAATGGGTTGGTCAACTAAAGTTGTCTCTCGATCTAGAATTGATGATCATTTAAGCACCGTGTAAGTTTGTGAAGCTGTACCAGAACATCTGACTTTGTTGGACACTGGTTCACTGTTTTAATGTCTTCTGTTTGAGACTACATCGTGCTAAATCCTTCATATTTACATTGGTACTGCACTCAATTCAAAGGCCTTGTAAGCTCGGTAATATGCACCATCCAAATAAATCTTGAAATACTCATGGTGCCATTTTGAGTATATTTTGCTACTACATTTAAATCCTACACATGTGGCATCAAACCACACTGTAGAAACAAAACAGTAGTGCATGTTGTTTGCCCAAAAACATCCAGACACAGCCTCACTTTTTGGTTTGGAGGAGCAGAGCAGCGACTCCAGCACAAATCTCTTACCTACATTTCTATAATTTCCCTTTTTCTTAAACAGTACTAGCACCTCCCATATTGGTGAAGGCCTTTAATTCACTTTTAACCAAATTAAACCACAAAAAATAATGAATAAAATACAATCATCAGGACAATACAGTGGTACAGAGTTTTCTTCATCTCCTGATATTCTCTATAAACTCCAAAAATAGTTTGCTTTTTAACTCATTTATGTGTGCAGAACTATTAATTGTGAGATTTAACTTGGATGTTCCACATTGGTCCTCCTTCTGCCCTAACATAAAAGATGTGTTAAACTCTCCTGTCAGTGCATTTTCAACTATTACAGCCAATATGCGTTTGTTTAAAGTCAGTTTTCTGCTTCAAGTTTAATTTATACCTGATGGAATTAAATAGGGTGGAAAAAACACAAACAGCAGCTTCCAATGATTAAACTACAAATGTTTTTTGAAGTCTTCACAAAAGTCAATTGTTTTATTAATCAGTAACAACATGCAATGTAGCTAATGTAATGTAAAGCATCTTCAGTATTTAAAGCTGAATCCTCTGTTTCACTTTTTCTTTAAATTCATGTACAAAAACGGGAAATTTAACAAAATTAACTTTCTCAAAAAAACTGAATTTATCTGCTCTACAACAAACTACAAAAAGTGGAATAAAATGCTCTTTAAAGCTTTTTAAACAAACATGAAAACGTGGATAAAAGATCAGTAAAGAGGTTACCTGTGCACAGGTGTGGACCTCAAGGCAGTAAAGTCCAAACAGGTCGTCCCTCAAGCTGCTTTTGAGCCACATTTTCACCAACTTACAAAAGTTTGTCTTCATCAGAGCAGTTTTGCTAAAACACTTCTTAAACACTTCAACCTTGAATATTTTGATGTAAAAGTTTTTGGAGACCACTTCCGTTCGACCTCTGCTCCGTGGGGACGAAATGTTTGAAGGGAGAAAACGTCTGACCATTGTACCACGTGATCATGATTTCGCGCCACACCTGTTTAAATGAGGCGCACACCTGTGGGTGGAGGCTGACCTTCTTCTTCTTCTTCTTTGTTAATTTCCGGCAGTGTAGACGCGGCAAAGGCGTATTACTGCCCTCCACAGGTCTTTTAGCGCTGGCTCATCAGCGCTTCAAATTCTTCCATACAATCCGGTTGAGTTGGAGGCTGACCTGCGCAGGTGAAGATCATTTTATGTGAATACGCCTTTTAGTCCAGCACCCTTATTGCAAAGAACGGCAGTACATACCGATATTTTCCTGATTTATTGACCTGTGTTGCATTTTTCACTCCCTCTTTCTTTTAAAAAAGCAGTCTGATGATGGTGATGAAAAGTGTGATTGTGTAAAATACATCAATAGACTTTCAGTTTCTGTGGCTCAAAAACGAAGAATCCTCAAACTTTCCAGATGCCATAATGAGGCAGTGAAGCTTCTCTTAGTCTGAGGATGTCTCCCTGTTAGAGATCAGAGGGGAAAAAATAGGCAGGACAATGTTGGACATTTTTATTAATTTATTTTACAAAGTGCATTTCAGGAAGAATGTTTGAACTTTGGTTTTACTTTGGCATTACCACAGTACCTCAGCTGTTTCCTTTATTAACAGGCAAGTTTTCATTAAAAAAAATCCCAAAACTTTATTTACAGCAGTTCAACAGGAAGGTAACATGCTTGAAGTTTTACAGATGGTAATGTTGCATACTCAAAATAAATGAATTATAATAAAAAAACAAAGCAAAACAAATTGACACAGAAAATTCTAACACAAATTACAGTTTTACAGTTCTCTAAAAAGGATTTGTTTTAAGAACTTCAGTATTTATACAATATCTGAGCATGTAAGAGTTTGCGTAGAAGACAAACATTGATTTGGGTTTTTTGATTAAAAAAATGTGTCAGTGTTGAATTTAGCAAAATAAAACGAAAGATTAATGACATACGTTTCAATTTCTGGTATTTGACCTTTAAAGAAGCCAAATAACATATGTTTAACATATGCTTAAATTAGTGTAAACTAGTCATATTTTCTGTATGTATGTGCTATTTTGAATAAATAATGTGTTTAGTGAAGCAAAAAAAGAGTGCAACAATTGTAACAATGGTTAGTTTGCTCTTAAATCCCTAAAACTTTGGCCTACTGTTTGTGAATTTCCACACATCATTTTTTGAAACACTGTGACTTTTCTATCATCCTGTGATTGACTCATGGCATACTGAGTCTAAATAGGTATACTTTAAGTGTAAGAAATTGTGCAGTGAGGTTTGTATCACAACAAAATAGATTTTTGGAAAGACAACAGTAAATTTCTCTCTTATTTTCGTCAGTGTGCAACTCAGGTGCTTACTGGAAGCAGGCCAGCCCACATAACTGGCTTGCCCCTTAAAGTACTAATAAATAGGCCCTCCTCAGCTTTAAATTAATATTACCTGGAAATTTCTCTGGTTCATGGTTAATTCGCACATTCCATGAGTTAAGTAGAGTAGAGTATAAGTGTAAGTAGAGTTAGGACAGAAAATTTTTGCTTCCTGGGGGACCTAAATATGCTACAGGTGCTACATTTTTATTGTAAATGTTAAATTTAATCGCCCCAACCCCATCATTCATGTACAAAAGTAAGGATAACAACATTTTAGGTGGAGAGGGTTTACAATTGAAACAGGCAGATAAAATTAATTTTGTCTCATTTATTTTTGTGGATATTTAGGTTGAAAAAACAGGAAAAATCTTAATTTAGAATGGACTGTGTCTCTAAGTTTCATGGGCACCTATATGACTTTGTGCCCCAGAAAGCTTTGCCCTTTATGCCCCCCTTTATGGGCGGCCTTAGCTGAAAGTAATTGAAGAACAATCCATCTAATGAAACCACTAAAGTAAAGTAACTATTCAAAAGCAAGGAAACACAAAGGTTATTCAATTACATTCATTAAAATACATTAAAATAAATTACTTTCCAGCCGTGTATTTTAGCGCCATGTCTTCAATCAAAAGAATGGACACAGAATTGTCCGACGCTCGTGAGCAGCACCTGAACGCAGCACATGCAGCGCGCCTCGTCTGTTCAGCTGAGGTGAGCAGAAACAACATGAGCCGAACTGATGAAGTTTGAGCAACACAGACCCAGAAATGTGGACGGAGGTGAAAAACAAGAGCACGACCCTCAGCGGCGATGGAAACAGCACGAAGGTAAGAAGCTAAACTCTGAATACAGACCATTTTACCATCCCTCTTACAGCGACGTATCAAAACAAGCCTGTGGTCAACAGTGAGCCACTTTCTCATGTTTTCCCGACCTCATCGATTCACTTGTTTACTCCTTTAATGTTGTTTAATGTTGGTTATATTCCTGGAGATGTGTACTTCTTCATTTGAAACAAGTGCCCCCCTCGACTCCTCTGTTTTGGAAAGAAATGGGTCACTCCTTTGCCTTGCGTTTTTGTCTTATCTTTACGCCTGGAGCTGCCCCAAGCTCTCAGATTTTTCCACATTACAGGACCTGTTGGACAAAGTTTCTCACAGAGCAGTTCCCTTTCCTCTGTCTTCACGTCCTCTTTTCCACAACAGCTGCTGCTAACTTAAGCATGCAATCGGGTAGTTTCTGAACTGGTCTGGATCAGTGTCCTATCCTGTCTTGAATGCACTTTGCTCTACTTTTGCTCTAAAGCAGTGTGTTTTTCTGCATTTTTAGATGGTTGACCCAGATCTCCATACATGGCAGATTTTACGCACGGTTGCACAGAGAAATGGTGAGATTTAAGTCCTTCTCAGGTTTGATCCCTTCCTGTCTAGTATCCATTAAACTCACACACACGTGGTCAAAGTAATCTTATCTTATGTTTGCAGGTCACTGTGGTTTTTACTTACTGTTTAATTCAAACCTTCCTGTCATCTCTTGGTCAGAATGATCTGAAAACATTTTCAACGGGGTCAGAAAGCCCTTAGATTATATTGTTTTGCTTTGAATTGTATGACTTCAGCTCAAATGAAAAAGTGAAATTCCCTTTCTCTATAGTGTTACTGATGATGTACACAGTCAGTGAACTCTTATAACCTTGGGATAATTTTGATCTGCCATATAAAACTGCTTGCATAGGGCTGCTCGATGACTGCAACAATAATAATTGTGATTATCTTAATTGATATTGAGATTATGATTATGAAACATGACTACTCACTGATTTTGAAACACGCACCACATGCTGTCATTGAACATTTATGCTTTTGACACTCATTTTTAACATGGAAGATGAGACAAAACTGAGAAACATACTTTTAAATTGCAAAAATAAAACCAATAGTATTAATGGAAAAAGAAAAATGTTCAACATTTCACTTGGCACAGTAATCCTTTAATCTTGATTACCTAGTTTTTATAAATATGGAAGGCATTAATTTTAATCTTGATCAAAATTGTATTAATTGCCCAGCTCTGAGTCAAAGTTCAAGCTACACATCATCAAAACACACTTTCACAGACATATACTCAAAAGAACACTCATGAGTGTTCCCTCTCTGCTATTTAAACGGTGAATATGTCAAGTCAAGTCTATGTAGCACTGATCTAAAGGCAAATATTGACATCATATTCTCAGAACATTGCAACTATAAGATTTGATACCCACATATTTAAAAATCTGTTTGTGCAGATGCAGCACAAGTTATTGGGATCATATCTTAAGTTAAAACCATCTCAAAAACAAATTTCTTGAAAACGAAATTACTACTAAGCAATTCAGTCACAGATGGAGGCAGAACCTACCCTTGATCACATCCTCTGCAGGGCCTGTAAAAGGCACTTCCACTTTAGGTTATAGGTGTCCCAGTGAGGGGGAACATGTCATAATTGACCCCAAAGATGGCCATGTAACCAGCACTGTGTGCTTCACTTGCAAGTATCACCTTTGTGAAGCCTGTGTTCTCACTCACATTGGCTAATGTTTTAATTTCTGGCATTTTTGATTTTTTAAATCCTGTACCTAATTCTGTTATAGTTTGGTGTTCTTATGGTTGGAAGCAGTGTTTAATGAATGGGATATGAAAAGTGTTTTTCTGACTGAAATGTTGAATATGCTGTAGAGGTTTGCAAAAAATGCATTGTGTGTATTCAAATTGAATTATATAGAAAGATTCAATAAAGTCAACAAGTCCATGAATTGAATTCATAACTGTTTTTTAACACACTTCATATCTATTTTCTACAACCATCAGGTTCAACAGCAGCATCCACCTATCCATCTCACACAGAGGACTCTTTGACCACAAACAGTGGGATCATTCCTGGTAAGTTCACCCAATATCTGGAGCGTCTTTAAAAAGCTTTAAATGTCAGAATTTGTTACCTGCCAGTTATTTTATGTGGTGTATGCCTCAGCAAATGTCTTAGCTGTTTGTTGCTGAAATGTGACATCCCATGCATGAAACTGTAAGCAAATTTAACACATCAAAATCTGTGAAAATATTGTTCCTGTAATATGTTGCAGCCCTGATATGTGTATATTTGGTTGTAATATATGCAAATAACCGTGTATTTCATCCTTTCAGGAGCCATTGCAGCCACTCTGTTCATTGCTTTCCTCCTTGCTCTCTACGCTCTTCTGTGGAAGTGCATGGTGTCACCTCCTCAACGGTAAAGATCAGACACAAGCCTGCACTTGATTTTTCCAGCTGCTTCACTTTGATTTAGTTGACACAGTGAAAGTTCACTGGATCCTCTCTGTCACATGTTTGAACTTTGTGTTCTCGTAGAAAAGAACGAATAAGCCTCACATGATCCACACTCCTTTTTCCACTGCATCCTAAATTCTGCTTGTGTTTTGTTGTCATTCAAACTCATTCATTCATGGTTTCTCTGCAGAAAGCACAGGAAGGTGAGGGTTCGAGGACAGAGGAGTACTGTGTGAAAACCGGCTGCCAAGTTTGGAATATTTTGCATCTGTTCATGGTGCTAACTAAATTTAAAAGCAGACTCTGCTCTTGGTCAGAAAGCGGCGACAGTTTGCTGCTTGAGAAGATCGTCCCATGGATCCAAAGATCAAACCACAAACGGACTGAGCTGAACGGACATGTCACCCTGTTTTCTTCTCTGTTACTGTCGGCTTGTGGCTGCTGCGTACTCGAACAAACCGTGATGATGTGAAAACTTTATTGGCAGGTCAGACTGTGCTGCTATATTCATTGACCAATAATGACCAATAAGCTGTGTATACTGTTCGTGTGTGTGTGTGTGTGTGTGAGACACAGATTGATATATTTAGTATATTTTTATGGACCTGCAGCAGATGATCTGTTGCTTTGGAATCGGTCCTCTTTTCTGGTGTAGTGTGTTTTTACAAATGTGTTTTAAAAATGTTATGGAATCAGCTTTTTGGAGTTTCAGTGAACGAGTGGAGAATGACATGTTGAAGAACAACTTTAAACTTGGGCCATGCACATGGAGGACAATAGTATCTGTGCATGGGGTGTATGGACATAACCACTGGGCTAATGCCAGGAATCAGACTAAACGATTCAAGCATGGTTGTAGCTTTAGCTGACAGTCATTTCAGGACCTGTCTGCCCATTAAACTGTTGTTTCATCTCTTATTGTCATAGCTAACACCAGGCAGACTCCTGAATTGGAGTGAAAACCTTTAAAGTCCAAACATTACAACAGAGCAGGCTCTAGTAGTACATTTTTTCCTCCGCCAAGTTAGAAGGTTATGTTTCCACCCACGTGTGTTTGTTTGGTTGGTAGCAAGGTTACGCAAAAACTACTGGACGAATTTTGCTGAAATTTTCAGGAGATGTTGGTCATGGCCCAACTTACAAATTGATTAGATTTTGTTGGTAATCCAGATAACAGCCATTAGCGAATGATCATTTATGCTCAATAACTGTCTTACAATGATATCAACATGAGTGTGGGTATTCAGGGTCATACTATGATGGTAACTTTTTCAACTGTTGCTTTCAGATGTAACAGTAATATGCGAGCTACCGTGGCAGAGGTTTGTGCTCTCTTTCTAGTTTCAACTTTTTAAGGAATTGATATAATTTGCCTTTATGCTTTTTGATGCTGCATGACATGTAAATACCAGGAGTGTCATGTGTTTGGCGTTGTCTTATCAGAAAACTTGTTAATGCTCAAATTTCATCCACAAGTTTTGATAAAGGAATGACAAAGAATTTGGGTCTAAAAGCAAAATTAGTGCTAATTAATAAAATCCTATCACTTCCTCTTCTAATGCCTGGTGCAAGATGTTATGGCCTTGTGGTCTGATCTGACAAACTGACAGTCATAACAGATGAAAAGTGTTTGTACCAACCTCAGCCTGATATTGTCTATTAGGGCTGGGTATTTCCAGCAACTTCACAATACGATACATATCCCGATACTAAGGCCACGATACGATACGTATCCCGATACACGTAAATTGTCAACATTGACTATGCTTTAAGCAAAATTCTTGACAAGTTTATTTTTTTCTTATAAGAAGAAAAAGAGCAAGGATGAGTTTTAAGTGGTTCTACAACTTGAGAGACATAAATTCAGATCCTCAAAGATGGTAGACCTAAGTTCAAATTTAGAACATATGCTTCATTATGTAGCTCGTCTTCTACCTTGAACTGTGCCACTGTTAACATTATCCAAAGTGTATTTACAACGACTGTCAAAATATTTAGGCCGTATCGATTCTGTAGAATCAGTATCGATACACGTATCCCAAAGGAGTGCGATACAATATTTTGCCATATCAATATTTTGAGCACAGGCCTATTGTCTATCAGCTAATATAAACTAGTTCTTCTATGAGATGTTTGAAGAGTAGCTCCTGAGCTGCAAGGATGTCCAGGAGGAACAACCCTTAATATCTGTAACACTGTAAAAAGTCTTAAAAGGGATTTTTTGTCATGTATTTCCTCTTATATTTTAATGCAGGTGGTTGATTTTCTCTTACTCAGGCGGTTATGATTACTGTATGACTTTTTTTTTTACACTAAACTGTGACTTGTGTTTTTTGTACCAGAGTGGCATGTGGATGTAAATAAATACCAAGGTGTGCAACATTTTGGTCAATCTGTAATCAGACTTTTTAGTTTTGTGTTTATTTGCCACTTTCACAAACCCCCAGTTTGTCTTCACCCTCCTCTGTTCTGTCATAATAATCATAGCTGTTTACATACTTCACCATGAAATAGCTCTAATTTACCATTGCACTATAAAAAACAAATACAAGGGATTTATCAGTGGATTTATGCTCAAGCTTAAAACAAACAGAGCATTAAATATTACCAGTGACTCATAGGAAAACTTAACCTTTACTTGTAAAGTGTGCTGTAATCCGTAAACAAGCACTTTGCATTTGTAATTTCAGGTCAAGCCAACTAACTGTTCAATCTCTGCATCTGTAAAGTCAGCAGAGTTAAAATAACTTGCCGGATAGACACATCCTGCATGAATGGCTCCTGCCTCGCTGTCAGATATGCTGTTTGTTTCCCACTGTTTGAGTTTCTGGCTCTGTTACAGCAGCTTCCTAGCACTGGGTTTGACACTTTGTTTTTCATAACCAGTTCTGCTGCTTAGTTTGGCTGAGTGGTTTCTTTTTTTAGGAGTGAACCAAGTAATGAGAAGAGAATGTAAGGTGGTGGAGCTGTAGTGTTTAATTCAGCCAAATCTTCAGATGAAACTGGTGGGAAAAGATAATTCATTGAATCCCGTCTATGACTTTGACACACGCAACTATTCAGAAAAAAATAGAAAGATAAAATGTGTGAAGAGATTATAGGCTATGGGATATTAAATGGTAGATGTTTGCTGCAATCAGCCATACTCAGTGTGTGCTCTATACAAGGACGTATTTTTAACAAAAACTTTCCATGATATACTCACCAATCAGGCATACCAAGAGGTTTCAGTGTTCTGATGAGTGCTGTATTTGCTTTATCATTTTACACCTTTTAGTCATGACAAGATCACTGACAGATGAAGGGATAATGCTGATTTTCTCCTTATCACGGCATCTCTGGGTGGCACATTTTGTCCACAAAGTTGATGTTAGAAGCAGGAAAAATGGACAAGCATAAGGTCTGAGTGAGTTTGAGGGCTTAACTGTGATGGCTAGTCGACTGGGGGAAGGAACAGAGGTGAAACACCAACAGGTTCATGGGCGGCAAAGGCTCCTTGATGCATGTGGGGAGCAAAGGATGGCTGATCCAAAAACAAGCTACTGTCAAGTTTACGCTGATCATGATAAAAAGGTGTGAGGATACACATTGCATCTCAGTTGTATATGAGGCTGCTTAGAGGACCAACACAATATTAGACTGTGGTGGTCATAATGTTAAACCTGATCAGTGAATTGGCTCACCAAGAATCCACTTCCCAGGCAGGACAAGGTCTTCCTGCATGGGTTTTCATGTCCTGCAGGTACTCTGGTTTCCCACCTGAGATAAAAAACATGCTTTTTAGGTCAACTGATGACTATATTGTCCTTAAATGTGTGTGAATGATTGTCTGTTTCCATATGTCAGCTAATGATCAGTCCAGGGTGTTCCCAGCGTCTTGCCTAGTGGCAGTGGGAAAATGCTCCAGCCTTTGAGAGCATGAAGCAGTGTAGAGAGTGGATGGCTGAAGACTGATACAACACTGAAGAG
Source organism: Scarus forsteni (assembly GCA_036419115.1). NCBI lineage: Eukaryota > Metazoa > Chordata > Actinopteri > Labriformes > Labridae > Scarus > Scarus forsteni. Next base: position 22,997,543 of record JAZDUH010000066.1, on the reverse strand, counting down.
TAATACCCGATATATGAGAGACAGAAAGCAAAAAAAAAACACTCAACAATAAAACTTACAAAAATGGTAGCGATAAGCAAAGTAAACGAGAAAAGGGAAATTACAATGTCATATTTAAAAAAGCGACAAATAGGTGATAAAAAATGTGTTGATAAATGAAAAAATATCAAACAAAAAAGAAAACTGCAAACAATATCAACAATGGATAAGTAATCAACAACAACAAAAAAAAACAGTGAAACAAAAGAAAGCAAAAAACTCCTAAAATCTGACAAAATAAATAAAATGTCCAAAGAAAATAAAAAAACACCAGTAAAAGAAAATCATGACCAAAACTAAAGAAACAATAAATGAGTAACAAATCGACAAAGCGGAAACCACAAAATTAAAAAAAAAACGCCAAAGACCAGAAACAACTCTAACTGAAAAAAACACTGTAACAATCAATGCAATGATCAATGGGAACAACTCACAAATCACAAAACAAAAATAAAGTATTAAAAACAAAAACAAAGAAGAGATTACAAAGTGAGTCAACTAATGAGAAAATATTTTAAATGGCATAATTACAGTGTAAATACAGTAAATGTGGGAAAACAACAAATCAGAAAACAAGTAAAACATGATCCGTGAGAAAAGGACCTTGCAAATTTTATTAACAACAAAAATTACGTAAATAACAAGAAGGAAAACACAATGAAACACAACAAAGCAAAACATCATAAAAATAAATGAGACGCAACAATAAAATTTCTAAAACAAAAGAAACCTATGATTGAGTAACAAGTTAACCAAAAGGAAACACCCCAAATTTTCAGACAGAGGAATTACTGGAAACTAAAACAAGGTTAACAAAGAAGTACTGACCACATCATAAGTAAACTATTGCAGCAATTTATTATTACATAACTCACACTGTACACGCCCACTCCATAAACGTATAACACTTGCTTTTCAAGTAATGTTTTATAACATTATGCAAGCAGCATTTTATGATAACTTTTAAAGTAGCTGCACATAGTTTCATCTGTTTCCACAGATGTTTTGCTTACCAAGTTAGAGGAAATCCTTTTTTTCTGCAATCTGACATTCACTATGAAGCCATTTGTTCTGTGCATCATTCCAGAGGGAGAGACAAAAGTAGTTAGAAAAAACTCTTGCATAAGTATAAAAATAATGCACTTTACATTCAAATGTTGAAGTTTGTATCAGTAGGAGTATTTTTTGTTAAATTAAAAGGATACTTCCCACAAATGTTTTGGCCTGTCTAACAGAGCCTAGCTGGAGATATAATCATAAACGATATTACATGAGTCCTGTGAACCCTCTGATTGGCTCAAGCTTAATCTGATATCAGAGCGTGGGGTTTGTGAGTCAGACTGATCCCCCACCGGTGTGTGAAAATAAGATTTATTAGTGATAGATGTCTGCCGAAGTGCTGCTTTATGCCACAGCTGAGGAAAATAATCAACTTGGCTAGTAGCAGGGGTTAAAGAGGAGGGCAGGAGATCAGAAGGTGGTGCTGTATTCAGGTTATCAGGATCTCTCCGTGTCGTTGTTTCCCAGAGGAGAGGTTTTGTGTTCAGGATCTCGATGTCACAGCTCCTGCACTCTTCAGGCTTCTGTGATTGTAGATACTCAGCAATCTATGCAAACAAGCAGAGAGGACTTTAATTATACGATGTTTGAGGTTAAACTCAAGTTTAGAAAACAGAGGCTTGTTTTTATCTGGAGGCCTAATGTGGACAAAATGTTACTTGTGCAAAGAAGTGGATCCTCAATGTGCTTGTGTTAATATTTGTTTTACGATTTCTAAAACAGGATAAAAAATAATACTGACGCATCTTCAGAATGTCATTTTCAGCTTTTGGGAAAATTGCTGCAAAGCCTATTTCCAGGCAGGCTTCTCTGGACAGTACAGGAGGAGTATATCTGGGTGACCTAATCTCCTGCATTAAGTTTTTGAATCTGCACTCCTCAGCATTTCCCTTGTCTTTGTTCTTTCTCAAAGGAGCGGGAACAGCACATTCTGCTGTGAAAGCTTTGCCAGGTAAAGACCTTGCTGATATAGTATAACTACCTTGTGCTTTGTGGCTATGCTCAGTCTGAAAGGTAGCTTGGCTGTTGTGGTTGCTGGGGCCTGGAAGGAAAGTTGGATTGCTGTGGTTCTGATGGGTAGCTCGGCTGTTCATACCTTTGTGTCAGAGTTTATCAGCGTCCCTCCCAGCCGTCTCACACTGAAAGGCGACTGGATTAGACTTTAGGAAGCCTGAGTCAAAGGTTAATGGGCATCATGTGCCTGCTTGTGGTTCCAATGTCTCAAAAATGTGGCCCAAAAATGGTCATGCTTTGCTTCTGAATTTGATGCGTCGAGTCTTGATTTCTGTCAGAAATTGTGCCAACATCCTCGCTGATTTGACAATTACATGATTACAATGAGGAGGCCAAGTGACCAACCACTCTTAAACAGGTAAACTTTGGAAATAGGGATGGGAATTGACAAGATCTTCATACGAATGCCATCATTGATTCTGCTTATTTATACAACTCTAACAATTCTCTCATCAATTCCTGTGGATTTTCTTTTAGGACAAAACTTGGTCTGTCTCGGTCTTCAGTAGCAGCAATATCAAACATGTTACCTTTCTTTAAAATTAAGCCTGATTTTGGACCAATTTTGCCCCCTGTCTTCCAAGATAACATTGTAAAGTTCCTTATCATCTCTGCTGAATGCCCGAGAGTGACATCCTGGATTTACTAAGCATACAGAACAAAGTGGAAGAGTTAATAAGAGAATTGATCATCACAAAGACTGAATATAACGATTCCTTTAGGGAGTTGTTATTGATTCGTAGCTGAACTTGGCTTTTGATTCCCATCCCTACCTGCTGAGGTGTCATACTTCCATGTCATACGGTTCTACTGTTTTTCTGTTCTTATTACAATTTTTTTAGAAAATGATAATGGGCGAAATTAATCGAAAGGCTGTAAAAAAATATTTTAACACTTGTTGTGATGTTATTGTTGCTTATAAGTAAATGAGCTTATAAAAATATGTATCATAAAAATCTTAAATTCAGGTTAACTGTTGTAGTTACCTCCGCCAAGGAGGTTATGTTTTCGGGAGAGTTTGTTTGTTTGTCCGTCTGTCTGTTCGTCTGTGAACAAAATAACTCAAAAAGTAATGGATGGATTCTGATGAAATTTTTTCAGGAAATGTTCAGCATGAGAAAAGGAAGAACTGATTCGATTTTGGTGTTGATCCGCATCAGCGTCTGGCCGCCATGGCAAAAAATGTGATTTTTGTGAATAACTACTGAACTAAAATAGATATCATGATGGATGTAGTTGCTAATGGTATGTTTTCATGGTCAAGGAATCTAAATATTTTGATGAAATAAAAGTAGGACTAATATTTATGGTGAAAATCACAATATGGGTGAGGACTGTGGCGTTGGCGGAGGTCTGTGCTTTTCTAGTTTTATAACTGAGTATTTTCTAAAGTAAGTCTTGAATTTTAGCCTCCTCCAAATCGTCCAGGTAAGTTAATGCAGTGAAAAAGTACATTTTCCCCTTTATAAATAGGTTGGTGATTTAGTCTGGTAGTGCATTCTACCATTAATTGGGGGGTCAAGGGTTTGAGCCCAGCTCTGGCTTTCATATGTCAATGTGTCCTTGGGCAAGATACTTAAACCCAAGTTGCTTCAACTACTGTGTCTGTGGCTTGTTTATGGGTATTAAAGGGCAAGGGTGTGTGAGTGAGTACTAAAGAACAACTATCAGAAACTTCAACCGTCAGTGAGTGAATGTGAGGGCGGTTGTGAGTAGATGTGACCTACGGTGTAAAAAAGCTTTGAGCTGTCAGTTAACCATTTAAAGGAGCTGTTTTTTTCCATGGGTCTGTTCATACCTCTTTAAGGAAGCTCTCCAATTCAGGGTTTTTGATGTTCATCCCCGCAGGATAAAAGATGATTCCCTTCACTCCTCTCAGCAATCTGAAGGAGAATAACAGAACAGAAAGACGATAGAATAAAGAGTGTCTTTTGTAATGTATACATGTTAACATTAAGAGAATGTAACTAACGTTTTCCTCTTAGGCCACATGAGAATGACGAAGCCAAGTAATAACAAGACAGGGGTCAGGATCTTGAGAACATGAGTGGTATCTGCAGAAGCAAATGAAACATGTCACCTTTCACATTATGAGCCCTTAAAAAATAGGCCTGTGTGTTTGGATTAAAAAAAAGACTAACAAACAACAGTGAATCAGTGTTGTTGGATTGTGGTACATCTATGATTACACACAGTTAACTTTGGTTCTGACGGTGATGCTGGCTGCTTGGCCTGGTCCCTCCTTTGTCAGAGCGCTCACATAGAAAATGTACTCTTTGTTCTGCTGCAGATCCTCTACTGTCACAGACTTCTTATGAGGGTCTGCTACTGATACGTTAAACAGATCTGTGTGGAAAAGAGAATATTAAAGCCTTTTGTAATGCCATCTACAAGAATTACAACACAAGACTCAAAGCTAAAACCAAAGTTTATCGAAAGGAGGATGTTAAGAAATGCATTTTTCCAACAACTCTGATCAGTATCATAAATGCCTGCACAGAAAATTTCCTCCTGCACTCACCTGAGGCATGACCTAGTGGTTTATCAGGTCTGACTTCCTGCACTGTGATAAAGTAACCAGTAATAAACGCTGGATGAGACGCATCGTCCTCATTATAGTGCCAATCCAGTGTCACAGATGAGGAAGTACTCTGAACAAGTCTGACCAGACTGGGGGGCAGTGCAGACTCTAGATACATGAGGGTGATTTTCAGGAAGGAAAGAAAAATTAAGTTTTAGGAACAGGCCTAAAGCCAAAATGCATGTTTAAACGTGTGCCAGAGTCAGGAAGTTCTCAGAGCTACACACAATTTGACTGCAGAATATGTGGTTTATCTGTAAGAACTAAATATCTAAACAAGTCATGAATGGAAAATAAACTCACTCAGCTCTTTTAAGTATCCAGTCTGTATCTCTTGTAGATGGTGTCCATTTTCTCTGCAGCCATAGATGTTAAACATATATCTGTGTCCTTCTTTGAAAAGTACTGCAAAGACAAAAGACGTCATAAATAAATCAAATCTGGGGAGGAGAAATGCTCTATCAGCTGAAAAGTTGAAGATTAAAAATAAACAGAAACATACTCCCTGGTAGGAACGATGTGTTGTTTCTCTCCGACACTCTCACCCATCGCAGAGTACAGGGCACTGCATTTCCCAGGGTGCACCAGTCCACGGTGTATCCACAGGTAGCAGTTTCATCTTTCTCCCAGGACAGGTTAAAACCAGTGGCTGAGCTGCTCAACTGCTTTTGTGACGGAGGTTTTTCTTAAAAGATGCACAAGTCAAGTAGAACTTTATCTTTGTGTGTTGAAGCTTCAGTACAGGACAGCCCTGCACTTTACAGTCAGTCAATATTCTTTTATAGTGAAGTGTTGAATGGATTATCCGTGGTTGTCCACACGTTTTCTCACCTCTGTCATCCCTCTGTGGGACTGTGGTGTGAGCGGTGGCAGAGAGGCCGCTGTGGACCAGAGCCTGGACACTGAAGTGACACTGCGCTGAACCTATGGACACCTCTGCCTGGGTCTGTCCACTGTCCTTCAGCTCTGTGAAGTTTCTCCCTCCCTGTGACCACTGAACTTTGTAGCCTTTCATGTTCACCCTCTCTGCTGAGTCAGGTACAGACTGAGAACAGAGACGGTTATAAATGTTTGTCAGTACATGTCCTATATTCAGTGTGGGCACTTGTACATTTCTGCAGAACAAAGGGAGGTGAAGTCTTACAGGAGCCCATGCGAGAGTAACTTGACGACTGTTTGGTAGCTGTTTGATTCTCCTCCATAAATCCAGGGTCACAGAGGGATCTTTGGCAAGCACACAATAATTATTGATATTGAAACGCTGACATAGACACATTTTAATCAGCATCATTTCATACAAGTATAAAGTCAAGGCTAATGTACAGACAATGGCTATAATCAGGACAACACATCCAACAGATACAATTTTGGGTTAATGAAGCCTGACTCAATGTCATTTCATCAAAACATTCTTGGTCTTGTGTATTTATTATATCTGCGTGGTCAAGGGTCAGACCTCCTTCACTCGGATTACAGTTGACTTGACTGTGCATAGTTCACACCACAGTACCCTTGTAATTTAGATAACCTGCAACATACAGTATTACACAATGTGACAAGGAAAACACAATATTAGATCTATCCATCACCTAATCTGCTTATTGCTTTAGGGATTGCAGGGTGCTGCAGCCCAGCTAACATTGGGTGAGAGGGGTGGTACACCCTGAAATGATCGCCTGTTGGCCACAAAGAGAGACAGACAACCATTCACGCTTACATTCAGACCTTAGGGGAATTTACTTTAGTGAGAAATTGTGGAAATTGTACACTCACACAAATACCTTAAAGTTGTGTTTGTTTCTGGACTTAAGCTTGTTGGTAACACATAGTCAAACATCAGAGGATTCACTCATTGCAGAGGCTGAACTCTCCTAAAGAATTTCATCTGTTCAAGATTAATGAGCTTCTACCTTTTGGGCGTTTTAGAAATCATATTTTAAATCTCCACTCTTACGTGTGTAATTGTTTTATTTAAGAGCAACCTATTGTCATATTCATCTTCACAGGTCTGATAATTTTAATGCCCCTTCTGTTAAAGTTTGTCTGTTTTTATTGTTTTGTGCTCTCAATTTTCTCTGTACTTGACTCGACATCATTGTAAATGAGGATGCCCCTCAATGATCTCTTGAGTATAAATAAAGGTTGATTGATTGATTGATCGATTGATCTAGATTTTATTAAATTGTTCTATCTTTTTTTTTATCTGTTGGTTCAATAGCTTGTCTGTGAGCAACAGAAAATCTGAATCATGTTGTGAAGGTCTGCTCGGATATAATAGGAGTCCAGTTGAAGGACTTGGGGTCTCTGTGGAAGATGCAGGTGAGTCAAGGGACAATAGACCAACAAGACCATGTTCCCTCTGTTTACTTTTCCTTCATGCCCCCTGAGTGGTGCTTTCCCCAACAAGAAGAGCAAATCAATACTCTACCTTCTTTGTTATTTTTTTATCAGATGTATGTTTTGGGCATTTTGGGCCTTTATTAATAGGAGAGAATGACAGGCTTGTGAAAGGGGTGAAACTGGCCACAGGCTGGATTCGAACCTTGGCCAGCAGAAGTGTGTAGATAGGACGTGCCTGGTTGCTAACCACTCCACCAAACCAGCACCCTGACCTTCCTTATTCTTTTAGCTGTTAGACTGTTAAATGCTGATTTTTGATCTATGCTTGTTGAAAGTCTGTGAAAAATAAGTCATTATGCGCTTATTAACACTGATAAACCGTGAAGCTTTGGTTCATGGATGACACGCTTGGTCTGCTGAATCTGTTGACTATCCAACTTATAAGTTTGGGATAAATGAAATTGTCTGAATCTGAATTTACCTTACGCAAAAGCTTTATCTTCTCTGTCCCTGTCTTTCAAAGACAAGTCAGCAGTATGTAATAGATGTTCAAATAATTTAAGATACATTCGACTTATTTCTTTTTTGTACATTTCCAGCCTTTTATTAGAAAAGGAAAGACAGGGCAAATGGGCTTCAGGTAGGAATGAAACCTGGGCCGGCTGCACAATGCCTTCTTATATGAAATGTGCATGGTTTCTACCCAATCCACAAACCTGCACTGTTAAGATGCATTTCAAACATGTTAATTGATGTTCCATTGTGGTGCATCTTATGTGTGAAAGCTTAAGAAAGTGAAGTGTACAGCAACAATCATCTTAAATGAAGAATCAGCAACACTGGCAACCAGCAGCTGCAGAAATATATTAAACTATGAAATATAGAGCTTCAGTTTTGACTTGTCACAATTCATTTAGCAAACACTTTTGTCCAAACTCAAGATGTTGAAATTTGCTAGTTTGTTCATTTACAGGAAGGACATATCATCACCTCTCTGTTTTGCTCACACACAGTGGTGATGGTGATTATTTTGATGAAATAAAAAAAAATGTGCAACCTTAATTTACCTGGGTGACATTTTTCAGCCCTATAATACATTCTCCCCTTACATTCATTTGAAGGAAGCTTTTCTATGTTGAAGATGACTTAGAGTTCATTGTTAGAAAACAAAGAAATGAGATTACATATGACAAAATAATATTACTGTTTATTTCAGGTGCGTCCCCACTAGGGATGTAACGATATGAAAATTTTGTATCACGGTTATTGTGACCAAAACTATCACGGTTATCAGTATTATCATGGTATCGTTGCAGTTTACTCAAAATGTTCAAAAAGTTCTTTTACACAGAATTGAAGTCATTTAACCCCTTTAATATTATAATCATTACACTTCTTTTTGTATTTTTTGTCAATAAATGTGTCAAGAAATGCCCTTTGAGTACATTTTTTACCCTTCTTTCATGAGAAATAAAAGTAAACAAGTCTAACAAGTATTTGTCATTATTATGTAATAAATGCTTAAACTGTATGTAATTGCAAGAAAAGAAAAAACAGATATGAACTTTAAACAGAATTCTCTTCATAAACATTTGTAAATGAACATGTTCAAAGTTTTGAGACAGCCAAAAATAAATGTAACCTATTTTACATACACACAAACACATTTTAGTTTGCCTACAGCATTAGTGTCCATGTCACGCAGCATCACTGTGCGTTACTGAGGCAGTGTGGTGATCAAACACGGTATTACGGTAATTTTAATTGGACACGGTAATGATTACCGTGGGAAATTTTACCACGGTTTACCATTTTACCGGTAACCGTTACATCCCTAGTCCCCACTTATGAAATATTTTCTTTAGGTGTTAAAGTCATGTGGAATGTCTTGATGGTGAATGTTGACATTACACTTATTATGAAATACATTAAACTGCAAAGGCAGATGAAGTTAAAACTTTAATGTACTTACAGGTTCTAAAGGCCACAGCCTGAGACCATTTCCCCCACAATCTGCCATCAGCTGAGCAGCGTACTCTCGCAGTGTAGCGTGTGTTTGGTTGCAGATGTTCTAGTCTGACTTTGCAAAACCCATTTATACTTTTACATCTCATCTATTTCACAGAAAGGGAAAACATTTTTTAAAAAACTTCATAATGCCAAAGTTTTACATTAGAATAATACAAATAAAGATTTAGCTTACCTCTGCCATGCTATCTGGAACAGTGGAGACCTGACAGAGGAGGTTCAGATGAGACAAGTTTCCTGGTATGAACCAGGACACTCTGGAGTTTGTCACCCCAGGGCTCATATTGTGCCACACTGCAACTGGAGACACTGTAATGTTTCAACATATTATTTTAGCTTTTTCTGTTTTTAATTCATGTATGGCCACAGAACTCCAGAACACAATTCAAAGTATTTCACAAACATATAACCTGTTCACATTCCTGACCTCTGTCAGAGATGTTGAAGCTGTAGCTCTCAGTCACTTCTCCCAGACGGTCTTTCACCACCACAGTCACGTTGTACACTTCACGCTCAGCCACAGCCCGAAAAGTGCAGGACAGCTGTTCACAGAGGATGGGGGCCAGGCCCGAGTTCCTGGGTTTAAAACATCATGAAGCGAGGATCAAAAAAATAGAAGATTAACTATCTTTCCTGCCCCTTGAAGCAACAATATGTGAGTATTTGGAGGTAAAAACATTTTTTTTATCTTCACCTCATAGACAGTGTGCATTTATTGACAGAGGGAAGTAAATGCGGGAAAGACACTGGCAGGTTACTTAAAAATCAGATCGGGCCTTGCTTGAACTTTGTGTCGGTCAGAGCTTTTCTCCCCGTGCATGTGTGGGTTCTCTCTTGAGCTGGGACATTCTGCAGCCATGATGACATCATGAACAGTGCAAACATGCTGCAGTCTGTCATGAGTATCTGTAGAGGTCTACGACCTCCCATCACATTTTGCTCTTCATTTAGCTTCTTTACACATTTTTCTTTTCTACTATTGAGCTGCCTACACAGTAGACAATTTCATGCCAGATTTTTGACACAATTTCCCTCCACTTAATGATGAGATGAGCAGGGTCTGGCTGAAACATCTGCTGTGCATTTGGAGGATTTTCATCTAAATCCAGTGGTAAGTTATGTGGTCTTCCATGTGTTGAAAATCGGTTAATATCTGAAAATTGTCTTGTGTTTTGCCAGCCTCTGCAGTGTTAACCATAGTCCTTTTGAATCTTTTTTTGACAACCATTGTTAATTTAAACGTCACTGATAATGTCCAATAGCATCTTTTTAGCAGGAGGCTTAAATGTGAATTAATGCTGCAAAGTCATTCGCACTTTCGTAAGAGAACTGAAACCTGCTGCATAAGATACCTATAGCTGAGAGCAAATGACAGATTCACTCTGTGGTCATGAGATCATACTCCCTGTTAAAAGTGATGGTATTTTTAGTTTCAGTCATCGTTATTTCAGACTCGGATTGACCCACATAAAATATACTACAAGAGACACACAGCAACAGGAAGAGGGAAGAAAAGAAAAAAAAGAAGACATACACACAATCTCTCCAGTGCTTCCATAAACTGGAGAAGCACATGGCACAGCTCTCCTTAGGCATGGCTAGAGCCATAATAACTTCATCTTTAGAGTTCGTCAGTAGGCCCATAAACGATACATAAAATTTCGAGGATGAGTATCTAAGGTGGGAACGGAACTTTGTACAAACAGCATTCTGGCACTCAACCATCTTAGGAGTTCAGGAAATTGACCTGGGACTATATTTGAACATAATTTTAAGAGCTAAAAGGTATGCAATGCTGCTTTTACCCTGTTCATTAAAATCTATCAAATGAAGTAGAGAAGAGAAGAGAAGGCTGAAAAAAAGGACTAAAGGGCAGTTTATTTTGTGTTGACCATTTCTTTAAGTTTTGCAGCAGCTGTTTTGGGTCATATAACTCTTGTTTTCACTGTTTTTTTCTTTTCTCAATATAGAAACAACCTCTGTCTTAAATCTGCTGTTTGGTAATGAGTGGACTTACTGTATGTGCAGTATGTATGTTTTCTTGTTGTGATTCTCCAGCTCTGGTTCTCTGTCTGAGTCCCAGCTGCAGGTGACAGCTTCCATGTCTGGAGTCACACAGCTGAAGTTTATGGGCTTCTGGGGAGGAGCTACACACACACACACACACACACATTATACATACAGGCTGACAGAAAATCCTTTAAGAAATAACTGTTCGGCTGAATAACTGGATATAAGGAATGAAAATTAAACAAACATACAGCTCAGATAGTTCCAGATGTGCCTGTGGTTTCCTGAGTCATCGCTGCATTTGATTGACAGAACATCAAAATATGCTCTTGGGATTGTCAGGTTTTCTCTGATAGCCTTGACTCTGCCATCAATGCTGATCAGAGGGTGTGTGATGTTATTGATGGACATGCTGGTAATGTTGACCCCTCTTGCAGGAATACAGCAGAACATGGCACTAGTGCCCTCTCTCAGCACCTGCTGAAAAGGGAAAATCTGGCTCCTATTCTTTGCTCTGGCTCCTGCAGCACAATGAGACAAACAGACAGTGGCAAATAATCTCTATAAATCTACATTTTCTAAAAGCTGAATGGCAAAACAGTATTCTGTATATATCTAAATATATATTGTTAACAGAAAATGTTTGTTCAAATATCTGAATAAAAGCCTTTAAAACTGGTTTAAACTTATCACAAAAAGAAAGTGAATGAGTGTTTGGTAGATCATTTCTTTGTCGTAACAACGCTTTATGGCAATAAATCTTATACTGCTGAAAAGCCTCATTACTTCTCTTTAAAATGGTGCAGTGTTTGTAGGGAATGTGCATTTTTGGGATGAGCAACAGAGCTGAGTATGTGGAAGATATGAGCCAAATCTTCTCTCCCAATGTCAAACAGCTTATTCTGCTATTGGCTCCTGTTGGGTATTGTTTGGTGGATTGGATGATTGCCATGCATTAGAATCTACTGAACTTGAAAGTTTTATGCAGGTTTTTTTTTTTTTTTTTTATCAAACTAGTGTATACATTTATCAATAACCTGGACCACAAACCTCTTGTTGATTTTGTTGCTCTATTATTGCGGACAATAATAGAGCAACAAGAAGCAAAGTGAATGGAAACTGTAAAAAAAGCTAAATACCAACAGATAAAACTGACCATGAATCTGAAATCTTTAACCCAAAGGCCAAGTGCTTGTTATAAAAAAACAGAGCTTCAATCATTTCTAGATTGTGGGGTTTTTTCACTGTTGTGTTTTATGTTTTGATGCATTTATTGTATTTGTATGTGCATGTGTAATTTATTAGAACATTAAATTGATGGTGAAGAAATTTCAAAGTCACTGTAACATTTCTATGGATCGTAATTGATGATAAACTCACATGGTAGGACCATAATAGTTTTGTCTGCAGCAAGGTCACAAAATCTTCCTCTGTCTCACTTACTGTCATATTGTATGAGGCAACAATTATTCAGCATGTCTACATTCCATTATTCTGTGGCAGAAATGGTCTGTCAGGTTGGCAACTTTTTCTCCCTTTTCTTTTCTTAAGGTGAGGTTTGAGAGTAAGCCTAAATTGGTTTTCCACCATATGACTTCATCTTATTCAATGTTTTCTTTTAGATATGTGCAAACAAATGACACTAAAAACTAGGGGCATCAGTTTAAAATTAAAAATAGCTATGAACTCTTTGTGCACATCTGTCAAACGTGGCATGCTGTTTCTTGGAGCAGACACCAGCTGATCTCTGCAGCAGAGCCCAGGCTCACAGGTTCAGACCATCAGGAGTTGGTCAGGCTCCCAATGATCTGAACCTGTGAACCAGAACCTCAAATCAAGATCAAATAACAAAAAAGCTGTTTGTTATGGCAAAGAAGATCTGAAATCCACCAACTCAGCTCTGCGGCTCATCCCACAGATGCATGTGCCTTACAAATGTGGCTACATTTAAAAAGGAAATATAAATCTATCAAACTTTATTTATAAAGCCCATTTCAAGCTAAATAAATTGCAGTTCAGGGTGCTTTACATAGAGGCAGAAAATATTTGACAAAATATGAAATGTTATAATTTATTCCAGTTATAGATTTTATTATGACCGATAATCATACTAATAGTCAGGTCTGTTTACTCAGTTATATACTACTGTAAACGGTGTGATAGTTGATAGACTGTTGAGAGGGATATTAAGATTAATGCACATTTTTAAAAGAGACAATAAAATCAAGATGAGTGATAAAAATATCCTGGTTCATTAACTAAAACCTTCTCTGAGAAGTATTCCTGCACCAGTCCATCCAAAGACTTTAAAGACTTTCAGATAGGTGTAATATGTGCTGTCCTACCGGTCTTTGTCAGTAATAAACAGGCTTTCCAATGGTATAATATTTATTACCAAGAAGCACTGTTTCAGCAAAGAAATAATCTACCAAACACTCTTTTCCTTCCTGTTTGTGCTTAGTTTAATTATATTTTTCAATACTGAAAACTCATTGATACCACTTTAACTAAAGCTGAAGTCCTAGATGTCCAACATTCAGCAGTTTTGCACAGGATGTGTGTTGCAACATGCATTAGTGACTGTTGCCAAACACTGATAAGACAATTTCTGAGAAGGAAAAGAAAAGTTTTCACACTCTTGCTGAGAAAACAGATTTTGAGTTTTTCTCTGTTATGATGTTATCAGTGACACACAAACCTCACCTGTTTCAGTGCATGCGGTTTAGTTAGACTCTTTTATGTCAAGGGTATAACAGTGTAGGGAATCTCAAATATTTTGTGTGGACTTTTCTTCTTCTGGTTCACCTTAGTTGACTTTACTTTGTTTAATTAGTTTGGTTCTGTTTTTATTTGTGAAAATGTTAAGTTCAGCTTTCTTAGTTTCATTGTAAGTTTAAGCTTTTCTTTGTCCCAGTATTGTAAAAGGTTGAAAGATCTAAGTTGTCTATCAAATATGTTACAAAATGAATCAAGGTTTTTAACCTCTTCAATTATAAAAAGTCAGCATTGAAACTGATTTGCCTGAGATAAGTTAGAAGAGGCTTGTCAAGACAAAAAAAATCAATCCTATTTCTGCATTGCATTAGTTTAGTTTGGTTGATTGTTGTTGTTTTTCAAACCAGCCTGATGATTTTTCAGTTTAAGATAACACAAAATACCTTATGTTTTAGTCTTTCATTATCCATAAAGTCTTCTTAAGTGAGAGAGCCTGAATACCACATGCAAATTAGTAAATGAACTAAATGAGCTTAAGCTAATGATGGTTCTTTTCTAGTCATCTTACTTGAAATGTCCCGGGTCACACTCACTGACTCATTTAACCATTAACACATAACTGATTAAGGTTCCCCAGTACATCCCATAAGCATAAGCTAATCACATTTGCATGCTTCAGTAAGCATTTACATGCCACTGACAAAGATGTGGGATCTATTTGGGAGTTAAGTTTCTCGCCCAAGGACAAATCAACATGTGACTGGAAGAGCTGGTTTCAAATCACCAATTCAAAGTAAAATTCTTTTGACTTTGGAATTTGATAAGTATGATTATTGACATGCATTTGCTGGATTCAGATTTAAATTGATCAATTAGGAAGAAGAAAACTGAGTCATTGTACCACCATCTCACCATAATTTGTTTTCCAGTTGCTCCAGGGGCTAGGAACAGACTGTTGCAGACTGTAGAAAGTTCTCATCCTGACTGAGTGATCAACACACTCCAGAGGCAGATCAGAGGTCCAGGTCCATGTCCACTCATGTGAATCCATGGAAGGTGCACTTACATTTGTCTGTGTTAAAAAAAAAGGTAAAACATATTCTACATTGAGCTCACAGGAACCCCATTATCATCAATAAGTGCGGCTCAAAGTAGAGCTTTTTATGACCATTTGATCTCAGGACCAACCATCAGCTCTTAACTGAGAAATCCTGCAAGCTAAGGAGGTTATTATTTGACATCTTTTGTCTGTTTATTTGTCCATCCCTTCATTCCTCCAGTCTTCTGTGAGCAAGATAACTCAGAAAGCTCCCAACAGATTTTGATGAAACTTCCAGGAACTGTTGATCATGGCACGAAAGAGAAGTGTTAGGTGTTGGCGTTGATTTTAATCAAGATACAGTGTCTTTTAAAGGATTTATTAAAATTGTGCCACAGGGTTTTGACATTTTTGATCACTCCGCTGACAGTATGAAAAATGCCTTGGAGGAGTGATTGTGTTCTTCAGAATAGAATAGAATAAACCTTTATTCGTCCCATGTAGGGAAATTAACAGTATTACAGCAGCAAAGTGGACAGCATTAACAGAATAAAAAAAAATAGGCTTAAGTATAAAAAATAGTAGCATGTACATTACTATACCTATATAAGACATAAAAATATACAAAGGGCTTGGAAACAAACCTAAACGCAAATCCTATAAAGGTTATATACACATTTACTGAGTAATTGCACGTGGGATAAGTGATTGTACATGGGTGTACTTCTACGCTGAAATTGCACACTGTTAGAGGATTGAGGATTGCACATTAATCGCACATTAATTACACATAGTAATTGTACCTCTTAATTTGAGGACTTCTTTGAAAAAACCTTCGTCTGGATTCAGATCACCATCAAAACTGAATCACTTCTCCTTGTGCCATGACCAACATCACCTAACAATCTAATCTACATCCTTAAAAACTTTGGAGCAATTGTGCTCACAGACAAACAAACACATGCCTGCAAACACATAACCTCCTTGGCCATGGTATTTAAGGATGTGTTTGATGTTTCAGATATTTAGCTGTGTTAAAGATAGATGATAGCTATGAGGGACTGCTGATGCGATCATTTCATGAAAAAGTAATTCTGAGGTAATCATGATACAACGTACTGAACTCGGCAGCCTCATCAGTTTTTGTCTTTCTCTTAAGCTGCACACTGACTTAGGGGAGTCTGTAAACATCAAAACATTACTAATCATTCACAAGTTATGATTTAAACACCTCAGGTAAAGCATTCATTGATGAATGAAGTTAAATATTGGAGACACCAAGTACAGGTGCTCTGTAAACACATGCTCTTTTCATGCATAAAGCCTGGCTAACTTGTACACCCAATAATAAGGCATTAAGATTTATTAAAAAATATTGCAATGTGAAGCTTATGCTAAAAAGGGCTGACAAAAGAGGCAGACAAAACAGATATGTTTTAACAGGACAACTAAACAGGAGCCTGATAAGGGCAGACATCACAGCCAATATTTGTTATAAAGTTGTGTCCAAAGATGATATTATTTGTTGGAGGTCAGAACTCTGCTGGGTCCCTCCAAAGTTTTTTTTTTATCTGTGGTAATGACTATATATATATTTCCTGAATTTTGTCTTTTTAACTCCATGCTGCATCACTCTATAACTTTTGTTTTGCTAAAAAAGGGAGATGGGTTAGTCAGGATCTTGCAAAAATAGCTACAGTGTACTTGTTATCACACAGAAACAAGAAAAACCAAACTGCAGGGCTACCATATATTGTACATGTTTGCCAGTGTGGGGTAAGTTACAATTTTTATTTTAGAAAGAACATATGACTCATTTCCTTAAAGGAATAATATTATTTTATTAATTTCTAAATACAAAAGTAAAATGACCATAATTTAAGTTAGTTTTTCATTTTCTCTCTTAAAAACTTATCTTAAGCAAAGTTAAAAACAGAACTCAATGATCTTTCTTACATCTTTTATGAACTCAAACTCAAAAGGCGATCACACTTGGAGCTCACTCTTTTTCTCTCACCCTGCATGCAACAATAAATGTTTAAACTAGTTGTTACACATGGACACGATTGCTTTTTACAAACTGCAATCCCTTACTGTTGTGGTTTCTCAAAAAAGTAATATTATAATTGCTAACCAAAGTTACTTGTATCCTTAGCAGGCTGCTGTAATAACTGTATTACAGTAATGGATTAATAGTAATTACTTTCTGTCTGGTGCTGCCTTTGCCACCACTTTTTCAAAGCACACATCTGCACCCCCTGAAAACTGCTCCACAACCCACCTTATGGTCCTGATCCACCATTTGAGAACCACTGGTCTATATTATAACATGACTGAGACGCTGTTCTATAGAGCCTGAGATCCAAATAGAAAACCAAACACTTGAACACTCACACTGTAAATGATGGTGCGGTTTTCAGTGCGACCGATCTGGATCTCATAAACATTGCCCTCTAAGCTGCTGTGGTTCAGCTGCCAGCTCACAGCGAGGCTCTGCTTGTCACTGAGAGCCTGAAGATGATTGATGCTTGGCCTTGAGATCTGCAAAGCTGGAGCACAGTGAATGAAAGTTTAAGGAAACAGTCAAAGACCCTGAAATGTAGAGGAGAGAGTTTAAATGCACAGAACTCACCCGAGTCCAAGCAGCATGCAGAGTGATCCTCAGAAAAAATTAGATACAAGCACAGCAGGAGAACCATCCTGAGGGGTCTCATCCTCTTAAGAGAGCAGAGCTGATATTCAGACACTCACTGCTCGCACCAACTGAAGTCTCACGAGTCTGTGATCGCTGGCAGCTTGCCTGAGGCTTGCATAACTTAACATCCCAGCCCAGAAGACGTCTGTCAATATTTCTTAAAAAACACTCTAAAACAATTGTTTGCCACAGTAGTTTTATATACAGCACAATATTTATCCTGCACATCACAGTTTTGATTACAAAGATAACAAGAGGACACATATCAAACAAAATATTATTAATGTTGACAGTGCATGAAGCAATTTACATACAATAAATTATCCAAAAAAAGGTGACAAACTGAAAACATTCAGCCGTTTGTTCACAGAAATCACTTACAGTCTAAGCTAATAAAGATTTTTGGCACTTAAGTGAGAACATTTTTAATAAGAATATAAGCTCCTCTTTAAACACAGTCAGCATAGGTAGCTTTTCTTAAAACTATACATGTATTTGACATTTATATATATATCATTTAAACATTTGTTTTTTTAAACTTGCTCACCATCCCTTATAAATATTGAAGATCACATTGAGAAATAAAGCACTTTACAAAGTTTGGAAGGGAGCTGTCAAATACGCTAAGTGCTCATGGGAAAACATTAAACATCTGTAGTCTTGATTTTAGTAATAAGGGCATCAGTGTACATTGTCCATCATCAAAGTGCATCCAACACTCAAAGAGAGAAGTCTTAAACATAGGAAGTCTAATTTGAAAAGCTGATTGGTTCACAAAAAGGCACAATGGTTTCCTTGCACAGGCAGAGGATGGCTGACATGTACGCTGATAAAGGCACATACATTCCCTTTCCATTATTTGATCATTGAACTTTTAAAGAATTAATTTATCCCCGTCGCTTTAAGATGGCCGCACACAAACACAAGCTCATCAAAGCAACAAGCACGTATTATTAAAAGTCTTGGTAGATGTCAGGTAGCTTACACGGTGATCCTCAAAGATAAACAATGTTCTCTTCGCCCACCTCCTCCCTGTTCTGTCCTTCTAAGGAGAGGTAAGCCTGTGGGGGGAGGAGAGGGGTCAGAGAGGGAGACGAGGAGTACTCCTCCTCATAAAGTCCATGAGTAGTGACCTCAGACCTCCAAGGACCCAGGGGTCTCTTGTCAGACGGTGGGCTGAAATCTGCTGAAAGAAAACAACAGAATAGATTTTGAATTATTTTTTGTTTGTTTGTCCACTGAAGTGTGTACCTACAGTTTTAAAGGAATCTGTATCTACACCTTCAGGGCTTTCCACAAGCACCAGCTGCCAGCCAGAGCTAACTACTGCCTTAGTTACAGTCAGATACTTTTTGATATTAACTTAACCCTCAAATGGGAATACATGTATAAAGACTTTGGAAAATGATTCATTGCCATTTTCTAATAAACCTACACTGAGAAAAACACTATTTGGTGATTTTTTTTGTGGACATTTATTTCCATTAACAGTCAGGAGACATTGCTCACTGATGGTAGTAGTGCTCTTCATTAATCATTTGCATCCAGTCGTGGTGAACTGACCTGATTCTGGAGATATGACATGTGTCATGAAACAGAGGTGAATATATGATTTATTACAATATATTGTGAAACGTACAGCAGGCAGGGTAATATACATATTTTTAATTAGCAGTCTGTTTGGCAAGCTTGTTATGGACCTATCAACCCATAATATTGTCTGTATATAAGAGAAAGATTCTGATCATTGTTATGTACCTGAAGAATGGTCCCTGCTACATACTGTAGATATAGATATGTAGATATAGATAATAAATATAAGTGACAGGTGCAAAGTCAAAGGGCATCATGCCTGCCGCCAACCAGCCACAAGAGGCTGAATAACAGTACAAAATAAATGTCTGAATTTCTCTGAACTATTCATTAGAAAAATATGGTGCACTATGAGATATCGATACAGTTTTGTGTAGCAAAAATATCATCAAATGTAAGTGTATCAATACTATCTTTCACTCCAATTATCTTTTAATGCAAAATACTCCCAGACTCTTAAATATACTTGAGTGTCTTTTCAGCTAACCAAGAGACAATTAAATGTAATCAATACGTCTCTATGGTCGTATGTCATAGCTCTGCAGTGTGCACGGTCTGGTACCTTGTTCTCCTCTAAAAATAATGATTGTGCTCCCTTTACTGAATCTTTGACTCTGCAGTGCGACCTTCAGACCTGTAATTGGGAAAGATCCTGCATTGGTATCTTGGGCCTTCCTTCTGTGCTGCTCTTGACCTTTGTCAACTTACAATGCTGCAATTAATCATGGTGTCCTTGTAATGGAGCTACTGCCCTTTGGTGTCCGTACTGAGCTGTCACCAGTTTGGGTTACCCTGAAATACAGCTTTTGGTTAACCACAGGAGGGTAATTCTGGGTAATTATTCTGGGTGAAAAGTGTAATTATTCAATATATCATAGGAAGAAGTCTCAAACATCACAAAAAAAAACATTAAGAAGACAAACAGCAACACAACTAAAAATTATATTGATGCGGAAACACACCAACAGAAACAATGTGGACACATGATTTAGAGATCTGAAGTGTTTTTCTACATGAACAATAAATCATATTATCTTGCTATGAAGGAGTAAACAATGCTGAAAGATGGAATAGCTTTTCTGTGTCACAGCCATACAGAGCTAGACTTCTGAACACTTCACTTTATTAGTCATTAAATGATCTAAACCAAATCTGCTGTTACATTACATTCCTCCTGTGGGGACTGACTAGACACACTTACTGGAGTTGGTCCTTTGAGGCTGTGGGGTGACCCTGCTGCCAAAGGGGTGGATGGAGTCGTTCAGAGGCCGGGTGCAGCTGTTGCTGTAGTTTGGGAATGTCAGACCATCTGGAGGCTGTTTGCTGTGAGCCTGACTCAGCAGTGTGTTCAGGCTGTTGTACAGACTTGCGCTGAGGCCCATGTTAGCGGTGTAGCTTGAACTGTGCAGAGAGCCGTCGTTGTTCTTTCTTGGCATGGAGAGCAGACACTGGTGCAGGCTGTTGTTGGATGGTGGGTGAAGGTGGTTCTGTTGGAGGGAGGCGAGCAAAGCAGCTTCGTTCTCGTACAATGAACTGCTTCCATCCAGGCTACCTGAGCGACTGTGGCCAGAAACCTGAGACACAGAGCAACACTTATAAATATGACTATTACCTATTTAACATTTGCTCCATTCTCCAGCCCCACCTTTTCTTACCTTGTAGCCATCCAGTGGTATGGTAACGGGTAGGCTGCTCTGCCGGTTGTGTCTCCAGCTCTGCAGGAGCCTCTGCTGAGCTTCGATCTTCTCCCTCTCCCTCTCAACACTCCTCTGGCCTTCCCTCAACCGGTCCAGATTTTGCTGGTACTCCAACAGCTGAACCTCCAGTTCGTCACGCTCCATCCGCAAACGCTCAGCCTCCAGGAGGCACTGCTGCTCCCTCTGCTCCAGCGCACTCTCTTGCTCACTCTGGAAACACACGTGTTATTTTGAATTAGGAATCCTGAACAGAGGTGATGACTGTGGGGACCAAAAATAGAAGAATTTATAAACTGTGCTGAAGAAGATGTTTGAATACAGAAAGTTTAGTTTGTGGAAAACTTTAAATGTCTTGGCACAGTCCTTGACAGCCAACTTTCCTTCTCTGAAAACACTAAGCATATTCTCATTGATTGCTCACAGTGATTTTGTCTTCTCAGAAAACTCAGTGGTGGCTAATTTTAAAGCTTGTGAACAATTTCAATGTTGAGAATGTTCTTACTTTCAGTTTTCCAGCCTAAAGCAAACAACTGAGCTGCAAACTAAAGAACAGGTGTGCCACGATAGTTTCAGCGGCAGGCAAAATGATGGGCAAACTAAAAAACTCTGTCTAGATTTTACAAAAGAACAAGACAGAGGAAGAAGAATGTCCTTGCTGATAGGTGATGGCTCCCACACCCTCCTCTGCTAGATGAGTCTATTGGCTCAAGGAGGGGGTATAGGGTCCTGTCTGAGCCCTCCTAGTTGAGCCAAACTTTGACAACATAAAAACTGACAGAACCTCATATTTTTCTAATACCTTCTGGCCTCAGGGAGACTGGTCTCCAGGTTGGGAACAAGGGCCTTAAGCAACTAAAAGTGATTTTAAAAAAAGGGTGTTTTCCCCAGGTCTAATAAATCCTAACTAAGACATGAAGTGTTTTCACAGTTTTAATGTGTACATTTAGGTTTTATTTACTGCACAAATAGATGTTAAGTAGCTTTATGTATCTGGAGAGCCTGGGGCAAATTCCCTCCTCCTGTGAACTTTAAAGACTTATTCTATTAGAGACTATGTTAACAGTTCCACACGACAACATAATCACCCACAGTGACACCAACTGTGCACTAACTGTCTGTGTTGGTGAAATTTTGAGGAGGACTGGAAGGACGTTTCAACACAGAAAAGCATTTAATTCAGGAGTGCCATGTGTTTGCAAAAAGGAAAACCTGTAAAGACCTGATTATTTTACACAACATACCGCAAGAATTAATACGGGAACCAGTTAAGAACTGGATTGTCAGGCAGAATCAATACGGGCACTAATACCAAAAGAATCTTATCAGTTCCCATCCCTCATGATGATACTGTTGAGCTCCATCTTCACAGTAAAAAATTGCAATAACATGGAAAAAGCTCATCACACAAAGAACTTCTGTTGTGATCACCCACATTTGGTGAGAAGAAAGTTATTTTTTTCCAGGAAGAGAGGCCTTGAACTTTCCAAATAAACTTCTTCTAATATTGTATTTCTTTTGCCTTTCTATGACTTTATTTTTAAAGAATCAGTTGAAATGTATACTGGCAGAATTCTATTTTAATCAGCATCAACAATATACCAAAAACTACATATAATTATTTTCTTTATTTAAGAAACCCACTGAACTATAATGCTAATAAAAAACATGTACACTGAAGCTCAAGCTTTAATGCTCATCTGTACAGAACTGATCAAGTGGGTTTGTCACTTCCTCTGGTTAAGTTCCCCCATGTTTCTTGCTCATGTGTCATGTCTTGTCATTTCCATTTTATTTTGAAAGCCTCACTTTTGTCTCTTGCTTCAGGTTTTGTTTCCTGCCCTCCCTCTCTGTGTCTCCCTGATTGCTGATTCCCTACACTTGTGTTGCCTCTGCATTACCTGTGTCTGATTACCTCATGTTAGTATTCATACTCCGCTTCCCCTCATGTTCATGCTCAGATAGTGCTTGTACCTCATGACATCGCTTACCAGCAGTCTCCTTATGTGTCCCTTTGTGTTTCTGTTAAGTTTATTCTTTCACTTCCCTTTCTGCCTTCTGATTCTGATACCTCTGCCTGATTTTTTTGTGCTTCTCTTTTGTGTACAGAAATCTGGTTGATTAAAGGCTTTTTTTAGATCTTGCACTTGTTCTTGTCGTGTATTTGGGTCCTTCTTGGTTCTGTATTGGGACAGGTTTCAAGAAGTACCATGCGCTTCAAAGTAGTTTCCATTTTCTCTCGACTGCTGTCCTTGCTTTATCCTTGTACGTGGAGCAGCATAACATGATAACCACTGACAGGTGAAGTGAGTAACACTGACCACCTCCTCATCAAGTCTCTGGTTAGTGGGTGGAAAATATAGGCTGCAAGTGAAGATTCTGTACTTAAAGTTGAAAAGTGAGAAAAAGGAAAAATGGGCAAGCATACAGATTTGAGCAAGTTTGCAGAGTGTCAAATTGTGATGGTTGAAAGACTGTGTCAGAGTACCTCCAAAACTGCAGCTCATGTGGGGTGTTACTGGTCTGCAGTAGTCAGTATCTAACTAAAGTGGTCCAAGGATGTGAACAGTGGTAAACCGCAGACAGGATCATGTGCCGCCAAGGCTCACTGATGCACGTGAGGACTGGCCTATGTGGCCTGTTCCAACAGCTGAGCCAATGTTGCTCAAATTGCTGAAGCAGTTAATACTAGTTCTGATCAAAATGGGTCAAAATACACAGTGGATCACAGGTTTTTGCATAGCAACAGACCAGTCTGGGTGGCAGGTGGTCATGATGTTATATCTGACAGGTGTATGTTTTAATTGTCTTATTAAAACATCTTGTACAAAAGAACATACTTTTAGTTCATTCTCAAAGCTGTTCAACAAGCTTTCCCCTCTGCCTTGTATCTCTAAAGCTTATCTGAAATACTGCTCCCCTCAATTCATGCTTACCCTCTGATTTCAAACACCTTATGAATCCTCTAGCAAAGCAAGTCTTTTCATGTGTTGTATATACTGTTATCAGATATTGGTACTGTTTCTGAGACAGTAGAGAGTGACAGGAAATGGTAAGAGTGGTGAGTGCAGGAGCATATGCAGCGGATACCATGGCCTCTGCACATGAAGCTCAGATTATAACTGCTGAGGTAAACCAACACCCCAACATGTTTTACCATTCACAGGAAATTCAGTGAGACATGCTTATGTTGTTTTCAGGTCAGGTGGGTGTATGCTTTGGCTAGAACTGAACTCAAGTTCTATAGAAAAGGGAAGTTAAAACATTTCATCACATACATCTGCACATTACCCAACAGGAAGCTGTGTTCATATCTACAATCTACAATATCTGATAACGGAGGGGATTCAAGGTCAGAGGTTGCTATGATAAATGAAAACTTTAACTTTTTATTTTTTAAAAAATGTAATAAAGTAATTTTTGTCTAATTCTATTTTGTTAAGCCTGTACCGTAACTACAAGTGGTGTTTGGGCTTTTTAAAGACTGTTTTTGGTGTAGCACTGCTTGATAATGAGACAAATTGTGGACACAGCATTTTAGAATAGAGAGCCAAACCGAGTGTCCATGGGATAAGAGACACAGAAAGACACAAATACAGAATCACACACACTTAACCTAAACATCAGCGTGACTCTCACCTGTTGTTTCTCTCTGGCCAAACACTCTTTGTCCCAGCGCTGTTGCTCCTGTTTTAGCTTCACATGGAGTTTCTGCACGTCGTCCACCTCCTCCTTTTTCCGCTCTGAACTTTTTTTCTCTACGTCTTCTTTCTTCTTTTCAAAACTCCTTTGCCGTTCCAGTTCCTATAAGACAAAATACACTGGCTAGAATGGTCCTGTCTTTAATGAAGGAAAGGGGACATACATATTGGTGTTGGTCTGCATGTGGTAAAAATATTCATCTTACCATGCTGTTCTGGAGAGAAGTGACAGTTCTGAGTGAGGGTTTGTCCCCTTCCTGGAGAAGAAGTTTATGGACCTCATGGCAGCTGTCCTGAAGAGTCACGGCAGCCTGTAAACACAAGAAAGGGGCAACTGATCATAATGAGCAACATTACCACTATCTGCTGAGGGCTGTGGTGGCATTAAATCAGTCCCTGGTTTATTCTTTACAATACTTTATCAAATATTATTTTAAAATTAACTTGTTAAAGAAACATTTTGGGCCCTAACAAAAAAAAAATCCAGAATTAAAAAAACTATTTGTTGTTAGGTGATAATCAAAGTATGATTATTGCTTGAAAAATGTCAAGCTAGGAAAAACATTAAATAAAAAACAAGTAAAAATATGAGCATTCATCAAAGGCTAACTCAAGTTTTATATCTTTCTCCACTGATATTTGGGGTTAAAGTCTTGATACCAACCTTACACTTTCAAAAGTGTAAACATCTCAAATACAGATTTCTCACCTGCAGACTATAGAGCAGCTGAGTCAGACTCTGGACACTCTCTGCCACCTGCAGAGATCAGTGTTATTACACAGGAACTGGAGGCACTGATGTATTATTCACAGACTGCTCAGTGAGATTAATGTGTTTGAACCTTTAACAGCATCCCTTTGGTGTCTCCTCTCCTCATCTCTGCAGCAGAGCTCCAAACAGCACTGTCCATCCCTGTCAGCTCGCTGTCTGATCCAAGAGAAGTGGAGCTCATACTGAGCGTGCTCAGGTAATCAGCTGAGACAATCAGGAGGGAAGAAAGTCATGAGTGTACATCAGTAAATGTAGTTTCCATGTATAAGTAAGAATTTGTATGATTTTAGTCTGTGTGGTTGTATGTTAAGTTAAATCAAGTTATGGCCGTAGCTAGAATGGGCCATTTAATTTAATTGGATACCTGACCATGTGCCAGTAAACATACACGAGGGGGAAAGTTTGTGTTCACATTCGCCTTACATGTTTGTTATTGGTCTCTTTTTCCACAAGTTACTTCTTTTAGACGTTAGAAAAAAAGCTTGCACTTTATGACAAACAACAGAAACAGGAGCAAAGATGAAAACGATCTCTCTAGCTTTCTCTAGTGATGATGTTCAAGGCGGCTACTTTGAGCCTTGTACTGTTCCACTTCTGTGTTGATGACCAATACAGAATTTTGGAGCATGCGTACTTGGAGCTTTTGCTGCATGAAATACGTATTTTACTTTTTCTAATCAACTAATTTAATGATTTCTGCTTGGGTTTATAAGACTCACGTTCAGAGGGGGACTCCTGGATGCTGCTGCCATGGCTGTTGTAGCTGAACCCCTCTGGTCCTCGTACAGGGGAGCCCTGACTCTGCACAGAAACTCCATCTCGAGCCTGCAGAATGGAGATCAGATTCTCCGCTGCAGAAAAAGAAATGTCTGGTCATACACTAGATAAGTTAACTAACTAGAGTACTGTGCAACATCATGTTTCCTTCTTGCTAATTACAGAGACATATTTTATGGGTAAAGTCTCATTCACAGTTAAAATGTTTCTGACTAATTGGGGATGTAGTCTGAAAGGATATGGGCTGGGGACCGCAGTGTGGCTGGTTCAAGTCCTGACCGAACCATGTAAGGAAGTTGGTTCAGTGGCTGGAAAGATGCCAGCTGCAGCAAGCAATCGCCTTAACACCTCTCCATTAGTGCATGTATGTAGGGCCTGATTGTGAATGTGTCTGTATATTTCAGCCTCTGTGTGTGTAGTATGTCACAACAACAGAGTGTTAAGTACCAAACTTCCTGACGAAGTATTAATATAGTATGTCTAATGCTTTGTTTCTGGAAGAGCTCACTTCTGTGTGCACAAAAAACAGCAAGTGTGTGCCACTGTGCTTACATTATCATTATGAGTTAGCTCAGAAAATGAGTTAGCTCAGAAAATAGATTTTGCCCCTCTTTGGAGATGTCTTGTATCTATATGTCAACGAGGTAGAAGATATTTAAAGTGTAGATGACTGACAAACATCTCACAGGCTGTTAAATTTTTCAAATATATATTTTATGGTACTGAAACACCAATGAAGTTCTGACCATAAAAACAATATGTGAAACAATACCGCAAAACCAATATCAGCAAAATAAGCAAAATAACTCCAGGCAAGTACATTGAAATTACTCAAAAATATTATTTCAATACTTAATGCAACATTTGAGCTTAGAAAAAATGGTTTGCTGCAAGGGGCTTTGCTCAAAACCTTTATTCTGTAGGATAAAAGTTCTCATCCAGGTGGAGCATATGGATGTTATTTCTACGTGCAGATACCCAAATACGTGTGCAAATGTATTACAGATGGACAGATGTTCCTTGAATCGCACCACCTTCACCAAGGATGTTATGTTTTAGTCAGTTTTTGTTAGTTGGTTATTTGTTGACGGAATTTAAAAATTCAAACACAGAATATGATGAAATTTTTACAATAGGTCAGAAATCGGCCGAGTACCAGGCGATTAAATTCTGGGTATGATGCAAATCTGGATGTGGATCAAGGATATTTTTTAAAGGATTTGTTTACATAGCAGCATTGGTCAGTTTCCCACATTTTCCCTAATAACTCAGTAACTTCTCAATATATTTGGATTTATTATTATTATCAGGAACACCAGAGAAGTCTTTACATTTTGGTAATGATCCAATCCAGAAGTGGATCCAGTTTTTTTACAGGATTTACTAACACTGGGAGACAGGGCAGTTAGCCACATTTTTGACAATATCTTTCCTGACATGTTGGAAACGCCTTGGCAGAGATTTGTGCTATTGAAATATTTCTAGTTAAATTTTATTTTGTCTGTCTCTCCATTTAAACTCTGGCTCATCCGTACTTAAGTGATTTAGATATATCACACTGCATTTTTAAACTGTATTTTGATCACATCTGATAACTTAACAGGGATATGTTGTTATAAAAAGATACAAATATCCACTTTTAAAAAGTAGAATCATGCAAACCACATCTTTCAGTTGTCTCAAGTCAGATTTTCTGTTGCTTGCCTTCTCTGAGAGCAGCTGTGAGCAGGGATGAGGCCTGTCTTGGCGTCTCACTGTCAGTTTCTGGTTGTACCAGCAGGTGGCGATGTGGCACAGCTTCTGGAGACCTCAGGGTTAATTCGGATAGCTCAGCATAGAGCTGTAACTTCTCCTCCAGGCTGTTGCAGATTCGCTGGTCCTGACCCAACAGAGTCTCTGCACAAACACAAAATGAGGACCTGCTGTTGTTTCTGGCTCTCTCAGAGAATGAGCTTCAGTGTACATTTGCATGTGGACAAACAAATGGTCTTTTACCTTGGAACTTGGTGATCTTCTGAGCTCTCACTTCAGCTGCTCTCTTGGCCTCCTCTGATTCTGCGGTTCTCTCCTCCTCTTCCTCTTCTTCAGGACAACTGACAGAGAGACCAGGAGGTCAGAGAATCAATGACACACATTAACCAGGCAAACACATGTGCACTCAGACTCCACATAACACCTTTGACTTAAGCACACCTGGATCAAAACACACTTCAGACCTGACCCCGTCCACACTCACCTCTCCACAGCTTGTCGTATTTGTCTCATCCATGCATTCCTCTCGTCTTTGGTGTTGGTGTGGACTTCATACATCTCTGGTCCTACTGACGAGGCTGAGATGAGGAACATCCCCCTCTCCTCATTTGCGACCTCTCTCACTATGAGCTTCTGCAGTGGGATCACAGGAGGCTTCTGGTCCTGTAAAATCAGATAAAACACAACAATGGTTTAAAGGGGAGAAGAACAAAGACCACTGAATTGGTTCTTAGATTTCAGAGTGATCGTTAGGTTGAGTTATTTTACCACAGCAGCAAATATGAAGCGCTGATCTTTCTCTTGAAGGAAGACTAAAACATCTGTGAGCAAAAGAGCCAAAGTATCTGAAAATGGAGAGAGCATAACAAGGCAATGAGACTCAAATAATTGTATACATTTTTTTGTTATTTTTATTTATGAGCTTTTGGTTACCACTTGTGTTCATTTCTGATAAGCTTTAATGCTACATTGCTACATAAGTTTTATTTTTGTCATATACCTCTTTTTAGTTTAGTTTCCCGTGGTTACATTTGTTAGTTTTTTAAAATATGGAATGCTTGTAAAGCACAACTTACAATACAAGTATCAATCACAAAGATGGATAAGTAAAAGCTGTTTTAAAATTGACAAAATTTCAAAGAAATCTCTTCAGCAGACTCTGTAACCCCAAAGAACAAAATAAAATGAGAAAAAAAAGTCTGAACTCTGCTGTTGATGCCTTATAACAATTGAATTTGCCAGAGTTTGTATAGGACTTGTTGGTCATTCACAGTAAGTCTCAGAAACAAAAAAAAATGTAAATATGAAAACATGTCTGCAATGTTGTACTATGTAACATTTTCTCCAAACAAACCATA
The DNA here is from genome assembly GCA_036419115.1 of Scarus forsteni. Classification (NCBI taxonomy): domain Eukaryota; kingdom Metazoa; phylum Chordata; class Actinopteri; order Labriformes; family Labridae; genus Scarus; species Scarus forsteni. The sequence goes on along the minus strand of JAZDUH010000066.1, from coordinate 22,968,376 downwards.
AAGTTTCAATTTGTTTTAACACTTTATTTAAGATACACCTAACCATAATGTTCCTTTTACTTATTTTCTGTATTTCATATGTAGTGATAACCAAAAATAACTTCATATGTCTGCATATTTCATTGTCAGGATCTTGCTGGACTGATAACTTCACACACACACCTTTCAGACGACCTGTTGCAGTCTTCCAGTAGACGAGCCCTTTAAACTGCAGATCTCTGTTCTTACGGAGCAGGTCCTGTTTGCGGAAAACCTTGCCGTTCTTAAGTTTGGCAAAGCTCTTATTCTCCAGCCGAGCCAGTACTTCCTGCAGCTCCTGACACCTCTCGTGCTTATTTACAGTCAGGTCCACTGCAGTGATCACGTCTCGGATCTGAGCCAGGGCACTTGACAGGTCGGAGTGTTCCTGACTGCCCTCTGAGGGGAAAACAGGTGAAGGAAATGTCAACACAAGCCACGTCTCCCACTAACAAGCATCGCTACTGACTTAACATTACATGATATTTCTGACATACAGCCATTAGTGACAAGGATTACGAAGGCTGATGCCAAAGTATGGCAAAATTTTGTAATTTTCTATTGTCTTGCGTGTCTTATTGTGAGGATTCATCCCCGCTGTCAGGTTCTCTTCCCCATCCCTTCCTGTTCTCTGCCTGTTGTGAGCGTTGTGTCCTCCCTCACCACGCACCTGCAGGAGATCTAGTAATCACACAGACTATTTAAGCTGTCAGGAGTCACCTTCTCATCGCTGGTAGTTCACCTCACCTGAAGTGGTTTGTTAGCTGTATCTACTTGAAGCATTTTTGGCTCTCAGCCTTTTTCTCTCCCTTTTTGGGATCATCTTTACTGTTGTGTGTTTTTGTGATTTGCAAACTGACTTTAATACTACCTCTGTTTTTTGCTCATTCTTTCCTCAGTGATCTCCTGGAGCCTCCACCCAGCCACATTTGTAAATACTCCCCTTTGTCTCTCAAACCGTCCACATACACCGGACTCCCTTACCCTTTGCATTCTTTTTTGGATTTGTAAATAAATACCGTAAACCTGTTTTTTTTTTTGTCTCTGGCTTCAGCTTTGGGTCCAACTTGCATCTTTTTAAGGACTATTCCCTGACACTTAGTATTATTTTTTCTGTTATTGTATGACTTTTGTGTGTGTGCATATCTCAAACAAAGCAAAAACTAGGGACAGAAATTGATTTGATATGATTAAGACCATAACATTGTCAATTATTATCAATCCAAATCTTTGTTGATTCCTGTATCAATCCCTTTCCATTTTCTGCTGATGAAATTGGGCCAACCCAGGTTTTTTTATGGAAACAATGTAAAACACACAATACTACAAGTGTTCCCTTTACAGTTGTATAGTTAAAGCAACTGTTATGCTGCATAGTGCTGCAAGTTTCTGCTGTTTCTACTCTGAAACAGGTACTGGATGTTATACAGTGAATGTAAGAATTTGTAAAATTATGCCACATTCAAAGCAAAAGCAAAACCAGTCATTTGTCATTTTTTACCTTATTTAATCTTTGTCTTGCTGGGAGTAATACCTGATTAAATATAGATTCTTTTACCTTTTTCACCAGACAGTTTTGGTAGGGCTAAAAGTTTTACACAAACAACCCTGTGTTTGCTAATTATGCACTATTTGATTTGTTTGCACAATGTTTAAGTTACCTGCGTTGTATTTTGTAGACTTCCTACCCAGGGACCACAAATTTAAATTAGCTTTTCAGGTAACTCTGGCTTAACAGTTGTGTTGGGTATGGCCCCTGTCAAACTAAATAAACTGAACTAAATTTAATACAGGAGGAAGCATTTAGCAGCTGTTGGCCTTCTATCAGTGATCTACCCCATACAATTTAAAGTAATATCTTTATACAACCAAAAAAGAAACAATATTCTTTTTTCTAAAAAATTTCACCTTTCTGGGAGCTAGCAGTTGATTGATTCTTTATAAATGTTAAAGCTCTGGCAAGTTTTTTAAGCACTTCTAGATCTATTGAAGCTGTTTCTCTTTATGTCCTGTCAGTCTATAACCTGACATCTCAGATAAAGAGTTTAATTTATACTATTAAGAGTATATTTCACTAATCCATCTTATCCAACAGTCTGTAGAAAATGTTTGGGGAGGGCAGAACCTTTCAAAAACACATCCAGAAGGTAATTGGACAATCCTTCTGTCAATCACATTCATTGGAAGCCACTTAGATACTGTAGAAGGTGGGCACTACAGTTACAGTGTTATTTGTTTTCCATTCAATAAAGAAATGTGGTCCAGATCTGACAAAACTGAAGCTGGTCGCTTCTTTGCTAATCTCTGTCACTTCTCGCCATTTTCCCGCTTGTAGCTCCCGCCTCTCCCTGCTTTAAAGGATACTGATTGGGCAGTGCTCCTGCAGACCAAGTTCGACTGTTTTGGCTTGGAGCTTTGCAAGATGAATATTATATATTCATATCATATATATTACCACTAATAAAATAGTGGAGGATAATAATCTGAGGTGAACATACCCTGAGTGTACAGTAGTATCCTCTCCAGCAGCACTGGGTACTTGGTGATGCGCTGAGTGACCAGCAGGATGAATTCTGGCACCCCTCTCCGTCTGACCAGAGAGTTATTGCTCTGTTGCTGTGAGTGGAGATGTCAACATCAGTATGAGACTGAAGGCGATCTTTATGTAAAACAATTCATTGCCTAAAATTCTGGAGACAGAGGCTTACCTTGATAAAATTTTGGACTTTTTTATTTTGTTGCTGCAGCTCTTTGAAAACATTGACAGCTTCTGTGTGATGGCTGCAGAACTCTCCATACACCTGCTTCATCTTCTTCGCGTTTTCATCAGAGAACTAAGAAATAGACCATAAAAGAGAAAAATACATGTGTACCTTGTGTTTCTGTGTGACTACAGATATGTATCTATGTGTGTTATTCTCTTACATCTGAGTTTACCAACCTGTTGGAGCAGCACATCTCCGATCTGATTGATGAGGTAATTTCGGGGATTCTCAGGTTGGGCTGCAGCCTGTCTGCAGTCCTGCAGTGCACCAAAAAGGTTTCTGTGAAAGAGAAGCAGAGGATCCAAGCAGGGAAAGATCCGGGCCACACAGTCCAGGTCCAGCTGCAGCTCCTCCAGCATGCCTCTCCTGAACACCTCGGACATGACCGTCAGAGTTTGAATGTGGTGCAGCTCTGTCTGCATGAGCTCTATGAGGGGCAGAGATGGTGGAGAAGTATTCAGGGTTCATACATCATTTTAAGAGTCCAGTTTGAGATCCCTTAAGACCTCTTTGAGACATGAGGGGATGTTTTACAGAATAATTGGCAATCATCAGAGGTATGGCATGATAGTAAAAATTATTTAAAAAATGAGAGACAAATAAAAAGTCTTAGTACGAGATCAGGGCTGAATATTCTGTTCAAACCTTTTTCTATGAATTGTCAAAAGACTTAGAAAAAAAACTTCAGGGATTCTTCCGCCCAAAGTTATGTCCTCTGACAATTATTGCCAACAGCCCAATAACTGATAATGTTTAGATAAATAAACTAAAATATATTTCTGTCATAAAAACTCCACATAGGGGACAATCTTTATCACAGCCTGGTAGCTGTTTAGTTATAAAAATATCACTTTTTTTGTTGAGGTATCAAGCCTTACTTAAAGACCTCAGGTTAGAAACAAAGCCAAAACACAAAAACTCTGTTATAAATTAATATGGATCAAATGGTCTTAGTCAAAGTTCAGTTGTAAATGCTTTAACTCTTAGGTAAAGTAAGACTATTTGAGATATTTAATGGCCTTAACTTACGAAAAAAAAATCAGGATGATTAAAGGATTAGTGGAAATGCTGGCATATTTACTGGTACAGATAAGATGCTAAAAAATCTTTCAGCAACTAAAATACAAACACTGAATGAAAGAGACCTCACTGGATAGTGGACTCACTAGCCCTTCTAATCTGGATCAAATTTAGACTTATCTTGCAAACTGTCAGGTCTGATTTGGTGGTTTCACCCACAAAGGCCAGACTTTACCTCTTTGAGCTCTGGTTTAGGCTAACAGATACACAGTGCATTATGCAAATTGTTTAAATACACTAAATGGGCACAACATTCGAATGATCTGTGTAATGTAATGATATCTATACAACAAGTTTACCTCATAAACTACTTTTAAAGGTCTAATATACTTTTTACATCAAGTTTACAATGATCAGTGATGTCTACAGAAAATATTTTCAAAGTCCTTTTGAAAAAAATCAACTCAGACATTTGATTTTGACATGGCTATAAACCATCTGTTTCATCCCTGCTTAGAACAGGCTGTTTTAGATTCTGCACCTTTAAATCCACATAAACTGAGTTTGATCACAGCCTCTGAAGGAAATGGATGGGCTCGTATGTTAACTGTGACTACACAGACAAACTTGGCACGCTCCTTCCACTGGAGCTGCCGACTCTAGAGAAGAGAAACATTGAAACCTCTACTGCTGGGGGATGGACTTTCCTGTTTGTCATTAAGCAAATCTGTCTTGCAAAGGTTCAAGCTAAATCTGAAGAAAAAATCCCCCACACTGGCCAACTTCCAGAATAGAAAATTTATTGCAATGTTTTGGTCAAAGACATCTTTCAAGCAAAAAAAAAGAAAAAAAAAAGGTCTTTGAGGTTGGCCAGTGTGTGGGATTTTTTCTTCAGATTTGGACATAATTGTCTTTGTCCGATGCACCTGCCGGAGTAGTAGATGTGCAAAGATTTTGCTGTTCCTGAAAGCTTCATGCTAAAAATTATTGCTCCAGGTCATTTCAGCTGTCTTCTAAGGACACAGAGGCAGTAGCTAAAAGCCTAGGTTAGCTTTGTTGAGACATGAAATATGTCCCACAGTTATGTGAAACAGTCCATCTGCTGTGACAGGTGAAGGTGGAGTCGGTAGGCTGAACAAAAACCTGGCTCAAGTTTTTCTATCTGAGGGAGGTGGCTTATCCCTTCATTACATCATGGGGGGAATTTTTCAAACATACTGTTTAAGTACACATTTTTGAAAGGTGGGATAAAAGAGGAGAGATTTTTTGCTTCCTGATAGGGTTGAAACACAGACATGGACAATTTTTTGTGTAAAAATTTGATCTTGGGGCTGCTGGTTTGGTGGAGTGGTTAGCAACCAGGCACAACCCATATACATACTTGGCCCGGGTTTGAGTCCAGCCTGTGGCTTGTTTGCTAAGTGTCCCCCCCCTACTCCCTCTCTCCCCACCTTGCACAGCCCTATCCACTGTCACCCTCTCTTCTACCAATAAAGGCACAAAATGGCCAAAAAATATCTTAAAAAACGATGGCATGGTCAGGAAGGTGATAATTTTACCTTAAATGTATCATTGAAGTCATAACTGTCAGTAGTGAAGTACTAGAACAAACTCCACGGACAGGATTTTGCAACATTTGGCGTTCTCTTGTGCATATTAGTGAATGACTTGGCGATAAGAAAAATCCTCACCATAAATAACATCCTGCCGTTTGATGGTGCGCCTGTCATATTGCCTGCAAAACTCTGGTGTGACTGCCAGACTCCACGACTCAGCCTCAAGTCCAAGCAGGTCAGCTGATAAGTCACTCAGCGGTGATCCATCAACAACATCTGCAGCACCAAAAAAGGAAAGTCTATTAAAGTCATATGGCATAGTGCAAATCTACAAATCTTATCAAGCGAGACATGCTTATTCAATTAGATATTACATCTCATTTCAAGGCACTAAGCAGTTAGAATTTACTTGCTTCATTGGCAGATTTTCTTTATTTATTACGAGCAATTTCATCTTATTTTTGTTTTTTTTTACATGTGGAGATGAGATCTATATCTGAAACTCATAGGGGTGAATGTGACTTTAATTAGACTATCTACATTTATTATTGAATTATACTAAAACACTGGATAGGATTTGATTTATCTGCAAAGTTATGATGTTGTTGGGTTTTACATATTTAAGCGTAGGCTTATCACCCTAACCCTGTGTGGTGATTGGTTGCTCAGTTGACGGTGGTGTTGCTGTGACTGGCGTTCCTTCATCAGACAATGAGCCAGCAGTGTTAGCCATCACATTGCTCTCATATTCCACCGCTGCTGCATCACTCAGTCGTCTGCACAGAAACAAAGAAGTTACATTTTCAGGTTAATTTTGGTTTTATATAGAATTTACTCATTGAATATTCTGGTGTTGAACCACCTTAAGGCAAAGACATTACTGCATCAGATATGCTTGAATGAAAAGTAAAGTGATCATTATTCTGCTTTATAAATGATATGTAAATGTAAAACACAACCTGCTGTCTATAGAGATGGAGAGACTCTTGGCGAGGGGATTTGTGGTCTCTTTCTTCTCTTTGGTCACCGTGGGAATGGTAGAGGAAGAGGAGAAAATGGAGGAGGAAGAGTTGTCTTTCACAGAGTCTGGAGGAGGACAAAGAGCAGGGAAAAGGATTCAGTCACTTTTTGGCATCTCTCCCGCTGCACAAACAAATACTTCAGATGTCTGTTTTGTGTTGAAAGTTTTGTTTATATACCCATGTAGTCGCTGAATGTAACAGTAAGTGGATTATGAAGCTGTGAGGAGGTCTGGTTTGTTATTTTTCAGTGTTTGACTGGGCGTGTGGCCGACAGATGTGACAATGTGTTTTAGTAATTCATTTAGATTGTGTGTGACCTGGACAACTTTGATAAACATCTCAAAGTCGGGGTCTCACAGTGAAAAAAAGAAAAAACACTGATTTTTTTACTCAAGCACGACCACACTCATAAACACAGTTCCAGCTAGATCCCCCACCGAGAAGGATTAAAATTTAACTTTTTAAAACCAGGGAAGGGAAAACATGTGAGAGGAAGAGTAGGGGGTAAGGAGCTGCAACTTTCTTGGTCTACTACCAGGGAACATGGGAGGACAGGTAAAACTTAATTCATCAAAGAGGACAAAAACAAAACAGGAGGGCTGGGGGGGGTGCAGTAATTTTTGACTCACTCTGTGGGAGGGACAGCGTCTTGCTTTTCATCAGCACTGCATTCCTCTCTTGCTGTTTCTGAGAACACACATAATCATATTAAAATCAACAGCTGTAAATCATGCTGTTCTTTCTTCAAGTATCAAGTTGTTGTGCTTGGAACACGACTTTCAGTCAAGATTGAAATGATCATTTTAATCAGGCAAGAGTTAATTTATGCATTGACGAGACCACACCTGCAGATATTTTTGTAACAAATATGTTTTCACATGTTTCATGAGTTCTTTTGTCACCTCGAGTATAAACAAGTCCTCACAGTGTTCTCTGTTCGTCTTAGCCTGCCTGCACTTTAGGGGCTGATTTATTTCTTTGTTTTGGTATGTTTCTGTTTTTATTAGACAGCCTAAGAGAGTGTGACAGGAGAAGGAGAGTATCACAGGGAATGACCGACAATAAAAACACATTTTGAATTGCAGCACTCCAAATCACTCCCACATTACAGGCACCGCACAGTCAAATGGAAGAAACAGATTTCTTATATTTGCATGAAGGAAACTAATCGATTCCACAATATCAGGTAGGGATGTCCCTGCAACATTTTTGTTTTTTTTCCGCTGAAACCAATCACTTATAAGAGAGAATGACCATTTACAATACTGAACATTTTTGTGTTTAGTTATAAAGCCTGGTTGAATGTTTGCTCAGCAGTAGGGATACACAATATTATCAGTTTAATATAGGTATCGGCCAATATTGACATTTTTTTCAGATATTTACTGCCTCTATATTGGCCACATATATCAGCTGAAATATCTGCAAATTATACAAATGATCAAAACTGATGCACCTTCTCATCACTGCGTGGGTACATTTAAATATCGAGGGTTTTATTTCTGCAAGAGTTAAAAGCTGTTTTTTTGTTTTACATTTGTTCATGTGATTATATGCTGTAACACTGAAAGAAACAAGTCTGTTTTTATTACACACAGAGCTTGTGCTCTTGACCTGAAATACCAGCGATAATGAATCAAAAAAATATCAGTATATCGGATACCTGCAAAAAAACAATATCGTGCATCCCTACTCAGCAGTACAGAACAAAATCTTCTTACAATGCAACATGTATCCTACAAGAAGAACTATGAATCAAACAAACTTGGTGAGTGATTAATCGCACTGGTTTAAATTCATGCAAAATTATTAACACAATTATTTACAGAATCAAAAAACAATTACAATAGTCCAATAAATATAAACAAGAAGTTTCTTTAATGCATGGTCTCAGTTACCTTATTTTTTCCTCGCAACAGTTTTTTTTATTTAAGATCCTCACAAAATCCTCTAAACTTTTCTTGATATGACATTTAAACACATCATGTATAAAACACCATCAAAATGTCATTTAGTCAGAGAAAAACTGGATCTCAAATGTAGCTGATTGTACAGTTGTCTTATTGTTCAGCTAGCTAACCAGTAATTGTTCCTGACTATCTTCTCCTATGTATTGTTAGGGTGTTTTTGCCTTTAATGGACAGATGAGAGACAGCAGACAGACTAGTGAAATGGGGGGAGAGAGCAGGGCAGGACACTACGCAGATGACCCGGGCCAGCCAAAATACATATATGGGACAAGCCTGGCAGCTTGCCACTCGGCCAAAGGTGGATTTTAGCATACATTTCAACACTGAACTGATTTTTTTGGCAAATGGGTCTAAAAACACAGTTTGGGAGTTTCTAGTTTCTTCATGACAAATAAGCAGCAGGAGATGAACTTTATTTTGAAGCTCAAAGACGCTGCGTAGAGTGTTAACCACAGGTAATCATATCAGTAAGATACTATCATTAAATTGTGATCTGCGTATCATGTTTTTAAAAGAAAATATTGTCAAATAATGTTGTGAGCCCAGCAGGATCCTTTATGCTTTATGCCTGCATAAAGACAAACTGGTAAGTAAGTCAGGCCACCTCTTCAGACTGCAGTAACAAAGAATGCACCAATACACTTCATTTGACAGCAAGTTCATACAACTATGCTCCACGAATACAAGTACTATTTATCTTTGCCCCCCTCCAAAAAAATAAAAACATTACCAGTACATAGTTTACTGTTTGTGCTACCTACTCGTGTATTGCTTAGGCTTAATATATCCTAAGCTTTTCTTTGAAACAGAGTCAGACATTTGGTGATCTATTATGTTTTAAATATTAGATTTGGGGGGTCAGTCTTCATTGGACAGTAAAGCTTAAGAGTGGCAGAAACTGTGGGGGCGAGAGAGTGGGAATGAAATGCACTGAAGGGCAAAAGTCAGGAGTAAAACCTATGGCATACTGTAAACCTGAATAAAGAGCACTTGCTTCAAATTCAACAGACTATTCATATCCATTTTCTGACTTACTGTCCTAGTGCAAGTTCAAAAAAATGCTAAATGATGCATTAACAATAATGTTTTACAATTAATAATATAATTTATTTTTTCTTTTTATAATTCAGGGTTTTTAGGATGTACTGTACAGAGTTTTAGCGCTGCGAAACCAATGTTTTGATATAATTATGATTTTTTAGACTGTTTTAAGATTTCAAGCCTTAAGGAACTTTTATTTCTACAATTACAGTGACACATGCCTTTTAATAAAAGCTGGCATGACAGACTTCCAAAAAACAGTGTTACATTATAAATGTGTGCTTCACATAAGCAAATACTAAACAACTAAAAAGCAATGTAGAAATAAATTAAGCCAAAGAGGAAGGAACTGAAGAAGATAGAGATGCCAAAGGATTAAATATTATCTGTAACCTAATATTTTAAATCATCTAAAAAGCACGGTCAAAGGTGATTTGGTAATTCACTATTGTGTTTCAAAATGCAAACATAAACAAAACAAATTCAGAGTAAGAGCATTGTATGAGGAGACGATTGTTGTCTTCACTGACAAATACAGACTGAACTTTTACTTTGAGAAGCGTACTGGAAGTATTATCATCAGTTTCATTAAGGAAGAGTGGATGTCAGGAAAGTCCACACTGGAACAAAGCTGTTTTTAACTTTCTGTTACTCTCAGAGAGAACAATTCCCATTTGTCTCCAGAGTCAGGTATGCTCGGTTTATCATTCTTTCTGGTAATAAGACCTTTCGCTTTAATGTTCACCATGTTTATGCACACAGCCAGGCACAACTGTAGCCATGCTATCCTTGACCACACTGTTTAAATGGACAGTCCTCTAGGTGCCAAATCATCATACTTTGGGTCTAAGCTAAAGCAGAGAGACCTTAATCTCCAACAGGCTGAGACGTGCTACTACCCATGCTGTTTAACTAAAGAAATTATGAAACATTTAACAGTCAACACTCTTGTAAATAACTTAAAATCAAATCACAGTGGAGGCATCTGCTTGTAATCCATGGCAAAATGAGAAACAAATGAACCACAAAGTAGTCCCACATACAAAAGTAAGTCACAAACAGCTGACTTTAATGTTTGTAGACCCATTTAGAAGGATTTCACCCATAAAACGAGTATTGCAACATTAATTATACTCATACATTGGCTGGAGTTCAGATGAAGCGCAAGATGTTGGAGCTTACCTTCACACAGGCAGCAAGTGACTCCCGACAGCCTTTATGGACGTTCAGGAAACAGCCTGCAGGCAAATATGTATGAAACCCTGCTTAATATCATCTTTTAGCTGATAATAAACAAAATTACCATGTCTCTGTAATCAATATCCAGATGGCTGTCAAACTATCCTGCTGCTGAGCTAAGTAGGAGGATGAAAAACCAACTTCAAGTCCACTGCCAAACAAAACATCAAGGCAACACGTGCAATGGGATTTACACAAACCCTAAACAGTTCAGCCACCGCACACATAAAATAACAGCAGTACTGACAGTATAGTACTTACTGGAGCACTGCAACAGCTCTTTCCCAGAAACAGACTTATCACAGGCCACACAGAGAGCAGGACCAGATGGAGACACGGGAACAAACTGGTGTCCATTAGTGGCTCCAGATTTCTCCTTCCCCTCCTTTACTTCTTTCCCCTTCACCTGAAACACAAGTTATAATTTTCTAAACATGTTCGTTAAGCTGAATTTTGCAGCAGTCTTAATACCACTTTGTCACATGAGCCACTAAAGCAGAAAGAAACTTAACTGTGAGCAGGAGGCAGAGGCTGAAACACACCTGTTAAAGTGGGGTCAGTAGAGATAAAGGGGCCTCTGAGCGTTTCTTTCTGTTTACTTTTCTAAGGTCCACTGGGGCCGGCCGCTGTTGTGCTGCTTTATTCTCATGGGGGCATTAGGGGGATTCCTCTGTGTGTGCGATAGTTGAGTGTTTATTTTCTTATCAAACTTTACAAGGAAGTCTAGGAGTGTGTGTATATGATAGTTCATGTGCATCCTGTGTCTGAACATACATTGAAACATGGTCTTTAGCGCACGTGTCTTTGAAATGTAAAATAAACTGAGGAATGTGTTTTGGATCCTCATGCTGTGCCGAGAGGGTCTACGTATTATGTAAGAGGATATTTTCACCAGGTTGTGTTGCTAAGACCTGAAGAGAGGGAATTTTCTCCCTCACCAAATAAAGGCAGTGCACACGGACAAAGGATCCCCAGCACAGGAATCCTGACCTGGCTCATCTGTGAGGTGGTAAAGCTTTAACTGCTTTACTTTCAGAGGCCCTCAGCTTTGACACTTTGGGGGATTTTTCAAGCCAGCAGAAAAAATGTGTAATGTTTAGATACACAGGTAAGATGACACATTTTTAAGGTGCATGAACGTATTATCTTTGGTGCAGAAACTTTTCTAACATTCTTTTCAAAAGGTCAGAACCAGGGCCTGAAATTAATTTTTAACTTGGGTAGATTAAATAAATTCACCTGCCATGCAGTTTACTAACCAAACAAAAACTAATTGTATTCTTGTGTCTCTAACGTTTGTTTCAGAGCATTTAACTGAGTAATGGTAATACTGTATGTTCCACAGATTTAGTGAGTCAGAAAATCCAAAAGTGCCAAAACATTTTTTTGCTTGCATCTTTACATTATGATTAGCAGTGCCAGGGTGTTCACTGAGGCAGGGGCGTAGAATTGGGTAGGGACGCTAGGGACATGTCCCTATCAATATTATGCCATTACTGCATGGTCCCTAACATAAAACATGAGCATAGTATAGAACTTGATAACTAAAAAAATGCTTATATTTAATGCCAAAGAGATACTTAAAGAGTGTTTTGTTTATTTATTATCCATGTATTATAGTGTATTGAAAGGCAGCAACCGTTTAAGACCAACAATAAAAGTTTGTGGGAAAAAAAAACACAATAAAACTTCAGATTAATAACATGACTTTATACATTCATATTGTTGGGGAATACACTTACTGGTAGTCCTTTTTTGGTTTTGGTTATATATTTATCAGACTATAACCATGCCGTCAAACTGTCTGATCAATCTCAAACTGTCCCACTGTTCATGCATCAATATATTTCTGTCAAGGAACAGACAGTAGAGATTTAGAGTAGTTTTTTCTGAATGTGATTGTTTGTTTGATCAGCTCTACGTGGCATTTATGTCCCCACCAATGTCAAAATCAAACCTACACCCTTGCACTGAGGCATCCTTGCTGACAAATTTAATGAACTGACTGATGTTAAATTATAACTTTGCAGATGTTTCATTTACACATGTTGGTGACATGGTGGGCAAAGGGTACGGCATGTCAACTTAAAATAAAGGTTCAATAAAGTTACTGTGTAGTCTCACCTTTGTTTTGTTGCGTGTGCTTGACATCCTGCTCTTGAGGAAGCTGAAAGTTCGGCTGACCTTGTACTTCTCTGACTCGACCTTGGACGGGATTATGTATTTGTCCCACTCCTCATCCTCAATCCTGTTTTAATGTGAACATTTCAGTCAGCAACAATTAATATTTCTTCAATCATTCTGTCCTGTGGAAGACTGAGGGATTCCAACTCCACATGCACGCCTAATAAAAACCATTTTCAGTATTTTATGATATTCATTAAGTGCAGCCAAATCATCAGGAACTCTGGTGTCATGCTGGAATGAAAGAATGTCCAGACAGTCTTCCAGGACCCTGGGTCCACAGACTATTACTCAACATGCTTGGCATGCTTGGAAGTCGCTATGGACTCTAGAAGATGCTATTTATAGTCTGACCTTGACAAAATGCAATTAAACACAAGTCAACAATTGACAACTACTTGTCCTACCTACATTAGACATTCTACATATGAAAGGCAACAACGAGAAAAGTTAATGAAAAAGAACATGCAAAATCACATCAAACCAGCATTTCATCGTGATCCCACATAAAGATGTTAAAAGGATCTACATCTGAGGATTCATGTATCACAGCTGCAAAGAATCCAGGCGGTTAATGGATGAGTTGGGATGGTTTTACGACACGGTTAGAATGAGTTAAGCCACACATGCATGGCTGTGTTGACATCCGGGTAAAACATACTCTTTGAGGAACTCTGTGAGGGTGAGATGTTGGTGTGAAGCGCTGCTCTCCTCCTCTGCTGACTGGGCCCGCTTACGGAAACCCAAAACCCTGCGTGGATATGACATACCTCAGACCAGGTTGTTGTGTTTTGGCTGATCAGGAATGTGCTATCAATCAGAGGGATTTCTAATATTAGAACCTACATTCCTAAAATTTATTTTAGTCATTAATAAAATAGGCCAAGGTATTTACCGTCAACAGAAACTGACCAAACAAAAAACGCTGCACAGCAGGAATAAAAACTTTTGTTAATTTTTCCCCTTAACTTTAGAGAGTAATTTTAATGAAGCTGTCCTGGATCTTTCTCTGAGCCACTTATAAGCCAAGACAAAAAATGTATAGAACAGCAAAGTTAATACATAAAACTAAATAATAACTAAACTAATAAAACCAAACTGAGTAACCAGCATTAAAAATGATCAAAACTTGTATGAATTTGAGGAAAAAGAGTCAAAACATACTTTAACAAAAAATCCTGAATTAAAATTACCTTGGCCTAGGTGGAAGACTGAATTTCCTTGTTGTTAGATGAATATTTAGTTGCTAAGGATCAAAAATAGTTGTTTAGTTCTAATGAGCAACTACTGTAAGTAGGGAAGAAGTATCAATAGAATTTATAAAAAAATCTAATGATATAAAGCGATTATTTTATTACATATAATGTTTCCTCTTTTAGTCATGTATGATTATTAGAAAACAAAATGTAAGCACATTATACATTTGTGAGGCAGTAGATGAATGATGAAATGGAAATAGATGATGTTATCAATGAGATTATTAAGAAGCAAATTTTGTGGCAGGGTAACTTTATAAAGCAGTGTTCTCAACTGGTCAAGCCTTCAAGCCGGAGTGAGACAAAAGCACTCGCCACCGTATGCAGTTGTTTCTGTTGTTTGTGTGAAGCAAACTTTTCAACCTTCTGGCCATGGTGATAGATAAATAAAACAAAACAGTCATTTGTGACTGAAAAAATTTAATCCAAGATGCTTTAAATAACTTGGTTTTAAAAGTCTCATGTCCCGCAAAAAAGAAGAACATGACACCTTTTACTTAACTCTAAGTTCGCAGACAAATGCTCTTTGAACAAAATGCTCCTTAAAATGCTCTGTTTTTTACTTCCTGGGGTATATGATGTCATCGCTATACAGCCTCAGCCTCATGTGTGGTTTCTGCTCATTACAGGCAGGCGGCATGACTGTTTTGAAAGCCTGCGACACAGCCTTTAACCCCATCCCCCCCTCCCATCAGACATTGTTTGGGCAGCCAATCGGTGCAGATCTCAATATCATAGCCTTCTGTAGCCGTCCTGCCCCCTCTGATCTGAGCATTTCCAATGGACAGGGAAAAAGAGCTGTATCTGATCCTTTACAGAGATGAAATGTATCTGTTTCTATTCAACTTCAATCAAATCTTTGCTTGATAGACACCCAAGTTGTGATGTAGACAGTAAAACACACCAGGAAGTGGGACCTTTAAAAAACGGATTGAGACCTTAAAACACTTTTTAAGGTTTTATAGCCCATTTGACAAAATAAGTCAAAATCTCAAGACAAAAAACACAATTGTGTTGTTCACACAAAAATACAATCTATGGACATGACTACACAGAGCTTTAATTTATCATCCACTATTTGCCTCATTTCTTTTCCCAAAGCACACATAGCTGATCCACTGACAACCGCTCTGTGACCCCAGATCCTGACCCACCAGTTGAGAAACACTTCTATAAAGCACATGTTAATTCTGTACATCTGGTTCATGTTATGCCCCAAGTAAATACAACAAAAAGGTATGTATAACAAACGCTGTATGACTGATGTGGTGTGGGACTTAATTAGATGTTTTTCAGGTTTGGAGTTCAAGAAAGCCTTGAGGTTCATTGTTTACTCAGGGTTTATTTTGAGGCTGCAATCAGAGGATATTCTGACCCCGTCTTAAAACAGGAAGTTTGTCACATCCTGCACACTCTGACCACAAGTTTAATACTGGAGATACACATGTAAATACACACAAGTGGGTCGATCAAAGCCAATCAGTAACCACCGGTCAAGTGTGATGCCTAAAAAGGGAGGCACATGTGAGCGGCGGGTGTTAAACAAAGATGAGTGCATCGCTTCTGAGCCTTTGAACTCACACTCCGGTTTTTACCTTTTTTCTTTGGGAGTCTCGTTCAGGCTGAATGCTTTTGACTCTGTAAGGGTGAGAGCAGCAAACAGGAAAATAAACCAGTTAAAAGTCAACGGATTTGGAGACATAACAGACACTCAGTGAATCAGCCAAGCATGGTCCACAATCAAAATTGAGTTAGAAACAAATGAAAGAATCCCTGAAACAGTCAGGATTTAGCAAACCTCTCACAGAGACAGAACAAACAAAGCACGAGAGCTTCGCTTTGAAAACCAGAAGACACCAAAGATGGAAAATCAAAACCAAGAGGGAAACAAAGTATGCACCCAAATGGAAGCAAAACAGAACCTTCAGAGCTGAAACCACTCCTCCTTCAAATTATCTGCAAAAGTTAAGTTGAGAGTCTTTTCCAAAGCCTGAGGATATTAAAATACACAATACACTTAACAATGCAGCCCTTAACTTGTCAGTCATTCTATAAATCTGTGTGAGGTTGATTTTGGGCGACTATTGTTTAGTTACTGAGAGCAAAACAAAGTGATGACATCAAGCTTTGGAGGAACTCTGCTACTGATCTCAAAGCAGTTCAAAATGATTATAATTATCTTCCCTTCTGAGACAGTGGTTATGCTTTGCATTTCAAGAGTGCTGCACTTGCCACTGAAAACAAAGCAAAGATATTAGGCTGAACAATTTGTGCCACAATAAGAAACACCATTGTATAGCAGAGTTATCGTCTGGGAAAATCATTTGACAGCAAGAAAATACAGGAAAATGATTTGGTTTCTTCTTCCTTCCCAAGACTCCTTGACTCCATTTTTCCCATCTTGCAGTGATATTCTCACATAAAACCAGTATTAATAGATGCAGGCCTTGATTATCACCAGTGCACCGTGGTTTACCACTGGGAGCAGAAAGACCAACTGAATTTTATTCCCAAACCAACCGGCAGCATTTAATTTTCTGTTTGACTCTGTTCTTGTACTTACTAACTTGGTTGAGGCGGGAAAGGGATTTAGAGAGAGATAAAGCTTGGAGTAGAGAACGACCGCTGCTGCTGAATGCTTCATCTACACAGGATAAAGCATAGACTTAAAGCTGTTCATGAACACACAGCATCAGGTTTTTTTTTCCTTTAACACGTATTCAGTATAGGCTGTATCTGCAATCACTCCTAATCACTTTATAGTGCACTTCATATTAAATGTTCTATATTGTAGTGATGTCCAAAATTTGATCAAGCATTGTTATACCCTGTTAGGTGTGCATATTTTTTCCATACTGTGAGAAGTAACAACCAGCAAATGGTCACATCCAACAGTAAAATATATTATCACACGATGCAGATCAAAGAGTTAGGGGTAGGGCTGGGGTACTGTCCATGATACTGACACCAGAGGGGGGAAACTGTTCAGCTGGCCTCTTGTGACTTAAGCAGAAGAGATTTATGTACCAATAGAATAAAGATAAATAATAAATGCCATTTCCAGTCAGTGAAAGACGCAGGCATTTTTCAAAGGAAGTAACAACATGATCAGGTTGATACAAAATTTATGTCAGAACTAGCACAAATCTGTTTGTTGCTGCTGTCTTTGCAATAAATAAAAGTATAATAGCACATCTGACAGTCTTACCTTTTATCTGTGTTTTTTTCCTTTGGAGGTGGAGCTCTGTATAAATATATTTTAGGCTTGTGTCCTTGACAGTTTGAACAACCAATCAAAAATGAAATCATAACCCAGTTAAAATTGTAGTTGGCTGCCAAAGCTGTCAACCTCTCCTTAGTGTAAAGCAGAGAGATTCATTGCTAACCCAGCAGAGTGTGTGACATAACATGGAAACTATAAATAAAGACCAGCAGACCTACACTGGAACTGCTGGTTCTTCCATGATGATATTAAATATAAATGGCCTAGCAAATGCCTCAGTGATGAAACTCAAAGAACTTTGTATTCACTTACTGTATCTATGTTCAGTAAGATCGCCAAATATATGCTAAAAATAATCATCCAATCATTTTTTTTTTTTTTATTTCTGGTCATTGTTGCTCAGTGTTTTAACCTTGCAGGGTTCATGTAATTCACTTCATAAAGTTCACTGTATAGGAAATAAAGGGAAGGAGCTGTGTGTTCGATTTCAGACACAGCCATACTTCAATGAGGCTGAGCTGATACATGACACCTGTCTGGTTCTCCCTCTGTTAGACATGTGCCCATTCAGCTGGTTCCAGGAACAGAAACAGTCACAGGGCAAAGGGGTCAGAGTTCACCTACCTTCTGCCAGGTCAGTGATGGTGGCGTCTCGGTTTAGCATCGGCCGTGACGGCTTTGCCTTGGGGGAGGAGTAGGAGTATGAGCGCAGGCGAACCTCTGCTTCATCTATGTTCTAGGTAAGAAAACAAAATAAGAAGGGAAAGATAGGAATGTGATAGATGTCTTTTAATCACAAAACAGATACATTCATGAGGACAATGCAGGTTGACTTTGCACAAGCCCTCAGCGGACATGTATTTGTTCATTCACTGAGTTTGTTTACCAAACATAACAAAATTATGTCTTGGGTTGTTTTTTCAAGAACATGTTTTTTTTAACTTATCATTTCAGATAATACATTCTCTTCTTCCATTAAAGCAAAGAAATGCATCATGTCTTGAAATAAGAAAAGCTTTTTCTCCTCTGATGATGGCATTATTTTCTGGCAGTCTGTTCCCTGTGAAGGCAGAGACCATGAGCAAATCTGCAACCATTTCTTGCAACAATGAGTTTTCCACACTTAAGTATGAGGATGTAAGATAAGTATGTTACAGTTTTGAGAAAATAACAGGAAATGACTTGTTATAATGGGAAAGTATGGATGCACATGCAAGAGCCACCCTATGTACCAGGCAATTTTTTTAACATAGAAATTCAATTACTGCATTTTGATCACTAGTCACCATCAAGTGCAGTTTGCAGTTTTTGTGGTTTACTATTTAAATTAGTTCGGTGCAAACTCTGAGCTGAGAAAAACCTGCAAAGCTCATATTCTGTGACACTGCTTTAAAATATGAAAGTAGCAAAGAGAAAATTGTCACTGAGTTCCAATGATGCTCACTTAATGCTTCAGCAGTTGTACTAGAATTCGGTATAGCTGCTGTCTTAGTGAAAGTGACCTAATTTGAGAGCAGTTAAGCTGAAGTTTTTCTAAAAAGAGGATCATTGGTATGTTTTAGGCCTGCACAATATATCATTTGAACATCCCCATCGCAATGTGCGCATGCGCAATAGTCACATGGCAGGACTTGCAATATTTTTTTTCTTTTTTTTGAACAAGCAAACATTTGTTTTGCTTCATAAAAGCAGCCTCTCTCTCTCCCTCCCTCCTGCTAAGCAGTCATTGCCCGCTGAGGGGTTTAAAAAAATCATCAGCACGCTCGACAAGCAGTGTGAAATACCATCACACACGTATCTCTCATCTATTTTGTACAAAGACATGGCCTCCTGGATCCCTTTAATATACAGCAATCTTCATAACTCACTGATGAACCCCCTTATCCTGGATTAAATGGTATTATATGAATACAATGGTGTCATTGTGAGTAAACCAAATTCAAGTCATCTGGTTAAAATTCTTCTATTAAAAAATATTTTATTAAATATTAAAAAAATATTAAAAATATTTTTTCCCAAAGAATATTAAAATTATGGTCCATAGTTGTAAAGTTGACCAAGGACAAAATGAACTTGAAACAGACAGAAAGTTAATGAAAATGACAGTATATTGGTTATGAGGTACATAGTTTCATGTCACATGAAGTATATCACCTTTGACTGTTGCGTGTAGTGGATTTTTTTAAGAGGGAAATGAGACGTTCATTTGAGCAGCAGTCTTCTCACTTTCTACCACTGTGAATCAGGGAGATGTTAAGGTAAGCAGCACCCTACTGCACCTCGACAGTAAATAGCTTCCACAGAGTATTAACAGACACTTAGGGGGGCAGATGGTGGATTAATGTTGTTGGATGCTCCACTGTTGCTGAACTGTATCAAACAGACTCCTCTTACCCTGCCAAAACTCTGCCTTCAATAAAACTAAAGCTCCTACACTTAAAGTGGCAGCTGATAGTCGTCCTGATACCGTCATTTAATAATGTTAGCAATTTAGCTAACAAGCATATACCTTTGCTTTCATCGAAAATAATTTCTGTGGTTTCATTTCTTAAACAGTAGACTTATTGATCCAAACAAATAAAAAATACATTTAGCTGTCCAAATATTTGGCGACTTCTGCTTTGTTGGCTGCTTAAGGGGAACGTTTTCCCACCATAATCGATGTTAAGATCAGTGAAGCAGAATAAGGCAGGGGCGAAAACAGCAATTAAAATGAATGTGAGATTGTTTCTCAGGAGCAGTGTACACAGGTCTAAAGCATCTTAAACTTTACGTTTGCATTAATGTTTCTTTTACCTGTGGTTGTCACAGTATGTAAAAAAGCTTTCTTTGTAACATAGTGGTAAATTTTAAAGTCTCTTTTGCCTTCAATCCTCCACCCTGGTTGTCTGACAGAAAGCTGTTCAAATATAAAACTACTGTTCACCTTGAGTTAATAAAGTATGCTATGATTGTAGTTTCATAAGTTTTGATGAGTTAACTTTGAAAGGACTCCCATCTGATTTCTGTTAACACTTAGAGCCCTACTCGTGATACATTTTAATCCTGCAAAAAGCTCTGTAATGAGTAACCAAATGATGCCATAGTCTTACTCAGCACATCCTCTCCCAGTAAACACAGACTTAGAAGAAGATATTTACACAAATCACAATTAAAGTAATGAATAAAGCTAAATTGGTGTTTAACAACCATGCAATAGCATAAATTAAAGGAGGTTAGAAATCTGTTTAAACACAAATGTTAAATGTCTTACAAAAAAGAATAAGTTGTCATAAAAACAGTGTCAGTTCTCTATAGTTGTAGATTTGTAGTTCAAGAACAGGGCAGGAAAGTTGTTGTCTATGGCCACACAAGATCCGACATGCATGTGGAAAAACATTTCTAGAATCTAAATACAGCTGGTAGTAAAGTAAGAGTGTATACCTTGGTGGACTTGTCCGTGCTGTCAGAAAGCGTGCGATTTAAGTCTGGAGACGTGTCGAAAGAGTCCCTCTCCTCTCCGGAGCTGGACTGTAAAATGGACTGCTGCTTTAAAGATGAGCAGGGGAAGGAATGCCCCAGTATGTCCTCTTCTCCACTGTCACACTCAAGACTCGGACTGTTTACAAACACACACACACACACACACACACACACACAAATTCGGTGAATGATTAATGCTACTCTAGTTTATATGGTGATATTTGGCTAGGAGCAACTTAAACACCTAACAAGTTTACAGAGAGCATAAAAATGTGTATTTAGTTTTTTGATACATGTTTAAATATGTTCAGATGGATGTCTCGAAACCAACCAAGTTAAATTAGACCATGCCTTTAAAACATCTATAATTTGACTGGGATGACTCCAGATCTAAATCCTATAACCAGACAGACAACAAGATAATGCCACCTTTATAATTCGACACAGATCTGACCTTGATCCTGAAAAAACCCTCAAACAGTCACCATAAACAAATTTCACTCTGTAATCAAGCTTTCCACTGTAAAGCATGCTGGTGTCTTCAGTTCTCATAGAGATGATCGTAGCAGTGAGGAAACCGTGAGGAATGTTCAGCAACTTCAACACACAAACAGCTCGATTGTATCCAGGCTTCCTGCCATTCTCTACCTTCAAAGACTACAACAGCTGCATAAACTGTTGAAAAAGCTTTCACTACAACCAACTGAATTATAACTATCTCTTTCATTACTGGATACAATTCTAACTTATGTACAATGTAAGTGTTCTTGAATGGTGAGTAGATTTTTTAAGTTTAAATATGTCCCATAGTCAATACCTTCTTTGAGAACACACCAACAAAAATAGAAATCACTCGCTGAAAATATTAGACTCTCTAAATATCAATTACCAAAACTACAGATAATTTATCTTGATTTCAAAACTAAATCTGTTTCTGGACATGTTCTCACATTCAAAGTTCTTAAAAAGAATGAGCATGTTTAACAAGAGCCTTGACACGTGTAAATTCCCTTACTTTTACAGTTTCACAATTTATTTGAAAAAATCCCCATTTTGGTCCCTTTGGGTACTTCACAGAAATTCAAAGGGACAGCATTTGAAGACAAATCTAATCTACAATGTATAGTGCATTTAAAGGTTACATGTTTTCCTATCATTTATTAATAATTGTAAGTTTACAAAGTTTATCCTGTTTAAATAACACTTCAAATTGTTCATAGACCAACAGTTTACAACCTGATAGTTACTTGTTTGTTAATACAACCAAAAAAGGAAAGTCACAATTTTTTTTACCGAGTTAGTCATAATCCAAATTTTAAAATTCAAGATGCCATGTTACTTTGAGCACCTTTTTTGTTTTTATTCAGTCTCGACAGAAAAAGAGATCCTACCTGAGGCCACGGCTCGTCTCAGTCAAGCTACATCCTCTCTGATTCAAAGTGGGAGAAACGGGCAGGCACGGCTGCGTCTGACGCCTCAGTGCTCCTTCGAACAAACGGAAGGTGGAAGCCAAAGGAGAGGATTGTAAAATGGACTGCTGCTTTAAAGATGAGCAGGAAGGAATGCCCCAAATTTATCTTCTCTGCGTCTGACGCTCTGTGCTCGACATGTTCTCAAACACACACACACACACAAAGATTAAAGAATGGGCTGATTTTGGGAGCAGTTCCCTGGGTCACTGGAAGTCATGGGGAAGGAGTTCCAGCATGGGCTGCCAATGGGGGACACTGGGCTAATCTCATCCTCCTCTGGGGAGCGATATCTGATGTCAGCATCACCAACCTGGCGGAGAAAAGTCAGAGAATAACTTATTTTAGCCAATACGAACACTGATGTACTCATCCCATACCGAGTTTTATCGTAAAGGACGTCAGGTCTCATCTGTACAAGAATGCATCTTGTCTAACATCTTTATTTTTGACACCTAAATGCATTTGGAATAAGTAGGCTCTGAGGCAGTTCAGAGTTTAGGGGACTATTTGGCACAACGCATGGTGAAATGGTTGTGTTAACCAATCATGGTGCGTAATGTGTGCAGGTTAAATCCAAACTACATCTGACAAGTGAATTTGCATTAAACAATTTCTTGCAAGAGTTTGTTTCCCTGACTGTTTCTTTAGATCTTTGAAAAAAATTGAACCCTCAATCTAAGACCATGGTTGCTCTCATTGTAACAGATATCTATTAAACAACATGATATTTAACAATAAATCACACAAGCATACCCCGCATATGAAGATATTAACACATGAAAAATTAAAAGTTATTTCTTGGAAAACTGATAAAATACATATTAAATGAACTTTAACAGTGATATTTAAACAAACAGACCATGCCAGAACAAGATTAAACTAGTTTTTGTTAAGACATAGAAATTCATATCCTTGAGTGTGCTTGAAAGTACATTAGGTGAAAAAATATCTGAAGTAAGTCCTGTATTTCAGTTTATAGCATAAATCATAAACTTCAACTTATGGGTGCATCATAATTGAAAAATCCCAATTCTGACAATTTGTATCACTCATATATTATCTTTACATACTGCCCGAAATCTGTTTATCTACCAATACCAATATCGAAGGAGGAAAATTGTTATGATTTAATTGATACATCTGCCATTACCAGTCCTGCCCATTGATCCATTTCTTTATTTAATCACTTGATGAATTTTGTTTGGAAAAAGTTGGCCTATTTAGGTTTTCAGTATCAGGTTACTGATGTTTCCACCTCATTGTTTGAAATCACACAGACACAAAAATAAAGACAGTGCACTTATCATTGTAGAGATTTAAAATCAAGCAACAATTTGGACCACTTCGGTCTCCTGTCTGCCACCATCACATCTTTACTGTGTTGTTGTGTTTGCTGACTGCCTCATTTAAAGAAACACAAAGCACTTGTGCCATAAATGAAAGGATAAGTTCTCAGTGAGGAGATGCACTAATTTCAGTCTGAATTATTCCTCATTTTCCTGAACAGCAGACTGTTTCTATGCAATTCATCTGACATCTTCTTTCACAGACCCTGTCCCCCTACACCAGGGGTGGGCAAGTGGCGGCTCAGGGGCCAAGTGCGGCCCTCCACATCACTAAATGTGGCCCGCCATTCATTCCCAAAAACCAGCAGCTGTAAATATGAAGAAAACTAAGATATCCAAAAGAAATAATTCTATATAATCTTATATAAGTTATTCACAACCTTACTTTGCTCTTATAGAGTCTAAATGTCATTTATGAAGCCTTTAACATTATATCAAGTATTACTCAATAATATATTTTAAAAAATGGCAGCAGCAAAATATTTGAGCTTTAAAAATTTGAAAAACACATCTTTTATTGATTTGAAAATAGCTTCATTGGCTTTAATTCCATGTATATGAGCTAAATTTGCTTGAATTCTGTATCAAGTTCATTTGATTATGCATAATAACTTGTATTTATGTTGTAATATATGAATATTGGTATTCTAATTTTATGACAAATTTATATTCTCATATGTTATTTATCCAGCACTCTTTTTCCTCGAGAGTTTCTGAAAATTTGTAACAATGTGGCCCTCAGGCTGGGAAAAATAGTTTTATGTGGCCCTCTTGATAATTAAAGTTGCCCACCCCTGCCTGATACCCAACTCTGTCAGTAATGAGACTGCTGGGCTTTTTCTGAATAAATATAATTAAGAGAACTAATAATTGAACTAATTGTCCGTGATTTGCAGGGTATAATAATGTGGGAGGGATTGATCGAGAAATTGTTAAACATAAAGACAAATTATATTGCTTCCTTGGGCTAGATGTTACTGATTACCAACTTAAACTTAAATTGATTTTTTATTACTAGAGATAAGTAACTTTTTAAAAAAATATCTGCTGATATCATACCAACAACAAAGAGCATTCCTTATTTTAACCAAAATAGTCCACTCACCTGGTCCACCAGCATGGTGTTGGCAAACACTCGGTCTCTGCCGTGTATCATCGTTGACAACCTGGAAGCAGCAGCCAGAGTCGGGGACGAGGCCTGGCTCTCCCTTATTGACTGGCTTTTCTCTACAGGGAGTGAGAAAGCAGGATGGAGAAACAGAAAGAGGGAGAGTAGGAGGAGTGGGCATGGAGAAAGAAAGTGGATATTTCAATATTCCATTTGGTTTCTATAGCTACACAAAGTAACTTCTCACAAACACGGGAAGTGACATAGACATCCTGGGCAGTTGCATGTCATTGTCCAGCACCATGAGTCTCTATATGAGTGTGTGTCTGTCTGAATGGCTCTTTACACACACACGTGAATGAGTGTGCATGGAGCTGTGAGCAGGGCATCTGTTAGGCATGTTTCTTCCCCGCCCTGCCTTCAGTGCACAGGGTGAGTGGAAATAACTCCTGGTGAGCACACAGTAGGATTGAGAGGAACTCCTTCAGCACAGTGGAGTCACTGTGAGCTGCAGCCGGGCTCTGCTGTTAAAACAGGAGAAAACAGTCCTGTTCTCCAAACACACGCACAGCTCCCTCTGGGATGTTGCTCTGTGCAAAAACACAGCCTCGTCAAAACACTGTTTCTTAGAAAGTTTTTCACGAAGGAAAAATATCTGCATACATGCACAAAGGGGTTAAAGGATACCAACAAAGCCTCCTACAACGTATGAGCATGTATCCAGCACAGGCTAAAGCTTTCTGTGCAGAAAAATGCAATATAACACAACACTGCATGCAGTCAGACAAAAACACTGAGACTGAAATTCATCAGAAACATCTGTACTTTAATTTATCAATAAAGCACGAATTCAAAACACAAGAAAAGGTCTAAAAACATCCTGTCATAGTGTTTCAATATTTGAAGTATTTTAGCAGTATATCTCTACACCAAACATAGATCTGGGCAGTTGTTGTCCATTGTGTAGCACCATGAGTCTCTATATGAGTGTGTGTGTCTGTCTGAATGGCTCTTTACACACACACGTGAATGAGTGTGCATGGAGCTGTGAGCAGGGCATCTGTTAGGCATGTTTCTTCCCCGCCCTGCCTTCAGTGCACAGGGTGAGTGGAAATAACTCCTGGTGAGCACACAGTAGGATTGAGAGGAACTCCTTCAGCACAGTGGAGTCACTGTGAGCTGCAGCCGGGCTCTGCTGTTAAAACAGGAGAAAACAGTCCTGTTCTCCAAACACACGCACAGCTCCCTCTGGGATGTTGCTCTGTGCAAAAACACAGCCTCGTCAAAACACCGTTTCTTAGAAAGTTTTTCATGAAGGAAAAATATCTACATACATGCACAAAGGGGTTAAAGGATACCAACAAAGCCTCCTACAACTTATGAGCATGTATCCAGCACAGGCTAAAGCTTTCTGTGCAGAAAAATGCAATATAACACAACACTGCATGCAGTCTGACAAAAACACTGAGACTGAAATTCATCAGAAACATCTGTACTTTAATTTATCAATAAAGCAATAATTCAAAACACAAGAAAAGGTCTAAAAACATCCTGTCATAGTGTTTCAATATTTGAAGTATTTTAGCATTATATCTCTACACCAAACTATGTGACAGTGGGCACTTACATTCAGAAACTGTAGAAATGGTTATTAAATTATATCTTATATTGATGTTGAAAGCATGAATAGCTCAAATACAAATCCAATGTGGTGCTTTTCAGAGTTTCTTTTTGTCTATGACTTAAACAAATCCAGCACTGTTTCAAATGTATAACCATTAAAACAGTTACAAGACAATTAAATAATAACCTAATCTTCTATACGGTATCTGAAATGCTTAAAATCCAATTCAACCCTCATACATTCATCACCATTCAGGAGTTTCAGATGATTTTACAAAATTACGTAAAATAAAGGCAGTCAATCCCTCAAATCCTGTAGTCTTGTTGCTGCAAAAAGCTCCTTCTCACACACTCCATCAAGACCAGAAAAGATGTGTCAGTTCAGACGAGCTTTCTTATTTTTATAAATTACAGTCACTTTTTCTGCAGCATCCCATGCCATGGACCTCTACGCTCCATTGTCCTCAAACAGTTGGTGATCACTTATCTAAAGCAGAGAATTAGGTGGATGGGGGGATGGACAACTGCTTCTTATTGTATTTGTATTTATTTTAATTGTGTTTTTGCATTTGTATGCATCCTGTGTTCTTTATTGCATATTGGATCTGCACAGATCTTGCACGGTTTACAATCATAAAATGCTGTTCTAAATATATTTGAGTATTATCAATTTAAAACATACATAAACATCAGCTCGCTAATAGAGTTGTCAATGTACCAGAATTTTGATTTTAAAACAAAAATTGTTGAATCAAACTATTTCGAAACCTGCTCTCAGCACAGCAACAAAAGCGACCTCCCTGATTATTTTTACATCAAGTTTATATGATTTAAAGTTGTTGTGTATACCACACACTTTTTTATTGTATCGATTGATATACCAAAAATATATTCTTTAAAAAAGTATGCCTATAAAAAATATATTTTCTGAATTATATTACAAATTCCAGAAGAGGTGTTCAGTGATTGAGCAATGTATTTGCTTACATTATTGATTAAGGACATTTCATGGCTGTCACTGTTTCAGCAGGGGTGTAAAGGTTACAGTCAACGGTATATTAGAAATCATCCAAGCCTTTTGGCCAGTTGAGAGGTATTTATATCACATTTTTCCACTTTTGTTCAGTTTGTTTATGACCACCAAATACACACACTTCTGAGACTTCCACCAGTACATCCATCCATGGATGTACTGATTAAGGTGCAACAGTTAAAAATGAATTTGTTTGGCAGTCAGTATTATTCTGTACTCCTGCACAGTGGATAATAGCTGCAACACAGCACCTCTTCAACAATAAGCCTTGAAACACACACAGCTAACCTGCTTTGATGACAGAACACTGGGTGAAGCATTAAAACTGAATACTATCTGATTTATTCATGTAACCTTTATTCATCAGTAATGTTCTCATCAAGCTACAAAGATCTTCTTAGCAAGGGAGTTCTGGCCAAGACAGCAGCAAAAAAGTTTCACACAACTATCAAACAATAGATAATGACAAAGATTTTTTCAAACAACCCAAACAGAATTCAGGTCTTAAACAGGTGAATACTCTGATCAAATTGTCACGACACATCATCCTAGTTTAAGGTTGTTCTGCAAATAGACCAAGATGATGGAGCCAAAACACTAAATAATCTAAATTATGTTCTGTGAGACTTTACAGAATGTGCTGCTGACAGGTATTGACAAAAAGTAGAGATACACAAAAATAAGAACCTAAGGAATGAGGCTGGTCATGTGTCGCCGAAATCACAACCATGTATTATATTTTTCTGTGGGAATTACTCGGTATAATGTCAAAATTGACCTGAGAATAAACTACCAGTTTGTGAAAAACAACACAAAAATGTTCCCTGAATGAAATAAAATACATAAACTATCTGTCTATTTTCTATACTGCTCATCCCTTTTAGTGACGTAGGGGCTAGGGTCGATCTCAGGTGACAGTGGGCAAGAGCTAGGTTAATGACAGAATTTAGACAAATGATTTAAGGAGGCATAATTAGTCATAGTGCGAATAAAATTGTTTCTCTGAGCATTAAATCTTGAATTGTTTTTTGTTTTCAAATCCACAACAGCATTAACCATATCAGTTATCTTTCACAACACCTTAAAAACAAAAAAACAAATCCCATCCCTAACGTGCTCTAGTAATATCACATGTGTATCCAGTGACATTGCATTTTTATTTTCCCTCCATAATGCACGAGAGCTACAGCTGAACCTGTGTTAATAACTTTTTGTCTTTGTGTCTGAATGTTCTCAAATCAAAGACTTTTTATTATCATTGACAGTAATTAACTTTATCTGCATACATGTTCCTTGCCTCTTACGTAAAAATACAAAGTGAGTTTGGTGATTCATAGGTTGAAAAATAACAGACATGTCAAGCTCCAGATGGGAGAATAGAACATTGTTCAAGTTATCAGACTAAGTATTCACACCTCTCCTTTTGTCTGAAAGCAGTGAAGTTACTTGTAGGAGACTGATTTTGAATGCTGTCAAGACCACTTAAATGAAACACAGAACAGCTTTTTGTTAGACCAACTTTTAGTATCCTTCATGTTGCTTCAAGTCTTGTAATCAGTGGAAATTGTTATCCAGTTTCTTCAAAGATGAATTTGTCTTTGTAGGGTTTGGAAAATTGCACCCTTTATCAATAAAAAACTCTATCACAGTTAGAAAACTCCACTCTTTGAAGAAATAAAAACTAACTTTATCCATTCACAATGATATTTTTAGCATTACCAACATTTAGATCAAACTTAAATCATGCTGTCACAAGGTAGTCTGAGGAAAAATTCATCACCAATTACAAAGTGCCTAACCTCCAACTACTCATAAATCGACTTACTCCCACTCAGTGGTCCAGTGGAGCCTTGAAGTAAACTCACAGACACAGATTATGGTTGAATTCAGCGTCTCATAGGGACAACAGATTCGTAAATGCGAAGTGCAGTTAAGATCACAAATGATTCAATTAAACATTCATTTGAAGAAATGCTTCTCATGACAATATCTACAGCGCTGTTCTAATCACACTAACAAGAAGAGACAGTCTCGTTAGATCAGTTATATCATTATGTCGCTAATGATAACCTCACCACGCCCTGCCTGCAACAACGCCAGCTGTGCAACAACATACCCTTGGCACTGCTGTTTCAGACTAAGCTCCTCCAGCAGAAATCAAACAGAGACCTTAAAACAATTCCATGGTTTATCCATAGTTTCTAAGTTGCCAGCACCACAGAGAGGGAGCACAAAAGTCAGGCATCTGTAACAGAGAATAAATCAGTGCAACAATTGGCTGTGCTTCCTGTAGGCGGTCAGTGTCATAAATCTGAGAGGCAACAGGGAGACACTGATGAGGACACCAGATGATCCCAGCTCCATCCACATCAAATGCAAAACGAAAAGACTGCAGGACTTACAAGCCCAGCTCCTCGTCCATCCTGAAGTATCCCTAAAACTGCAACATATCTGCTGCCTGAAATGTGCGCATACAGTTAATGTAGCAGAAATCGACTCATTATGACCATTACAACCCACTTTCATGCCTCAGCGAGGGCGACAGTCCAGGCCAGAGGGTCTTCGGGAAGTCTTACTGTTCAGCCCACTCTTCTCCAAACTCTGTAAAAATGTCTAATCCGGCTCAAGGGTGAACTGAATGCATCTTGAGGTCAACGGTCAAAGATGCTTCAACCCTAAATCTTGAGCGTGCAGTGGTTTGAGAAAGCATTTTGGAGTTTTTGTCAAGTATCTGCACTTGGACTTGAAGGTACACTGAACAACTTTAGAGGTCACTGCAAACTTAAATGCAATGCTCATACTTAATATTGACTAAGACTATCAAACATGAGCGAAGTATATGTTAACCGTATGCTAATGTTTTAACGTTTTAACTTAACCACCGATGAAACAAATGAAACATAGTTGCATCCATGCATCTGTGAAGCATTAATAAAGCATTTGTAAGTACATTACTCATTGTAGATCAAAGCATCATTAATGAGGTTTGTAAACAAAGAAATAAATGTTTGATATTTCAGAAAAGCTTTAGTAGCACATGCATTGACCAGTGTTAAGCTTTTATCATGATCACACATTGTTTTGTTTTATATGCTTGTTGGTGATTAATTCTTTGACTGTAACTCCTACCTTAACCCTCACAGATGATTCACCAATGTTTTGAAACAGCACTAATTACTGTGTTAATAAATTTAATGTAATTCAGTGAATATGGCTTTGCAGACAATGAATACTGACAAGTCAAAACCCGTCAAAAGAATAACAGCTCGTGGCAAGAAGAAAGCTACACAGAGTCAAAGTGTTTTCATAACACTATCCTGTGCCACTTAATTTTCATACAATACTTTCTTCAAGGTTCAGCAACAATCTAAATTTCTATCTCACCAAACTGCATTTAAACATACAGAATATCAATAATGTGACATGATCTCAAACGCATCACAAAACACAAATGATTTTTTAAGTCCCAATATCAGCAGTACCTCGCCTATCAGCTTTTATCCTACAGTCAAAACAGACTTCAACACTGGGTCAACATTTTCTGCCAAAGGACAGAAAAGGTTTTGGCCATTTTGTCTCAATTTCTTTAAAATGATGACAAAGGAGCAGGAGCAGCAGATGAGCAGACATTTGATGTGTTGATTCATCCACACTGAGCATGTTGTTAAAGGTGATCGTATCGGTGACTAGAGGAGTTAATTTTGATCCACTGATCATAATTTTAAGAAATATTGAAACAATATTGATCAATATACAATGGATTGATACATGGTTAATAAATAAACAGCATAGAAACTGATAATGCCTTGTGGACGTTAAGGTAAGTAACTTGATAAATGCATCATTAAGAAGTTCTCAGTTTGTTGGAGAATGAATCAATCATACAAGAAGTTAAGTTTTGACCAACCATTAACCAATGCATTATTAATGCATGATAGTGTGTTGTTAATGTGAACTGTTTTCAATGTTCAGAACAAAACATACACCTATACTGCTTAAATGTAAAGTTTTCTGCTGATCCCACTTTCACAAAATTCACCCCCATCCTTCTCCATGACCAACTGCTGTATTTCTTCTTTCTTGCAATGATATACATTGCCTGGGCATATGGCCACAGCACCAAACATCTACTGGCTGCTCTTGGTTCCACATTCAAAAGTAATTCTGAACCACTGGTTCAAAATACCTTTACAAAAGCATGGTAGACTTTTATGCATTGTAGGAATAGTTTCAGACCTACATCAGACTCAGACTGGGGGTCAGAAGTTGGATGTGGGTCAAACCACTGTTTGAAAGCAGATAGTGTTTCATATAAGCCCACTTTTGGAGCCTGACAGGCAGGACTAATAGTAGAAGTTCTGGGCCAGGTCCAAAGCCACAGCTGGCTGCTACAGGCCCGATCATTCGCACACCTCTGACCCATAAACACTGCCTCAGTGAACATTACTGTCAGACACTGCGATCTGTGTTTAACATTAGTTAACTCAGGGAATAACAGAGGAGCAGAGAGTTCATATTACTGACAAGTTAGAGCAGCACTGAATCCATCTTTCTGCAGGAGGAGCTGTCTGTATTGACAGAGGAGAGAATGCTGTCTGCAAGCTGCCATTTCTAAGAAGTTTTGACGGGGAGCGAGGCAGCATGATGGGTTATTTGTGTAAGATTTTGCCTGAAGAAGGTATATTTGGAGCTATGTGATATTCAGGGCATGTCCCTGAGAGAGAGACAACCCTATACAGTAGCAGGGCCTGCAGTAGCAGAAGGAAAAAGAAAGAGCTGGAGCTGTGCAGAGAGCCAGACAAAGACAGCAGTCACTGCCAGGTTTCCAGACCAGGCCAGTTAAACACAGAGAGTGACCCTTCAACCCGTGCACACCCCTGGGAGGGAGAGATCAGGGAGGCAGGATGGAGAGAGAGAGGGGGGAGGCAGAGTTGTCACAAGGGCTCTTTTCTCAGGGTTCACTCTTTTGGAGGCTGCTTGTGTGCTAAAACTGTTCAAGATAAACAGAGAGTTATAATTGTTAATCATGTAAACACTTTAGTTTGATTTATTTGTCCATGCTGTCCCTTCTTTAATGGTGTGAGTTGCCTTCTGAGCACCACACTGAGCAGCTGTCACCATAGTGAGAGCTGGTAGAAATTAGGAGTGGAGTGAAATAACAAGCAGGCTCTAAAAGAATCACAACAGGGCCTGTTATTAGCTCATAAAAATGGTAGAGGTAATTATTTGACTTCAGTGATTGTGGAGGGCTGTTTAAACCATTAAAACAATTGTCCAGCAAAATCCACAAACCCACTCTGAGTTATGACACCTGCGGTCAAACATCCCCGTCCAAGCATCACATACTGCGTTCCTGTTGTGTTTACATTTCAGCGCGTCACCCAGCCTAAGGAGATCCAGGAAGAGGTAAACCCAGAAGAGAGCGACGATCTGTCTTCACAGTGGAGAAATAAACATGTGGCTCCGTGCACCTGAAATCACAATAGGCAGCGCAGGTGCACGGTGACACCAGAGCTGCCCCACTTTGGATTTCCACTGCTGCAATTTTCTAAAGCCAGTCTGTGAATTAATGGTCAGTTTAATACGCTTTTTAGCATCATTTTTTTCTGGAAGGCAGAGTCAGGCAGAGTGTATAAACTCTGCGGATGTCAATCAGAATTACAAAGCAATAACAAGGATAATCTTGCAGAGGTTTATGGTGAAAAGATGAAGAAAAGAGTGCTGGAGTCAAGCCATGACACAGACATGGCAGTAACCTGATCTTCTCCTCTGTGTCTCTGGCTTGCTCTCTCATCCCACACACAGTCTCTTTCACAAAGGCACAAACTATTTGACCATGCTAGTTTAATTTTGCACTATTCTAAGCACCCACATTAGCTTTCCCATGACTAATGATGAAGCCAAAACCAGGATTTTGGAAAAGTCGAACACAGTGCCAAACAGCACTTGCTTTCATGACACGAACTCAGAGACTCATAAATAAACCAGATTATGATTAAAAGCAACAGGTGCCTCCACGTTGGTATATTAAGATACATAATAAACCCCGACTGTCTCCTTTGCGCTTAATGCAGGCCTGCAGCCACATGAGACCACAGCGTCCCAGCAGGTTTCATTCATGCAAACAACAGTGAAGCCCACAGATGTCGAAGGCTGCAGGACTCTCAATCAGGCTCGAGTGGACATCTGACATTCCCCAACATACTGTCAGATATCAGGTTACATCAGCGACAAACATGCAGTTATCTCACACTGATTGTCTCACTGCAGCAGAGGAGGCCTGTGAATAAGAGTGTGTAATGGAAAACAGTCTAATTTTAACCGTATTGTTCAGCAGTGAGTGCTGAGATGTGTCTGCGTGGAGGGGAAGTTTGTGGTGAATTCTTCCACTTGGCCATGTGTGCTGTGAGAAATGAGATGTCACTGGAAAAAAGGGAAAACTATTGTTTGTGTTATGGCTGGGCAAAGTACTGACTTTTGGAGATATATGAATGCAATGCTCAGTTACTACATTAATGTGTAAAACCCAACAGTAATTCCTGTCTGATACCATGAGGACAAAAGTATACGTCCTGAGACCCTGATCTTAAATTTGTTTGTCATGATTCAAACTGTTGTGAAACTCCTGCAATGAAGATAAAATAAAGTTACTAACTACTGTCATTGAAATATCAATAACATTTGCCCTCAGCAGTTTCCTCATCAATGCCTCTCATTTGTACTGAGTGCCTTACAAAAACAAAAAGTGACATTACACTCTCACAAATGGTAGTCAGATGGCAGAGTTGAGAATTGGAGAACAAAATCACATTGGGTGGAAGTTAAAAGCAGATTGAACTGTGGCTCACCTATTTCATTGTTCAATTTTGATTTCAGAGTCATTTTTGAGCTTTATATTGCATCTGTGTTTATTATGTTATTATAGTATATTTTATTGTAATGTCTTTCGGTGCTTTACTATCTTATTTTGACATACTGAATTCACCTTTAGTGTTCCATTATCCTACGTTTACTTAAATTATATTTCATATTAATTGATTTGCCCCTTTTTGTTCCTCTTTTCCCATCATTATTTCTCATTTCAGAGCTTCATCCTCCTCACTGGCAATTCACATGATATTGTTTCCTCAACTTTTGGTGCCTGTTTTCACAGATTCCTTTATTTACCACACATCTGAACCCTAACCTTGTTTATGGATTGTACTAGGGGACATGGTCTTACATTTTCATACTGTCTTTTAGTTTGTTTGTTTGTTTGCTTGTTAAGCATTTTTGTGCATAATAATTATATATGAAAGGTGATACATGAATAAAGTCTGATTGATTGATTCATCAACTCCAGAGAAAATGACTGGTAATACCAATGTTGGTAATTGCATTTACAAATTATTAGAATTATGTTCAATACATTGACATTCACAAATGTTACCAATATTTTTCTGCAGCTCAGAAAATGCCTTATCATTTTGGTTTAATCTGATCTAAGGTTATATTGATTGTAAACTGTTTGATACAATTATTTAAATAGTTTAGATTTTACAATTATGAATTATATGCTAATACTATTTTGGCGACCTAAATATGCATGAAATATTGTCAATGTTTTTGTACAATACGACTGTGTATGCACCTATATGTAGTTTTTGATAGTAAAAATAACAGCCCAGTAATGGCTGTCTAGGGCTCAGTTTGTTGTACACGTGGTGCTAAAAACAGGTATGAAAATTATTTGATTTGTTTTACTAGTGTCATGTCAAAGCTAAAACTATGGCAATTTGACATATCTTTCATAGATTGCCATTAAGCTATGAAAAAGCTCCAGCTGATAATGAATGAACGGAGATAAATAACTTTGATTTGTATTACCCAGCCCTAGATTATATGTGTCCAACTTTCTATGGGACATTGAATACAGGCACAGTTATTGTGTGAGTAAAACTGACTCCAGTCTCAAACTGTTCTCTGACTATGCAGCTCTCTGAAAGCCAAATTAAATTGACCTTGTCCAAATGTTACTCAGAGATTCAACAAGCTATTGTCCGACTGAAAACTGAGAAGATACATGTGTAAACAAGCAGAATTCAGACTTCTGTATTCACCAATTACAGGAGCACTCACTGTTTTCTTTTTTCCCCGTCTTCCTGCGCATCCTCATCTTAGGAAAAGACGGCCAGGAGTAGTTGAAAGGAGAGTCAGAGTCAGAATCCATGGTTTGTAAGCTCCAACAAAATCCAACCAGCTCAGGATGTTAAATGAATGACAAACACCTCAGTTTACATCCATGTCTCACAGACTGCCAACAAGCTGCAGCGTTCACTTTCCTTTTTTTGCCAGAGCTGTGTGCTGTAGACACTCTGACACTTCAGAAGTGAGCCAGCATGTTCCCCTCTGTTTCCCCCGGCCACCCCTCCCCCTTAAATCCACCACTTCCCCCTCCAAACTTTGTACCAACTGTTGGGCAGAGCTGGGACAGTCCTGTCTTCTCCCTCTGCTGCTTCAGTTTTCCCTGTTAACTTTCTCTCAGGCTGTTCCTCTCAAATCTGTGCCAAGCTAAAGGTTTCCTAAATCCTTCTGTGTCCCCCTCCTTCAGTCACTCATCTACCACACAGAGTAAAGAGGGGAGGGGGAGAGAGATCAACACATGCTGACAGGAGCAGGAGGGAGGAGTGTATTGACTGCCGGAAAGAGTGACTGAAGGAGTGAGAGAGAGAAACAGAGTCAAACAGAGCAGTGACTTCACTGTAGGGCTGGGAAATGTAGACCAAAATTCAAATTGCAATAAAAAAAAATGTTCATTTGGAATGAAACAACGATTTGAGCTTATCACAACACCAGACACAACACACAAACTCTGAAAGTATTCTAGTAAATATTATCAACCATGACTCTGTTGTCAATGCCTGTCAATTTTCTGTGTGAAATAAAGAGGCTGTTCACAGTTTTTCTGTTTCTACAACCTCAAATAAAAAATGCTCCTGAAATTCAGTACAGTGGTGCAATGACAAACGTTTCCGCATGTCTCTGTTATTCACACTCTTACAGTGCACATTGTGCTGTAAGTATCATTTTGTGAAATCTGCTTCTGTCTCACTTACGTTCTCAACTCCTACATTGCTGGCTACCTCTCACTCCAATGTGAAGCCATTGTTTTGCTATGTAGGTGGAGCTGAATGGAACGCACTGATAAGAGAATTGGTAAACAAAGAGCCAAATGATTTTATTGCCTCAAACCAGCTGGAACTGTTTTTCAATTGAAGCTGGATTTTGATTTCTGTACATGGTTATAACCTTGTAAAGTAGCTGGATTTGCAATATTCTGTGTCAATGATGTGAAATATAACACAAGGATATATGAAACAGTCCACCTGGTGTGTCAGGGTTCCAAATCAGGGATGGTCAAAGCATCAAACAGGTATCAAGTATTTTTTATTTACTTAAAATAAAATGTTTTCAAATAAGATAAATAGTGGAGTCACTCTCCTTAGTGTGTATTTATTTTACATAGTTCACCTTAATAAGGATATTACTGCTTGTGGTTTCACCAGTCAACACTAACTTAGTACTAGGACTAAACTTATCTTCTTCAACATTAACATCAAGTTTACTGTTACAAAAAGCACTGTCTTATATATGTCTTGTTAAAAATGTAGCATTATTTCACAGGAACTTCTTACAATGCCCAGCCCTATGTAGGACCCTATACTGAAGACAAACAGGAGGCCAGACAGCTTAGTGGAGGTGAGTCTCAGACACAGTAGAAATCATTAACCCCATGAGTTCATGATTGTCTCAGAGAAATGCCGGAGCTGCAGAGCAGCACACTTCCAGACCCAATCCCAGAACATGCCTGTAGCCACGTCCTCCTTTATTAGGCCATTGTCTTTATATCTTAGCATGTTCAAGTCTGGTTAGAGGGGGGTTTGGAGTGTGGGGAGTTAAGGAGGGGGCAGACTGCCAGGTCAGCAGCCTCACCATGGAGACAGCAATGAGAGCTGTGGCTGTTTTCTCCCCCCCACCCTCCGCCCTCTTCTTTGCCAACTTGCAGGAGTACAGTGCCCCATTTGCAGCAGCAGGGATAAATGTGGTGGTAAAAGAGGAGGTGAAAGTGAGAGAATGGGATGGTGAAGGGGGTTTAAGAGACAAATCACACAATGGCACCCTGGAGATAGGCCAAACAAGGGTTTATAAATGCACATAAATGAAAGAATGTGATTAAAAAAAGCGAGTTAAAGAACAGAACAGAACAGAACAGAACAGTAAAGAAAAGAAAAGTAAAGAAAAGAAAAGAAAAAAAGATTAAGATAGATGTCTTCCTCTGCAGTCATTTTATCACATTGAGTTCACAAAATCACGTCAGAGACATTTTCAGTGACTGCCTGTCAGTTGGTGCTGTGCAGTTGGCCAATCAAAAAGCCAACAGTCTGCACTGACTAAACCAGAAGTCGCCGTTTTTGGGATAAGCATGTCTGACTTTGTCCTCTGTGTTGCTTCAGGGTTAAGCAGACACAGAGCAAAGGTTATGACATGTATAATCCACAATGCATCCTTATGCCTTTCTTAACTGAAAACAGGATGGGCAAAATGTCTAACAGCTCTGAGTGCAGGCAGTTTATAAGAATGTCAAACACAGCTGCTTATTTCATACGCTCTTAGCTAGTGATGCTAGAGCTAGCAGTGATGCATTTTTTCAGCAGTGCGGCTAACAAGCTAGAACGACACACACAACACTTACGCGCCAAAACAAAAAACAGAGGAGAGAGAAGATGTCTGGAAAACATTTGCCCCATTCACGCTGCATTTTCAAGCAAACATATTAATGCCCCTGTAACGCTAGCCTCTACTCTGAATGTTGCAGAGATGACATGGGGGGCACGGGTTGACCCCTCATTGGTTTGATCTTGTGAGGTGGTATCAGAGGCTTAATACTGCAAGGAAGGGGGGCATGTGGACTTATTGGGAGACAGGAGCTGAAAATGAAGTCTGTGCAGTCTCTGAAAGTACTGTAAAAACGGCGAATGACAGAAAGAGCATTAACTGCACCTAAAGTGAGCTGCAGGCTGAAAAATAACTTTGAATGAAGTAGCAATGTTTAAAAGTATTTGGAGGAACACAGATTTATGGAAAATTTTAATCAATTTAACATCTTAAAAACTCATTGGGGAAATTCTAATGTGAGTCTTTGCGTTCCCTAAACATTAATCTCCAAACCCTGGGTCTGCCTCACTCAGTCTGTAATCAGGCACATCGATTAGCATCCCAATCAGCATCGTTTAAAACAAGAGCAGGTGGGACATAAGAGCTAGACGCAGTTATCTATTCCGTGACGCGTGTTTGACATTGTTGCCACTTAAAAATTTACAGGCCAACATTTGCCCACACAGAAAATCTGCAGGGATCAATAAAGGAATTGTTAAAGAATTGGATTGATTAGCAGGATTGCTAATAGCACTGGTATCGATAAAATCTTATTAATTCCCATCCCTATAGTTTGATCTACGAAGTGACTTACATATTTATTTTACACTGCAGCAATAGCGCTTGCCTACGTTATCTAATTGGCCTTTAATGAATGCGAGTGATGGAATGATCATCTATGAGATTGCTGGATATGCTTTAGAAGAGTTCTGCCCATTCCCAAACACAGTTATTGGGCTGTTGTGCAGGTGGACCGGTGAAAGATATTGAACGGTCCATCTTGCGTGTCAGATCATCAAACTCTTACTGTAAACAACCGTTCAACTAAGCAGTAGAGGTAGGATTGCTTTTTTTTCCCTGCAACAATCACATTTATTATTTATTATACAATATTATCTAACCTTATATTATATTTGAAAACATATCAACATCTTGAAAACTTGATGCATCATCCATCCCTATGCAGAGGTAGACTGGAACTATAGAAAGAGGTTTCTGTGTGTTCATGGGAAGGGGTGTTGGCACTGTACTAGTGAGCATTAATGCAGCCTTTGTGGGGTCTGTGTGGGGTTTAATCCTTTTTCCGTTCTCCAATTAGATCGCTCAGCCGGGGTCGGAGACTCTTGTTAGCGTTTCTGGCTTTAAACTCATCGTCTGTTGTCACCAAGCCAAACTATCCATATCATAAATCCCTCTAACTCTCTCTCCTTTTTCTTCTGAATCTCTCTCACACACACACACACCATTCTCCCTCTCTGCCACTCTCCTCTCCCTTGGGATCTCAACAAGCTGCTGGAAAACTGCATTCAGCAAAGCCCTGGCAACCCCCATTCAGCCACAAACTACCCCCCTCTTTTAAAACTTCCCCAAACCCCTTGCCCCCTTCAGAGCACTCTTCCCCACTAAATTCTCCCCTCTCAACACTGAGGAGCACACAAACATGGACAACACACACACACACACATCCACCATCTTCCTTTTTGGAGCAGTGGAGAGCAGAGCACCAAAGGATGAAGTGGCCTTTGCTGTTTGTTCACCAAATTCACATTAAAATGCTGACCTGAGAGGGCGGGACCTTAGGAGCATGGGTGCATGTGTGTGTGGGTGGTTTGTTTGGGTGTGAGGGCAAGTGTGTGTTTTGGGTGGAGTATTTAAATTTGAGGGGCATAAGGAGGGCAGGAAAGGGGGAAAGAAGGGGGATGTGTATACTGAAGAGAGAGACCTGTCTTTTTTGTCAAGGCAAGTCTTTGTGTGTTTTGAGAATTGCCTGTTTATAAGTGGTAAGTTTGTCAAAGTGCCTGAGAGATTTAACGAAACCAAACTCATATCATGATCAGTAATTAGCTGATGAATATGATAAATAGCTTATATACACAGACACGATAAGACACTGTGACTGATGCTAAGAGCTCATTTAAAATGGACTTGTATTTGCTGTGCATGGAGATTTGGGCGTAATGTAGGTGTGTATTGAGCAGAAAAGTCAGAGAATTTCTGGGATATCAAATTTAATGGCAGTCTTTAAGGCTGATTTGGACCATAAATCAGACATTTTTGGCTGTGTGGCAATATATTATACATGCGTTGATTTTCTCTTAGTGTAAAAAAAACAAAAAAAAACAAGCATATAAAGACAACAATCACTCATCACAATGTCAACATTGCCATTGAAAAATGTAAAAAAAAAAAAAAAAAAAAAAAAAAAACTACTTGGTTGTTCAAAACTTGAAACCAAAAATCTAATTAAAATATTTTGTTAACTGATCAATCATATATGGTATAAGTCTCATTATTTTCTGCAAGGACATTAAAAATTGTCACAGCGCTAGAATTAGGGCTGAATGATTTGGATTTCATGGTGTATCACATTTATTGAGCCCTTTATTGTGATTTCACTTCAATTCTTAATAACACAGATAATTAAAATTTTTAATCATTTTTAATCACAACCATAAATCTATTACTGAAATAACATTAAAATAATTGATGAGTATATTTTTGGGCGATGTCTGCACCAATCATTTGTATTTATTTTCTTTACCTGACCCGAATATCTCTGCTGTGAAATACTTAAAATACTGACCTTGAAGGAAAATTGCACCTTCTGTGGTTTGAAAATTGCAGAGGGCCATTTTGGGATTTTAGTGAAGCTGATATTTATTTTTTAGCCTTAACATGAATAATCAACATGAATGTTTGTAGTCTGAATCATGCAGGTCTGATAACTTTTAGGTACCACAGAAACAAAAACTGTGTACCAAGACACCCTACACGCTTTTCTTTGTTTATTTTCAGCTGTCAGAAACTGTTGACAAAGTCCTCAGTGAGTTCCAAATGTACTTGAAATTTTCAATATTTCCATTTATACTGGTGATGTAGACTTTCAAAAACTTTTCATACTAAAGGATTAAAACTATAAAATCTCCTTTATTTAATGATTGATGGTACAAACAAACCTAAACTTTATGACCACGAGACATATTTTCAACCAATGGAGGTAGCACTGTATAAACTTGACGAGCATGTTGAGGACAGCTGAAAAACAGCAGTCTGTTCGAGTGACTTTACTAAACTGAACTGCATATCGGTGCCAATATAGACAGAGGGCAGGAATGAATACAATCTTATAAGCTCTATATATTTAAAAAGGATTGCCATGTGGTAATTAAGTATATTAGTGTTCGTGATTTTCATCATCAACAACCTTTCCAATCAATTCATTAACACTGCACCCAGCTATCACCAAATGAACTCAAAAGAAATACATATTATTTTAAGTCAGCGTAAAATATACCAATAATATAATCAATTTTGTGTTACTCCATTTATCATTTGAGAGTTTATCTCTGTATCCTAAAACTTGATTCTGATAATGCACAGCCTCACAGTCATACAAATAAATCTGAAGTTGAATAGGAGAGGAAAGAGCTGACATCAAGCAGTGAGGAGAAACATGACAGCTACTCTCAAAATTCCTCATCTCCTGCTGAAGCTCTGAGTGCAGGAGTTGTGTCTGTCTTTCAGTCTGATGACGCATTAGCTCATGTCAAGCTGCCATATTGTATGTGATAAAAAACAGACTGGAATCCCACTTTATCCCTCACTAGTTTGTAGAAAGAAAAAAAAAAACTTTCCGGTCACTTGCAAGCTTGGCAAGTCAAGAATGTCTAATAAGGTATTGGAATTCCACAAGGGTCAAAATAAGCATTGTAATACTGGAAGAATAACATCATATAAATCCTGAGTCATTCTCAGTCTCACATATTGTTTCACCAAACATTACATTGACCTGAAACTTGGACAAAAACAGGATTTCAGTGACCAGTGTTATTTGTCTGAACCACGAAGAAGGGATCAATCTAGGTCAGCAGAGGCAGCCTTCAAAGAGTCCACAGAAATATGACAATCGCAACCAACCAAACACACACAAACACACACATACACAGACATTAACACAAGCACACAAAGTGCAAAACGGCTAAACCATATAGCATGGAAAACATCAGCCGCAGGAAGTCTAGATTGCAGATGTCCGGTGCCAAGTGTTACAAAGCCTGCAGCCTTAGCTTGTAACCACAGCATTCTTACACTGAGGCATCAGTCTGCTCTGCACCAACACAAGCCAATTATTAACCCACAGGATGTTCCCACTCTGCAGCCCTCCTTTTCCCATCCAGGAGCAGATTAGAGAGAAACCAACTCTAGTTACCCAGTCAAGATTAATTTCTTACCCTCTACATGCAGGAATTAGATGACTAATAGGACAGCTTACGGTGGTCTTTCTGACATGATGTATCAAAAAGAACCTTTAAGTTGCTATCATTATCATTATTATAAACACAAGACAAGACTCCAAAAACTCCAAAGAGAGGCAGGGAGCTGTAATGCTCTGATACAGTCTGTGGGTAAGGTAGATAGTCACTGAAGAGGATTAGAATTCTGCTCAGGAAAGAAAATGTATCCTGCAGTTGTCTTCATTCGTGATTAGAAGTTGCATGACTTTCCATAAATATAACACCACCTAACAGAACAACAATCCCATTCAGTCAGTGCTGAATATAATCCACAGTACAGGAACCACAAGCTCTAAAATAAAACCATACTCAGGTCAAACTTCCACCTGGAGGTTAAGCTGCTGGACAGTGAAAGTGCAGTGGTGGGTCAGGAAGAGGGGCTGGGCAGGGCATTCCTAAGGCACAGGCTGTTGTTCAAAACACTGTTTGGTAGCTCATTTATAGCCAGCAACTCCTCCCTATTGTGGACT
Source organism: Scarus forsteni (assembly GCA_036419115.1). Taxonomy (NCBI): domain Eukaryota; kingdom Metazoa; phylum Chordata; class Actinopteri; order Labriformes; family Labridae; genus Scarus; species Scarus forsteni. Next base: position 22,925,359 of record JAZDUH010000066.1, on the reverse strand, counting down.
TAGTGAACAGTCAGATCAGCACGCAACAACTTTTCCTAAACATTATGAAGCACTTAATAGACTGCTTGATTCTCCTGGCTGACTACTTTTTCCCTCTGGCTTACTACTCCATGCAGTCCTGACTGGGTTGTTTAGTTGTTTAAATGTAATTACTGAAAGACAGAAATGTAAGTGGAACACTGGGAAGAAGCAACCCAAAAACAAAGCAGATGGAAACATCATCTGGCCCAAACGGACTTCAGGCTAGTAGACTACCTGAGCACTGTAAAAGATCCTTCGCTGAGGAAAATCCTGATTAGGAACAGTCTCAGTGATCACAGTAGGCTACAGAGACGGGGCCATCACAAAAAGAGCTGGTTCCCAGAAGAGGACAGACTCTGCCTCCATTGTGACATAAAGCAGGTAGGAACAGAGATCCACTTCCTCCTCTTATTTTTAAAAATAATTTAAATGCTTTGGGAATAATGCCCAACAACATTCATGCTAATAAAGCTACTCATACTTCATTTTTAAGGGACTACGATGGGTAGACATCTTATTTCTCGAATGGTTTAGACTCATAGTTTGTAGGATTCCCTCTAATGGACCTTTTCCATTAGCCCTACTCTACTCTTATCGCCTTGTGCTGCTCTTCCATTAGCCCCAGTCGCCTGTAAACAGCTGAGCGGCACTGCGGTGACGTCATTTTGAGCGCCACAACAATCTGTGGCTTTTTGTCACAAACCGAGTGAAAAAGGAAAGCAGAAGAAGGCTGCAGGTGGCAAGAAGAAATAGCCCTTGAGAAGCACTGAAAAGTTTTTGAAGCTATAAAACAGAATGAAGCCGAGGACGAGAGCAATCGAGCTACAAAGAAAAGACGTATGAGGGTAAGCTAATGGTAGCTACTGCTAGCATGCTAGGTCATCGCGCTCATGACTCATCAATGACAACATTGTCTGACCAATCAATAGTCGGCATTCGATGATGTACTCTTTTAGTATCGACTCAGCTAGCTTGGAACCAGAGCGGAGTAGGTACTAAAGCTAGCCTGTTTTAGGAGGTACCAGGCTAGTGGAAACACGCTGCAAATCGAGTAGGGCTGAGTAGAGTAGGGCCAAGGCTTGCTAGTGGAAAGGGGCCATAGGTGTTCTTGAGATATGGCAATCGTTAGCAAAGGATCAATACAACCCTTGACTTTAAATCTGTGACCACCATGCCCATGTCATCATGAGTTTCAGTTAAGATTTGAGCAAAGTTGAAATCTCTTACTATGTTCTTGAGATATGGTGTCAATTTATTTATTTAATCTTTATAGAGACAGTATAAAGCAAGAGAACATTGTTGCACACAACAGCATTTATAGCCTGAGCTAATTTGCACTGCCCATCCCTAGTATGGCCTTAAAAGTCACAACAATATAAACTAGAAAAGCACTCAGAGAGCGCAGACCTCCGCCAGCACCACAGTCCTCATCCATATTGTGATTTTCACCATAAATATTAGTCCTACCTTTATTTCATCGGAATATTTAGATTCCTTGACCATGAAAACATACCATTAGCAATTGGATTCATTATGATATCTATTTTAGTTCAGTTAAGTTATTCACCAAAATCACATTTTTCGTCATGGCGGCCAGACGCTGATTCTGATCAACACCAAAATTGAATCACTTCTTCCTTTTCCCATGCTGAACATTTCCTGAAAATTTAATCAAAATCTATCCACAACTTTTTGAGTTATTTTGTTCACAGACAGACAAACTCTCCCGAAAACATAACCTCCTTGGCGGAGGTAACAAATACTGTGTAAAAAACAAAAACTCAACAATTACTGACAGTACAACACACAACAAATACATACAAGTGTTCATGAATGAAGCGTTACCGTGCAGCCCAGTGACTTTTCTTCATTCTATGACTTCCAAAACTTTATCGTTTGATTGTGTCAACGTGAACATTTGTGCAACGTTTTAAAAACATTTTTGAAAGGTTTTGAGATAACAGGGATGAACATGAGACTCACTGACTTTGACCCTTCGCTGACAAAATTTCATCAGTTAATTTGTAGAAAGCAGTCAGACCCTCAGAGTGGTTCTAAATTACCGTGTTCACAGCAAAGGGATGAAAATGAAAACCGATGATACTGACCTTATTCTGAAGACCTCAAAAATCTAATTAGTTCCTCCAAGTCAGAGTTGATATATTAATGTGAGTTTGGAGAGAATCTTTCAGTGTTTTTAAAATGTGCCGTTGAAAATCAAGGGATGAATATAAAACTTAATCATCCAATCACCCTCAAAATCTAGTTTAAAAAAAAATAAAGTGTTCTTGAGAAATGGTATTCTAATACAAAGGGTAATGCCAGACCCATCATGACCATTGACCTCCAAAATCTAGTAAGCTCTGACTTGGTTCAGAGAAGATATTCGTACAAAGTGTGACAAAAATCCCTTAACCACTTTTATTTATGTATAATATTAAAATGAATGGTCCGTACAGAGACCACCAAACACATAATAGCTCAAGCCCCAGATGTTTCTTGTGCAGAGGCTCAAAAAACTTTAAAGAAAATGGAGAGAGACAAGTGAGGGAGCCTGAAATGTGATGCTACAGTCTGTGGGAACGGTAGACAGCCATTGTGGTGGATGAGAGTTCTGTGCAGGAAAGGAAAAGTTTCCTACAGTTGGATTCATTCACGATAAGGAGCTGCCCGGATGACGTCCTATGAGTATAATTCCACCTAACACAACAACGATCACTTACAGTCTGCACTAAACATGATCTACACAGGAACCACAAGCTCTAAAATTAAAAGCATATCTAAAAACAGGCTTCAAAGACAGTAAGCAAACATCAGGAGAGAGCTATAAAGAGCTCTAAAAATAAATCTTTACCAGGGTCTGGCAGTGATGGATCGTCGTCGTCTTCCTCATCCTCCTCATTGAGGCAGAACATCAGCGGCTCCTCGTAGTCCTGAGTGAAGAAACAGGGAACGTTTCACCAAACAACACACAATTTTCCACACCAAGACCATAAGGGCACAAATGTACCACAAGGACAAATCTAAAAGTTAAGTACAAAAGCACATGTGCATGGCAAGCGCTGGGATGCATAACAGATAATAATTTAGACAAGCATCTGTACCACCTAAAAAAGGTCTCACTGAATGTCACGAGAAGACAGCACACCTCTCACTTAACTGCTCACACAGTCAGCTATTCAGAGAGGTGTGTGGGGCTAAGTCTGACACCTTTATAACAAGAGTGAAACAATAAAGAACTTTGAGAGGCAGTAAGGGCCTTACCCACAGGTCGGGTAATGGCTAATACAGATGTTCTCAGAGATAAAATAAAACCTTAGGTGTTAAGCTTTGAAAGAAGATAGCCAAGACCACATCTGTTCTTGCAAAAACAAAAGAGAACAAAGTTGTTCTGGGAAGGTATGAAACTAATATTATAGATCATGTTAGACTTTTATCAAGAAAATAAAAGCTTTTTCATGGTAAAGCAGCCCTTAGCTCTCTAACCTGTGCAGTGCAGACAGGTCCATCAGGCCAAAGTCCAATCTAAAGAAACTGTGAGCGGCCCAAAGGGGAATGGCCAATAAGTGTCCTTTAAAGCTGGAAGAGGTTGGAGCTACGACTGATGGTGCATTTTAGCTGTATTGCAAAGTTGGGATTTCTGAGTAGGAGGAAATTTCATCTGTAATGCCCTCCGAGGTTGGAATGTCCCACTAGGGAGTCGGGGGATCCTCACGACCTAGAGTTGACAATCGAAGATGGCTGCCCCCAGTGTAAACAGTTATTAAGCTCCTGTAATAACCAATTTATTGGCACTTCTGACTTGTGTTTGTTGCACTAAATCAGTCGTTTTAGGATGCTGCTTTAAAGAGGGGGGCATACATTTGTTTTTTTTTGTTCACAGAGATGATCTACCACGAGGAGGAGGCACCCAAAAAACACTAAAGGGCATATGAAACTAAATACAGCATGATATGACCTCTTTAAATTGTGGAAAAGGGTTGTTTATTTTTACACTTACTACTATCTTCTGCTTGTTTAGTTGTTTTGTAATTGTTTTGTTCGTCAGGCTGTGATATTGTGTTTCTACTCATGACTGAAATCTGCCACAGACATTTCACTTTGCATATATAGTGTAAAATGCATAAAATATTGGACTACAGGTTTTGTCTCCTGTCTACCAAAATACTTCCTAATATCCTTCACTGAAGAAGTGTTGTGATTGAGAGGAGACAAAATGAACACAGAACTAAGTTGAAGTTATTGATAAGAAAATCATTTAGCATAAAGGTAAATAATACCCATGCCCCAGACTCTCTGAACTGGTTTTCAATTGGACTTCCCATTCCCTCACTCTCTCATGGGGTATTGCTGTTAGGCCACACTATCTATATAAGTACTCACATTTACGTCTGCAGCAGGGTTCCCTCCATTGATATCAGAATACAGAGCTGAAAGAACAGAAAGCATACATGGATTCCAACATTAAACTTCAAAAGAGACTCAAGCCAGCACAGAGGTTTGTAAGTTTAACAACTTTTAAATCAGACAAAGTCATATTTTTTGTCTTTTCATAACCCAAGGAGCTCTTTACCCTGAGGCCTTGATCTTTATTTCCTTTATTTTACTACCTTTCCAGATGAAAGGGAAAGAAGCAGGAATGAATGTTTACATGGTTTGATGAGGTCTGGGGTCACGTAAAAATATAGGAGAGGAGATGCAGAAGGGGTAAGTGGGAGTGACTCATGAAGCAGATCTAGGTTAAGAGTTAAAGTCAGAGGAAACATATACATTAGAGGAGAAGGGCAAAACAAGGGCCAAGACAGTTGGAGAGTTCTGAGAGCACTAAACAACCTTATTTTGACAAAGGTCTTTCTGTTTCTCGGCATGAGATCATAAAACACATTTACTAAGGTCTGATACAGAGATGCCAGCTGGCTCTGATGCTCTCCATCAACAGGAGAGAAAAACAGAGATAGAAGGAGAGGAGAGAGGAGAGCAATCTTATAAAAGAGAGTGTGTCCTCCCAATTTTCACCTGGCAACTAACAAACTGCTTGTTGTACAGTTTCAGAGCCTCACTTAACATACTGTACAAACCTATAAAAATGTACTGACAATGCATTTCGCACCCTCTGCTCATTAGGCTCTTAAATCCACTAAACCCAATGAACTGTACGCCAGTAAGAAAAAGGGGCATACTGTTGTTAGAAGGAGACATTTGTGTATTCAGCAAAAGAGGATTAAGGAAAAAAAAACCAAGTGTACATCACTCAAAGTAGATTATTGATACTCTCTTTCATTTGAGGGCTCTCTGTCTGTTAAATGTTTAAAATAGTCCATTTTCTTTTAAACTTTGACCTGTGTGAAGTCAAAGTTTATGTTGATGCCAAGTCTTTATCACCACTGATGCCAGCTGGAGCCTGTAAAGTCTCACTTGTACAAAGAGACACAGAAGTGTTGATATCTGTTAAGTTTAGAAGATAAATACATTATCAAAAATGCATTTTAGTAGTGTTCTCATATCATTTATCAATCAAAAGTAGTAACTGTTGTGAGGTATCTAAAAAAGTAACTAGACAATGCTATAAGTGGCCTATAGGCACATAATATTCATGTTTTATGGTCTACAATACACATTTAAATGATTCAGAAACATCAAATAAATAAGAAGCCTTACATAATAGTCCTAATATTGTTGGTGGATCTCAAGCTCAAAAATCTTGGTGAACCTGCATTACATTAGGCATTAAAACAGAATATTAACTGACCCAGGTAAGTTTAAAGAAACAGATATACACTGTTTTAACTCACTTCACTGATATTTAAACATTTTTAGAAATAACTGTCTGTAAAATATCAGGAAAGTGTTTAAAAATGATACAAAGGTAACATCACACATTTATATCATGTTTCCATTTAAGAGTTTAAAAAGTTAGATTTGCAACATGTAAAGTAGATTATACAGCAAAGCACAAATTCAAAATGTTAAAACAACAACTAATATGATATTATTAAATAACCGGTACTCCTGGTACATAATTAATTAAAAATTACTTTCTCACAAGTAATTATCAGTATACCATTTTAATAATCTTTAATGTAACATTTAACTTGTGTTTTAGCTTCTAATTTACTACAACTGTGTCTATTTATTCATGGTACTTATTGACTATATTCACTGTATAACTGTATTTGTATAATTGTATTTGTATTCTGTATATTTTATTGTACTCTAAATCCTGACCAGGGACAAAGACTGCAAATTAGCTGAAGCTACACATGTTATATACATTCATATTTCCCATTTTCTGTGGCAATGTTGTATGTATCATTCCTGTTAAATAATCATGAAATAAATAAATATCTTTAAGTTTTAGAAACAAAGGAAACAAATCAACAGGAAACAGGTAAAAGTGAAAAGAGCTGCCCTATCTTTTGCAAGATTTATGCTCCTATTTCAACATGTTTCATTAAATTTTTAAGATTCTTTTATTATATGTTAGAAATCTTAATACACTTATTCATACTCTTAAAAATGAACCAGAGCCAAACTGACCCAAACTAATATTGTACACGTAAATGTGAAAAAATGGAAAAGATTTTTATTTGGCTTTCTTTTTTACATATGCAGTACCCTTAAACTCCACAGGAGGGCAGCCAATGACTACCAAAATGATCCTTTAAAGACGCAGCATCTCTCCTTATGCAACACGAAGATTAAAAAACAGAAAACGCAGAACTTCCGAATTGAAATGACCAGAAGATGAACAGATATGATTAGTTATAGTACCGCTGTCTGCAGGATCATCAACCAGCTCCTCCTTCCCTAAGATGGTCTCCACACGCTCCCTCCTCAAAGCTCTGATCTGCGGGAATAAAAATAATAATTGATTAAGTATTAAAAAAGAACTTAAAACCTCTGTTCATATTTGCAACTAGCTGGGTTTTTATCTCACATTTTAGTTTGAAAAAATGTAAGGTTTAGTGTACAGTAAAGTCTGGTCAAAGTATTCTTATTATTAAGTCATCATTCAAAATACTACAAATATAAAAACTGGACAATAAACCAAGTCAGTGACTAGGCATTAAGTCATGACTTAAGAGTGATATTCAAAAGCAAAGTGCTTAAATTAGCCTATCTTACATTCTAACTAGAAAAGATTAACCAAACAAAAAGACAAATCATTTACTCTCATAAGCCCTAAAACGGTTCATCTATTTGTACAGTTGACCTAGACACACACTGCACAAACCATACTGGCTCTCTCAAATTATAAATATTCTATAAATAATCTACAAGTGTCTCTGAATTTCAATCAGAATTATGTGCATATTTTGCAACAAAATAATTCATTAAAGACTTTATCCTGTACATTTCTTAAAAAGTGACTGTGTGAGTATAACATTCAGCCTCACTGTGGCTCATTTTACAGCAAAAGTCTGAATGTCGAGTTATTCCCAAGATAAATCCCCACAATTTCTCACTGTATGATCAGAATAGCTGCAAAGTGTCTGACATAAAATTTGACATCTTTTTAGATCATTCTCTTGTCAAAACAGAAGAATTCATACTTTCAGTTCAATGGGACTGCAGGCTTTGCTTTACAATGTTTACCATGAAAGCCTTTGCACATCTTGGCCCATAAACTTTTCACATCTGTCCTTTCTTTATTTTTCACCTTGAAGCCAAATTTTCCTGAGCCTGTTCTTTCCTCCAGCTGCAGCTTGTGAATGCTTACAGACACTGGACTGTGAATAGGGCCTTTGTTGCAGCAAATTATCACCCAAACAACCAGTCAATAATGAGAAAATAAATCGTATGACCTCTTTGGAGGGACTTTTTAGGGATCTGCAAGCTCCCTGAGAAAGATATGTGAGTGTAGATTTTCTGTGAGGATCCCCATAAGCCTTGGCACATGACCGCAGTTAACCTTCCAGGGTCGACAAAAGGCAGGAACAATAAGGAGCATTATGACAGCAATAGATCATATGCAGGGTAAAACAGTTTAGTATACCTCTAGATTTGTACAGGATTGTTTTCTTGTGAATTCAACATGTTCATGATCAGCAACAATCCCATGAAGATTTGGTTTTAAAAAATCTATATATCTAAGGGCACAGTCTTTCTGCTAATCTATACATTAAGGTATAATATGTCATGACTTGTGTCCTTTTGTTTTTGGTCCAGTTAACAGATCTTTGCCGACACTTAATAAATAAACTCACCTCTCTGAGGAAGTCGTCGTCTCTGAGCCGGTCTCTGAGAAGCAGGATGTCAGCATGTCGGCTTTCCTCTGAGCTCCACCTCAAGTTTTGTCTGACAGTCAGAGTCAGGTTCCCTGTGTCATGACAAAACCTCAGCAAGCGAGAGCGGTCTGCCCAAACCTGGGACAGACCTGCAGGAGGGGTGGCAAGAGGGTTGGGAGGGCTGAGAGACAGCAGAGGGGCACATTAGTCATTAAGCAAAGTTTAGTTTTACAGTCTGGTTGAAAACAGTGTCACAGTTCAGATACCAAGAGAATCTTCCTAGATTGTAAAAACAAGAAAAGAATACACTTCACACACTGTCACAGAGCAGTGTTTTTTAGGTCATGTAAACAGGCCAATAAAGGTGGACTTTAAGATTTATGGATCCAAGATTGAGCACAAAACATTCCTGAGGTAAACTGCTTGTACAAACTGGTGTTTAACATTTTACATGTTCATAAAAGTACTTTAACCAGTATGTTTAAATTTACTGTAGATATCTAAAGAATTCAAATTATCTGGGGTAATAGCTTGGAGGCAGAGAGGCACAGTGGTTAGCAGAGAAGATGTGCTTGGTTTGAACCTGTTGGCCAAATGGGGCCTTTCTGCTGAGTATTTCCTGCCTTATTGGGTCTTTTTTATGGCACTCAACCTCCCCTCAAAAGTCCATTACACGCAGCTTTGCTTAATTTGCAAGTCTAAGACCTGCGACTGACTAGCGACCTGTCTAGTCTGTACCACGCCTCTTCAGCAATATAACAAATGATTTTTCTCATGACCCTGTGACCTTGCAAAGATAAATCAGATAGGTAAAGAGAAAACGCTGATACAAAACTGTTATGCTCCCCATTGTTAAGTGTGTATTATGTTACAGCGAAACAGTAAGAGCTGATAATCTTACTGTGTGAGCAGCTCCAGGAGTTCGGTGTTGCCTGCTGCCCTTGCCAGCTGCAGTGGTGTAACTCCCTCTTCGTTTGGCAAGCTGACTGCCATTAGGCCTCCCGGCTGACAAAGCAGCAGCTCTGCCAGGCGATAAAGACCCCACCGCACAGCCAGGTGGAGGGGAGACTCCCTGTGACTTTGCTCTGTGGAAAAGGACAGTGATATACTGCTATGAAATAAGAAAAAAGTGGACTAAAAGAAAGAAACCAAATTGAAAAGAGGAAAGGGAGGATAAAGGATGAGGAAATGAATGTAACAAAATCCTCTTTTAACCACCTACCTCCCTATGATAATTAACCTAAATGTGAATGATTGATTCCTCCTTTGGATCTCTCTGCCCCACTGACCCACTTCGAGGAAATAAAAGCCTTGCTCTCTCCACTTAAAGTAGTCCTGCCCAGATCTGTAACCAGGTAACTACACTGAATCAAATCAGACACAGACCTATTTAAAGGCCAATGTTAGATCATCTGTAGTGTAATGCTTACTGGAAAAACTAAATAATGACAGCATTTAATTGTGCAGTGCACAGACAGACATACATTCAAGATCGGTGATGATCAACTGGCAGCCCCGGGACTACGTCAAGACCCCGGTACTTCTAATTCACCCCCAGTACTACTATTAATTTCTGAAAATTCAGAACAATCATTATCGTGATCCTTTGAATCTATTGGAATGAAACAACTTTATCAGGAATTACTTCATGTTTATCTTTTTTATTATTAGTAGCAAAAATTCAACCAGGAGAAGAATTATATTTGAGTAAAACCTTGTGATAAAAAACATAACAGCTCCACTGATATGCAGCCAAGATCTCATAAATGCCCCATCTGGCTGGTAGCAGAACAGCTGACAGGCACAAATCTCACTATGAAATGCATTCAATTAAAAAGTAAAAAGTAGCAAACTAATAGTACAAAAATTAGACCAACGTATCTGTATTATTTCAATTTGTTATAAATCTGACTTCCATTTGATGTGTCAGTAGAAGAAGCTGACCCATGTCTATACATAGATGATGACCTCTGGTCCAGGTCAATCAATTAATCAGTATAACTCTATTTGTGTAGCATGATTATACAACAATGATGCAACATAAAGTAAATAAAAAAAATGAACAAATCAATTAAAACAAACTATGAAACCCACTCCTTCAATTTGCAATGCATGCACAGGGTAAATAAAAAGACCATAGATAAACAGGTACTGCAGAACTGAGTAAAAACAGCAATGAAGCTCAGGACTTTTTAAAAATCTTATGAATTAGTATAAAGTGAAATTTAAATTAAATTCAGGCAGAAAGCAGCACTTAACAAGGACTTGCACAATCAGGCATGTCAGAGTTTGGTGCATGTTAAAATAGAAATTCAGTTAAACATTTGTTATGCTTGAAATGCAAGTCTGAGTTTTTTGGACCAGGATACAAGGGTTTATGAGGATCCAAATTCCATTTGATCCAACACTGATTGTGTAAGATGGTACTGTAGGTCAATCTTAAATTACGGAGACAAAAATATTATTCACAAGATCCAAACACGTACAGTGGTAAGATGATACATCCATCCTAGACTGAGGTTAGAGGAGACAGGATCTATTGATTAAGTAAAATCTTGAATTAGCTTTGTCAAGACAATACATTAGGACAAGGTCAAAGGTTTGGTTGAAAGAGTCACTAAAACTGTGACATCCAATCTGATTAACCAAGAGTGGTGCTTAATCTATCATTTTCTGTGTTGACAAATACACTGAAGTTACTTTTAGAAATTTTGCTATCACTGCTAAGGACTCAAATTGACACAACTTTAGAAATGTTTAGTATTGTAGACGAAGTCAGTGCACTGTCTCAAAAACAAATGTGTCTGAATAATATTAGATTATTTAAGATTTGAAAAGTAGTGTTAAACATGGAACAAAAGCCATCTGTCAGTTATCTAACCAAGAACTTGAGGAGGTGATGAAATACGTACATACCAAAAAATCAGGGGGTACAATCAAGTTCTGCTTTACTGAACTGTAAACTACAACTGAGTAGACACTTCTAAAGACAATTATAGTAAATTCTAAATAACTATTTCGAACTGATTCAAAAGTTGAATATATTTCAATATCTATCTCTACATGTGAAATCTACCTCATACAAACAACTGATCACTTCATACTTAAGTAATTTTCAAGTCTTACCTCTTGCAATGTTTTTAACTGATTGTATTATTGAAACATGTAACAGAAACAACATGTTAAAACTACAGCTTAAATCTGGTTTAAACACCGGTGTAATCACTGAACACTTTCAGCCTGACAGGGGTTGAGGGAGAGATACAGCCAGACCTTTCCTTCAAACTGGAGAAGAGAAAACTTTAAAGATCCAATTTGAGTTCATTCTACTTGTTTTATTCATTGCAGATCTAAAAGGCTCATTCTTTCATAGCTGTCCGATAATATTTGGTATATTAAAAACATCAAAGATCTCAATGTTGTTGTGACAGAATGAGGGTTTGTTTGTTTCACTGTCTATAACAATGCAGCCACAATTAAAAAGGTATCTATCACAGTGAAGATGGAGGTTGATCATCTATTCTCACACAGTTTCAGATGAAGAATGATGTCAGTGGCAGTATTTTCACATCAACCATGGACATTTAGAGGAAGGCAACACAATGAACAGACTGCCGAAAAAGGACTCCTCAAAACTAGTTTGGAAACATAATTTCAGTCAACTGTTGTTGTTTATTATAATTGTATTATCATTATTACTGTATTGGTACTTTATTTTATAACCTTGGAAATCATTAGTCACCTTTACAATGAGGAACATCTTGTAAGTAAGGATCCTACATTTGAGGAATAAGGAAGACAGCTAACGCGTGGCTAATGCCAAAATCTCCTGCAATATTCTCCTGTTGACATTCACTCTTGTTTTAAGCCTCAAGTGCTGTCAGGTGTGTATGAATGGCACATCATTAGTAGCACTTGTGTACATGGGTCCAGCAACTTTGTTGTGTGGACTAAGAGCTTTAACATGCCATACTTAACCCTTCAGGTAAGGCCTGTGGAATAACTCAGCTAGATGATGGTGTTCCGATACTCAGGGCGACACATTATGGGAGCATTATTTGGTGTACCATTTACAATCTTAGGGCGCTTTCACATTAGGCCCACCTGTTTCGAACCATGCTGCGGCACGGTTCACCCCCCTCCCCCTCCCTCTCCGGCTTGCATTCATACTTGAAACATCGAATCGCGCCCGGGCCCACTTGTGTATTTACTCAGTTTGAAACAGCAGGGGGCGATATGCACGTAACTGGTTACCAAACCTGCTACGGAGGAGAACAAAGAAGAGGCTACCATGGTAACCATTTCCTATACCAAACAACCAATGTTTACGTTTCTTCTACATTTTCCTTCAAATGTGTTTTTTTTAATCGCGTTTGAGACAGCATCAGCGACCTTCTGGACCCTCGTAAATCATCGTAATCCTCAAACAGAATAAACAAATCAACAAATTGAGTAAGCAAAAGATTCAACCCCGGGATTAACAGGAAGTAATGCATCAAAAGTAGATCGGTTCGGACCACTTTGTTTCACACCAGTGAAACCGCACCAAATGTAGGGGGATGGAGCGGATTGAGACCACCCCTTCATGGAGGTCTCGGACTGGCTGATTTGGTGCGCACCAAAGCGCGGTGGTTGCATTCACATTGATACTAACGTACCAAACCCTGGGCCAAAACTTCTTTGGTGCACACTAAATATGGCTGGTGTGTCATCAGCCCTTAGACTGATAACCATCCAATCCACCAAGCAACTCAAAACACGAGTGGATATCAACAGGAGAATATTGCAGAGCATTCTACTAGTTTTTTCTGGGGGCCACTACCCACATATTTTGCTGTATTCTATGAAAGCCCAGTCCTTACAAGTTATACCTCATTCTTAAGGTAACTAATTATTAATATTTATAATAATTAATTGTATCCTTAAAATACAGATTTTTTTGGTCAGGTCCTAGGCTGGTGCATGTGCCCTAAACATAAAACTATGAAAAAAACTATTAGATATTCTCTAATCAGCTGACTCAAACCCGGTGTCCACTGAATAAATCAACATACAACCATGATCACCGAGATCGTTTCTATGTTTTTACAGTCAGGAAGTTAGAATCATTTTGAAAACTCATGATTTCAATATTTCCTGCATATCTAATGGCTATTACTGGAAAATGTTATATTACATTTGCAGTGGAAAACAGTTCCTACATTTTTGGGATATCTATTAAGTTGTTGGGCTTATTGCATTAAAAGCTAAAATCTATTTTATGTTGTGGTTTATTATGTTTGTGGCCTGTTAGTGCATTGGCAGGTCTAACAGAGTATATAATAGATCTGTTACATGAAGAGTGAAAACTTTTTAACAAATGTGCTGCTTACAACTGCCCACTAATATTTCAAAAAAATCCATGAGAAAATATCTAAAGTCACTTTCATTTATGAATAATCAAATAAAATCTACTAAAACACTATAAATCAACCTTGACCCAGCAACCTCTGGAGAAAGCATCCACATTGAAACAAACTTGATGACTGTCACATGTTACAAAGCTGATGTTTGTGTGAGATGTATAGACCTTGTTGTGCACATGTAGTCTTCTTTGTCTTTCTTCAATAAGAATATCTAAAACTGCTTGATTACTATGCATTGAGCTGGGTTGGATATTATTTAGATTCTGCAAATACCAATGAGAAATCAAAACTTTCAAAACATGGCTGATGCTTGAGAGGTTTGACAGTTTTAAAAGAGAAAAAAACATTTATAGTGTATGTTATATAGTGGCCTGTGTGATAGTTTGTTTAATGTCTGTTTCTCTGGCTAAAGAATGAAATAAGACTGCTCACAGAGAAAAGAAGGCAGAAAGGGCCAGGAAATGTTTGCTCTTAAATTAGATGAATGATACTGAAATGACGCACCATAATCTCTTTAGTGACTTAGGCTGTGTCCGAAATGGCATATTAACGCACTACTCATACTAAGTGTGACGTCAAAATGAGTATGTAGTGCGTTCACATTAGATAGTATGAAAAGATTGAGTGTGTGAGAAATACCCGGATGTATACTACATCGGAAAAAATTTTTAAGTATGCGAGGTGGGCATACTAGTCACACTCAAACACCCCATAATGCATTGCGGCATGCATTATGACTGACCGGCATTCAGCTAAAAATCAGCCACTAGCAAACTTCCCGTTTTCAAAATAAACGCATCTTTTATTATCTCCTTTTTGTTCCTAAACACTTTTTTAAATTGGGCTCTTGTTTTGGAGCCAACCGGAAGTTTCTTCGATAGCATAATAGCGGCATAACGGAATGTCTGAAATGCTGAAATGAAATTTGTATCCGTGCGTTTTATGGCTCAAATGGCCACATTTTGGTATTCTACGTGGTGGCTTTCCCGCCTAAAATGCTCTCTGAGCTTTCAAATGTGTCGAATCAACAGAGATATTTGATAGCCTGGTGTGCTTCTGATTTTTGTCGTCGGAGGTTTGAAATGCATCATGGGAAACTTAGTAGTTTACTACAGTGTGAACGGTTGGCATTCTAATCATACTTATAGTATGTAGTATACAGTATATACAGTCATGGAAAAAATTATTAGACCACCCTTGTTTTCTTCAATTTCTTGTTCATTCGAATATCTGGTACCACTAAACGTATAATACAATGAACACAACAAAAAATGCAGCTGGTCACATAATACTTTATGTCCTATTTGACATTCTTAAGCTTAATTGATTCCCAGGGTATATAAGAGGCCATTTCATGTCACAAGCAGCACTGCACATGCAAAGGCCTAGAGTGGTTTCCTGCTTACATTCAAGCCGTAGCACAACTCAGAAGTTGTCAGCTCTCACATAATGCCTAAAACAAAAGAATTATGTGAAGCCACAAAGGCAGCCATCTTGGCACTGCTGGAAATTGGCATGAGTGAGAGACAGGTAGCGAAAAAACTGAAGATCTCCAAGACAGCCATTCATTACAACAGAAAACAAGCTGAACATGGCACTACCAAATTGCTACCTGGCTGTGGCAGGAAACGTCTTTCTACCCCACGAGATGACCGTGCACTCATCCGTTCCTGTGTCAGGAATCGTCGTCAGACCTCCAGGGACCTTAAAAATGAGTGGGCACTGTCGAGAAATGTGACTTGTTCAGCAAGGACAGTTCGAAACCGACTTGTTGAAGCTGGTTTGAAGTCACACAGAGCACGCAAGAAGCCCTTCATCAATGAAAGGCAGAGGAAGGCCCGGTTACTCTTTGCTCGAGACCACAAGGATTGGACTGTTGATGATTGGGCTAAGGTTCTCTTCAGTGATGAATCCAATTTTGAATTGATGCCCACTCCAGCCAACTTACTGGTTAGGAGGAAGCCTGGAGAAGCTTACAACCCAGACTGTCTTGCCCTACAGTAAAACATGGGGGTGGATCAGTCATGATCTGGGGTTGTTTCAGTCTGAGTGGAACAGGGCAAATGCAATTGTGTGAAGGCCGAATGAACCAGGTCATGTACAGGACTACCCTTGAAAACAGTCTTCTTCCATCAGCTGGAAAACTCTTTCCTGCCTCGAATGACTGGATTTTCCAACAAGACAATGCCCCTTGCCACACGGCAAGGTCAGTTAAAGCCTGGATGGAGAACCACAACATTAGCACCATGCCTTGGCCTGCTCAATCACCAGATCTTAATCCAATTGAAAACCTGTGGAAAATCATCAAACTCAAAATGGAGAACCACAAGCCCAAAAACAAAGAACATTTGTTTGAATTTGTCCAACAGGAATGGGCTGCTGTGACAGCAGAACAATGTCAGAAGCTGGTGGAGAGCATGCCAAGAAGCATGGCTGCAGTCATCAAAAACAATGGTTATGCAATCAAGTATTAACTCTTGTGTGTATCATGTGTTTAAAGCAAACAGAAAAGAAAACATGGAATGCTTAAAAGTAGTGTTTTTGGCGGTACAATGCCATAGCTATTGATGTAAGAATTTAAGTAATTTTGGTTATTATCAAGAAAACCATGGAAAATGAATAGTTCTTAGTTCTTAAATTAAACTCTCATGAGCTATTTTTGTTGTTATCATTATAATTGTCCAAAAGAATGTACCTTTAGTTGAGCCAGGCATTAAAATTAACAAGAAATTGAAGAAAACAAGGGTGGTCTAATAATTTTTTCCATGACTGTACACATGAGTTTGTAGTATGTAGTACGTTAGTATGCCATTTCGGACACAGCCTTACTTTAGTAGGTACCCGATTTGTTATGCAAAGTTGTTTATTTCAGGATCTGCTTCACTATGTGGCTAACCTCGCAGTGCAGTTGAATCTGACAGATTCAAAGTCTGTAATCAAACAGGTCCATCCTGAAATGCCTCTGAGACAACTCGCCTGAGTCTGCAGAGACATTGACCAATCAGCATCCTCTGATGAGACAGAGACAGGAGCTGTGAACGGGAAAACAACCAAAAATCTCTGCAAGCCTGTAAAAAATGGCTACTTATACAGAGACTAGCCTAGATGCTACATGCTTTAGTTGCAGATTTGTCAAGCTGGATGTCATTTCTTCATTAAATAAAAAACTAATGACAACAATGGAAACATTTCTCTCTCTGACAGGATTTAGCAAAATTTTGCTTCACAGATGGGCTCTCCAGTCACTGAATCACTGAACACTTTGAGCTTGACCGTGGATAAATAAGAGCTTCAGCCAGACCTCTCCCTCAAACGAGAGGAGAGAAAAATTCAAGATCCAATTTGGGCTTATCCAAAACTGAACACACTTGCTATTTTCTTCGCAGAAAAAAGCTCAACTTTTCATAGCTGTCCAAGAACATTTTGTTTAAAAAAACAAGTTCTCACATGGTGGTGACAGAATGAGGGTTTCTATCTTTCAGTGTTTATAACAATGCAGCCACTATTAAAATGGTTTCTATCACAGTAAAGATGGGGATTGATCATCTATTCTCATACAGCTTCAGATGGAGAGTAATGTCAGCAGCAGCGTTATCAGATTAACGGCAGACATTTAGAGGGAGACGATGCAATGAAACAGACTGCTCTAACTACATTAATGCTAAATCGAGTTTGTATTTTCATGTAGGTGGCCCTAAACAAACAGATGGTGGCATCTAGCAAGCATGGTGCTCAACACACACATACAAGCCTCACACACAAACATGCTCAAACACACTTGCCCTCAGATTTATTAAGCTTTGCTTCAGGCTACTTCCAGATGGAAAGGCTCTATTAACCGCATTACATGCTGCTTAATTGGCTTTGATGAATTTAACAGGAGCACACATGTGATCATGTTCACTTCCGATTTTCAGCCCAGTGAGCACGGATGTAAAATGGGAATGATGGCAGGGAAGTGGGTGGGTGGAGGTGAGCAGGGTTCAACAGTTCACCTTTCTTCACACTGGTTACAAAATTTTCCAGCCAAATTTAAGTATGTCTTTACTCCAATTTCCTCTATTTAGAGCATGTTATATTCATTTTCACACAATGTTTGTTAAGACATTATTATCCCACACGTTATGTGCTTTTGATAAACATATGTGTACAGGAATACCTTTTTAACAATATAAAACACCTCTGCTCTCACCCTCTCCACTGTGGCTCCCGAGTACATTCCAGTTCTGCGGGATATCCAGGTTGGCCATGGCCAGGGCCACGCGTCGATCCATGGCCCAGCGAGAGCTCTGCTGGCCTGGGTTGAAAAGGCTGCTCAGCTCTTTGTGATCTGTGGAGCTCAGGCAATGTCCGTGAATAACCAGGTGCTCTGCCAGCTCCTGAGAACAAAGCAGTCATGGATAAGAAACAATCTGTGATAACTTATGTGCAAAGCAAAAGCAGGGTGAGAGGATTTTAACCCTATAAATGCAAAGTCAAAGTCTTGAAGAGCTTTCCGGCTTTAGGTGAGTGGTAATCGTAGGATCGCTGACTAAATCTTACATTGATTTACTTTGAAAGGTGGATATTTTCTTCAAAACAGCACAAGGAATATGTGAATACCATCAAATTCACCATAGGAAATATAAAACCTGCTACATAAGATCACTACTGTGCATCTTCCATACCTGAGCATCATCTTGGACATACTCAAGTGAAGCCCCACCCACCCAGGTAAGGGGTGTGGTCTCAGAGCACATGTAGGCCTGGACAGAAACCATCTCAGCCAGGTTATGTCCTGAAAAGGCCAGCACAAAAAAAAACAAAAAACGATCAGACAGACATAGTGAAATCACCACCACATTAACAGCCCAAAAATGTAAAACACTGCAGTGTGTTTCCTACTCTGTAAAGCCAGAAATTAACTGCATGATTTTAACAAGACCCATATTTTTTTTTACTTTTTATTTGGTAGTTTTAAGAGTGTACACAGGATAAATCTTAATTATGTTGATCTAAATAACATTGGCATTACAGGTTAAATGTACAATTATACTTTACCGTGAAATAAAAGTATAGGGGTTCATACACAAACAAAAGTTAATCAAACAAGGACGATTTTTGTACAAGTTATACACCAGTTCAAATTCATAACTTAGGTAAATCCTCAACAAAAACAAACAAACAAACAAACAAAACACTGGACAAAGAAAAAAATATCAGAACAAAGAGTAACAAAAAACAAAACAAACAGAACAGTAATGGCAATATGGATCTTCTTTTTAATATTTCTGGATTTTTTTCCCCTCCATTTCAACCCATGTTTTCAAGTAGTATTATAGTTGCGTTATTTCATTTATCTTTTTCCATTGCAACTCAAAAAAATCACTGATATTTCTTATATTATGTGTAATTCTTTCCATGTTATATATTTATTTTATTGATTCATTCCATTTGCTTATTTGTGGTGGGTTTGGTTTTAACCAGTTTTTCGTTATCTGTTTGATTGCCGTTATTCTCAAGATTCTGTACAGATACTTGTCAGATTTGAGGGAGAGGGCCTTTGGGGGGGTTCCCAAGGGTAAGTTTTGGAGGCCTAAGGAAAGGTCACATTTAAAAATCTTTCCCATTTCCTCTTTAACATGACCCAAATTTTGAGTTGTACAACTGCCTCTGGAGTCAGGGAGGATGCCACTGTGCATCATGAGTCGTGCAGTGTACTTGGAGACCTGACAACAGATTACAGTCTGACCGCAGTCCAACTTGCAGCTCCAAACCAGTCAGATAGATTTCTGACATTTTCTGGTCGTACGACAGCATTCACTCTCCCAGTGATATAGTGCTCATCACTGCCCTGCGTCAATCACTCCTCTTTCCAGCCTCATAACGAAGCGTTTGATGCCAACAGCAGCTCGCATTGGTTGTGCCCATAACCAAGTAAGTGAAAGTAAATTTATTCCTTATGAATGTAAAGTTGATGCTCATTCGTGAAAGCCCCCGCTGACTGTGTCTGAG
This sequence comes from Scarus forsteni, assembly GCA_036419115.1. Lineage (NCBI taxonomy): Eukaryota > Metazoa > Chordata > Actinopteri > Labriformes > Labridae > Scarus > Scarus forsteni. The sequence continues at coordinate 22,905,711 of JAZDUH010000066.1, read as the reverse complement.
CAGGTTAGCCACTTACATCAACAAATCCAAAGCAACATGTTAACATGGTAAAATAAATGATTTTGGGTGACAAAAAAAGAAATAAGAATTTGCATAGTTTCATTTGGCTCCTCGTTCTGAGACTGGTGCATGTACTCTAAATATAAAGTTTATGAAAGGAATGTAACAGCCAGGGAAAAAGAGAGAGCACTGCTTTGACTCAATTTAACCCACTACATCCATACCTGTGGAATTTCTCTAATAAGATGATTTAATCCCAGTGTCGGCTGAATAATTAATAAACGTACAATAATGATCATTAAGATTGTTTTTATCTTTTAAAGTTGAAAGTCTCTATAATTTTTAGTTCTAATTATTTTTAAAGATTTTCTGCAGATTGAATAGCCATTTCTGGAAAATGTTAAGCTCCATTTGCAATGGGCAACAGTTATTACATTTGTTGGATTCGTTTATGTTTTGGGGATTACATTACATACATAACATTGATAAAAGCAATCTGTATTATGTTGTGTTTTTTATGTTTGTGGGCTGTTAGTTCTTTGACAAGCCTAAAAGAGCATTTAAAAGTCCTGTTACAAATAGAATAGAACATTTTAGCTAATGCACTGCTTTAAAATACCCTCTAATGTATCATAACTAGTAAATTAGACAAAACATCTACACTTACTTATCATTTATAAATAACTAAATGAGATCTATGATAAAACTGGCATTTATACAGGTTCTGATGCAGGGGTGAGAAGAATCCAAACAAAAACAATCACAAACAAGCTTACTTTTTTATAGCAAATAAGACAGCATGGTCATGCCTTCTATGACTTCTTCAGGCTGAAGTTTGCCTCTCAGCAACCAGAAATCAGAATTAAATAACCAGACCCTGAACGATGGACAAAAAACTGTCCAGTTGAATCACTGTCACATGAAAAGTCACAATAAATGTTGTTCAGGGAGTTCAGTGTGTTCACATTTCCTGGAATCTGTTTTTAAACAGCTCGGAAACCTCTTTAGAAATATGTTCAAATACAGGATGGTTACAGAGTTAAAGAGGCAGGGTAAATGAAAAGAGAACAACACTACCAAAGGTCTAAATATGGACTGTAGGCTTTTTCTATTAACGGCTGTGAAATCTTAATAAGAACACTTACTGAAAAAATAACTTTTATTTCTATTACTATACTTACTGAAAGTAATTTATTACAGTTATAAACTCTTTTAGCCAACACCACACAATGTGGTTGAATACTAACTGAAGGAATACAAAAGCTCTGTCCAATTTAATTTATTTCCTACATATCTTAGATTTCTATATTTCTTATTTATGTTGGTATATAATCCTTTTAGTCATACTATGTTTGTTGTATTTACTTGTGTTGTGTGTTGTCTTTAATACTTCTGCGATGATTTCTTTTTTAAACTGTATTATATCATGATACTAAAAGTTTCAAAAAGCTTTTTCCATTATAATTCTCTAAAACACACGATAGACAATTCAGCCAAACCACAAAAGCAAACACTTGCCAAAATTATGTCTGAAGTTCCCCAAGGCTCCATACTGGGACCTCTTTTGTTTAACATTTACATGGTTAAACTGGCTCATATTATAAATAAACAACAAAATAAGATACCGCAGCTATGCTGTCAACACACAGATTTATTTTTCTAATGTCACCAGGGGATCATGGTCCCACACAAACACTGGGTGAAGGCATAGAGGAGAAAACAAATGGATGTGCCATAATTTTGCCCCTGAAATCTGAGTGTAGTCTTGGACTCAAAGCTGCTTTGAAAATCACATAAGGACCACTACAAAATAGGCTTATTACTACCTGAAGAACATATCTAGGATTAAAGGAGGATGCAGATAATCCCAAACGCTTCAGCTTGAGCCCTCACTTGGACCAGAAGAGCTGGTCACATCACTGAAGTTCTTAAGTCTTCGCAATGCCTTGCTGTCCCTCAGAGGATATATTTAACAAAACACCTGTTAGTTTATCAAGCCCTGAATATTTTAGAGCCCAAATACATCAGTGACCTCCATTTACTGTATGAACATCCAGACCACTCAGGTCCTCTGGTACAGGTCCATCCTCTGTCACCTTAGTCAGAGCCAATCATGGAAAAACAGCTATTAGTTTTTATGAAAAACATATCTGAAACAACCTTTCAGAAAACTGTCTACTAAAACTCTCAAATCAAGGCTTAAGACCAATTTGTTAACAGCTGTCTTTGATAATTTATTGTTCTTCGGCTATTTTTTATAACAACAGTGTTCTGTTAGTTCAAAATTATTTAACTTTGAAATTAAACTTAATAAATCCCCTACAACTTGGCTCCTGTTTTAGCAACAATTCTTCTGTTCTTCATCTTTGTTTTAATTTTTTTGTTTTTGTGAAGATTTTCTTCTTTTGTGTTTGATTTGTTTTCTTTGTCATTGTGTTCTGATATTTAGGGTGAAGCACTTTAAATTTCCTTGTTGCAGAAAGGTTCTTTACAAATAAACTGGCCTGTTGGGACAGATATCATGAAGTAAACCAATCAAAGATGAAGTATATTCTCTTTTTCATTGCATGCATTTGAATCTTGTTTACACTTTAAAACAAACCCAAAAGATGTATTTCTTGTGTCTTTCCTCGGTCAGATGTGATCTAACAGTAAATCACAGTGAGGTACCCTGATCATCAAGGTCCTCAGCTGGCTGTCCTGGCATGGTTTTGTTTTGTTCTGTTTTTTTCACAAAGTGGTGAACCTCACCCATGTCTTGCTTGTGAATGACTGAGCCTTTCTGATACACTTACCTGTTTCTGATTAACCTGTTCACCTGAATGTTCCAAACAGGTGTTTTTGAGCTTTCCTCAACTTCCCCAGTCCTTTGTTACCCCTGTCCCAGCTTTTTTTGGAATGTGTGATAGGCATGAAATCCAAAATTAGTAAATAGTTGCAATAAAAAATAAGTTTATCAGTTTGAACTTTAATCGTCTTGTCTTTGTGGGGTATTCAATGAAATATAGACTGAATGGATTTCCAAATCATTGGATTCTGAGTTTTTGTACATTTTTCAGAACGTTCCAACTTCATTGGAATTGGGGTTTGTTTGGTCCTTAAGTGTAGATTTTTGTGGCGATGCTTGAATGTTTCTTCAGAGTTAGAAGAATTTTTCTGCTACCAGCTGCCTGTTTCTCTGTCTTTTTATCGATTAAGAAAGGCACTGGGTTCAATCAGTCGAGCTCCTATGGAGAGCTAACAAGCCTGCAGCACTGCCTGTTGTCTGTGTCAACCTACAAAGAGACTCAGTAATGTTGACATATTGTTTATGGAGCTGTTTCCCTCCTGAGAGGAAGCTGATAAGATTCTGCATCCTCCCAGACCATTTTCACAGACAGTCTATGCACAGTATTTATGTGTATTTTGTATGTGTGTGTGTGTGTTTGCATAGATTCAAAAAGTGATTAACAGTTCCTGAGTTTATCACAAGACAGGACTGGAAAAAGTGGGGTGCTCGGGATGTAGTTTAACATATGAGCATTGTCTACTAAACATGCAGCCCTTCTCTTCCAAAACAAAGAAATGGCCTCAGAAGACATGAGCTCATACATGTAACAGACAGACATATGTACCTACCAGGCACGATAAAGCAGAGCATGACATCACTCAGAGCCCGGGTGACATGAACCAGCGTGGATCCTTCCAAAACAACATAGACCTCTGTATCCTCTGGCATCGAGTCCAACCCCTCCAGCAGGGCAAATACCTTGGCCTGGCCCTAGGATAAAGAAATGTGAGAGAAAATAAAGATGGAAAATACTAGAGAGAAGAAAAGTATCTCTATTCATAAAGAAAAAGGGCTCATATTCTAAGTAAGACTCTATTCTGATGCAGAGCTCTACATTTCTGTAAAGCACACCAAATCCCTTGACGGCATTCCTTTTGAGGTTACAATAAAGCATCCCCCCTCCTCAATAAAAGCAGGAATGTTTTAGTGTCTACTGTGAAGACCTGCCCTGATCCTAACTGAGCAGAACACTTCAGACCTCTGATCTGAGGCAGCGCAGTCACACTGATATTTAGACTGATGGGTAGCTCATAAAAAAAGTCAGTGCAGGTCTGGTGTGGGTGTGACAGCACTTTGTGTGTCAGCTTCACTAGACTGTAAATCCTGACTCAAGAGGCCATGGCTGAAATGCTCAGAGTCTGGGGTCACTGATGGATCTTGTGTTAGGTGTTGTTGTTCGTAGGGACAGGTATTGCAGTTTATCTCAAGTTATGATGCAGTATCATAAATAACATTCCTAAACGAAGTAATATATTACAGTCCAATAAGCTATGATCAATCAATCCATCTTTCTTTGTATAGCGCCAATTCATATTACTTCAAAACACTTTACAATACAGCACAAACCTCTTCCTTTTATGGATACACCTATATGCATTGATACATACATAAAATATCCATACACATATATATACAACTAGAAAACTAGAAAAGCACTCATGGAGCGCAGACCTCTGCCAGCTCCACAGTCCTCACCAATAACTATTAGTCCAACCTTTATTTTATCTAAATATTTAGATTCCTTGACCATGAAAACATACCATTGGCAATTTGATTCGTCATGATATCTATTTTAGCTCAGTAGATATTCACGAAAATTGCATTTTTCGTAATGGCGGATCCAGACGGTGATCCGGATCCCTCCCAAAATCTAATAATGTGTTCCTTGTCCCAATAAAGACATTTACTGAAAATTTCATCAAATTCCGTCCATAGGTTTTTGAGTTATCGTGCTAACAAAGAAACAAACCAAAAAACAAACAGACGCTGGCAATAACAAAACCTCCTGGCAGAGGTAAAAAAAAAACTTCTGTTAAGCAGCAAGAAATCCTCAGTGTCGACCCCAGTCTCGTGATGAACAGTAAATCCATATGTTGCTGTTTTGGGTGTGCAGGGGAAGGACAAGTGGACTAAAATAAGAACTTAGTTAGTGACCGATCCATGGACCAATCATAGACCTGTCATCGTCAAATTTGTTTCTGCTAATAACAAATGTATCAGAGGTTAGCCTTTGAGATGCTACATCTCGTTTTCAGGAGGGTCCTCATGTCTGTAGGATTGTGGTGATAATTTTATAGAGGTATAATCAATGATAGTTTTACTGAAAAAATAATTTATGGTAGTGACAAACTCATGGGCAACAGACCACAAATGCGTCCCTTCCATATTTGTCTCCAGTAAGTATAAATGTGTTAAAGGTAGACCTCTTGAGATGTGACATCCCATTTTCAAGAGGGACATCAGGCCTATTAGGTGTTAAAGATAGTTACTATAGATGTATCAACCACTGATAGAAAGACCATGCTAAAGTCTACATTAACAGCTGGAATGATTATATGATATTTACTGTATGATACATAGGGATGGAAATTGATAAGATTTTATCAATATCGATGCTGTTAACGATCCTGCTAATCGATCCAATTCTTTAACGATTCCCTTATCGATTCCGGCAGATTTCCCATGTGAGCAAATGTTGGTCTGATTTTCGTGGCAACAATGTCAAACACATGTCACAGCATGTATAACTGCCTCTGCAAATTGCTGGTGTGTCCACTTACTTAAGGTTGTCTAGTAGGTGCAGTTAGGATTAAGCTACAATTCTGATGCTTCTGAACCCTGTCAGTGGAAGGAATTGATAAGGGAATTGATAAGCAAAAAGATTAATGATATCGATTCTTTGATGGAGATGTTAACGATTCTCAACTGGAATTGGTTTTCGATTCCCATCCCTAATGATACAACATGACATGATATGAGACATCATGATTCTTACAGGGGATGCAACAACAGACTTTGTCCACAGTTCAAAATGCGCCTTGTTCTTTTCATGTTTTGTGTTTTCATTTCATGCATTCATAAATAGAAGTTTCTATAACCACTAATTTGTGCATAAAATTCCATATTTGTGTTATATGATTCAAAAAAATAAAGCCACAAACTTTGTTTCATCTAAGATTCTGACAAACTGTAGGTAAAAGGACAATTGCAATATAAAATCTTGGAATAAACCTTACTAGAATAATTTTATATTTATCTGTATATTGGAAAACATGAGGTAACACCCTAAAATATTCTTGAAATATCCTGATTATTACAGTATTGCTGTATCCTGATATAATCAAAATCATTGATCGTGTATCAGGTCAGGTTTGGTGAAGTGCTGGTTGGCCATTTACTACTCCTGATAACTCGTCTGCACCACCAACAACATCAACACTACTTCATCTGCAGGTGTTTAAATGTACCCCATATACCCCTGCACTCCAAGGCACCAGAGGTGAGGGGTAACGTCCACTTGTTTATCTTGTTAATTTGTTTCTTAAAATCACCCTGATGATTTCAAACAGGATTTAAAGAGGAATGACAAATTCTGATCAGTGTGACTTGTGATACACACAAGATTCATACCCATTTTGAGCAGATAGGAGGATTTTTCCCAAAGCAGACGATATGTTATGGGTCTATTGTAGAGTGTGGAAAGCTTTTTTTAAAGCCCATATTGAAAAGGCATGACATCAAATGTTTAATTGCATTCTCCCTGCCAGGTCTGATGTATGCTTGTGCAACAGCAGCTGAATAAAATAAAACTATGAAACCACATTTTACTGAAACATTTAATATCTTGAGAGTTTCTGCATCACTAATACGGGCATATGATAACATGTGATGTGGTCTGGTATGAAACTGTGCAATATCACGTGGCTCATTATCAATATGATAATGCAGGATTTTATTAATAATTAAAACAGAAAATATACAATATATCACATTAAATGCAGGAGGATGCATCAGGCTGTAGATGTTCTGAGTTCATGACTAGCTGCTCTGTGACCATGAATTTTGATTTACTGTGCTGTTCTGTGCATGTAGTTATCTTCTTTATAACTTTATTAAATCTGTCGCTGCCTATCTTGACCTGCACGCTCTCATAAATAGGATGCTTAAACCCTTATACAATAAAATGATTACTGTCTGCCTTTCCATGAGCACTACGCTGAGAATAAACAGAGTTACAGGGGAATTTTTTTTTGGGGGGGGTATAGAAAATACAGTTCATATTTTACACGAATAATTTGATTACTATGTTACACAAGTCAGTATGAAAACACAATCATATGATGATATTTTGGTCAATCTTTTATTACGAGTCTGAAGATAATTGAGAAACTGAATCCTAGAAATGGAATATTTAATGATTTAGTTCAATAAACATGGGGACAACTCGCAACAAAAGCGTTGCCAGTAAACTTAAGTAGCTGTATGGTACACTAGGCGTTTTTCTTTGCTGCTGCAGCAGTTTTCCAGCGTCTTTTGAGCACGTGAACATTTTCACTTTGTCCACAGAGGGCCCAGAGTTTCAGCACTCATTTCTTCCACTATCAGCCAAAGCAGGCATAAATTAAGGTGAAAACAGGCAAGGAGACAGGTGTAGGGGATTATTGTTGCACTCAATGAGCCATCTGCAGTCTTTCTCTTATAATATTAAGCAGCACTCTGACTGGGAATGGAGAGAGCAGGAAAGAGTCCTTCCTTAAACTGCAGATAATGACCCACTTCAAGCACAGTGTGTGTGAGAAAAGCTGAGAGCTTTACGTTTGTTTAGGGACGGGAATTGAAAACCAATTCCAGTTGAGAATCAAGAACAACTCCTTCAAGAAATCAATACCAGTCTCTTTGCTTAACAATTCCCTGTTCAGTTCCTTCCATTTCATTCTGTATGCCTTGTTAATCAAAGACGAGCAGAGGCAGTCAGCAGAAACAATAAATAAGCCAAAAATCATGACTTGTTCAAAATTTTGGGTTCATTTTTTGACAAGACCCTAGCTGAATACCTTTCGATACGCAGAAACACCAGCAACCTGCAAAGCTAATATCTATGCACAACACTGAATATAAGGAGTGCCATGTGTTATCCATTGTTGCCATTGTTTCCCAACAGAAAATCAGCAGAGAATCATTAGAGAGTGAAGTCAATAATCAGAATCATTAAGAGAGACGGCAACAATAAAAACATATCAATTCCCATCTGTTCCAGTACGTCTAATTTTAGCCTTTATTGTGATTATTTGATTGGCTGCGTGTGTGTTGACGCAGACCCCCTCTTCATGCGCTCCCTGGGTTTCATTTCCTAAGGCATTTTTGGTGCAGCTGCACCTTGAGCAACACATCTCTGTGGGATCGGCCCCTGAGGCAGATTTTTTCATTTGTTTTGTTGTGGCGACCACCACCACATTTGTATCACCAGTTGCCCGGATTAGTGTCAAAGGTGTAAACCTCTTATTATTAGACTACATTTGAATCCTTACATTTTTTATCTGCTAACAAAAGAAATTTGTGTAAAAAAGTCCAGATAATTTGAATAAAAAAATGGTCTTGGTGAGGACCCCACCCCAGCCCCCAAATCTATTTCAATTGAAAAACTTCACTTTAACAGTACAGATGAGCATTTGAGCTTTTATTTCATTTTCCAAGCTTATTAAACTCCCAACATTCATTTTATGCTAAAACAGGTTATAAAATGATGAGTATCCGTTATATAACTACACAAGTATTAGAATTTCAAATGTAGTTTGTCAAAGTGTTAGGCTGAGGCTGGCTGCGTGCCACACATCCACCTGTACATTGTAAGAAATGAAACATCACCACCTCATTTTTAGTCTTGAAATCCTCTGTGGTGATGACAAAGCATTGAAGGTGCAAAAAGTACTAGATGTGCAAGGAGAATAAAACTATATGTGGAGATGTAAGCACACTGCTTTGCAAATGTGCATTGGACTACAGCAGTAGTGCGTTTACAGTTGTAAGCCTCCTCCAGAGCAACAGTGGGCATGAGTGCGTGTTTGTGGGTGGGGTATGAGGGGCGTTAGGACATGTTCACTGCACAACAGACTAGGGGAAAGAGCTGTGTCCTTGTCTTTCCTGTATACATCCTTTCAACATCTTCTTGTAGCTGTAATATCTAATTTCAATAAAACAGCTTTCACGGTCACTTGACTGCTTTTATTAAGTGGCTGCCGTCCACCAACACCTAAGATTTGTGGGAGAGCCTCTTGTGATATCAGTCTTTCCACCTGCAGCGGCTTCGACAGAGCAGATAGAACTGTGAGCACACAACATGTATACAAGTTATTTTAAGAAATGTACAAATGGCCGAGAAAGGCAGGAGTAGAGGAGACAGGCTGAAGGAAAAAAGCAAAAATAAAAAGTAAGAGGCCCGACTTGAAATTCAGCTGGCATCACAAAGAGTATGACTGTGTGAAAATGGTGCTTTATTTTCAGTACTTTCTCTCTCGCTTTCTTTCACTCATGAGAATCTATCTATTAGCCTTGCATCACCTCAAGCACTGACCTGATTTCTCACACTATAAAACAGAAAGGCTTTACTCCTTACTCCTCTAACTTTCTCAAATAGAAACAATACACGTAATCCTTCCTCCATGTGTCTCCGTCTCGCATAATCCCCCCTTTCAGCTCACTTATCCATTTCATTATCCTGAGACGGATATTCTTTGGCAGGGAGATCATCAGGTTTACATTCAGCTATACACGGCTTTTCCTTTGGCCTCATTAAAACTCCTCACCTGATCAGATGTTAAACACTCATGACAATACAGTATGGACACCATATCAAATACAGGATAAGGGATTCAGAGCAGGGGAAATGTGGAAAGGAACTGAATTGTCAGACAGTTGTTGGATATAGTGTCTCCATCTGCTTTTTGCAATATGCCTCAGTTTATTTTACCCTAGCAGCTGAGCATATGTGTTTTGGGGTGCACATCTCAACAGCTGTTGGTAGGTTCACTAAGTTGGTACAAACATCCTTGCTTCCCTGAAAGGGAAAATTAATAACACTTCCTCCCTCAACAAGTAGTTAAACATATCACATTTAATTTGCAGCCAGCTTATATGGTTATCACTCTTATCCAAAGTCTCACAAAGCTTTAAGATGCATAAAAATGTTCATTACATAGATACTTTTTGACACGTTGAGTCTTTAAATATTGCAATCTCTGTCAGTTTTTACTGAGAAAGCTAGTGGATTGGGATATACATACATATGTATATAGACATATATACATATACATATACAAATATATATATATATATATATATGTATACACACACAGACAGACAGACAGACAGACAGACAGACAGACAGACAGACAGACAGATAGATAGATAGATAGATAGATAGATAGATAGATAGATAGATAGATAGATAGATAGATAGATAGATAGATAGATAGATAGATAGATAGATAGATAGATAAAATATAAGTCTGTGTGTTATGAACTGATTGCCAATATACAAATAAAGATTGATTGATTGACAGACCTTGACTTGTTTATTTAATTATCTTCGATTGACAAAGCTTGGTTTCTCATGATAAGACTTGGATTTATGGCCAATAGATACTGTACTTTTTGCTTTATTAGACATTTATTTTTCTATGATTGTTAAAGCTATATTTAGTGCACAATCTGCTATGATGATGAAACACTTCCCCATAGTTAACAGAGCATATCTGATTCAGATTCTGGTAATGCACACGTTTTTTGAGATCTCCAGAAAACAATCAAAGCTTATAAAATATCACAGGCAACAAGAGGAAAGCACAACATGTATGCATGCATGTCCTCTCACAGTTTTTGTAAACATGCATTTGTAAACATGCCAGTTTTGTTCTTTAATCGTGTGTTTTGTTCCATCTGAGGTTCAAACTGCAGCATTTTTCATGAAATAAAATGATGTGGTTAAAATTATGAAAATCTGGGTCATAAATGCTCAGATACATAAAGAACCATTGGTGTAGAGCTGCAGAACTGGTTTTAAGACTATGTTAGCCCAAGGCACACTTTACACAAAGCCAGAATCTCAAGGCAGCCATAATTATAGCTATACAAGATTGAATGCATGTTACAGTATCACATCTATCTATTCCATATTTACTTTGACATACATGCCTGAAATATTAAAAAAGGCAAAACCCCCCCCCAAAAAACTAATTGGTTGTTTGCTATCTCATGGTTGTACAGAGTTCCAAAGCACACCAGTGTGCCCTGGTCCATTTGAGGACCACGGGTATAGACCATTAGTTCCTTATCAGGTATCTGGGCCCCCTAAAGATATCAAGGAGGCTGAAGGGGTATAGTCCTTTTCCCTCTTTCTTTGTGTTGTGTCATGGCATTGCAGTGTTGCAAGAGGGTACAGTACAGCGAGAGCTCCACATACACACACACAGTGCTGCTCTCTCCTGCTGGTCTCCTAACCCTGTCTCACCTCTATAGCACCCCCATTAATGCTTTTAAAGCTGTCACAAAGGGGGGATGATTTTGTTTCCAATTCTTCTTCATGACATTCATATGGATGGCAAAATGTTATAGTGCGTAACTTCCATGACTTCAATGTAAATAAGCAGTCTATCCCCTTAAGGTTACCAAATTTAGATTTGCACATACAACTAATGTAAAATGTTCATATCACAGATACTTAAACTAAAACACTTAGTTTACACTTACTGGATATTTTATCCAAAGGGTTGTAACAAAACTGCGGGCAAAGCACATGGGTTCTCAATCAAAAACTTTAAGTTAATGTACGTTTATTCAGATTGGAAGCTTTAACTTCTGACAGTGATGTATCACTTTTATTGCAAATGAAGGGGCTCAAAGTGAAGAGGGGATTGGGATAGAGGTTTGAAGATTGGGTGAGAGGAGGGGTACATCCTGAACCGGCTGCCAGCCAATTCCAGGGCCCCATAGAGAGATAAACAAGCATTCACACACTCGCTCACTCACACCTACAGGCAGTCAAGAGTGACCATCAAACCTATGAGAATGCAAACCCCACACACAAGGGCCCTAGCTGACAATTGGAGTTGAAACATCAACCTACTTGCTGTAAGGCACATGCACTAACCTGCTGCACCAACTGGCGGCCTCAATTAGCAACTTAAAAACAAGAAACTACACAGCAATGGGTTCCAATGATTTCTAGTGTTTGCTATATTTAATAACTAATTTTATCAGTGTCATACTTAATTCTCAAATCAGATTTTGTGACAACCCTTTAAAGAAAAATAGGTTGCATCAATAAAGTGATCATTGCACTGGTTGACTTTTGACTAGAGCAAGTACAAAACTAGGGTGTAGGTGTTTCATTACATGAAATAGGTAAATGTCCACATTCAGAGTTTGTTAACCTTTCAGTGACCTCAGGTAAAAGGAAAAAAGGATTAAAAACATGTCACTTAAGAAAAGATTTGATTGAATTACTAGTTTAAGAGTGATGCTGTGCCCTTTTGATCTTCAGTGACGCATTAGATCCTAAAGTGAAACTAATAAAAGCCTATTTGACAGCAATCCTGCCCTGTTTGACTTCAGCTTAACCTCACATACAACAAATTCATTCAAAGGTTCAACACCGCCAGAGACATCACAAATCAAACTGATTGCAAATGAGTGTCTTTCCAACTCTGAGTTCATAAAATGCAAATAAAAAACACCAGTGAATGAACCACACAGTTACTGATTTACTAGTTACATACACAACTGCCAGGCTGATGAATAAGGTTGTTTTCAGCACAGAAACTATGATTCAGTGTTCAAATAATCAGAAGAACTGTGAGATGTTTTATTTAAACACTAATACTGTTTGATCAAAGTTAAAGGCATGCTTCTCCTTTCATCACAGCGCCCTGCCTGACCCCTTTGCTGAATCTGACGTCTTGTTCGGGAAAAAAAACGCACAATTTTGCTGAGCATGATTGAATTACATGTTCTGCGCTGATGCATAAATAGAAAACAATTAAATCCTTTCAGATACAGACCAACAGCTGATTCAGTTTCTATGAAAATAATAGTCTGGTCATGAGCACAAAACCTCCGCACAGACTTTCAGTTCATATAAATGTGGCTGCTGATCTCTCCCTGCTTTCTTAACTCAATTTGTGGAGATTTTCCAGAGGGAACACAAACTCTTGAGATTAATAAGAGAGGCTGGTCTCGAACATGATGGCAAACTGGAGCTCATACTCACATACAGAGGCACTTTCCTCCTGCTCAGCTCCATCTGTGCAGCAACTGCGGGAAAAGACAGACAACAAACAGCCATTAAACAGATACAAGGTGGTAAAATTAAGAGAGAAGCACATGTGGATTCCTCATTTCTCCAAAGATTAGAGATTGTGAAACTGTTTTGGGTAAAAAAAAAAGCATATTATCTCTTGGCCTTTCAAGTTAAATATTGTTATCAACCAATACTGACATTTTTGCCAGTATGTACAGACAATTTTATTGTTAAATGTTTTGTTTTGTAGCGGTTCCCTACACAATAGTCTGTCAATTTGAAAGCAACAAGTTAATTTTCATAAATTAAAGACTTTCTGTTGCTGATGAGAAATATCAGCAATAATGAGTTCAGAAATATCTGCGTATTGGATATTGGTAAAAACAAATATCATGCATCCCTAATAAAAAATTACATTTATTTTTACATTAATTAACAAGACCAATTAGAGGAGGGTATATAGAGCTTTAATAATGTCAGCAAATATTGGCAAAAAAAATTGATGTATCTGCGAATAACAATGATTAGCTTCTGAAGAAATAATCGAGTATTGTTATACATCCCTCACAGTTTTTTAAAAGTCCATGGGCACAGAAAACTTTGGTTTTTGAACTTGTTGCTTTCAGACAGTAAAATGCAAAATAAAGTATCCTTAAATTAGAGCACATAATTAAAATTAAGTAAGGAACCACATGCACCACCTATCTGATTTCTGCAAATACCCTAATCTGTGCATCCCTAGAACAGATCTGCTCATTGCTGTTGGGCTGCTGTAGTCGTAAATTATTTTATATTAAAATAATACAAACAGAATAATTCTGATTTTAACATCACAGCATCTTTCCTTCATTCAGCAGAGTTTTATATTGGCCTATGTAGCTGCTGAATAAACGCCAGCTGTCTTTTTACCATTATAACAGGGCTGACATAGAAGCAAACAGTCTTTTTACACATTTATTTGACTCCCATGTTCCGTAAGTCCACAGCTAATAGAGAGGCGTCCAAACACTGGTGCACCTACCTCCTCCACAGGAGCTCAAACTCCGGCTGAAGACACCTGGCACAGCTCCTGGTTGTCGCAGAGATGGGGAGCTCTAACTCGGACTCATCCTCGCTTTGCTAACTGCTAACTGAAGTGTCGCAGTTTGAGCCACAAGTTCAGAAATGGCGTTCAGTCCGGGAGGCTGCCGCTCGTCTCCAGTGCGAGCTGCAACCCCACTGACACAGCAGCATCCTCTCCGACTGATGTTCTGCCTCCATGCAAATTCAACCCTGGACCTCAAGTCAGCGGAGTCTTTGGTTACAGCGACCTCAGGTGGAGGGCGAGGGAAGGGGACACACGCACGAACAGGCCATGGCCCTGATACATCACCTGTACAGGTTAGCTCACCTGCTTCAAGCAGAGCAGAGGGGTTTGTTGGCATGCCATAATCCAGAACAGGAGTGGCACAAGAAGACTTTGGTGACCTCTAAAAGTGCAAAACAATGTTTATTTACGCACTGGAAACAATATAAACTCTACCAAGAAACTGAATGGATGGAATTCTAATCAATTAAGTTTTTTTTTCTTTTTTTTTAATATATGGAATTTCCTGACTTGCTTGATTTTTTTTAATTATTACTGCTCAAACGCTGCAAAATTATTTGTGCTATTCAGCCATGCTGTCTAAATTAGACAATAAAATGCTCAATTCCTGCACTCTCAATACTGCTCATACAATTTAGCCATATTTTGTAATATGGGTGGAACTGTCATTTGGCCCTTTGTTATCAGCTATTTAAAATGTTCCCATCATGTTTGTATCCCTATAACAGCTAATTTATCTCACACTTCTAATAATAGAGGTGTCAACCAAACAATACAATGCATGAAAACAGAAGGGCATTAATATTAAACATGTTTACATAATACATTTATCATTAATGAATTTATTTATGTTTGATGTACTTTGTAGACAGTTTCATGTATCCATGTCTGTTTCTAAATTACCTTTAGGTTTATAAATAATGCCAAATACATTAAGTATGGAGTAATGCAACATTAATATATACATTTATTAATGTCGAATGTAACAATAATGCAAAAAAATCGCAACAAAGTGTCAAGAGCTTGTTTATATGCAATTTCGTAATATAACTCATAATATCAGAGTAATTTTGACAGCTCTCCATTTCTTTTGAATGAAAATAAAACAGCTCATTCAGTATCTGTGCTTCTCAAAGACCAAGAGCATAAATTACTTCTGTTCACACACTACAGCTGCTTTTAGCTAACTAGGGAAGAGAACTTATTTGGTATGAACTTATGAAAACGACCCTGCCTAATTACTGTTTTTAAGACATCAGGACACCATCACTCTGAGTCATTTCCATTATTACAAAGATTTATTCTTATCTGCTTATAAAACATTTGTCATTGCCAAATATATGAAAACACAAAGCAGACATTCAAACACACGGACACACAATCATCTCACATTAACAACTGTAAGTAATTACAAGACTTCCAGTAAAAGCAGCCCTTGCTTTTCATTCACACATGTTTTTCATACATTAAAATTTTCTCTTTGTTGAGTTTCTATCCACACCAGACAGAGACGATGGGTTTTTCAGTCTCTTAAAACCTGCAGAAAAATGTTTCTGCTGCAGATGCGCAGCCTGTCATGTCAGAAAATGTATCAAAAAGGAGGCTTAAGAGCTCTACATGCACTCTTAACCAGTCTAAAGAAGTTCATTCCCCCCTCTGAGAGTCTCAGGAGGCCTGCAGTTGTGGTCTGGAGGTGCTTGCTTCTCCCTGATTGAGGCCATTTGACCTGCTGGCACCAGAGCAAGGCACCTCTTTCCTGGGGAGGGAGGAAGCAAACATCGTGTCCAACATGCCCAGCACCTCCAGGAGTTCCTGCTGATACTCTATCTCTCGCTCCAGCAGCTCCTGAAGACGCAGCAGCTGCCGGTCGACCACTGGTGATTGTCCGATTACTGACTGATAGATGTCCAAGATCGTATCAGCTGCTGTTATGAGGACTGGAGCAAACCTTGGGTCCACCAAGTTCCTGGAGAGAAGATGTAGATAAAAGTATTTATTCATTCAATTATTTGACATAATGGGAGCATCTTCAGTGGACTAGATGACCAATTACATGGACCTAAAAGCCTGTCTTCCTCTGCATCTTACCCAATGAGGAAGTTGAGTAGCTGAGAGAGTCCTTGTTCATCTCTTCCAGCCAGAGCATTTTTTAATGTTCCTCTTCGATCTAGCTCCTTTATGACAGCTACTGGGATCTCTGGCTTCTTGAGTCTCGTCCATGACTATGAACATTAAATATGTAAATTAATGCAACAAGAAGGAAACATATCACTGCTTTCTTGGAAATTAAAAAGAAAAACTAAAATCAAAAAGGAACCTTGCCCAAACCATTTTGATATCATGCTATATTTAAAATCTTACCTCCAGAGCCGTATCCAGAGCCTTTGTCACATTAAATTTCTTGAGATGTTTGTCATATTTTGCTAAATGCTCTCTTACTGGTTTACTGACGAGATAATCATCCTGAAATAAAACATGGAAAAACAAAGACTTTCATGAACAAAAGCAAAAAAAGAAACAAGTGAAAAGTTAATAGAATAATAATCACATAATAATAATAATAATAATCACACAAAACCCATACCTATCTCTGACTGATGACTATAGTCACTGAATGTCACAACTCAACTTCATTTATAAAGCACTTTAAAAACAACCACAGCCGAAACAAAGTGCTGTACATGCAGAAAATAATGTAGACATGAAACAACTTAAAACAATGGATAAAATAAAGCAGGTATAAACACTAAAATTATTGTTTCATTGTTTTAAAAATGAGAATAATGAAATAAAAACTTGCCTGTTTAGGGACGTAGTTCTTGCCCTTTACAAAGACTCGATATGTGGGTCGTCGCCTCCGTTGGCCAGAGGTTTCCTTTGACTCCTCCGGACTTTTCCTGTGCTTTATACTCAGAATGCTGTTGGTCATACCCACTACGATGGACTCATCATCCGGCTGAGGGAAACACATTTGAACCGTTTCTTTAGTTTTAAGAGTTAAGACTGTTCTAACATTTCAACCTTTACTTTGCCAGGTCAGTCTCAACAAGCATCATTCACCAAACACTCTTTTGAAGATTTCTTTTTAAACTCGCATGCATTACAAGAAGAAATTGTCTTTTATAGTCTTAACATTAATATTTTTAACCGTGTTTTGTTAGTAGTAAAAAACAAACCTCAGATCACCAACCTCTTGCAGATACACTATATTGCCAGAAGTATTCGCTCACCTGCCTTGACTCACATATGAACTTAAGTGACACCCCATTCCTAATCCGTAGGGTTCAATATGACGACGGTCCACCCTTTTCAGCTGTAACAGCTTCAACTCTTCTGGGAAGGCTGTCCACAAGGTTTAGGAGTGTTTATGGGAAATTTTGACCATTCTTCCAGAAGAGCATTTGTGAGGTCACACACTGATGTTGGACAAGAAGGCCTGGCCCTCATTCTCCGCTCTAATTCATCCCAAAGGTGTTCTATTGGGTTGAGGTCAGGACTCTGTGCAGGCCAGTCAAGTTCATCCACACTAGACTGTCCTCCATGTCTTTATGGCCCTGCTTTGTGCACTGGTGCACAGTCATGTTGGAAGAGGAAGGGGCCAGCTCCAAACTGTTCCCACAAAGTTGGGAGCATGGAGTTGTCCAAAATATCTTGGTGTGCTGAAGCATTCAGATTTCCTTTGACTGGAACTAAGGGGCCAAGCCCAGCTCCTGAAAAACACCCCCACACCATAATCCCCCTCCACCAAAATTTACAATTGGCCCAATGCAGTCCCACAAGTGTCGTTCTCCTGGTGACCGCCAAACCCAGAGTGGTCCATCAGATTATCAGATGGAGAAGTGTGATTGGTCACTCCAGAGAACGCGTCTCCACTGCTCTAGAGTCCAGTGGCGGCATGCTTTGCACCACTGCATTCGACGCTTTGCATTTCACTTGGTGATGTGAGGCTTGGATGCAGCTGCTCGCCCATAGAAACTCATCCATGAAGCTCTCTGCACTGTTCTTGAGCTAATCTGAAGGCCACATGAAGTTTGGAGGTCTGTAGCGATTGACTCTGCAGAAAGTTGGCGACCTCTTCTCACGATGTAGAGAGCAGCATCCGCTGACCCCGCTCAGTCAGTTTACGTGGCATACCACTTCATGGCTGAGTTGCTGTCATTCCCAAACACTTCCACGTCCTTATAATCCAGCTGACAGATGACTGTGGAATATTTAGGAGCAAGGAAATTTCACGACTGGATTTGTTGCACAGGTGGCATCCTATCACAGTTCCATGCTGGAGTTCATAGAGCTCCTGAAAGCGACCCATTATTCCACAAATGTTTGTAAAAGCAGTCTACATGCCGAGGTGCTTAATTTTATACACCTGTGGCCATGGAAAGGACTGGAACACCTGATTCTGATTATTTGGATGGGTGAGCGAACACTTTTGGCAATATAGTGTACATAAGTGCTGAGATAATAGGATAAAACCCTATTTTTGCACTTGTGAGCATTTTAAAATCCGATTTCAAGAAATATCACAAAACGTTATTTCATTCTGTGTAAATATCAACACTTCATCACTGTAGAGCTTCTATATTACTAATAAAATGCAAGAACACATGAGGACTGGTTGTTAGTTCAGAAACTCACAACCACGACCTTTTGAGACACTTTCATCTTTTACTTCATCACGTCCAAACATACACTTCTTCTACGTTGCCCTTACAGGTAACCATAACACTTCCTACCTAGAGGTGCACCCCCTTTTGCTTATAAACAGAACAGGACTGAATACTTAACACTGGTAACATGCGATCAAAGGTATTCCAGTCCTGCAGTGTTTTATCTTAATAGTAAACTGTTAAAATATAAATGAAATTGAAACTATGTGGGAATTTCTTTTCACCAAACTCACATTAAAAACAATACAAACATTTCTCTATATGAATAATTTAAATGTGATTAATGATTAATACAACAGCCTTAGCATTTAAAATAAAGACAAGTCTTCATTATATGTATATGAAACAAAGGGGAAAGTGACTGGTGTCTTGTGTGTTAACAGTTATTGCTCCCATAAATGAACTTTTTTTTTCTTTTTATCTGGAGTGTGTACTTTTAAGATTAGAGCACCATTTATACATCCATCCATCCATTAATG
Organism: Scarus forsteni; assembly: GCA_036419115.1. Lineage (NCBI taxonomy): Eukaryota > Metazoa > Chordata > Actinopteri > Labriformes > Labridae > Scarus > Scarus forsteni. Next base: position 22,886,354 of record JAZDUH010000066.1, on the reverse strand, counting down.
AAATTGTAAATATTTTAATATTATTTCACTAAATAAACCTGTTTTGGTTTAAGATCAAGCTACAAGCAGCACTAGATCCACTTTAAATAATGAGGAATTTATAACTTTTTTCTATTTCTCCATTTAATCTCCAGCAACTACTTTGTGTGTGTGTGTGCATGAGTGTGTGCTAACTGTGAATGGCCCAGCAGCCTCATGCTCTTACATGGGCAATAAAGACTAATTAGGAAAGGACAGGTTTTCAGCCAATAAGGACATGGCATTCATGTATCTAGAACACAAGTGGGAAGAAATTAGCAGTTTACGAAATTGTCAGTATTTGATGCTTTTACCCTTAGGGAGTTTTAAGAGAGTAAAATGTTAGTCTGCAGAGGGATTTACAAAATAAAATCCAACAACTTCAAAACCTCTGTTTGTTTCATGTAGATGTTTTGGCACAGATATAAAAATAGCTGCCACATCACTGTATAACTGTGTTTAGGTGGTGTATTAAGAAAAGATCAAAAATCAATTCAAGCAAAATATAACATAAAAACAGCTTTTTTCTAAATAAAGGGTTCCTCTTCATTTCTTTTGAACTTCCCTCCACATAAGTTGTTATTAAACTCAAATGAGGACAAACAGTTGAATTCTTTCTTACTGATAGAGCCAGACTCAGGATGGAGGCAGCGTAGTCAAAGTTATGGACCACTTTGTAGTTGGTTGTGTTGTACACCTTCACATGCCTGAAACACAAACACAAGCACTGCATTTCTTCTGACAAAGATGCTCATAATCATACATCCATTAGGACAGAAAGAGCAGCTTTATTAAAGTTTAAAAAAGGGTATTGTTAGCTGTCTATGTTAGATCTTCATCTAGGTCAAACATCAATTCTCCTACCTGTCAAGAGAGGCTGACAGAAGTCTCTGTCCGTTGCTGCTAAGAGACAAAGACGTGACGGTTTTGTGATGGTTCTTTAGAGACACAAGAGGCTGGCCTCCTTTCAGCAGATCCCACACTTTGACAAAGCGACCACCTGAAGAGAGGAATACAGAAATGTTTCAATGACCTGGATAGACACTGAAAAACAAAAGTCTGCATATAACTGCAGGCAGACAACTAGGAAACTAAGCTAGAACTATCACAGGCTGTTTGTGCCCCGATGAGAAGACATTTAAGGTTGGTTTTAACATTAAGCTCTTACTTTGTCTGTTTCTTGTGTGTTAAAACCGATCAAAATCTGAACATTTCCTTTGTATTGGTCTATGAAGAATCAAAACAGCCCATTAATATTCTCTGATTTTTACTTGTTCTGTTTTGTAACTCTAACGGTTTGCAGCAGTAAAACTGGGGTTGTTTTAGGGGAGGCTATTGAGATATATTCATGTAGTTTTTAATTTCTACACTGGTAGAAGACAACTAGCCCTTTTCTAGAAACATGAAACAAATAAACTGAATGAATTTCAGATCAAAATACTCCAGCATTTGAATTGTCTGTAAAACATAATTTCATACTCCAACTACCTGCAGAGACGAGAAGTCCCTCTGAAGGATAGAGAAGCAGACTCTCCACTGGTTGGCCATGGTCCATCGTCATCACACTCTTCTCCGCTCTGGCGTCAAACAGTTTCACTGTGTGGTCGTAAGATCCTTGAGAGAAAAATGTGATTTCAGTGAGACACTTGCAGACTACGGTAAATTTCCCCATCCTTACTTCAGCAGAGTTATTACTAATTGTCCATTCAATCATGGCAAAATGGTAGATTCAAAGAGTGTCAATATTTATCAGTAATTCTAGGATGCAATAAACACTGGTGCTAAACAAACAGATAAGGTATAATTATGACATCTGTCTCACCTGTGATAAAGAGATCTCTGTTGAGTTTGCTCGTCACACCACAGCGGATGTAATCCGTGTGTTCTTGGTATCTATTAAGCTCCACTGCATTTGGGATGTCCCAAAGTCTGCATGAATAGTCATCTGAACCCGTGAGGATCTGGTAACGGTCTGAGGTAAAGTCCGTCACATGAACAGCCCTGAGAGGGACGAAAATCACAGAAAAAAACTGAATCAGTTCGATGCAAAAACAGGATGTTTATAAGTCAGTATGATGATGTGAGCAGCAGGAGCTTAGGGTAAAAAGGGGGGGGGGGGGGGGGTCATCTAATCAAAGAATCTACAGCTGGATTCCCTCTCCAGAGGTCCACATTTTCATGCAATTTAAAACTGACCTCTCTATGTGTTGTCATGAGTGTGGTTATTACATATGGTGATTGAGAGAAAAAATATATAGCTGCTGTGTCAAAAGCATTCATGGGGTGTAAGAAAGGCAACATGTATAGACGTTTGCAGTATATTTTTCTCTTAATATGCATTACTTTGAATGTTTTGGTGTTTGCTGGTGTCATGCAAGTCCAAGTAACATTTGCAATGTTTATTTCAACACTGATAAAGGAAAGTGGATTTGTCCTTTAGAGCACTTAACTTTTTAATTAACAATGGCATTCTTTCTCTCAAATGAACTTGGTCACTTATGTTTCTAACCCCTTGAGCACATTAACAGAAACCAGTTGCTCCTCTCACTTTGTACCCTGCACAACTAGGCTGCAGTAGTGTTTGTGTTCTTTGAGGGGAAAGAACAGATGAGTGGTTCCTCTTCACTTAACAGTGGACTTGTAAGAATATAAATTTCTTGTTCAATGACTTTTAAAATCTAAGTTCGTCCAAACCAGTAATTCAACACAATTAAAGATTTCACTCAACTTAAAATAAGACCACTTTATCACTGCTTTGTTTGCAATATCTACATGTAAGTAAGAGTAGGGCTGCTTGATTTAAGGAAAAAATGTGCACTTACATTTGTTTCATTAGATGCTGAGATCATAATTTGTAAATGCAATAGTTTCACAAAGCCCCTTGTTAATTTTACAACAGCTAGTAAACACATCTGAGGGGTAGTCAATTTCCTATGAAAGAGTTGCAAGTTGTCAGAGTTCTTGAGATCATCATAAACTCAGTCGATGGATCACTCAGGAAATCATCATTCAACAATCTCATTTCAATTAAAAATAACTTAATAAGACTCCAGTAAAAAAACTGGCTGCACCCCAGGATAAAGTAAGTATTGGTTAATCGTCTGAAGATGGCAGAAATCACTCCAAATTTTAAAGATCCTTCTGCTAAAATAGCAGGGGTTTAAGCATTCAAGGTAGACATTCTTCATGTAAGAGTTTAACATCTACACATATAACAGACAGTTAAACATGGGATACATACTTTGTGTGCCCTTTAAACATCCTGAGTGCCACCTTTCCACTGACATCAAACAGCCGTACGACAGAGTCCTCGCATCCCGCCACAAGCAGCTGCCCATCTGATCTGAACCTTCCGCAGTATGCAGTGTCCTTAAACCGTGTGAACGCCTTCACAGGCTCTTGGGAAAGTGGCCCATACACATGGATCTGTAGAGTAACCAGTGTTTAACAATTAACTTTCAATATTTAAAGGAAAGACAAAAGCAAAAGTCATTACTGAGTATTTTTCTAGTTTATAAAAACAGGAGAACATACTCTTGTGAATGCTGTCACTGCAAAGTTATGTGGGGCCACAGGAGAGAAGTCGATATTTGTGATTGCACCAAACTCTTTAATTTGAACAGGAGCCTAGAAAGAAAATAAACATGACATAGCGTTAAGAAACGTACATGGAAAGGAGGGTGCCATTTGCTGTATTTAAAATATGCCTCACCTTGTAGTTTTTCCAATATAGTGTGTCCTGTGTAACCTTTTCTCCAAGTTTAGGATAAACTTGAATTTTTGTGGGTTTAAATGAAGCCATTTTGGCCGAACAAAACACTGCTAACCTAGAAGCAAACAGAAATACAAGCATGTTTTAATGAGAACAGAGAGGGCGGCAGAAATGCTACGTTATGCTAGTTAAAGTGATGGGATTATTTCATTTGTTTGCAATTCATACTTGTATAGATTGGTGGAGCATCTTAATTAGGGTGAAAAAAGCACATTTTTTTTATTTGATATTGACATAATTTCTAAAAGCAATAATTTGACACTTGTTGATGTTACAACAGCTAATGAACATATGAGAGGTCCAGTCTATTTCCTATGATAGTTTTTCTAATCATTGTCTTTACCAACAATGGGCATATAGAGGGAAACATATTCCACAACACAGACCACAAATTTACGTTCATACAGCACTGAAAGTGACATCACGTCTCAATCAGCGTCGCCTTTTGTAGTGCGCTTTTACTACATCGGACCACAACTTTTGTATATGAATGTATAACCCTAAACACATTGCTAAAACAAATCAAATGTTCCTAATACTATCCCAAAGGCCCCAACTGCACGGTGACATCTTGGGCAAATAACAAACAGCGTATATATTTAGCAGCGTGGTCTCTGCCTTACGCTACAGCTCAAACTAAGTTAGCATGAAGCTATCTAGTCGGCTAGCATTTTCTACTATCTATAGCATTTCGAAAAACTTACTTTAATGTGAAAACAGTCCAGAGTTATATGTTAGTTTCCGAGATGAAATGTGTTCAAATACTGAACGATAAAGACAAATACGAGTTGAATAGACCAAAAGTTTGGCATTTTAAATAGTTATCACGTTGCCTCTCTGCTTACAGGAGGACGCCATGATTGCGGTCGTGACGACTTCCGGTTCGACACAAATCGCGCTTCCTTTTAAGATATTGTTATGTGGAATAAGCATATAAACATTTATCTGATGAAAGATGGTGACGATGCATTGGGATTTTTTTTTGTTTTGAATAAGCTACAATTTCCAAATGCATTTATACCTTTAAATAAGCGACTGCGTACTTAAAGTGTGATTTTTTTTTCAGATAATTCTTTAATTTACTTATTTCCTTTTGTTTTCTTCAGTGTCTTTATGTTAAATACTGATTTATTTAACTCAGAAAAGTGGTACTTACAAACAGCAAGGGTTAATCGTCGCTGAATGTAGTCATATAAATTAAGCGTTACAATCTAAGTTTGTATAAAAATGTTTATTTTCTGTGCATATCCCAAAGGTTTTAGATTGTCAGTTGAACATTATAAATTGGAACAATGCAAATAATAAAAATGATCATATCTACAGCTACATCCGCCAATTTATCGACGTAAGTGCGTCACTTCCGGCCTTCACTCCTTTCCTCGAGCTTCTGTCTGCCGTGTGATCCGCGTGTTTACACACTCCCAGGTCAGTTCAAGTCTATATGGCCTTATAAGCTCTCTCGTTGTCGGGTAAATTTGAGTTCGCACACACACGAACCCTTTGCCTCACTTTCGGGATTGAAAAAGAGGCTGTTAGAAAGAAAGAATCCTCGGTTTGACGGGGCCCGAGTTAGCTGTTTAGCTGTACCTGCTAACTAGTGTTCAGTTGACATAATGAAAGCTCACGGGGAGGTACTGGCCCCTTTGGGCGGACAAGGCTGAAGCTGAGCTCAAAGCTCAAGCAAAGCCCTGGGTCAAGTTTGGGACTACCCTCTGAAGACGTAACCATTTTTCACAGGAAAGCAGTTTGAATTAGTCAGTAGCCCACGTTTAGCACCTGTGTAAGATCATGCGGAGTTGAGGTGGAGGCTGAAGTGTGCAGCTATTTTGGACTTCATGCAGCTGTGCATTCCCGTTACTGTGCTGCTACACGAAATGGGGATTTTAGAAACGTCTGGTATTTCACCGTGATTAATGTCTGTCTGTTCTCTATCAGCGTGTCTGAAAGTGTTTCATGTCTGAATATTATCTATCAAGAGCTATCATTTCAAGATTAAATTATTTTGTCTGTTTTAACATTTCTAAAAGAGTGTCAATGCATTTCAGTGCCTTTTTGATTGCTTGGTACATAGTCATAAAATTTTGATAATTATTTACAAGTTAATTAAATTTCTCTGTTTACAACTTGGTAAAACAAGAAACCATTAGCTTTACTTTGAGTGTATTAACCTCCCTAGTAAAAAAAAACAGTTTTAAAGCAGAGATTAATTGGGCACCAGTTTTCTTATATTCTTTAAAGGCCTAAAAGTTCATATTAACATAAAATCATTTTAGCAGCAGTAAAGCTAAAACAAAAGGTAACAAATTTACACGTGTGTGTACATGCAGGAATCTGACAATACAGTACATATTGTTCATAATAGGGATTCATATGATGTTATAGATGGCAATATTTATTATATCTTTTTACTATAATATAACTCTAGTGATATGTGTTATGATGTTTTAATGGAATCTCCTGAATATTTCTGTATTTTTATGTGCATTGCTTGCAGTTTTGAAAGTGAATCCTCCATCAGCAGCTCCATGACTTTAACCTGGAGGTCATTGATTTCCACTGCTGAGCATTCAGAGTTGTCTCAGCCAGGACCATTTTTGAGGATGCTAAGTCAGTCAATCAATCTTTACTTGTAAAGTGTCATTTTATATTAAGTGGTATCTGCTTGCACTTTACAATATAGCAGGCCAAACTCGTACTCTTTGTTTTATAAGTAAACCTGTTATATGCTCATACACACATATATTTATAATACAAATATGCACATACATATACATCCAAACCCAGCATGAATCTGCCGTGAGCACAGCACTGGGCCAACCCACAGTGGAGAGCATCTGCTGGAGGCTTACAGTAACAGTGGCAAGGAGAAACCTGTTTAGCATTCGGTGATCTTCATTTGAGTCGGTCTAGTGTTGCACAGCATTCCAAAAGCTATGTTAGCTTTTAAAGGTAATGACATATCCATGGACCAATCATAACTCTGTCCGTATTTCACTAATATCATTAACAGCTATAATGATTACAATAGTGGACTGATGTTGATTAATATAGCGGCTTCTGATTGAACTGTGATTAAATTGGATTTAACTGATCTATTAATTAGATGTGATGTTAAATTGTTTCTGTTGATGGTTATAGAATGAAGCACTTTGCTGTTTGCTGATTTTTTTGACAATGAAAAGAAAACTTAAAAAGACATTAAAACTCAGCTAAATGTCCTCCCATGAAGTTGTCACTCTGTTCCAAAACACAGCTGTATTTGATAATGTTGTTTAATCTGTAGCTTGTACATTTTACATGCAGGAAATACACAAACTCTGGATCCACCTTGTCAGTTTTCAGTCGGTCGACTGCTGGGGAAATACAATGGACTGTTTCTGTAGCAAGTCAAGGAAAGAGAAAAATGACTTTGTTTTAGTCAGACACAACATAAATGTCTTCCTTTAGTGCTTTGAGTCTTATGACTGACATAATATTGCAATTGTGATTTTAAAATTGTGTATTGTTTAGTCTTTATTGATGCTAATGCCGTTATACGTTTGGTCTTTGGATTTAATTATTTTCTGATTCCTGTGGAGTTTCTCTGGAGCAGAAAGCAGGCTTACACAGACTCTGTTTTGACAATGTCAAACACATGACTCTCCTGATAATGACATACTGCTTAGATGAATGGATCTGTAATTTGCTAGTTGTTCCATATGTGCTTAAAGTCACAGACTTCAGATGTAAGCAGCATATCTTCTCGAACTTAGACAAAGTTTTCACCATTTCTGTCTTGGTTTTTATTTCCCATCCATGTGGAGATGTCTGTAGCATACATCATGATGTATCACAGAACTGAAAGCAGGGAGACATGTTCCCATTTCCTTTACAAAATGGTCTACTTAAAGAAAAATGTATAAAGAACCCACAGTGTTTTTTATGCATAAAAATGTCTTTCTCCTCAGTGTTATTTGTGTAAAGTATTTTCCCTGCAACATAGATTAACTTTGTTCTCTGCCTCAATGATAGAAATAAAAGTAAAAAAATGCAGACAGGCTGATATTCAAGCGACTGAATGCCTTCTGCCTCCTCGCTGCCAGAGGGTTCACTTTCTATATATTGTTACTCAATAATATTGTATGGTTACATATCAGTTCAGTGTCACCCCACACAATTATTAGTTTAATTACAGTAGTTAATTTTATTAGAAACTGATTGTTCTTACTCTTTAAAAAACTATTTATTATTTACCAATGAAGGTATGTGTAGTAATTTCTGTATATGTTGTCAGATGAAGGAGTCCATAATGAACCAGGAGAAGCTCGCCAAACTGCAGGCGCAAGTCCGCATAGGCGGCAAGGTGAGTGCCTTCCAAATGACTTGGAGTGGATTTTTGTTTGTTGTTTACAACAAGTTTTCTTGATGGATTTGTGCAGAGTTGACATTTGCTTTGATTTCCAGGGTTCAGCCCGCAGGAAGAAGAAGGTGGTGCACAGAACGGCTACAGCAGATGACAAGAAGCTGCAGTTTTCTCTCAAGAAACTGGGAGTCAACAACATTTCTGGCATTGAGGAGGTACAGCAAATTCTTTTACAGCAATGTTCTCACGAAGGATCATCTCTGTACAGAAACATGATACTCCAAAATTTTTGTATTTTAAGTTTAAAACTAATATAGGAAGTCCTGGAAGTACATCTGATTGTTTTTCATTTTATCATGGTGGTTATTAGAATCAGTCATTTTGTCATAGCATTGATCTCAGATACTATACTGTTTCTTTTTTTCCATCTCCTCATATTGTTCTGGTTTCCTCCCTGTAGGTAAACATGTTCACAAACCAGGGGACAGTGATCCACTTCAACAATCCAAAAGTTCAGGCCTCCTTGGCTGCAAACACCTTCACAATCACAGGGCATGCTGAGAACAAGCAGCTCACAGAGATGCTCCCAGGAATCCTAAACCAGCTGGGAGCCGACAGTCTGACCAGCCTGAGGAGATTAGCAGAGACTCTGCCCAAACCAGGTACCTGTGATACTGTATGCGTCACTGTGGAAGTTTCTCAAAACCAAAGTCAGTAATATGATCTTTTTTAATACTGCTGTAGCAGGTCCCTCTGACATAGTGTCATTTTATCATACCTCAGGAGAACTAACTTTTACAAAGTCCAAGCACATCAGTGTTGTGAAAGTGTGAAAACACTTTAATGAAACTGTTAACTTACAACAATTCAGACAACCTTGTTGTTGAAGCAGATGGCATACACACTGCAACAACACAGATCCTCCTCATCTACTCAATCTGCTGTGAAAAATGCTCCCAAACTTTTTAGGTGGTTTAAATATACACCCACTATTGAAATCTACTTGGGAAAAAAACAGGGCAACTACAAACTATAGTAAAGACTGGACACATGGTTACTCTTTGTTTAAAGGTCTGCTCAGAAAAGGGACTTTTGGGAAGATGCAAAAAAATAAAAAGAAAAGTTCTTCATGAGTTGTGTTCATGTGTTCAAATGTAAAAATCAGAAAAAGAAAAAAGAAAAGAAAGTAAGATTGAAGTCTTTATATCTTCACTCTTTCTTTCACCCAGTTTCTACCAGTTACATCACAATGTATTGTTTTTATTTTTTTTTTCACATAACAAAATAAACGTATAGATAGTGGTATCAACAAGGACTCGTATTGTGAAGGAGTTTCAATAAAGTTATTGATGATTATAAAAATGAATGATGCTGATCCTTATCCACCCGTGTTTTTGTGTGTGATGATCCTTAACATGTAACTGATCTTTTAATCTCTCCCTGTGATAGCCGGAGATGACAAAGCTCCCATGGTTGCTGCTGAAGAGGAGGATGACGAGGTTCCAGGTAAGCAAATGAACTTGCTCCATATTTGCATAAATACTACAGTGTACGGTTGAATTAGAATATTTACACAACATGTTTAAAGGAAAGTCCTAAATGTGAAAATCTGAGTGACATAACCAGGGATTAAAAAGGTCAAATGTGGTTTTGTCGTTATGTCTGCGTCTTAAAACACAACCAAATCTTAATCTCCACAAAAATTTATACATTTTTATTTGTTGATCACATCAGGGATTGAAACATGTCAAAACTATCAACCATACAGTTTGCTTTGTCGAAAAAATACTTCACTAAAACTTAATGTGAGTTAAAAGTATTGCACTGAAAATGTGTTAAACACTGAGTATTTTGAGTATTTTTTGTTGTGTTAAAAAAAGACAACAACTGGAGTCTTTGCATATGTATTTAAGGATTTAGTATGTAATAATGTTCGACCCGTATAACTTAATAAAACCACAAAATAACAATGTGTTCTGATAAATATGAAACTAGATGTCAAAGGTTTTTGTAAAAATGTGTAATAAACACTCTTTGAGCCATAGTTTTATAAAAGTGGGGTTGGAAACTAGATTCAGCTACCTGCCACTTAAATTTTCTATCCCTACCAGCCACACTGGCAGTTAAAAAAGTAGCATAACTGGGTAATTTATGACATTAAATTATATGAAATGAGCATGAGATAAAGCACAGTCTACCATAATCCTTAATAACCGAGTCGACACACTAAAGATGATATAAATGAATATACTTTCAACACAATTCATTTCTGCTTTAGCTTGTAGTTGAAGTTCAATTATGCTATTGTTAAAACAGCCTTGAAGTTCAAAAACATAAATGGGCCACATTAAGGCTTCAAATGATAAAGAAGAATTTCTAGAATAAAAATATTTTTCCCTGTTTATGTACAAAGTGTAGTTCATGTCATTTAGATTAAATTTTTCTAACAAGGCCCATCCTCCTGGATTATAATGTTCATATAATCATGCAGATTTTTGAAATAAAGTCTCTCATAAAATAAATAATATCTGGTAAATACAGTAAATGAATCCACCAGCCATGGTGACAGGTTTGTGTAATAGCTAGTTTCTAACACTGCGTAAGCCCACTAAGTTTTTACAAGTATATACTAATTAAAAAACACTAGTTTGTCCAAATAAACATTAAATTGGTAAATATGTGGGGGTTTTTTTACATTGAATGTTGTAAAAAAAAAAACCTTGAGGACATCCTTTTTCTGATTCAATAGGTTTTAGCATGGCATAGTACTGTTTCAGTTCTTCAGCTTGAAGTATGTTTTAGTTATTAAATATTGATTCAGTACAGCAGAAAGATTGTACTAATCTTGGTATTTCACTGCAGTTTATAGAATATTGTAGTTAAACTTGGTATTCACTAAAGTATTCAGAGTATTATAATACTGTTCTGAGACACTGGTTGTTAATGGCTTAATTCAGTTTAGCTTGATTTTTTTAGATCAAAGCTCAGATGCTGTTTAACATGTTCAGAAGCACAATACTCTACTTAGAAATCCTTTTGACGAAATAATAGTAATTTTAAACCATTTCAACAAGAAGAATCACACAAAAACACTTCAACTTTACTGTAATTAGTTTCTTTTCATCCCTTGGTCCTGTTCTTTCTCCATAAATGAGATGTTTTTCTGTGTTGAGTTTTTCCATTTTTTCATTAAAAACTTTGTCTGATCTTCTGCTCACACGTTTCTACAAATCTTTTTTTATTGTTAATTTCAGATCTTGTTGAAAACTTTGACGAGGCTTCAAAGGACGAGGCAAACTAAGCCCTCAAACATCCATCCCTCTCTTCACCCTCCCTGTTTTGGCACAGCAGAATTTTAGAACCGTTCATCTCTATTTTTGCTCCTTGCCCACAAACACAAATGCTTTTAGTCGTAAGGTTACCAAGTCGGGCTGAAACAAGTAGAATGAACTTTTCTACTTTTTTATCACAGTTGATACTACTCCTTGTGTCTAACTTGCCTTGTTCTGTAGTACAGTTGAAATTATTTAACTCAGTGGAAAGCCTGTCTCTTTCTCATGCTGCCTCTCCTGCAATGTGGCGCCTGCACGTCAGAAATGTATTGATGATTTAAATCATGTAATAAACAAATCCAGAATAAACCCTCTGTTTTTTTTCTTTATTGGACTTGACAGATTCAGCTTAGAATTAGTGGAAGAGTGTTCATGTTTTATTATTTTCACCAAATGATCAAAGAGTAATAATTTTCATGTTTGGTGAAGTTTTAGTATTTTATCTTAATGCCTGTTTCATGTTGGCCACTTTTAAGAGAAGTCTTCTCTCTTCACAACTGGGGTCACCTCAGTTGAAGAGCTAAAGATTGTGTGAGCTCAGTAGTAAAAATGTATTTTTGTTTCGGACTGTGTATGCATCTAATTGATTATTCTTTTTATTTGTTGCACTGATTCATCAAATTTAAAAGGAAGAGATGTGAGCTGACTCAACATAGTAGTTTGGTTTCGCTTCAGTGAAATTAAGGTCTATTACAGGGTGTTAAACAGATCATAAAAGCATTCGAAGTTGAGAAATCAGTCAGTCAAAAAATTCCAGGTCTGTGAAGTGTTAGTCTTAAATAAAAAATAGTAGGGTGTTAGATTTGTTTTTTTCTCCCGTCATCTTGGCATTTTTTCTACAAATAGTGATGTTCAGAATTTCAAAATGTGCATTTGTAAATATCTTTGTATGTAGGTGCGTCTTCAGAGTCTAAAGTTTGACTGTTTTGCCATCAGAAATGTTTTCAAGTCCTCAAGGATTTTAATCCATATGTACTCGATTGTGCCACAAAGTTGCATGATAGAATCTCATTCCACCACATCCCATTTGTGTTCTTTTGATTGAGATATGGTGACTGGGTGCCACTAGAGTACAGAGAACAGCTCATGTTGTGGAAAGGATAAAGGCAATTTAATGTGAACTTTGTGGCATGATGCGTTACCCTGCTGGAAGTAGCCATCACTGGATATTTACTTTTCTTTACACCATTCTCTTTAAACCCAAAAGATGTTTGTTAACCCTGGAAGGCCCAAGACCGTAGATTATAGCCAGAAAATTCAAATTTTTTGGAGCTTAAATTTTTATTTCACCATCTGCTAAAATCCTATAAAAATCAAAATGTCCATAAAATTCAACATATAGATTTTTTGTATCTCATTTGATACATTAGGTATTATTGGCAACTGACAATCCATTTGAGGACATTTTTATCATTTATCTGATTGTATTCAGATGTTTTGTTTTTTTTTGTAATTTGTTGATCATATTGAGTAGAAAGAGGTATTATAAAAGTATGTATCAAATATGATACAATAGGTGTTATAGGGTTAATTAAAATCCCAGGACATCAGCAGTTTCTGGAATACTTAGACCAGCCACATTAAAGTTACTTTAATGACCTTCCTTTCCCATTGTGATGCTTGATTTAACTTCAGTAGGCCACCTTGACCATGTCTGTATGCCAAATGCATTGAGTTGCTGCCAGGATGTCGGAAAGTGTCTTAGAAATGATGGTATAAGAGCAGTATCTCCTCACAGCTTTGATATGGTGTTCAGCACTAGGAACTAAATCAATACCTTTGTGAAACACTCTGTTTTTCTTAAGTCAGGGGTGTCCAAACTATGGCCCGGGGGCCAAATGCGGCCCGTTGCCCATTTTGAATTGGCCCCTGAAACAGTTGAATGAAGAAAGACATTTTGGGTAAAGCAGCAAACACCATCAATCATGCACATTTTCTGTCACATTTACTTTGTCAAAAGTTCTCATTTTCAAAGTATATTGCAATATTCATCTTCAAGCTCCAACATCCTTGCAGTTTACTCTTATTTTGTGTCTGACAGTGAAGATACGCCTTCAATGTCTCCCATCTATGCTGCTCAGAAGGTCATTCTCGCCCTGACGAGGTGTTAATGCAGTGTTAGCCCGGGTTACAAAAGCTCCTTGACGGGTGACAACCCACCCCTAAACCATAAAACTTTAACTTTGAATACACCAAAAGTGAGGTGCAGCAAGTGGCTCAGTCGTCCACGTATTCCTCTTTATGCGGCCCTCGATGCAAAAAGTTTGGACACCCCTGGTCTATTGTGTCAAATGCTTTTTTTAAGTCTATGAAAATACCAACTGTATATTCTTTATTGTGTATTGCTGTGGATATTTGTTCTATAAGATATATGGCCGCCATTGATGTGGATCGTTTTGATCTGAAGCCGTATTGATGTTCATTCAGTAAGTTATGTTTCTCTATGAAGTGATCAAGTCTATTGACAAAGAGTGGCTCAGCCGTCCACGTATTCCTCTTTATGTGGCCCTCGATCTAAAAACTTTGGACACCCCTGTCTTAAGTGGATCCAGTTTGATACTTACCTGCTTTGCTGGCCTGTCGGGCTGCCTGGAAAAGAACCAAACTATTCAAAATAGCTCAAACAGTTCTGTCACTTTGGAGAAAAAAATTCTCAAGTGAGGTAAGTAGGGGAAATGTGAGAGGTTACTGAAGGCCTTGACTGAAGAACTGTGAATAATGCTTTTGACTATTTAAGGAACTGCAACATGAAACCAACTCTTTCTGTTCAAATCATCAAAGAGGTTTCGAAGATTTTTAGGTTACTAAAGTTGAACATGTTTATTAGTAATTTAGTTTGTTGAAATGCTCTTATCTGAGTAATGTCCCCAACTGTTTTCAGAGGACACATGAGGAATAAAATACTAAGTGCCAACAAGCCCACACAGTGAACATGAACTTCAGTGCTTTGCAAAGGAAGTTTGTCACTGGATACTTCAACACATGACAGTGTAGACCATTTACATACAGTATGTGTAAGTGTTAACTGTGTGTTTTATTTTAATATAACATTTTGTTCATAGCTGACATTTAGCAAAGGAAAAGCGTGTTGCCCCACGTGACTCAGCAGGGAAAGTCCTTACATTGCTCCTCTCTTTTCCTGGATTAACCTGTGAACATCTATTGGCACATGTTGCATGTGAGTTGTTTGAAAGTTGAAGGACATCAAATGCCCTCTAGATAATGATCTGTTAGGGAAAATACCTCTGTCAGGGAGACCGTATTTGTAAGAAAACCAGTTTCATATAATTCTTTGTAGTTTTCAGTTTCCATTTAGATCTGAAGTAAGTGATAAATTACACTTACAAAGAATACGTTTGAGGTTACAGCTACAGAGTTCCAACGAATCCTAAAAAGTCTTGCTTTCAATTTTTTGACCATAGAAATGATGAGAACAAACATCCACATTTTTCCATGGAAGTGCTATTAAACTTTAGGTGACACTTAAACCAAGACCATCTTAATCAGATCAATTTTTTGGGTATTTCAAGAGCTGCTCTAAAAAAAATTAGGGAAAAATGATGGCAGCATGATGACAACTGCACACTTAGTAACTAGAAAGCACTGGGAGAGTGCCCCTTAATACCACCGTAATATGATTCCTTGACCCTGAAAACCCACACCAAGCACTCAGAATCATGTTGATGTCATTATTAGTTAGTAGTTAGCAAAAACAATAGCTAAATAATGGTTTCCTCAATCACCACTTAAATCTAATCATTTCTATGTTGGGCCTTTATCAACATGTCCTGAAAATTTCCGCAAAGCCCCTTCTGTAGTTTTTGCATAATCCTGCCAACAAACAAACAGATAAACAAACTGTTCTCTGTTTATGTGCAGGTGTCCTCATTCTCACATGTCTGTGTTGATATTCTGTCACTACATCTGTATTTGTGCCCTGGTTTGGACAGTTAATAGTCTCATCATAACATTAGCTTTGTTCACCTTCAGGTGCAGATAGACCTGTCTGAATCAATGTCTGTAATCAGACAGATCCCTCTTGCTGAGTTGCAGTCTATGCTGAATGTGAGCGGCCTAAAGAGTCATGAGTGAATCAACATCCTTCAGGGCAGGAAGAGGTGGGAGCTGTAGAGACAAGAGCTGGAAATGACTGCTTGTGCATAGGTGTGAACAGCCTCAGAAGCACTTGTGTCAGATATTGACCAAATTTCTTTATTAAATGAAAACATATCAGCAAGAAAAGCACTTCTTGATAGAAATGATATTTTCGTTCCACTTCCACCATATTTTGCCGAGTTCTACGAATGACTCACTCTCTGTGCTTTCACGCCACAGCAGTAGCGCCTGCCTACAGCATTATCTAATTTTCTCCGGTTCCTTTCCTGGATGGACTTTTGAAATATATTGAACACTCCAACTTGTTTATCAGGTTACTGCTTTGTAGCCCCCTACTGCAAAAAACTAAGTAAAAACTGATGCAAGGTGGTTTTGTGCCACTGCAAGGAACACAAGTTTCAGAGTGAGAGCCGGTGGTGGGTTAAGAAGTGGGGCTGGAGTGGGTTTGTTCGTACTAGTTCATAGTTTTATGGGAAAGATCTTACAAGAAGCAACTTGTTTGGGCAGGACGTGGCCAATTTTGGGCATTAGACCACTTGAAATTTTGAATGGTCATCCTATGTGCCAAGCCAATATTCTGCACTGTAACAGGCTACTTTAAATGTCAGGGATCAGATTTATGTGAAAATCAATGGCTGTGTAACAACATATTCCCTAAGGCTTTTTTTGGTTAGTGTTGTTTTATGGTAGGAATTTTAATTTGTTATTTGAGTCTTCAAATAATGAGGCATATGAAATGTATTTGTTTTCATTGAAAGATATTTTAAAAGCAAAACTAAATATTATTTTCCCCCTGACTTCTACTCTGCCCCTCATTGTGCCATGCCTGTTTGCTGTTTGCTTTGAGAATTAGTGTCAGTGATGTAGATGAGCCTGCCTGCATCCATACATGCAGCCTACTATAATTAAAATGTTATAGGCTGCACTCTTATTTTAAGACGGACATTTAATTTAGTTTTGTTAAAAGAAAAGAAATTTCTTGGATTTCCTTATTAGGCAATATTGCCCAGCCCTAGAATGAGGGTTGAATATGCATTATATGTTTATTTTAGCTATAACAGAAGCAAATAAATATTATTAATTTCTGTGATTGTATAGCAGTACTTAATGAAGAAATTAGTAGAGAAATGTTTGGATGTATTTAGAAAAACTGTGACCTTTAAATAACAGTGGGAGGTTGGGGGAGGGGGGGGGCACAAAGAGATATTTACTTTTGGGGAGACACAACAGTAAAGTAAAGTAACTGTGCGTTTCATCTCCTTTTAAAGCTACTGTAAGGAAATCCGTTCCAACTTGGCTCCTCTGTCTTAGCCATTCATATTTTGCATGTTTGTGAGAAGAATTGTTCTTAACAAAAATGCCCTTGCGTTATCCCACAT
Source organism: Scarus forsteni (assembly GCA_036419115.1). NCBI lineage: Eukaryota > Metazoa > Chordata > Actinopteri > Labriformes > Labridae > Scarus > Scarus forsteni. Next base: position 22,869,395 of record JAZDUH010000066.1, on the reverse strand, counting down.
CAAATGCTTTTTTTCTAAGAACCTTTGCTATAAATCATAATAAAAGTCAGATTAATATTTAATACCCTCATCTGACACCTACCCCCTGGCAGCTGTTTTGGCATTAAGAGAACTTGAAGAAATAACCATCCTTCCCACTGGTTTTCTGGTTTCTGTAATTTACCATATAATTTGCCATGAACTGGAATAAATGCTAATGAAGTCTGTTTAATTCATCAAGTTAAACAGGAGCTTTAAAACAACTGCATTTTTCATTCATACTGTTTTAAAGCTTTTTTATCACAGTGATGAAGTGCTTTCAAGGATTGTAGATCACTGCCTTGTTAAAGTTAATTAAAAATAATAGTAATAAAAGATTTTACCATGGAGTGAGTTTATTCAGTGTTCATGTGTATGTGTTTTAATCTGATTCCAGATGGTCAGTCAGATTGTACACTTGTGCTGCTTTAGTATTAGGCTGAGGGTAACCCCCCACCTCATTAACCACCCACACTTCACACTTATTAACTTTGTCTCACAGTTCCTTACTTGAAACTTTATCTGTTCACAAAATTTGACATTCAAATTAGTACTGGGGAAATTAACTGCCCTCCAAACTTGTCTAAAGATATTTTATCAATTTTCTGGATCTCTTAGTTTCCATCACACCATTGAAGGTCATAGCTATGGTGGTGGTGATGATGATGATGATGATGATGTCGTCTCATGCCGTGGGCAGCATTATAAATACAATGGTCAGTTTCTTGTGGGGTACGCAATCATCAGGACAACTACTGCTGATCCTCTGATCCTGACTCTTCATCACAGAGCTCTGGTGTAACTTCATAATGGTAAGAAAATGGTTTCTTGGGTTGACACAGGCAATTTGTTTTCCAAAACTCTAAATTTACTGCTATTTAGATTTATTTCAAAATAGCAATAGTTTCAATGTATAGGGATTTTAGATCCTTATAGGTGAGCTCAAATATATTCCTGAATAATAAATCAGTGACCCTTAAATACTAATAACATACAGGGGGTTCATTTCCACCCAAGCTGACAGAAACTTTGCAAATGTTCTAAATTAATGTTTCAGCTGTAATCTTTAAATATAAATATATATGTGGTAATCAAAACGTTATAGAACGGGATAAATGTCCTTTACATCCATTGATTAGATTCTTGAATTAATCTTGTACATGCATTTGTTGTATACCCCGGAGAAATGCAATGTTACCTGTTTAATATCTGCATTTAAACCTGTGGATAAAGAAGTGTGTTGGCAGGCTCTTCTGATGAGGTCAGGGCCCTTAAAGGGTTGTAAGGCACTGACGAGGGGGCCATGAGATGTCTTCCAGTTAGCTTTTTTAAAAAAAAGATTTTAAATATTACATTTCACCCATTTTGTAGAAAGATATTCATGCAACAGTTTCAATTTTAAGTAAAACATATTAGTAGGTATAGCATATATTTGTGTTAATTAGCGGTGTGATATGACTTAAGGGGAACACAAGATGTTTTCACATCCACATAAGTGAAGACACACACAAATAAACATGTGGCTTTGCACTAATTTCCTCAGATTTATTTGTTTTGCAAAACCAGCATATCCTTTTGTATATTTTCCAACACAATTAGATGTCTTTTCTTGTGAAACTTAAGTTGCTACATGTTACTGCTCATATTTGAAGATAAGACAATCCTTTACTGAGATTCTCGTGTTACAGCAGCACAAGGAGAAGTCTAATCACAAATAACAATTTTATTAAAAACTAGAGGGACACAAACCTCAGACAAGGCATTTCTAGCATCTTGCACTCTGAACAAGTCGTTGGATGAATTCCTGAATCTACATCCAGATTTGGATCTCTTCCAAAATATTTTCACCACCATGAGCAACATAACTGTTAGTAGTTTAAAAAGTAATTTAATAACAGTTATTTACAGTGATTAATAAACCTATTATACCACCCCCAGTTTAAGGTTTATGCCACATCTGTTCCAAATAATCTACATTGGTAATAACCCAAAAAATTGTATATTTCTGTAATGGTTAATACACCATGTTTTTAACCCTTTAATGCCTGAAACATAAATCATAGCCAGAAAATTCTATTTTATGGAGCTGAAATGTTTATTTAACTTTCAACTGAATTCCTGCAAACACCTAAATTTCAATAGAATTTAACATATACATTTTTTGTATCTTATTTTATACACGGGGTGTTTTTGGCAACTGATAATCCATTTAACGACACTTTTATCATTTTTCTGATTGTATTCAGATGTTTTTGTAGCAATTGTTGATCATATTAGATAAGATAAGATATAAGATATTAGATAAGCATTCAGTGGTTAAAGATTTGTAAAATATTTTCTGTTTTCCGTTTTTTTTTAAGTGGTCCAATACATTTATTAAGCACTGTATTACAAGTAAGTAAGTTACTGCCCAACACTGCTACTGAGTTATGTCAAACATCAGTATGGTAGTTTATCAACTAAACATTATAGTATGTGATAATATAGTGTGATATCAGATACTTGGTATAATCCAGTGTAATGTGTATTTGCTCATGATTTAAAATGAATATCCTGAGTACACGATATAGTGCAGCCCAGTCTTATTCAGCAGTAAGGATTTGTGAATTTATTTACTTAGATAAATAACTTTGCAATAAGTGATAAGATAAGGAATTCAAGTGCTGTTTTCCGTAAAAAAGAAAAAAGAAAAAAGATATTCAGGTATCTTAGCAACAATAACAAAAAATTCTTACATTAAAAACAATTTTTGTCATAGTGTTCACAAGATGAGTTCTATTTTGGTACAGCAAGTCGGGTGCACACCTCACAGCAAGTAAGTTGCTGGTTTGATCCCTGTGCTCGTCAGTTCCTCTCTGTAACCGATTTGTACCATCTCCACATGCATGTGTGGATTATCTCTAGGCACTCCAGCTTCCACTCACTGACCAAAATCATGGTCATTAGTTTGATCGGTGTGGATGTGTGTGTGAATCTATCGTTCTATGTGGCCCTGTGATTGGCTGGCAACTAGCTTAGGTTGCACCTCGTCTATGGTCAAATGTCACATTGGATAGATTCTAGCCCCCAAATGGAATAAGCCTATAGATGATGATGGATGTATTCACAGGACAGCTGAACATTTGCAAGTCAGTCTGCATGCTAATATTACTTCAGTGACTGAGCGTTCCTCAACTTCTGATTTTGGAACCACCCCTGAGCTTTTTTTGTTAAATATTTAGTAAGATAAAATGATGAATAACTACAGCCGAATAAAGTGATTATTCAAAGTCAGACAATCTTATCAGGATGTTTAATTTATTGGTGCATACATGCATCAACAAACAAACAGCAGACAGGAGTGTGTCAGAGAGAAAACAGTCCCTGTACCAACAGAGTTGATGACCTTGTGTGACCCTCTTAAACAGTGATACAATAATGGACTTAGAAGTCCCCTTTAATCATTTTTCCTGTCCAACACCCTCACAGAAAACTGTGTCACTGTGGATTTTTGGACTTCTGTTCATCTGCCTCCATGGAGCCCAAGGACTCAGCGAGTTTCCAGACAATAGTACGTCTTACTTCACACGCTTTCCCCATGTTCATTATTTCACATCTTGAATTATTCCTAATCCTGAAGTGTTTGTGACTCACCTCCCTGTGTCGGTTTTTGTGCAGTTGTTGTCGCCAAAATACACAAGGCAATCACTCTGACCTGCGCTTCAAATACAGAGGGAAATGTCACATGGAAGTTTGATGGGGACGAGATTGATGTTAATGAAGACCATCTTCAGCAGGATGGGTCAAACCTGGCAGTGACAGTGGTAGATTATCCTTTGCTGGGAGAATACAGCTGCTGGAGAGGAGAGGAGAAGTTATCATCTGTCTTTCTGATGGAGGCCAAAGAGGAAGTGGATTTGGGTAAGGTGACACTGTTAAGCTGTTCATTCATTTCTCTAAAATAGGGGACTTTGGTATCCATAACAACATTACTAAGGATGAGGTATGTATTTAATTCTTGTGAAGTAAACTTAAAGAAACAACATGTATGTCTCTCACCTTGTAATTGACTCAGTTGATCTAATACTACCATAAATTTCAACAGGGGCAAAGGGATCTACTGGGGCTGAATGATTTAAGGAAAAGATCTAGTTGCAATTTTTTGGCAGATATTAATTTCATCCATTTCAATTCAATTAGCAATTTTCAGCTTCAGTGATGTATTCACTATGTTTACAGTATGGACAACAGTGTGGAAATCAAAGATCAAAAGCACATAACACACTATTGATCATCTAATACTGATGAAAAATAATCTGTTATCATTATTTAAGGGATACTCCCAACTTCTTAACAGAGACTTTGTATTGATGACCTTCCTACCAGCACTTTCACAGTGGAGATGTGGCGTTCACTCTTTAAAGTCATTAATGGGGGTGCTGGTTTGGCGGAGTGGTTAGCAACCAGGCACCCCATGTACATGCTTCTGCCGGTCCAGGTTCGAATCCCACCTGTGACCAGTTTGCAGAGTGTCCTCCCCTACTCTCTCACCCTCTTTCACAAGCCTATCCACTGTCTCTCTCCTATCAATAAAGGCACAAAATGCCAAAAAAAATACATTTAAAGTCATTAATGAGTACTGGTTTGCATTTGTAAGTAACCCGTTAATTTGTGAGCCATTCTTGAATGCAAATTGCCTGCAAATTTGTAGACAGTATTTATAAACAGTTGACACAACAGATCCTGGGTCAGTCAGGAGTGCTGCAAAAAACTGCAACATTGGCGTTCACAAGATTGCACTGTCTGAAATTACGATTTCAATCAGAAAATAATCAACTGAATGATCGTTAAGCCCTAGGTTCTACCCTGTTCTTTTGTCCATGCTTTCTGTTCTATCTCACTTTCTTTTTCCCATCATAGATTATCTGGTCACTTTTCCCTGTTATCTCCTTGCCTCAGCCATTGTATCAAGCAGAGCTAAGACAGAATAACTGCTTGAAAGCTGGTGTGTGGAATAGTGCCATAAAGCTGGCATGCTTCTACCATTGTTACCCAGCACCGCACACCGGGGCACAGACGCACAGGGCCACTCTCCCTGTTGAGTTATCAAACCAAGGGGCCAGTTTGTTGCTATATATGAGACAGAAAAACCCTTTACAGTATCTGAGCACATATATTTGGGTATTTTCATACCCAAATAAAATTGAATTAAAATTTGAATTGAAATAACCCAACCCAATCCATTCACGTCCCAACTCTTTATGAGCATCTGATCTGATGGTCTGTTCAAATTCTGTGCTCCTTGGGGTATTACACTGAGCTATTGTGATACAAACTTCAACATTTTTCATTAGTCAAATTTGAATGGTTAAGAGTTTTCAGGAATTTGGGTGTCAGTTTTTTATGAAGTCAGTGGTGGTGGGTCCTGTGGTCAGACAAGTTGTGAACCCTTGAAATAGTTCCCATGGGTCCATGTTAAAGGTGGAAGGAGGTGATGGCCTTAAGCCATACTGAGTGTTGTTATATTAGCAGGTATATTTACTCTGATAATTTTCAGCTGAACAGTTTCCAGTAACTAAGGTTGAGGTTTTTGAACAACACAATCAAAATGATATTTTTTTCTTTACAGATTCTCTTCTCAGTTGTCGGGCAAGGTCTTATGACTGCGTATTCAGCTGCAGCTGGGCGAGCAGTGAATATGACCTCGTGCGCCTTGGACTTGGTCAAAACTGGTAAGCAAACAAATTTCAGCGGAATGGCCAAATCATTGCACAGGGACCAAAAAGCAGACAGAATTCCCAACTTCCTTGGTTTCACTTTTCTTTCTGCCTCTGTTCAACTTTTGGCTCTGCAGCATTGAAGGGGGGAAGTCGTGTCAGTGGGTCAGCAGTGGAGATCTGCACTCAGATGGGACATTCCAGTTTGAGGTGTCACACACTGTCTCGCCCTTCGCTGAGGAAAACACCGAGCTTGAACTCACGGTCGAGGCTATCACTGACCTCTCTATTGTCAGGAAAACAAAGAGATTCTATCTCAGAGACATTGGTAAGCTGAAGGAAAATGATTGACATTCAAAAGAATCATAAACCAAGCTTAAACCTCAAAATCTTCTGTAAAATCGGCAGTCATCCATGAGAATTTTTTTTCTTAAACATTATAAACTGTTGAGTTAAATACATTTCTTAAACATAAAGATGCAATCTGGCAACATTCAAACTCAAATACAACATAAAATTATGCAACATTAAATATATTCATGAAAAAAGATTAGAGATGCCATTGCACATCTGGACATTATCAGGACGTCAGCCAGCAGGTTGTGTTTTTGTCTGTTTGCCTGTCAGCAAGTTAAGACAAAATATTTAAAACAAAGATGGATGAGATTTTCAGGGCATACAAATCATGGCACAAGGAAGAGGTGATCAGATTTTGATAGTGATAGTAAATCTGGATGCAGATCCAGGAATATTTTCAAGGATTTGTTACATTGTGAGATGGGGCAGTTTTCCACATTTAGACAATAACTCAGTTAACTTCTCAACAGATTTGGATCAAGTTTTCAGGGAATGTTGGTCATGGTATGACAGCATTTTTTGCATTTCATTTGTACTTTGTCACACTTTTAGCTTTCCAGTTGTGTTTTTATCGTTATGCTTGACTTTTTGCCCGACAACTGGCTTTTATTATTAAAGAAATTAAAAGAGATTGTGATTCATTGGCTTTAAGCATTCCACAGTGAAAAACAGCCTACTATTGATAAAGAAATAAATGAGCTAGTTCTGACAAAGCAAAAGTAGGACACAGGTCATTTTTGGGGGGTTTTTCAGCCTGCTATTGGCACTGTAAAAAGAGGAAAGGGAGGAGCAATCCAGATGCTGCAGGCTTTTTTCTTGTTCATAGAAGCACTTTATCATGTGGAGGTGAAATGTAAAACAGATTAGAGAGCAAATAAAACTAAAAAACACAACATGGGCTCCTCAACACCAGCAGCCCTCAAACATTTAAACCAATGTTGTCTCTTGTCCAGTTAAGCCCGACAGTCCTCGGATTGTCAGATGTCAGGCAGTGGAGCAGGACCTGAATGTGACCATCGATCCTCCGTCCAGCTGGTCAACCCCTCACAGCTTTTTCTCTCTGGAGCACGAGATTGAATATGTGCTCAAAGATAACGGCAAGGTAAAAACAAAAAACTGCCTTTAAATCGTAGCTGAGTAAACTCTTGATTTTGAATTAAGTTTTCTCACTGTTTTAATTGTCTGTGTCTCAGATTGAACGTTCTTTGTCAACTGTGATCCCAAAGAGGATCAGCAAGCTGCGGGTTCGCTCCAGAGACTCACTGGTGTTGTCAGCTTGGAGCCAGTGGACTCCATGGAAAAATGTAACCCATTAAGTCTGTTTGAGCACCAAACTCACTCCTGCTCTGTCTTTGGTCTTATATTTATGTTTGTCATACAGTGTCCCATGTTGTCTTCCCTACTGTCTCTTTGGTTTATGGCTGTCTCCACTTGCTCTGTTTTGTTCTTAAGATCAATGCAGATAATTAGGATTTTATTTATGAATTAACCCAAACTATTTATTTTTATTTATATATCTATGTATTTATTTCAAATAAATTATATTTAATATACAATTTGTAAAGTACAAAAAGTAATGCAGTAATTAGAAAGTAAATAAGTAGTGCTGCTCACCTCAACTGTTTACCTGCTGTTTCATATGATGGACTCTATTCAATACAAAACAGCACTCCACAAAGACTTATTTACAAAACAGTGAAAGTCCCCTTTTGAGAGCCTTTCTCTGTTATTATATAAGATTCATCCATGACACAATAATGCTGGTTCACTATCAAGTAAATGGACCTTATAGAGTGCAGTTTTTGTCCCAGTACTTGTTAAAAGAATGCATTTGTGATTGGCAGAGCTGACAGCATGTCTCTTCTTGACTTGGAGGTGTCTCATTGGATTCCACCCATATGGGTTAAAGGGGTTGTGTGAATCAGGAGAGAGTGGGTGGCAGAGCGCACAGACTGTGTCAGAGAAAAATCATTGCCCATCACAAGGAAGCAACATAGAAAATGAACAAGATACAGAACTGTGGCGGCTCTGCCTCCTTTTGATGCTGTCTCAAGACCCAATGTTTCCATGACAACAATAGACATGTCATGGTGGCTCTGTCAGTGCTGCCCACAATTACTCAGCCTGTAACACTTTTTAAAGTTTTTTTAAGCTATTACCTCCCAAAGGAATATTTGAAATGAATCATTTGTTACGTATGCAAACAAAGCAGTTCAGCTCAGCCCACACCTTACACAGAACTGCATGCGGTTCGTGTCTTGTTCATGTTTTTGTCTGTTGAAGTGTGGTGATCTTCTGTGTACATTGGTGGTTTGTCACTCTCCAAAAAAACCTATTAAAAAAAGCTTTGTGTTTCCTTCCTTATACATGTTCCTTTTTTCTGCGTTGCTCATGTCATGTGTACTAGACTAGTAGAAATCCCCATTAAACCTGTGACTGTTTCAATAATCTTGTTTACATAAGGGTGGACAAATATATCAGAAACTTTTTTAATCTGCATACAAGATAATCTTCTGGTCGGAGCAGAAATATTAGATATATTTTTAAAGCAAATAACATTAAATACATCTATTGTTATATGTTGTTTGAGGGTTATTGATATTAGTCATGATCAAATAAAAAATAAGTATTTTTCATTTTCAAACAAGGAAGTAAGGACAATAGTCAAACACCCCTTTTTCAATGATAGCTTGTTTCTGCAAAGTAACAAACTTTTGTGAAGTTCAGACATTAACATGGCCATGCATCAATGGTAAGATTTTCTGAATTATGCAGAGCCTGTAAACCTACCACTGCAAGAAAACTGCATCATATAACAAAAAATATGAAAGCTGAAACTGCATTAAAGAGTCCATAAAATGTTTTTATATTTTAGTATATTTTTTTCAGACCTCCTATGTTTTATATAGCACTTCTATGAACAAGACAAAAAGTCTGCAACTGCCTGAAACATCTCATCCCCCCAAATAGATCTTCCAGTGTGACACGCCATAGTTTTGTCTTCTGTTTAAGCCCATTGGCTCACAGTAGTCATTGCAGGGCATAGATGTTAGAATGAATACAGACTGTTGAAAACACAAAACCAAGTTGTGATGAAATGACCAATTCCTGCAGATTTGAGCTCGGAACTCAGATCAGACCAGGCCGATGTGGGGAAGGGAACCTTAAAGATGCACAAGCTTCAATGGAGTGTCTCATAAAGAGAGAATACAGGATCATCAGAGGTACTCAGTATATTAAAAGTTGACGGTTTTTGAATATTAGTGATTGGGAACATACACCACAGGTCATTAAAATGGATGAAAGAATGATATAGCGATGGCTTAGCTTTAAAGTTTTTTCATAAAACTGAGTAATCTTTGCAGCTCCTTTTTTTACAGAAAACTGGTGGTAGTCAAAGCCAAAAAAAAGAAGCAAACAAAATAGTGAACAAGCAAAAACAATGTATTTAGAGTGATTCCAAACCATAAAAATAATTACTCTATACCACCTGAGATTCAGTGACATGGCATCTACACCTAAGGCCCTAACATTGCATGAAGACTACCACCTTTATACTCTATGTTCATAATTTTAAAAGTTAGTTGTCACTATCAGAGCCAGTTAGGCTGGTTTGTTTCTTCTTGCATGACAGTGTTGTCTTAAGCTTCATGACTGGAAAATCCTAATGTTCTCAATAAAAGCGAGAGCTTTCTTAAAAAAAGGGGGCAGAATTTTACAGGTTAATGTTCATAAAGCTTTGTCTTTTTTATTTCCTCATTATTTCTGTCTATAATCTGTCATCTACTTACTGCAGGTATTCACAAGTAAACAGAAGCTGTGCAAATGTGTAAAGAAAGCAAAAGTCTGCTGCCCAGAGCTTCCACCTGAGTACTTTGAATCCTGCAAGAAACAAGAGAAGAAGAAGAAGAAGAAGAAGAATGCAAAACAAAGATAAAAACAATCCCAACATCCCAGGAGAGGATTGCCAATAAAACATGCATCTTGACCATCTCTGTGTTTAAAAAAAAAATCCCTTTACGTGACAAAAAAAAACCCCATTGACTTAATAATGGCTACTGAACCAAATCTATCAAAACTGTGAATTGAATAACTTATTGCTTATATTTATTTGTGAATACAGTATATATAATTTATTTGTTGTTTATTTGTCACTGTCTACAAATCAGCAAACTAAGGGACAGCATTCTTTTTCAACCATTTCTTTTAGAAACATAATAAATATTCATAAACACACAAGTGTAAACCACTCCCTCTGTGCAACGCTTCCTGTTTTTTAAATCCATATATGTATTTCTGTTTTTGTTTTAGTGTGCCTTATTTTATGCAACTATATGCAACATTTCCACCTTATAATACTAATTTTAAAGGTCAGCCTAATTTGACAGAGATGATGTAATCTATCTTATTTCTAAAAAGATGGTTCTGGGGTGCTGGTTTGGCGTAGTGGTTAGCACCCCATGTACATGCTTCTGCCGGTCCAGATTCGAATTCCACCTGTGACCAGTTTGCAGAGTGTCTTCCCCTGCTCTCTCTCCCCCTTTCACAAGCCTATCCACTGTCTCTCTCCCACCAATAAAGGCACAAAATGCCCAAAAATATACATTTAAAAAAAAAAAAAGATGGTTCTGTCATCTGCTTTAATTTGGAGCTGACAGTGAGCTACAAACACATTGTTCCCCACTAAAACACGAGTTCAACACACCAGCTTTCAGATAAGAAAAAGGAAATTAATTTCTTGACACAGTCATTCAATGGCTCATACTCAAAAACTAAAGAGACTATTCTATTCAATTCTACTGTGTTTTTTTTTCTGTACTTCGCATTAGGTTACCGCACAATCAAAAGCCTGCTACACCATCTAAATGGAGCTTTGTGCCTTTTATTTTTCCATGGTTGTTATTGTGTAACAAGAGTTAGTGATACACATACTGGATTTTTAAACTTAAATCTAACTGTATGTTATCTGGTCTCTGCAGTGAGAGCATAATTTGGTGTAATGTATACACTTTCTTAAGTTTTGTGGAGATGTTGCTATAGCTAACCAAAATAATGGCATGTTAAATCTTTTAGTGGCACCTGCCACTCTCTTAATTGCATGTTGCTCATTTTAGTGTTATCTGCTGCTTATTTAGTGGCACATTGCTGCTTCTAGTGGCATTTCTACCTTTCCTAGTACTATACCACCAGAAAACATGGCATGGTAGTAAGTTATTTACAGAGGTAACATATTGCCAGGATGGAAAGTCCTATACCTTTAGTGTCTTCTTGTCGTTGTCAGCCTTGCGTTGTACTGATTCCAATCTCTTTACCAAATTGCCGAACAATTTGCATGAGGAAAAAACTTCAACTTACCAACTTATTTATTTCTATTTTAAAGTTAACCATTGAAAGTCGTTGACGTATGTTGTCAATGAGGGGTTTTCTCTGATTAATGCACTGTTGCTGTTTTTGTTACCAGTTATTCTGACTTTTGCTATGTGGCTAATTGTGTTAGCTGTACTTAAACTACAGGCCTACTTGGGTCACTTGCAATTATATGGCAATGAAATTATAATGACAACATCATGTTTTCAGGTGGCATGTCACTAGGTGAGTTGGCAAATGCCACTAAAAGAATGGCAGGTGTCACTAAAAGAACACTGGACTGCCATATGTCATATTTGGATCCTGGTGTTACTGCCATAAGCGGGGATAAAGGGGAAAGATTTCTGAAGCCCAGACTAGTCAGATTAGTTTGCCTAATTATTTTTTAGCATTATATGTATATGTTTTAGCCAACTTACTCATCAGAACCTATTAAAAGTATTAATAGCATATTTGTTGTTGTTAGGTGTGTCATAACAAAGACCCCCCTCTTAATTTGTACAAACCTTTGCAATGCTAACAATGTTGGTGGACCTATAATTTTCTACTTACTACAAAACTGATTTGAGCAGGCCCAGGATTCAAATCAGCTCTAATGGTATTGGTCGGACGTTTTCGCCTTGATATCATAAAAATTCAACAAGGACCCTATTTTCAATGCCAAATGCAAAGGGGGCCGTTTCCCCCGTGGCCACCTCGCATGTGACGGCCCTGGATGACACGCATGTGCAGCTCGGAAGCACGGAAGTGTTTCCTCATCTGCAGCTTTGTTGTGTCCAAACCCGCAGAGCAGCTCCGCATGGAGAAATACCGCTCCTGAATAACAGGTGCTCCGACTATTTATCCACAAATGTCTTGAAAATGGCCGAGGCTGCTCCAACAGAGGCTGCGTTTTTATTTTTCTGGAGCGTTTTCCTGCACTTCAGTTGTCTGCCAGGTGAGCGCCAGTGACAGGTGCATGTTGAAAACGAGTCAACAGCTAATTTAGCTGAGTGTCGGCTTTAGCTTCACCTTTAGAAATACACTCGAGGATTTTGTGTGATAACCACTATCTGTCGCTCTTAATGCAGCCTACTTGTTCTGTACGCTTGTCTCTGTTTTGTGTGCTGCAGCTCTTGGTGTCAATGAACTGCTTTATTTTCGGGTCATCAGTCCAGAGGAGATAGGGTACATCTTCAGTGCAGCGCCTGCGAAAGACTTTGGTGGAGCTTTCGTAAGTAATGTTCATGTTATGTTCAGTTATAGTAATGACCCCTCTGAGGAAAGTGTTCCCTACCTGATCACAATCCACGTTTCTGTTTCCAGACATCCTCATATGATGAGATTTTCCTCGTGCCCTCTGACCCTGCTGACGGCTGCACAGACCTGAAGGACGCAGATATTATCCAGGGACAAGTCACCCTGGTGGAAAGAGGGTATTGGTGTATATTTACCTATTAAAGGACTGTCTTACTATGGGGCCACTGCAGCCTCATCCATTTTGGTAACAGAAATGACCTGCTCTAACACAGAAAGTTAGTGTTTGACTAATAAAGACAAATGTATCTGGCAGTATGCACCCTGACATAGGCTCAGTGGCTCAGCTTTATTTTCTGTGCCGAAGTCCAATCCAAAGTCCAGTGTGCTAGTTCCTGCAGACACTTCTGTAAAGTTTTCCAGTTTTGTGCAGGTTGTTTTTGTTTTGTGTCTGTACATGGAGTTTAACAGTGAGCATCTCATCTCTGTGCCAGACAGAGCGTTGTTCTCATCCGTGTCTTGTAGCCAGGCCTGCTAGAGACCCCAAATACAGTATGTGATTGACCAACCTGAAAGTCCTGAACTTTAGTTCACTTTGTTTGTTTTATCAAAGTGGCCCAGATGTTCTTTTATTAGAATGTAGTCCCTGTAAGAAAAAAAAAAAACTTAAACACACCTGAATTTTGATGGCTACTGTTTTTTTGTTTGTTTTTACAAAGTAAAATTAGATTAAAGGAGAATTGTTCTAAATCAACCCTTAAAGGAGACATATCATGCTTGCTTCTCCTTTTCACTATGCCAGACTAGGATGCCTGTAAAGCATTTCTGCCCTCAGTACAAGTCACTTCCTTCATTGCGCCACAATCGCGTACTCAAAGTCCTTATTTTCAGCCATTTTCCAAGTCTCGTTGAAACGCTCGGACTGAGGATGACCCTAAAGTTACCTCGCATTATCACAGCCCTTTGTGCTCTGATTGGTCAGTTCTATCGGGGGTAGAGCCAGCCTGTTCTTCTTCTTATACTGTATTTTCCGGCAGGCTCAAAGCAGCGACCGTGCACTGAGTCCCCCTACAGGCCAGAGCTGGTAATGAGTGAAAGTCAGCTAGGGATCTATATACTGCTGCTGGTGGATGTGTTCCTCGGTGACAGTTTGTGGCTAACAGACATCACAGAGGAGGAAGTGTTTTATCAGATTACTCCAATAAAGAAAGGCACCTCGTGTCGTCACGATGATTTAAATCTCGCGGACATCTCGCAATGACCTGTTTTCAGAGGCAACAAATCTCGTTCTAGGATATCAGAAAAAATACAATATCTAATTTTTTTGAAAGTTAAGGGGGTGTAAGGTCTTGTTTTCAAATGTATTATCTTATATTTAAGTATTAAATCATGCATCAGCATGATATGTCTCCTTTAATATTTTATAAAAGCAATGTATAATCAAACATACAAATGTATGTAAGTCATATACATTACAAAGTTTTATGACTGATTTTAAAGCCTAGGTTAATTTACCTGTAAAAGGTACAAAAATTTAGATTTATCTGATATGTCTTCCACTTTGATCGTCTTTAAAATCTTTTTTAGATATTTTCCAGGCTGCATCAGAAACCACTGAAAAACCTGTGGCTACACCGAAGGCTGAAAAGTTAATCCAATATTGATCAAAATTCCAATTGCTGCTTCTTACAATTATAAGACAATCATGATTTAAATGTAACTAATAAAACACAGAGAAATCATTTTTCTCTCATTCATTTTACTCATCATGTTGTGTATTTGTGGTTTTGACTTCACAGTCAACTGTTCTTGATATGATATGGTTATACTGTTAAATAACAAGAAATGTTATATAAATACTGATGTAAAATCTGTTAGTTAGCATGTTTAGTAATCGTGATCTCAGTCTCCATTAAAATGATCGCTGATCTAAATTTTGCCACAGTCGAGCAGCTCTGGCTGCCACCTTATTCTTAAGTTTTCTAACAACATGCACATTTGCTTTTTCATTTTTGTAAATTGCACCATTTTCTGTCACACTTAAAAAAATAACAGTCTTTAACACTCGAGGATTTAAACATTAACAGATTTTTTTTTTTTTTAAATATAGCTCACCTTTGATGATTGCCATGTGCTCTGCTGTACAAAAATTATATTCTTCCTGTTTGGCCTCAAAAAGGTCTTAATAATTCTTGGTTTTGATTTTTAGAAGTTTATGAAAACCTTGCTGCTGCTGAAACATGTTCATACAGTTTTTACAGGCCTGCATGACACTTTGAATCAGATGGGTTTGGCACTGCTAGTCAAACAGGAGCCAATGTCTTTGACTTCTAACACCCTGAAAACCTAACTAACTCTCAGCTAACAGGTTTTCCAACTATTACAAGCATGCCCAAAATGAGTGTTTAATTTGATTTCTCTTTTTTCAGGAATAACGAGTTACTAACATTAACTGTAGTACTATTAATATTTTTCATGGTTAATTTATGAGTCATTTGCAGAAACTAAGGGGTTAACATGCAGATGATGAGTGTTGCTGCTGATTGTAACATTAAAATAACTTTGTTCTGGTTGTGCTGGTTGATCTTAGAGTTTGTGTTTGAAGGTACTTTCCTTGTGAGGGAACTTTCACCCTTCATCTCGTGGACAAACAGTTATAATTTTGGACATTCTTCAGATTCTGTAAAAACCACTTTCTCTCTGGGGTTTTAACATTTACATGACTCCTGATCATTTGTGCTTTGTGATGCATGTCCTCTTTTGTCTTGTGTGCTCTTCAGAGGTTGTTCCTTTGTACAGAAGGCCAGAAATGTTGAGGAGGCGGGAGGCAAGGCTGTTTTGATTGCTGATAATGCTGTGGACAACGACAGCCAGTACCTTGATATGGTCACTGATGGCAGCACTGCCAAACCAAGCATACCCGCTCTATTCTTGCTGGGACGGGACGGGTAAGACCAATATTTAAATAGTCAGTCATGAAGACCTTTTGCTGACCTGATAACACAGAGAAGTGTAGCTGTTGCAGTAGCAGTTGTTTCCTGATGGTACAGTGCTTTCCCCCTGAGCGCTGCTCTTCTGCTCTTCAGGATAGTTCCCTGTAGTTTTTGGGTCTGCGTTGAAGTTCAGAATTTTTTAACTTTTCAGCGTGATGTGCAGAGGTGAAGAACTCAGGGGTGTCAGTGGTGTGTTCTTGTACTTACTGTTTGCTGTAATGGAAGATGGTAGCTGTAAATACAGACTTTTAAATCTTATTTTTGTTGTGTTAACTTAAAAAAAGTTCACACATGTGCACACCCACTGCAGCTGTTATTTCCCGTGTTACTTCTTTTACTATGGTATCTCTTTATTTTTACTAGTGCCCTTCTTCCTGTCCTGGAATAAAGCAAGAGCTCTGTGTTTACTCAGATCCATTTTCCCATTTGATGTATTTCATCACCTCCTAGTGAAACCAAGAGTTTTTGGAGCGACTTCCTGACACACCTCTGCATGAACTAGTCCTGTGTGTTTATATCTATATCAATATCAGTAATGCAGGATATTGAATTTTGTTGATATCTGACATGTCAATATTTACTAATTGATAATTGATTTTACAAATAGATGTTTTTGGGTTGAGCACAAAGCCTTTGCTTCACTAAAGTTAACCTGTTTCTTTCATGGTAACAGTCTAATTTGTGTTGGGAACAGATGTGAAGAAAGAAAAGCATTTTCTTCAGTTTTAGTGATTGTCTTTTGCCTACCATGTCTTCCAGTTCTAATCATAATTAAGTAATCTAACTGTTTTGATTTTAGTTTAGTTTTCCTTGATGAAATTTCACAACATTTCAGAAAGAAATCTACTGTAAGTTTAGTCAACTAAAGTATGAAATGTAAAGTGTAAGGCATTATTTCTGTTTATTTCATTTTCTGAAGTCATGTTTTAAACTTAGATAAAATGAAACATCTAATAAACCTTTATTGAATGATAGTAAAATTTGAATGTTTAAATGAACAGAAGCAAATGTAAGTTTTGTGTGAAATGCAGTCATCTTTATTTAGGCTTTCTGTCCGAGCATCTCAGTTACAATACCAGAATTGACAACAAACAGTGAACCTGCTCTACATAAATACGTCAGTTCATAAAGAGAGAGGCTGTGATTGAATCACTCCCCAACTTATCCCAGCACCATGAAGCTAAGGCAGCTGTGATTGGATGTCCCCCTCAACTCATTCAACCTTTCCACACAACCAAAGTAGCTGTGATTGGATACATTTCTAACTTGTCCCTACTTTCTACATGACCAAATTAGGTCTGATTGGATTTAGTCTACTCAAACGTTTGTGTAGATTTTAATTTTTTATGAAAATGCCAGTTAATGTAGTTTTCTTTTTTTTTCATGTGCACTTGTTTTTATCAGTTACTGTCTATTTTTCGTCAGGGGAAAAAGGTTGAAGAAAACTATGACAAAAATAATTAGTCAACGAAATAACACTGAATGATAGGTAAACTATCATGGTAAATTTGTACATTTTGAAAAAATAACAGCCAACATGTTAGATATTAAGGCCAGTTTTTATAACCAAAATATTGTCTGTAAATATCAGCAAAGTTGTCCTTATCAGCTGATAGTGATAATCACCATTTTAATCAAATATTTGCCAATACTGTACTGTTCAGCTAATATCATCATCTAATTTATATGAACATTTCTGACATTAAAATATCTCTTTGCTGTTGTTACAGGATGATGATCAGACGAACTCTTCAGAGACGAGCATTGCCTTGGGCTGTCATCTCCATTCCTGTTAATGTTTCCTCTTTGGCCTCGTTCCCGATGAAGCAGCCTCCATGGACTCTGTGGTAGAAAGATCACACACCCACAACTTGATATCTACTTCCCTACAGGGTCACCACTCTTTTATCACAGCACGGGAATTCCCAAGGTGGTTTACAAAATGTACATGCACTGGGTGAACGGACAAGATGAATTCACACAAACATGTTTTAATCAGCATTGAACACACAGCCAGACATGTGAAGCAAATTATTTTATGTGTATCCAAAAAGACTGACTGGAGGTGCTGAACGAACCGTATACAGACTCTACGCAAGACACCAGACGGTTTACACGTATGCTGTATCACTGAGTTTATGCACTTCTGATTTGTTGATTTGGAGTTATTAATAAAATGTGAAGAAGTTGATGATATGAGATATAAAACCAGGAGCAAACCATTCTTTTTCTTTCCTCATGAAGTGTAAGCTATTGAGTCAGCATCTGTTATAGTAAAAGGTGAAAATTTGCATTGAATGCATATACTGCACTAGCACCACTGCACAACCCTCAGAATGTTATCTCACTGTAAAACTGTCGCTCATTTGCATGAACTTTAATACCTTTGCCCTCTAACTAAAGAGTAAAGAGGTTTTATATCTGTCAATAAAGAAAATCTGCCTTTTTGCACAACTTTTTAAAGCCTTTGTCAAGTTAAGAAATGGCCAGCTTTGAAATCCATATGTGTGTTACAAGGTCACATTCATATCATTGTGCATTTTTTTGTCTGCTGAAATATTTGCTACTTCTTACTCTAAAGGTGTGTGACAAATCCTGATTGTGTCTTAAAGGGACAGTTCAGTTTTTTTGAAGTGGGGTTGTATGAGCTCCATATGGTCTCTCAGTACATTAGATACAGTAGAAAGTTTTCTCTTCTCCACCAGAAAGCCACAGTCTGTGACCGTAGGTGACGAAGAAAAGACGCTAATGGGAAAGTACCGTACCTAATTTAAAGGCTGTTTTCTACAAGAACTCTAATCAATAAGCAATACCACAGTTTAAGAGTATGCTGCATATGATTATTTTTAAGTGCATTAACCTTTCGGAAATATAAAGTTTATCCGGACCTAAGCCAACTCACGTCGTGTGTCCCTCTGCTAAATCACTCCGCCGTAGTTAGTAGTTAGATGCTCCCCTTGATGCAGAAACAGATGTGTCGAGTGATTTAGCGGAGGGACACACGTGAGTTGGCTTAGGTCCGGATAAACTGATATATTTTGACTCAAAATAAGCAATTACTTCATATTTGTAGTAGAAAAATACTCATTTTGTAGTCCAATTAATAGTAATATCCTTTAAAGACTAGCTCTGCTCAGTATGTACCCTTTCAGTCACTAATTAAACTGACGTTTGGTGAAATACTCGTCTTACAAGTCTAGTTTTTATGACAGTGTTTCAGTAAACCTATGTTGTAGGTCAGTGATTTTTAATTTATCAAGTCTCTGAACCTCACTATCTTTTTTTAAAAGCCTGGAGAAACGGGTGATAAAACAGGGAGTTACCACAGACATGCTTTTCGAGGTGGGGACCACCAAGGGTTTAAAGGATACCCACAGAAAGTTGGAGGGAAGAAGAGATTTTAAAAAAGTACATAAACGTATTTCTGACAGTCGCATTCTAATATGTCTCCTAAAAGTCATTTGGCATTACAAATTAAAATCTGTGTGCATTTCTATGCCACTCATTGACAAAGCAATTAAAAAGAGATATAATGAATGTACTAACTAAAAAGCACCTGAATTTTTTTAAAATACTTAGTGTCGCAGGGAGAAGTACAGTAACGAAGATCATCTTTTTCAGGAGCATCCTGGCCAAAGTCAGCAGCAGAAAAGCTAATGAACAAACATCAGTCAGTCATACGGGAAAAAAAAGGCCTTATACATGAAATGCCTGATAGGCCATGAATAATAGTAATGGATAAATGAATTTATCAGTATGATATCAGCATTGGCAGATAAGTGCTTCAAATGTCACTTATTTTTTCCGAATACACTCATTGATAATACAGCCTTATATACACATATAAATGTGTTTTTTTTTAGAGTTTTTTGCAAGCCTGCTGTTGAATTAGGGGAATAAATTCCTGAAAGGTTTGAGGAAGGCTGGTTTTATTTACTGTTAAAAATGCAAGTATACATGTGTATATAGACAGTGCTGAACAGACTTATTAGACCAACACATTTAAGGTTTGTGCCACAGCTGCCTTGAATAACAACATTAGGTAATTCCAAAAAATATTGTTAGTGTTCCTGTAATGGTTAATACACACATATGTAGACGTTCTTTAACTAGAATTATATTTTAATGCTAAAATAAATGTATTATTATTTTCAAGGAGTTTTCAAATTTGTAGTTTAACAAAAAGTTACAGAAAACAATGGTCAGGCACATTTTAATGTCTTGATAAAGATGTCCATTTATAGTACTTTACTTGCATTCCTGAACAGAGAATTAGTTTGAATGTTTTGTTTGATTGATTTCTGAATTCTTAGAGAAGCCCAGAGAGCCAGCTCAAACGTGGGTATGAAAGGTGAGTTCAGTTTTTAATTCCTTACTCCTGTTTTAAATGTATGTCCAATAACATTTAAAACAGAGCTCTGCAGACCAGGACAAGCCGGACAGGAGTAGTTTCTATCCGTCTGCAGTCTCCATATTAAATAACAAAAACTGTTATTAATACTGGCCCCTTTTTAAACAGTGAATAGCTGCACTATGGACCGCACAGTTGCACTTTCCTCCCTTCAATTGTAAATATCCCAGTATGCTGTAAATATTCCTGATGCACATTTTATTTAATCCCAGCCTCTCTTTTTACACTTACATTTATTTTATTTTATTGTGTCTTGTTTGTGTCTACCTCCTTGTACCAGAGAAAACAACTGCCAGAGTCAAATTCCTTGTATGTGTTGCATACTTGGCAATAAAACATGATTCTGATTCTGATTCTGATAACTATGACATTTTCAGCTGTGAAAAAGTTTTTTTTTTTTAAAGATTTCTAAAATATTTATGTTTTCACTTTATTATGAAGAGTTTTGGCTAAATTAGGTCTGAAAATGTCAGTGTATCAAATACTGGCAAAAATTCATTACATTGCATCGCATGTTCTAATGATTGCAGTTTTTTAAAGTACACTAAACAGCATATTTCTTTAAACTTTTTCCCAGTTTCTCTAAACTGCTTACTCAAAAACTCAGATTTCGGGTAACCTTCACAAAACTACAGATTTGATAATTACATTGAAAAGGCTGAACATGTGCAGAGAAGCAAACTTTGTCTTTCTATCGAATTAAATCAATTATAGAAATGAAGGTCCTACAGAGCAGTGAGAATGCACTGTACAGTCACAAAAACACAGCCGTAAAAGAGATTACTTTACAAAAATGTCTTCAAATGTTGAGACAGCAGTAGCTTGTGAGTGGTCTGATGCTCTCAATACAACACAGTGGGAGATGATCCATGATATCAGTTATATACAGCGAAAACTTATGTATTGCTAGAATATTATACAAAAATATCATAAAATCTAGTCAACTGAGTAATATCAATTGCTTTGATAAGGAAAGTTGTAGGATTAAAGTATGACTCGGCAACTAAGTGTCATACTCACAGTGTTTGAAACTGTAAGACCAATTAGTGTTTGAACACACTTCTTTAAATGAAGACATTAAATATATACAAACTTTGGATGCAGATAAGAAAATATAGTGCCAAATTTTGGTACATGGGGCCAGTGCAATGATAATTATATTCTATAATTAAATCAATTAATCAATAAATCTTTCCTTGTATGGTGTCATATCAAAGTAAATGTTATCTCCAGATGCTGTACAAAAGAAGAGGTCAAAACCACATGCTTGATTTTTTAATAAGAGAAGCAGAAGGACAGAGAGCCCGACCAAGACAAAAGGACTGTAATTAGAATTGTGTTAGTTTTTTGTTTTGGATGCCAAGACAATAAGTGTGGCTTTATCATGTCTCTCTGCTGTATATAAGTGTATTAAAGGATAGCTCCATCAGATATGGTATCTCATTATGCTCTTTTATGGTTATAAAGGTAGTTATTATTGTGGTAGTAGTACTAACAAAAAAAAAACAGAAATTACACTTGACCTACGAAAAGGACAGCGTGTGAAATGTATATGATAAATGTGAAAATTATTAGATATTAAAATGTTAATCAAAAAGTTTAGTGTCTTTTTTTATATAAAGAAAATGCTTAGGAAATGTAAGGGGGTATGAGTCAAAGGGCCCTCCAAAATGTTATCAGTATTTTTACATATATATATTAACACCTTAAAGCATGTTGCAATCATTTTCATACATACATTTATGATACCTCTCTGATAAAAAAACAAACAAAAAAAAAAACAAATGCAAGCAGATAAATGATGAATAGATATTCTCAAGTGGATTATCAGTTGGCAAAAACACTTAATGTATCATATGAAATACAAAAAAATCTATGTTCAATTTTGTTGAAATTTATATATTTTTTTATTTCAGTATAAAGTGAGATATACATTTCAGCTTTAAAACTTAGAAATTGTCTGGCTTTATTTGTGTTTTCAGGCTTTAAAGGGTTAAGCTTTTGCCATAATTGTTCAAGGATCCCTTTTCTCTCTAGAAGAGAAGATCAGACTTTTTTTATGCAAAAACAAAAAAACTCCCATATAAACTCCCATGAAGCAACATTTTTATTAAAAAAGAGGCCATTATATACATTTATTCCAGGATATTTGTTTTGTTTATGCTTTTGTTGTATTAAACAGCATGTCAAAATATTCAACTCTTTAGAAAAAGGGGGTTTTGAGCGGGACAAAAGTATAATCTGCACAAGTTTTTACTTTTTAAAGGATTAAAAGACCAATGATCCAGTAAGGTGTGAGGATACAGTAAATACAAACAATTTAAATGCTTGAAATGGTCTGTAGTTCTGAATTGATTCCAGTTTTCTCCACTGTTTGAAGCTTATTTGTGTCTTTAAACAGAATAACGTGGTTGTAGTAATTATTTGTGTAGCATTAAAATATATATTTTGTCATATTTTCTCCGTTTGCGTTACAGAAGCTTGGTTTTACAAACTGTTCCCCGCTGTTTCTTTTGAGATGTGGCCCAATATGATGTGTTTTCATGGGACACTGAAGTTCTGACAGCACCCCTGTTTATGAGACTTGAAAAGGGAGTGTGGGTGTCCTGGGCATGGCAGAGTCCTCTTGTTTTTGTTTCCATGCAGTCTTGTTCGATTCCTCCCTCTTCTGGCAGGAGCCCACTCTGACGGAGAGAAAAAGGACAGATCAGATGACTGTACAAAACTCATTTTGACATGGAAATGGGACACGGTGGTGATTTCTGCTTACCTCCTCCTGCACCGCGGACACACTTTGCCCCACACTGTCCTCACCGTGGCGTCCCTCAGGGCAGGACTCCCCCAGATGTACACAGAGGGGGTGCACAGCGCGTTCAGGCGAGCCATGATGGCGAACAGATTGGTGGCTTCGTTCCTGAACGTCAGCCCACTCCCTGCCACGAACCTGATGATGATATTGACAAAAGATGGACACCACAACACCAAGAAGCTAATGACAACAAAGATGATGATTCTGAGCGACTCCCTCTTGCTTTCTTTGTCTGCGCTCGGAGGGTCCCTCTCCAGCTGGAACCTGGCTACGACATAAAGTTTGACCGTCATGACCACTTTAGTCAGCACTATCAGTTGGAAGAAGACGATGCTGAGGACGTAGAGCTGGATGGCTTTAGACACAGGTAACAGGTTTCTGGCGAGCAGGTGAGCGAAGTTATAGACCCAGCAGTAAATGTTGACGCCGATGACAAAGTGTCTGGTGATGAAGCGGCTGTAGATGAACGGATGGCACACTGCAAAGTACCGATCGAACTGTGCGAACAAAAACGTCAAAATATTCACTCCAAGGAAAGACGGCAACACATTATAAGTGCCATTTCTGGACGGATACCCCTCATAAACATCAAACAACCCCAGATAATAGACTGAGAAGCCCACCAGAGTGTCGCAGATACTCGTGTTCAGCATGAAAATAAATCTGTTCTGGAGGCGCAGCGCTTTAGTGGACAAGATGCCAATGACCACCGTCCCTGCCACCAGGACAGTCGAGGTCGCGAATAAGATCTGGAAAATAAAGATGAAATAGTCCTCTGGATTGTCGAAGTTCACCGACAGAGGCACTGTTCCTGACACTGAGTCTGTGCTGTTGGAGAGGAGCATCGTTCGTGCGCAAAAGTGTGCGTCCTACCGCAGCTTTTGTTATATTACTGTAGGTAACGTGATGTCACCAGCAAACATCTCATGAGATTTTAGTGAACTGGTGTTTTTTTAATGGACAATTAGGGTGATAACTTTCTGTACCATCTCCTGAAAACTGTCTTTTATTCAGGCTTCAACCAGTTTAAGCAAAACTGTGTTTTTCCTTAAACTTTTTTAATCTCAAATACGAATAAAATTGATGTTGAATCTACTCACTGTTCGTATTAAGATGTTATTTAATCATGAACACAGTTCTAATAAGCAAAAAGTGTGAGTAGGCCCTTTCCTTAAACCAATTTTTCAAGGGTATAGAATTGGGTAGGGACGCTAGGGACACGTCCCTATCAATATTATGCCACTACCGTATGGTCCCTGACATAAGCACAAGCATAGCATATAATGTTTTAACTAAAACATGCTTATATTTAATGCCAAAGAGATACTTAAAGAGTGTTTTGTTTATTTATTATCCATGTATTATTTGTGTATTGAAAGGCAGCAGCCATTTAAGAACAACAATAAAAGTTTGTGGGAAAAAAAAACACAATAAACCTCAGATTAATAACATGACTTTCCATATTGTTAGGGAATACGCTTATTAGTAGTTCTTTTTGGTTTTGTTCCTGTATTTATCAGACTATATATCATCAAAATTTCTGATTGATCCCAAATTGTCCAACTGTTCATGTGTCATGCATCAATATATTTCTGTCAAGGAACAGACAGTAGAGATTTAGAGTAGTTTTTTCTGAATATGATAGTTTGCTCTTTTGTTTGATCAGCTCTACATGAAATTAAAAAACAGTCATAAATGCAAAACACATCAACTTTCAGGGTGCCATCTTGGTGTGCTTTAATGTCCCCACCAATGTCAAAATCTAACCTACGCCCTTGCAATTTTTATTTTTTTATTGTATTACCTGATTCAACAAATTAGAAAATCAAACTGGCTGTTGGCCACATATCATCACACCAACTTTAAAAATATAATAATAATAAAGAACACATGAAAGCAAATGGGTGTTTAGTTTAGCAACGCAGTCATTTCTGTATTCCGTTTTTTAACCGTAAATCCCTTATGAGGGGAAATTAGATCTTAACTTTACGTATTGCCATTAATGAACTTATCTTTTTTTTATCAAAATCTTGACGACTTTTTTCAAGTTTGTGTTTTAATCTCAACCCTTACCTCTAAAATTTCATTTCAATTATTCAGTCCCGTTTTATGAAACGTTTACTGGATACCTCTTCAGCTCATTGCTCTATAAGGACCCAGCCTCGATAAATAAGGTAGCCAACAGTCTTTGGTTGGTGGTGTTTACTAAAACCATGAATTTCAATTTGTGTTACTCATTCAGAACTTAAAACACATTTTTAAATGTCTCTCGGCATAATATAGACAAGGAACTGATGTAATCATTAGAATATGTTTATTTTTAACATACACAATTTAAAACAGTCTTAAAACACACACTGAAGCCAAAGGGAACAGTCAACACAGTGATGAGCCTCGTGTTGCATGATGGGAGACAGACTGCGCGCAGGTACAGGCCTCGCAGTCCAATTTTACATGTTTGTAAAAAACGACTGATGAATTTTATTTTTTATTGTTATTTTATTATCAGCTGAAAAGTAAATATTTGCATTTGTCAGAGTGTGGGGTGTCCCCTCATCAGTCATCTGTCAGCGAGGACAATAAGGATCTGTCCTTGGTCCTGAATCTGTGTTTTTTTTAAAGGCGATCTTAATCCTGATTTTCCTGGCGCAGTAAATAAGAGCGTCGCTGTCCGTAGTGCCGAGTGCCCCACGGCCAGAAAGAGTTCAATCTTTTATTTTTTCTCCAAGCATTTATGAGTCAACACGAACCACGAAAACGGCTGCTCAAGTCAGTGAACACCCCCGTGTTGTTGTCTTTGTTACACATGCTGTTCTCAAATGACACTGATTGATTTTAGCTCTGCACAATAGTCGTTGCATTTCCCTTTTCTGTCCTTGTAGCTGCGTCAGTGTTATTTTTCTTTTAAAAAAAACACACGCATAAATAAACAAACTCAGCAACTTGATTTCGCCCCATAAAATAATTACTTGAATAGCAGGCATATATGTACGACGGAGGATCAGGGCCACATTGAAAACTAAAAAAAAAGGAAAACTAAAAGAAAAGGAAGGTTACGAGAATAAAGTCATAAAGTCACGAGAATAAAGTCATCTCAAAAGAGAAAACATCTGCTTGTATGGGGAGAGATTTGTCTCAAAATGATTCACACAAATCTCTCCATGATTTTCACATGTGTTTTTCAGATCCACAAATATATCAATAATATTCACATGTGTTTTTCAGATCCACAAATATATCCATAATTTTCTCATGTGTTTTTCAGATCCACAAATATATATATGATTTTCACATGTGTTTTTCAGATTCACAAATATATATTTGATTTTCACATGTGTTTTCAAATTTTGTGAGTGCATTTATCATGACTTATCATTTGTAAATCTTCAATTCTGCTTGTGAACTGTTGGAAGTGCATTTGTGGATCAACTGACACCTGCATTCATTTTTGAGACAAACGTAACGCAGTTTCCTAGAAATGCACACACATATTTGGAGGGATTTATCTCATTAATATGCAGACAAATATCCATGAATTTCACATGTGTTTTGCAGATCCACAAATATAAAC
Source organism: Scarus forsteni (assembly GCA_036419115.1). Classification (NCBI taxonomy): domain Eukaryota; kingdom Metazoa; phylum Chordata; class Actinopteri; order Labriformes; family Labridae; genus Scarus; species Scarus forsteni. The sequence goes on along the minus strand of JAZDUH010000066.1, from coordinate 22,842,937 downwards.
ATAATTTTCTCATGTGTTTTTAGGATTCACAAATATTTTTACGATTTTCACATGTGTTTCTCCGATCTGCAAACATATGCATGATTTTCACATGTGTTTTTAAGGTTCACAAATATATCCACGTTTTTCACATGTATTTTTAAAGTTTGTGAGAGCATTTATCATGACTTATCATTTGTAAATCTTCAGTTGTGCTTGTGAATCATTTAGAAATGCGTTAATTGGATCAGCGGTAGCGTGCATCTATTTTTGAGACAAAGCGTGCCGCAGTTTCACAGAGATTCTCACACACACAGGTTGAGAATATTCACATGTGTCTCGAGCCCCACCCCTCCATCCACTAGGCGGCAGTGTTGCTGTCTTTGTTTAACAGGGGCGTCAAAGCGGCCTGCTCGGCTCGGTGCTGTTGAAGAAGAAGGAAGTCCTTCAGGAGCAGAAAAGGCGCCTCAACTTAGAAGCAAAAGCAGCCTAACCCAGTCCGCCAGTATTCATTTCTGGCCCCGCCATGCTCTGGAGTGTGTCTTTTATATGTGTATAATGTTTATTCATTTTTCTGAACAGACCTTTGACGATCATTAACAGATGAGCGTCGCACCAAGCGCAGCATTGCTGCAGACCGCTGGCGCCTCCTCCTGCTGACTGGGCAAAGTCAGAAAGATATTCACTGATCTGACCCTCTTTTCAGTCACTGTCATGAAGACTGCAAGCTACAGCCCGCTTTTTCCTCAAAGCAGGCCGTCCCCAAGCCAGACAGCTTCTACTTGTATCAAAGTGCTGTCGGTGATGCTCGGCAACTTAGGGAGGCGTCGGCAATTCACCATAGCAAAGGAAAGCGGTGAATGAAAACTCAGTACTGTCACCATGAAAAACTGTAATGTCGTCAGAAACACACTACACAAGACCTTATGTTATTCATTAAAAAATGTCACAGTTTGTTAAAAAATATCAAGATATACACAGGACGTTTATGATCGGGAAAAAAGCCAGTGCCATTAAATTTATGAGCTCTACTGACATTTTCCCAAATATTTGGATGTTTATCTCCTCCACCTACAGCCATATGCTTTTTCTCGTTAGAGAAAAAGGTTTAAACTCAATGTCTGTGATTTTTTTTTTTTTTCATTTTATTTAAAGAGGACAGCGCACATCAATCATACATTACTGTAAATGTGCCAGTTTTAGCCAAAGGCTAGTTTCCAACTGAAGTCCTCTGGCATGGTGTTAAGAGCCATTGAGACATACAAGGGTCATAGTACATAATTAAAAAAACAAACAAAGACAAACATTACAAAAAAGAGATACATAGGAGAGATAAAGATACATAGGAGAGATAAAGACACATAGGAGAGATCAAATTTAAATATTTACTTTGATGTTAATATGATTAGTTGATGCCTATAAAACTGCAATAACTCTACTGCTGTTAAATAGGCTATACCAAACTCAACCCAGTTATCAAATATTCTCTAGCCTTGTACTGCAGCCCTTTAGAGAAGAGAGCTTTTCATAAATTTATTTATATTAAATGCAGTTGAGCAATAAAAAATTCCTGGTTTGCTGCTTTATGTTTTCCAACTATATTTTCATTAGTCTATAATAGGTGCAAAGATCCTGATAAGGTATTTTCTACAGCATTTTTTATAGAAGAGGTTTTTATTTTTTACACATATGATCTACATTTATTGGGGAAATGATCAAAGCAACTGAAATTGAAAGCTATGATAATTTATTTCATATTTTACACTTTCTGGTATAACAGATTAAAAGAAATGTGTGAATAAGTACTTCTATGATCTTCACACTTATCAAACTTTGAAGGATTAAAACTAATCCCATAGAGTATGTGAAATCAAATATTTGGGATGAAATAAAAATAGAATACTTAAGATGGTTATTTAAAAAAAGAAAGTGAGTTTAAATGATGGAAAATGATCAAAGGCCTGTCATTGAAACTGTTAATGGGATGCTATTTATTTCACATAGTATTCCTTCCTGAAAACTTTATTGTGAAAGGATAATTTTATAAATGACCTGAAAGTCAATACTGCTTGAAAAGTATTTGCCTGAAAATATATAAACATTAAACTTTCTTTAGTGAGCCGTGAAGTAGGCTAAACCAGAGATGTTTGATCCTTAAGATAAGTTCTGCAACAGTACCGTTATTGCAATTATTATAGTCATTACCTATTAGCAGAAATTAATATTTTAAGAAATAATGTGTCCTGTGTATATCTTGATATTTTTTAACAAACTGTGACATTTTTTAATGAATAACATAAGGTCTTGTGTAGTGTGTTTCTGACGACATTAGTTTTTCATGGTGACAGTACTGAGTTTTCATTCACCGCTTTCCTTTGCTATGGTGAATTGCGGCGCTCCCTAAGCCGTCGAGCATCACCGACAACACTTTGATACAAGTAGAAGCTGTCTGGCTTGGGGGCGGCTCGTTTGAGGAAAAAGCGGGCTGTAGCTTGCAGTCTTCATGACGGTGACTGAAAGAGGTCAGATCAGTGAATATCTTTCTGACTTTGCCCAGTCAGCAGGAGGCGTCAGCAGTCTGCAGCAATGCTGCGCCTGGTGCGTTACGTTCATCTGTTAATGATCGCCAAAGGTCTGTTCAGAAAAATGAATAAACATTATACACATATAAAAGACACACTCCAGAGCATGGCGGGGCCAGAAATGAATACTGGCGGACTGGGTTAGGCTGCTTTTTGCTTCTAAGTTGAGGCGCCTTTCTGCTCCTGAAGGGACTTCCTTCTTCTTCAACAGCACCGAGCCGGAGCAGGCCGTTTTAGCGCCCCTGTTAAACAAAGACAGCAACACTGCCGCCCTAGTGGATGGAGGGGTGGGGCTCGAGACACGTGAATATTCTCAACCTGTGTGTGTGAGAATCTCTGTGAAACTGCACGTTTGTCTCAAAAATAGATGCACGCCCGTTGATCCACGAGCGTACTTTAAATGATTCACAAGCACAACTGAAGATTTACAAATGATAAGTCATGATAAATGCTCTCACAAACTTTAAAAATACATGTGAAAAACGTGGATATATTTGTGAACCTTAAAAACACATGTGAAAATCATGCATATGTTTGCAGATCGGAGAAACACATGTGAAAATGAAAACGTAGGAAAAGATACATTAATTAAAACAAAATATTTAATACCATCCACTGAGGAATTACTGATTCTTAAGAAACTAATAGTCCTCATCAGTCAAAATCAGTTCAACCTCATCATCCTGACAGAGCAATGGCTGTTCCAAAACTTACAAATCAAACAAAAATGTGATCATACTCAGTGAAATGAATAGAAACTACAGACACACTGGCTGTTGTGATGACACCTGGATAAAATAGTTACAGTAGAAGTTATTTTCACAGTAGTCGGTCACAGATGACATGACATTGATTGTATATTGTATCATACATTACATGTTTTTCTCACATTAAATTTTATCATTGTTGATGAAACAACTCAGACTGTTGGAGCCATGCAATTTAAAAAAGTGAATATTGTACTGTAGAAACCACCTGATCTCTCATAAAGTGTATTAAACCTGTTTTTGTAGGGAAGGTTCGGGTTGGTTGTCACACTTTATTACACTCATGCTCATAACTCATGATCAATGTAGCCTGAAGACTGATCCTAAATTAAAGCTTTAAGTCTGGAGGGGAGTGAGAATCATTTTCATACATAGATTTTATTCTGACAGGAAGTTATTAACCATCAAAAACGTAAGACTCTCTGAGGTTGGTTGTTCTAATCTGATAACGGGATATTTTTTAAGAATGAAAAGAGAATACATAAAAGAATATGAGAGATACAGAATTAGTTTTGAAAATTTGATCATGGTTCTGAACTGGGGGATAAGGAAACACCGACTCATCAGCATATTGTGATGCTTTCAGTATTTCATGTCACATTTAATCAGTACTTTAAAGACATTTGAGGCGCCTTCAGCAGGGGCAGAAGCATTTGTTCATTTGACTGTCTCTCTGTTACATTTCTTTTTGATTGTGTCTGCCACTGGGATGCACAAATGAGTTTTGTTGCGAGGACCGTGTTTAACACAAGTAAAACTGATTATAAGCTGGGTTTATTATTGCAGATCTTAATGTCTTTCTTCCAGAAACAGACTATTTATTGTGACTCCTACCTATAGTATCACAGTATATCAGAATGTATGTTCACCCCTGTGTAGTGGTTGTGACATACAGTGCTTAAATTTATTGACCACTTGTATTAAAAACAAACAAAAAAAAGGAATATTCTTGTAATCTTTCAAAAACTTGTTGAAAAATGACAATGTTATTAAGTTTTACTGTTTTGGACAGGAATGAGGTATGTCAAACTAGATTCAACATGTAATACACAAATTTTAGCCTCTTACTAGGCTTTTCTGAGAAGTAAAAAAATAACATTCAACCACCAAAACATTTTTTTTTCTGTCCAGGAATGTAATGATTAACTATAATTTGACATCTTAATCAAGAAATAATAATGTGCTTTAGTTTTTTTTCTGTTTTTTTTTGTTTGACATTAAATCTGAAAAACAATACTGATTATGTTTAGCATTAATATGTCAGCTCATTGAAAGAGATCCTAGATACTGGTGTATTAACCATTACAGAAACATACGAAAATATTTGAGAAATTACTAATTGGTGGTCTAGTAAATTTGTTAAGCACTGTAAATCATAATGCCCCACTTAAGTGTAGCACGCCCCTATTACCACTATAACTCGTTTTTGTCTGTGTTTGAATTGTCCTTCAGTGTTTTATTTGAACAGGTGTGACAACCAGCCACCTGACCAGATTCATGCTTGAGCCTATACTATCACAGAAATTTGGTTTATGGCATGGTGGGTAAATGCTTAGATAATATGATTTGATGTCTAAAAATTGAAAAAGATGCTTTAATCCCTGTGGTTAACAGATGAAACTCCACTCAAACTGAAGCTAATTCCTGCCACTTATTGAAAATGTACACTTGTAAATGAACACACAATATTTCAAGATAGAAATGACCATGGCATTAAGTATTTGAACATGATAAAAGAGCATGCTGATAAGCAATGTGCCAACCGACCCCAATCTCCCCTCTCATTAAACTGAATCACATTTTTCCAGGAGGTAGAGGATCTGACCGCGTTACTGCACCATAGATTCTTCATGATGGTGATGATGATGGTGGTGGCTTCGTTATAAATTTGTTTGTGAGTCCGTTGAATGTAAAGCCAACTCTGAAAAGGAGGATTAGAAGAGAACGTCAGAATACAGACTCTTCTCCCTGTGCGCAAAAACTAACTTCATTTTTACTAGAACCTGTGCAAAAAACAAAGATTAGGATCTCATGAAGCTTTCAGTGTGCCTCTCACCTGGCCCTCCTCTTGCAGCACACTCTCCTCCACACACTCCTCCACACAGCCTCCCTCAGCGAAGGACTCCCCCAGATGTACAAAGCCGGGGTGACCAGTGCGTTCAGACGCGCCATGATGGCGAACAGATTGGTGGCTTCATTCCTAAACCTCAGCCCTTTCCTGGTTAACTGTCTGACTATGATGTTCACAAAAGAGGGGCACCACAGAGCCAAGAAACAAATCACCACGAATACAATAATACGCAGAGACTCCTTCTTGTTCTCCCTCTCTGCGGAGGGCGCCTCTCTCACCAGGTGACTCCTGGCTATGATGTATAATTTCACAGTCATCAACACTTTAACCAGGACTATAATCTGCAGAGTCATCACCCCAAACGCGTTGATCTGAGCTGCTTTAGAAATGGGCACCATGTTCTGCACAGTGAGGATGGTGTATGTGTAAACCCAGCAGAACACACAGATGCCAAACACCACAGATCTGGTTATGAAGCGGTTATAGAAGAAGGGGTGGCACACGGCGAAGTACCTGTCAAACTGAGCAAAGAGAAAAGTCAGCACATTAACACCCAAGAAAGAAGGTAAAATGTAATAGGTCCCGTTTCTTGAGGGGTAGCCCTCCTGCACGTCAAAGAGGCCCAGGTAGTAGACCGAGAAGCCGGTCAGAGTATCACTGATGCTCGTGTTCAGCATGAAGATGAAGCGGTTCTGGCCTCTCAGACAGCGCGTGGACGAGATCCCGATCACCACCGACCCGGCCAAGAGCACAGAGCTGGTGGCGAACAGGATGTGGAAGATGAAGATGAGGAAGTCCTCCGGGGTGTCAAAGTCCACCGACAGAGGGATGGTGGCGTTCAGGAGCATCCTCACGCTCCGAGGCTGAAGGAGCTGTCATTGTTCTTATAGATGAAGACCAGCAAAGCTCAGGACCCCAGAGGACCAGAGAAGAAGAAGTGACGCGTGGCAGACAGGCGGAGAAGAGCAAGGCCTACAGTCACAAACTCTCAGAGGGGTTTGGTCAGGGATGTTGAACTTCAGTAAAAGTGCAGCAACTCTGATTTTTAACTGCGCGAGTAAAAGTTAATAGGGCTTTGTAATCTGCTTCCTCCATTTTAAAATGTGTCTTTCTAAATGTGGTCCATAAAAGGGAAGTGCCACAAACCATTTACTTGTGTCAGTATAAAAGTACAATGCAGCATAAAACATTTGATCCAAGTAGTTTAACACAACCCCAGAGGTCATAGTTTCATATAGGCCGAGGTGCAATATGTTTGATTAAATATAGAAAACCAAACATGAATTTACAAACACCAATTCTAATGAAGTCGGGACTTGTAAATAGTAATTAAAAAAAACATAAATGAATTACATATTTAATTTAGTACACGGCATCTAATGTTAAAACTGATTAACTTTTGCAGGTATTTGCACATTTTGAATTTGATGCCTGCATCATATTGCGTAAATTTTGGGACAGGTGCATGTCTATGGCTGTGCTGCATTAAGTTTCCTCAAGAAAAAACACTAAATAAGCATTTGAGAAGTGAGGACACTTATTGTTAGAGGTTAAGGTGGAATTATTCTCCGTTCTTGTTTGATGCACGACTTCCGTTGCTAAACAGTCCAGGGTCTCAGATGTATTTTGCACACCATCATGTCCTACACACTTTCAGTTTTGGGCCTCGCCACTCAGTTGATTCTCAGAATCTTTTGGTCATATTGTGGACTGTGGATGATGAATCCTTAAATTCATTGCAGTTGAATAAGAAATATTGCTCTTAAGTTGATGAACTATTTGCTGATGCAGTTGTTATAAAGTGGAGGACTTGCCCATCCTAAATCTCTCTGAGATGCTCATTTAAAACCCAAAAATGACACTCTCATGTTTCCAGTGAAACTGTTGAATGTTTTCAGTGCATGTCTCATCTTTTACAGTCTTTTGTTTCTCCTGTCTCACCTTTTTGAAAAGTGTTGCAGGCATCAAGTTTAAAATAAGTTGCAAGACTTGGAAGTTTGTCAGTTAAACTTTAAACATCTTGTCTTTGTTGTGATTTAATAGAATATAAAGAAGGATTTGCACATCATAGTATTGTGGGTTTTTTTTTTTAACATTTTACACAATGTCCCAACTTTTGAATTGCAGTTTGTAGATTAACAGATTAATGAACTCAAGCTTCGTTGTCAATGCTGTTTTTCCTTCTATTTTTTCTTCTATTTATTTATTTTACACTTTTCGTTGTTAATAACTGATCATTCAAATATGAGACCAATCTGGTGTTGTTTGAGTTTGAAGTGGTGTTTCTGTACTGATTACTGTAATCAGAATTGGAGCTTTTTTAAGTTTCAAATCTTTTCAACTAAGTTTCAAAACAAATAGTCTCGAACAATGTTTGTGTTTTTGTTAGATAAATTCACTCAAAGCCTTTTCACTCCTCAGCAGTTGATCAATTTCAGTGCTTTTTCTGGACACTAGAGGGAAGCATAACCCATCATTTCGTCATGAGGAGGACCTTTAGCTTTACTTGCACTTCATCTGCACTTGCATTTACAAACAGGGCCTTACTCTTCATTTAATTTTTCACTCATTTGCAATAAATGTACCATTATTGTTCCATAGTAGTAATTTTCAGTGTACCAAGCCCCATTTGGAACATCAAAATATTCTGGAGCCTAAACAAATCCCTCTTAAATCATCTTGAAGTCCTCTGGGGTACTGATAAATTTCCACACTTTGGGAGGCAATAATATAAATATAAACTGATCCCCTCACAAAGTGACAGTCAAATTGAATATTAATGTTGTCATTTTAGCATTTGTAACGGTGAAGTTAATTTCACACCTCTTAGATTTTGACCGTGTGGATGAAAAAATCAAGAGGAAAAAAACACGAGCTCAAATTCAGTGCAAGGGGAAAATGTATCAGCTGCTCCTTAGCTACTTTTTAAATGTCAACAGAATATGGTTTTGCCCTAAAACAACTAACTAACTTGAACTAGGCCTAAAAGTTAAGAATGCAAAAAAACATACAATTCAAACGCCCCTTAAGCAGTCACTTTTGAGGCAGATGACTTTTGAGGCATTAAATTCAGCAGACTGCATATTCCTAATCTTTGTTGACATGGTGGACAGAACGTGCATGTTTAAGGCCCTGTAAGGAGGGACTATGAGACCTGATGCATCCTTGAATGCTCTGTATAGGCTATAAAAGACCCCTCTAAGTTTTAGGAACATTGGGTTTTATTTCATCATTCCAAACAGTCCCAATAAATAATATTGTTGGCATATTTTTATAGAAGATTGATCTATCCATTCGTGGGTGTGTTGATTATACATCCATAGTAACTATCTTTACAACACTATAGACATGAGGACCCTCTTGCAAATGAGATGCCACATCTCAAGGGGCTTACCTTTAATACATTTATTTTCAACAAATGTGGTGCTTTATAAAAAAGATAGGTTGGCTGAATCTATATTCAGCAGAGACAAATTTGATTTTTGTCCTTTTGCTTCTGCCTGGATAGATGTTCTGTATATCTGGATGTATGTATGTACAAATATAATTACATGTATTTGTATATATGTGGATCTTTTAAATGAAGAGTGTAGCTTCAGCCTGCTCTATTGTAAAGTGCCTTGAGATAACACTTGTTTTGAACTGGTGCTATACAAATAACGATTTATTGACAAAATATGGTCAAAGCAGGACTGTAAACAGAAGTGTCAGGGCCTTTTGGAAGATCCAGTGTGGCCCTTTCCAGATTTGAATAGGTTATGTAAACCTTTGCCCTGAGGTATGAGAACCAACTTCCAGATGACATTTACCTCCTTTGCCTCACCTAAAAACATGTTACTGTTGGAGTCATATCCTGTAATTGGCTCCCCGTTTTCCTTCTTTCAGATGTGCTGCCCTCTCATCTTTTATCCTCGTCCTCAAATGGATGGACATAATAAAACATGAGGGGAGAAAGTCAAGACCAATTGGTCTTACAAAATAATGATATTACAATACAAAGACTTGTATTATATTAAAAGGGGGTTTAAATTTTAAGACAGATCTGGAGGACACAACAAAAAGACAAATTTTGAAATGGACTCGTCAGACCACAGCTCACTTTTCTGCTTTGCATCAGTCCATCTAAGACGAGGCCCAGAGTTCTTGGAGGTGTTGATGAATGGATTTTGCTTTGCATGATACCGTTTAACTTGCACTAGTTGTAGCCACAAACTTTGTTAACTGGCAGTAGTTTTCCAAAATGTTCTGAGTTCACACTGTAAAGTCCTTTTCAGAATAATCAGTGTTTAATGCAGTGCTGCCTGAGGGATTGAAGGTCACAGGCATTCAGTGTTGAGATTTCTGCAGATTATTTGAATCTTTTGGTAACATTATGGGCTGTTGATAATGCCGTTCATAAATACCTTTGTAATTGTTGAGAAACATTGCTCTTAAACTGTTGGAATATTTGCTCACAAAGTGGTGAACCTCGTCCCATCCTGGTTTTGGAGCGACTGGGGCCTTTTGTGGCATGCTTGTTTTATACCCAATCAACCTGTTCACCTGTGGAATTAACATTTCCAGACTTTTGTTGCCCCTGTCTAACATTTCTGGAACGCTTTGAAGGCATCCAATTCTAACTGAGTGAATATTCAAAAATAAAATATGTTGTTTTTCAGTTTAATGTCTTGTCTTTGAAGAGTGTTTGTTAATTATCAGCCAGTATCAGGGTGTACAAATAATTGTATTTTGTGTTCATTTAACGTCTTAACTTGATTGAGTTGGGTTTGTATATAAGACTCACATTAGTTGTAAACTTGCATATGTGGACCTGCTCTATAATCATTAAAGCAGTTTCATAATAACGTTTCTTTGTTGACTGCAATCAGAAAGTTGCTGTAATGTTAATAATGTTTTTGTCAGGAGCTTGTTGACTTCCTGTCCAGCTGAATAATGTCACCTGCACGCTTCACTGCTCCTCTTCCATAAAAGAGGAGTCTGAGCTGTAGAGTTTCACAGCCACTGTGCTGTCTGTCTGTCTGTGCCATGAGAATCTGAGCTCTCTTAGGTGCACATATTTTCTCCGCATCAATGAGTAACACCAGCCGAGTTTTATCTCCTGTTCTCCCTCTCACTAGTTTTGGTAATGTGTTGGTGTTTCTTTTCAGCATCCTCCTGGCTGCCACCATTATTTTCCTCAACTTCTCCGTGTGTCTGTCCATCCTGCTGAACAGAGCGCTGCGCCAAGAGAATCGCTTCATGTACATGTTGAGCACTTGTTTCAGTGACATCTGCAGCGGTGTGAGTTATTATTATGTCGGTGTTCTCGATGTAAAAGACACATATGACTCTCCGACGAAAACTTTCTATATTGTACCCACATTTCTGGGCTTGTCTTACATGGCCATCCTGGCCGCGCAGGCAGACCGGTACCACGCGGTGACAGCTCCGTTCAAATACTCTCGGCGCATGACCAGAAACAGAACCGTGCTGATCATCATCTCATACTGGCTCTATGCTTTTTTAATCGTGGCCGTCCAAGGCCTGGTCAAAATCTCTGTGGCAATGAGGATCACAAGCATTGGCACATTTGTGGCAAACATCCTTACAGTGATCATAATGATAGGGCTGAATGTCAGGCTCTTCATCATAGCCAGGTTTCAGCTGGAGAGAGAGCCGCCCTCTGAGGAGAGGGATAACAAGCGCTCCTCGGTGTACCTCATCCTGGTGGTGGCTGTGTTTTTCTTGGGCACGTGGCTGCCCATATTCAGCCATGTCACAGCCTGCAGCTTTTTCGGCTCTAAATGTTATACTTTTAAGAATGAAGGCACAGACCCACTGCGTATTTTGCCTCGAATCAATGCCTGCCTGACTCCAATCCTGTACATCAGGGGGTGCACTGTGCTCAGAGCCACGCTGCTCTCCAAGGTGTGGAGACCCTGCTGCAGGAGGAGGTGAGGGGGTGTCCCAAATTATAAATACTTATCCACGTTCTATGCATGACTTTATTACACGTGGTTTTATGTTCTTGTATAGCTAACTGTCTCTCTGTCTTATTTTGTATCTTAAATTCCAGATATTTCATTTTTGAATAATTTTCTGTAAATGCTCTGTCATAAATGCTCTATTCTTGACCCTGAAATCACTTTGATATACTTTCTGATTGAATAGTGCTCTATGATTTATCTTGCTTTGCCTTACCCACGGGGATTGTACTGTCATGTACTTAAAAGAAAAAGTATTTATGTTAAGATCCTGAAGTATTGAATCTTGAACCTGATCCATGTCTCTCTTTTTGTTTTGTTTTTTTTATCCTTATCAGCCATCCTGGACGTCTTGGACCCTCTAACATCCAGTCCCCTCAATGTACTGCTAAAGTTGGATGGATAACTAAATAAACTTTGTTTAATTCAGTACAAGTAACCAAACCATGAGAGCAAAGATCACTGAATGCAGAGGAAAGACTCTGGTTATGAAGTGATATAAGAAAGGGAGAGGCATTTCTATTTCCCTTTGAAGTAATGTCAACAACTTTGCTCTTACATTCTCGCAAAGTTTTCAAATCAAAATGCATTTCTTATTTTCATGTTGCTGTAATTGATCTAGTCTGCCCCTGGAAGGATAAAAGTTGTACATAGGCTGTGCATTTGAACAGCTTATGCAAACACTTTTGTGTAGTTTAGGTGAAACAAGCTTCTTAAACCAAGTTTGGGTGCTTGTTCATTGTCCTGAACACATCTGCTATTCTTTACTTTAGTGCCAGTGCGCCCCATTTTTCCTCATTTCTTTGACACACTTAACCTACATGGCCTTCAGCCTTGAGTGAAGAAGAACCACAACAAAGGGGTTTGCTCTCAAAAATTATAAATGTGTTCAGTGCAGAGAAAATTCACTACAACACTGTTCTTTGTTATTTTTTCACAAATTCACTTCCCTCACTGAGCTCTTGGCTCCATCTGCAGCAATGCACAGCCTTTTCTGTAAATCCTCTCCTTACAGTGGCCGAGCTGGTCATAATGGGTCTGGTTAATGTATACACAAGTAAAATGAGCCTCCTACAGCCCCACTTCAGAAATACTGAGGAATCCCTTTAAAGCAGTGGGTCCCAAACTTTTCACAACCAGTACCCCTTCAGACACTTGACCTCCAGCCATGGTCCCCCTACTCTCACACACTTACAGCAGTTTGAAAAGGAAATGTGTCTGTAAGCCTGCCACCACTCCCACCTCTGAGGAGAATCCAGGAGGTGGAAGCAGTATCTTAAATATTTCAGAAAGATTTACTTCTCAGAGATACCTCACCATCTAACGTGCAGCATGCAGTAGAACCCAACAAGCTTTGAATTATGTTTGGGTAAAGTTTTGCACCAGGTGACCATACTGACTTTGAGAATGTTAGCAAAGGCCCACAAACTAAATGGCTGAAATTAAAAACACGAGACACATATCTAGGGATGGGAATTGATAAGATTTCATCAATACCAATGCTGTTAACGATCCTGCTAATCGATCCAATTCTTTAACGATTCCCTTATCGATTCCAGCAAATTTTGCATGTGGGCAAATGTTCTGATTTTCAGTGTCAACAATGCCAAACATACATCACAGTATAAATAACTGCTTCTGCAAGTTGCTGGTGTTTCCACTCACTTAAGGTTGTGCAGTAGGTGTAATTAAAATTAAGCCACAATTCTGATGCTTCTGAACCCTGTCAATTGAAAGGAATTGATAAGGGAATTGATAAACAAAAAGATTAATGATATCGATTCCCATCCCTACACATATCCAGTGATACCTCATCATTTTGACATAACAGACTGGCTCACAAAAGGGTATTAACCAACCCAAAGGGACTTGTTGAATACTTTGAAAAATCAAGATCTTCTGTTAGAACGGGGTTTACTACTATTTCTGTGGCAGGATCTTTAAAACTGGGATATTGGAATTTGTGTACATTAAAAAGTTAATGAACTACCTGACGAAGTACAGCAAAGCAATTAAAAACACTATTATATAAATGGCTGTGAGGCAGACTAAATTTATGTTAGAGTGGTCAAAATGTGTATGTATGTACATACATGTGCATACATTTTTTTTTATATCTGCCTATTTGAGAAAGTGATGTATTTTTCCCATGTGTGCTTTAAATGTTTCTATATGATGTATGCTTAATGTCTTTTTGTAATTTGTAAAAGTTCTGCAAAATATATGCATCATAGTAGTGTGCTAATGAAAAATGTATTTATTTCAACTTAAAGTATCATTTCGATTGTGGAAGTATATTGTCGATGAATTGGTTTTTATTGGCCTAAATTAAAATTATTTATAGGGTTTTGTTGAAATATGTAATGTAGAACCTTTTAACCCATGTACACACGTGGCAAAAACTGTTGGTACCCTTCTGTTAAAGAAAGAAAAACCTACATGGTCATTGAAATAACTTGAAACTGACAGAAATTATTATAAATAAAAATGTACTGAAAATTACCTAATGAAAATCAGACATTGTTTTTTGAATTGTGGTTTAACAGAATTGTTTAAAAAAACAAACTAATGAAACCGGCCTGCACAAAAATGATGGTACCCCTAGAAAAGACTGAAAATGATTTGACCGTGGGGACATGTTAAACTAAGGTGTGTCCTGTAATTAGCATCACAGGTGTCTTCAAGCTTGTAATCAGTCAGTCTGCCTATCTAAAGGGTGAAAAGTAGAAACTGTGCTGTTTGGTATCATGGTGTGTACCACACTGAGCATGGACGACAAGCTAAGTAGAGGGTTCTCTCAGGAGATGAGAAAGAAAATTAACGATAATCACGTTAAAGGTAAAGGCTCTAAGACCATCTCCAAGCAGCTTGATGTTCCTGTGACCACAGTTGCCCACATAATTCAGAAGTTTAAGTTCCACAGGACTGCAGCCAAGCTCCCTGGACGTGGTTTCAGGAGGAAAATGGATGATAAATTGAAGAGACAGATAATACAAATGGAAACCAAAGAGCCCAGAACAACTTCCAAAGGGATTAGAGGTGAAATCCAAGGTCAAGGTACATCAATATCAGATCGCACCATCTGTCATAATTTGATCCAAAATGGACAATGGAGGACATCACTGTTGAAAGCAAATCATAACAAAGCGAGACTGGAATTTGGTAAAATGCATATTGACAAGCCACAATGCTTCTGGGAGAATGTCCTTTGGACAGGTGAGACAAAACTGGAGCTTTTTGGCAAGTCACATCAGTTCTATGTTCACAGTCCCAAAAATGAAGCACACACAAAAAAGAACACTGTGCCTACTGTGAAATATGGAGGGGGCTCAGTTATGTTCTGGAGCTGCTTTGCTGCATCTGGCACAGGGTGTCTTGAACCTGTGCAGGGAACAATGAAATCTCAAGACTATCAAGGCATTTGGGAGCGAAATGTGCTGCCCAGTGTCAGAAAGCTTGGTCTCAGTCACAGGTCATGGGTCCTCCAACAGGATAATGACCCAAAGCACACAGCTAAAAACACCGTAGGATAGCTCAGAACAAAACACTGGACTATTCTGAAGTGGCCTTCTATGACCCCTGATCTAAAATCTATTGAACATTTGTGGAAGGACCTGAAACATGCAGTCTGGAGAAGACACCCTTCAAACCTGAGACAGCTGGAGCAGTTTGCTCATGAGGAGTGGGCCAAAACACCTGTCAACTTTTGCAGAAGTGTCATTGAGACTTACAGAAAAAAAAAAGATAAAAAGATTACGTTGTAATTATTTTTTTTGGATATCTATTTATTCAGTTTTTGCTGTTGGTCTTTAGAGATCTGTTTTCCCTTAACATAAAAAATAGTAGGCTTCTTTGAGCATCCGTGGAAAAAATTAAAATTCCTGCATCTTTTGCATTGATTAATGCCAATGAAATAACATTCATATCAAAAAGAGGCCATTTCAAACATTAGATATTAGTTGCATAAATTTTGCTGTACTAAATGGTAGTTAAAATAATTAGATCTTTGGAAAAGCTGGTTAGAGCAAGACAAATGTATAATCTTCAGAAGTTTTGTGTCTTTACAGGATTTAAAGACCAGACACTCACTAAAACTGAATATATGATAAATGCAAACAACTGAAATGTTTTAAATGGTTCAAATGACCAAAAGTTATGTAAAGGCTAGTTTAACATTTTTCCTATTATTTAAGCTGAAAGTGTTTTATGCACTATTCGAAGCTTTCTTTAACAGAATAACTTGACAGTAATTACAAAAGATCGGACAGAACCCAGTCTGATATCTTTTCATGGGGCCCAGCACTTCTGGCAGAGCCCCTGGTTACAGTAAGTTCCGTATAAGTGAGCAGTTTCTTTCCACCTTAAAACAAAACTTTCTCTAGACTCTGATATTCTCAAGAGGGATACAAATACAATGCCATGTGCTCCTATAACTGAGAAACGCCGTGCAGTGGGTCTCAGCACCTGGATTACGCAACCAAGCGCGCGTGCCTCCCCTGGCCGCAGGATGCAGTTTCCTCGGTAACCACAGAGCGTCAGGAGAGCTCTTTGGCTCTGCGCCATGACGTGGACATCAACGGAATGTGAGGCACGAGAACACGGTGTGGGATATCAAACCTGCTCAATACCTGGTCAGTTTTACTCCTCTGCTCTTTGAATCAAATGAAACCCATCATAATCTACATCCGGGTGACTTTATCAAAGTAATCCTGCTGAGATAAGTTAGAGGCAAGCTTCATCGGCAGGCCTTTTTCTATTGGCTGGTACGTGGTCAGGGACCTCTGTGCGGAGAGGAGGGGCCAAATGATCGCCACACTTCCGCACATCTGGTGCCCAATATCTGAACCATAACCAGGCCCCTCTCCCTCACTCTATGCCCCCTTTCTCTTTCAAACATCCTAATAATCTCATTCAGTCAGCTGAATGTGTGATCTATTCTTTGTCCTGATCATAATTAAAGTCTTGAATCAACACATGAAGTGATCCCAGTAGTGTAAACAGAGCTGGTGCAGGTCTTAACTGTAACTTACACATAAAGTATCGCACATGTTGAAATCACCTACATGTGGAGACTCTCCTGGGCATGCAGAGAAATCGTGCACACTGCAAAAAGTATCTGATAGTTTCCTCTTCATCAGCATAGTCAGATCTTTATATTGAAATAGGGTGAACTTATGATAGATGAAAAACTGACCCATTTCCTGCCACACAAACTTTGATCTAACATCGCTGAAGCATTAAACTAAAAAATCTACACAAATAGCCGGGTCCCTAAAACATAAAACAGTAGGGTCCCTATAGAGGTGATTGAATATAAATTGAACCCATGTGCTGGATCAGCAGCACTGATGTGTGTCCTCTGGCCAAACTGTGCCCCATGTCCTAAATTTTGTTAAAGTCCTCTTACTCATTATTCTTTTTCTTTTTGCTCTGGTCTGTAAGCAGCATCACAGCCCATAAGGGCACTGTGACCTCACAATATAATACTATTATTGGAAAGAAAAGCCCGTATCTTCATCAGAATGAAGGGTTTTATGTTTCAACATTGGCTATGTTTTAGTAAAGCACTTATTAATAAATGTTTATTTTTGTTTCACTGATACAAAAATGTGAGCATTCAGCTTAAAAGCAAAGGTATAGGTGCTTTAATTTAGGATGGACCAGTCTTCAACCTTTGTGGCCCCCCCATGAGACTGCAGCACAAGGCCTTCCCTCTCCTGGACGCCCTTGCCCTCAATCAAGGTTACTATCATCAATGAAAACTTTAAATTAACGATAGCTAATGTAAAAAGGTTTTAATCTCAGGTACATCAGATATTAGTTTGGATGGGCACATTGTCTGCAGTGGTTAAAACTTTTGTCTGATGACATACTGTTTTGTTCATGATTCAAGAAAAACAAAAGCAAAAAAAGCACTAAAACAAAACTAAAACACTCATCATTCTGATAAGGTAAAAATGGGTCTTAAGTGAATCTGAAGAACATAACAGTGTGTTGTAGCCTGTTCCACTTTTAAAATCCTCATTTATGTTTAAAATCTTTAACACAGCTTCAACTCCTCCCAACAGCTCAGATACTGACTGACCTACATGCTGTAAAATGACGAAAAGTTCAATATCTGGAAGTATTATGAGTGCATAACAGACACTAGACCTGATGTACTGTAGGTACCTGATTTAATGCATTCTGATCAATATTAAAAATGAAATTGACATCAATGAGCAAAACAAAATGAAATTAAAGCGAAAGACAAATCCCAAACTGTTAGAGACTTGCTCAAAGTTGATTAGCATCATAACTTTTTTCCTATGCTACTATAGTTAAAGATTTTTGTGTACTTGTTTGTTTTGTGTTATTCTTAAAATTAGAACCTTTACCTTTGCTTGAACATTTTCTAAGGGAGTACACTATATTTCACATATTGTAGCATCTGAGAATTGTGTAAAAGATTTTTTTTTTAACTCAACTAATCAAGATTTTCTTTAACTTGTGCCATGATGCTAAAATTGAAAGCTGATACTGATACCAAGTTTAGTATCTCAAGACCCAAAGGTAAAACAAAAGGCTCCTGAACTGATACTAACTCCCTAATGGTTCAGAAACAGGAAGTCTACAAAGATCAGGCACATGTTAGAATTGACAGTTAGTCAACAACAGTAAGTGGGGATATCACGTTAAAAAGGACTAATTCTTAATGCGTAACACAGTGAACAGGCATCAGCAATCAGAATTCACCAAAAAGGCTTTGGTGCTGTGCTTTGGAGATTTACTCAGTCTAAATGTAAGCTGCATCCAAATAAAGTAAGAGTTTTAGGTCATTCATATTTATATATTTATTCAAATACTTATGCAAAACTATGACTACAGAGTGTGAAAAGTATGTTTCCTCTAATACATTATATTTTTTTTCATGTATTTCATTTGATCATTTGTGGTAATTTACATTATTTGGGACAGATTTTTATCACTTACTGTATCATATATTCTTAAACTATAAACTTAATTAATCTTCACACTCAAACTTATGTTATTTTTTCACAATGCAGACACATGCACATGTAATTTTATTTATTTCATCAGAGTAACATTTTTTTAACCTCAATGCAAACATTTGTCTACCCCTTATACTGAGCAGCTCCATGATATAAAAACTTCAATTAATCAACAAACAAACATCTTATTAAATGAAATGAAATAAAAATGAAGGTCACATGAAAACACAAAACCACTAATACCTTCCCCACGATAAAGTGTCTCAATGACGCCCCCAATTCATTTGCAATACAATCTAAAAAAGTAAATCAGACATCAGTCTATACATGTAATTGGAGGAGTTTATCCTAGTAACACTATTTTTTAAAATAGTTATTTGCATTTGAAAAATAAAATGTAGTTGGTCACATTGAACACCTGCCATGTAATGTATTAATTGTTTGAAGAGACTAACAAGTAGGTTTTATTTGTGTAGCTTTAGTTTAAGATCTAAACTGGTCTAAGAATATTGATTTATTTTGTTCTAAAAACATACAAATGTTAACTTTTTTGTTTATTCATAAAATAATAATAAAAAAATCCTATCGAATGTTTCCTAAAATTTTGAACAATGTGGCACAGAAAACAGTATTAATGTGAACCCGTCCGTGTTTTGAGTAAAACATGCTTCCATAATTTCACGCTCCCATCAGAGAGGTGAGCCCTGATATCATGAAACTCTTGTATTTGATTTTTTGCAGTGCGGCCCTGCACACAGCAGTGGTGGAGCACTGTGGCTGACTGTAGTGTTAAAGGAAAAAGGCCTGATCCTGAGACCGAACCCCTCCCTCAGTCTTTTCTCTCTCTCTCTGCCATCTTGCAGGTAAAGTTACCAGGGGTCCTGTGCTGAGAAAGTGGCCAAACCTCCCACAGTGGGATGTTTTCTCTGCTGCACTCTGGGCTGGTTCCTATTCAAATGTGGGTCAGGGGTGAGGAAGCCTAACGTCATAAGCTTGCAACATGGCGTCCCGAAGGCTGTGAGATGAGCAGGAGGATGGTAAAGAACGCTTGAGAACGATCCTACCGATGTAACAAGGTAATTAAAGCGAGCTTTTACTCATTTTTACTGATCGTGAACGCGTGAATGTGATGATTTTGCGTCTGTTTTGCTCGAATCGCGTTGGTCGTTGCGGCTGCAGGGATCGAGAGGGTTTCGGCGTTTCGCTGGTGTTTTTTCCACGGCGTGCCAACAAAAAGGGGGCTCTGCTGGTGCCTGTTCTGGCTCTACCAGCCTGCTTGGCAAGTCGAGAAATCCTGTTTCATCTCCTTTATTTGATCAGATCTCTTGTTTGATTCCACGACATGACTTAAGAGGGAATGTTTGGATGTTTCTGTCGGCGTCGTGTGCTCGTTGGGAGAGATGCCCAGCAGGATGAGCGTACCAAGCGATTACCAGGCTGGCAAAGCAAATTAGGCGACGGAAAGGAGCCACGAAACGGCTCGACGCAGCGCTTCAAAGAGCTATTCTCCACATTAAGCCTTATTTCGATTGCGTAAAAATCAATTATATTTTGTGTAATAGTCAGAAAAACGCACAGCAACCAGCTGTGTGTGTAATGTAATCGATTAATCTAACGTAATCGTAACACTGATTTTTCAAAAATACAAGCAAATTATACCCAAGGCGCTGGATGGACGCGATTTGGGGGGTTTTACGCACGGTCTTGTGCGCAATTAAGCCGAAACTCAATTATATGATGCAGTCGATACCTGTAGTGTAACCTGCATTGTTTATATGTCAGGAAAGCCATTGTGAGCCCAAGAGAGGCGAACTGAAATGGAATAACATGATTGAACATACTCTCTTAACTAGGTGGTTTTCAGTATTGTTTTATAAATGGCCATTTCATCGACGTGCTGGATTGTGTCTCCTGGTAGCCTATAGGTGGGCTCCAGCCATACATCGACCATCATTGTGGTACAGTGCTACAGTGTGGGTGTAGCGTTACATTGGGACCCAAAACCGATCTATATGTTGCGTGAGACTGATTTCCGGGTAAAATTTCTATCTTTGATGAACATGTTAGCCACATCTGTGTGCTGAGTGATTATCAAATAGTCTCTGATTCAGGTCAGGAGAGGGCTGTGCGATGTGCTGAGTTTGTTTGAAAGATGTATCCATATATAGGCTATATGTCAATAGTTGGTTTTGATTGGGGCCCAAAAGTTGTCCTATTTCTCTGTGATAATATTTCATGCAGCCTATGAACCACTGTTTGAAATATGACCATTGACCATGAGATCTGTTATGTTTAATGTTTAGGCTAAAAGTGAAAATCTGTATAATTAGGGATGTAGGATTTTTGCTGATATCCATTATGTTCATATTTCCAAAATCAACTTTGCCTGTACAAATATCAATACTGATATTTGTTGTCAAGAGCACAAAGCCTCCAGTTAGTTAAAATTAACCAGTTTCTTTCATGATCATGGTTTATTTGTGTTAGAGCAAGAGGGAAGAAGAAAATCATTTTGTTCTTTCATGAATGACATTTTGACATAAAAAGTAGACATTCAGCATTCATGACGTGAACCAGGATGGTAGTACATTCCTCAGGGATGAGAAGCCTCCACTAGGTTACGATTTTATTCAATTTTGTTTTCTAGGGGTCACAAAATCAATAACATATTCACAGTCTACTAACATTACCTTTGTGTTGAAAAGGTATTTATTGCCGCAACTGCTTTTGCCTGCATTGGACACAGAGACTGCATAATGATTTGACAACAAAAACAGGAAAATTATATGATGCTTGCATTGTTTTTTTACAGCGATTTTGATACACTGCAGTATGAAGTAAAAAACGGCATGTGTTAGTAAATTAATTCATGGATGTTTTGAATAAATTCTGGATCTTTTTATAAATAGTTAAATTCACGTGCAAAAATCTTTTTTCCACACCTCTAACAGTAACAGTATTACAACAAATATAAGGCACTTTTACAAACAGCTCTTAATGTTGAAATAATGGCTGCAAATATTGACCAGATAATGTTGTGCATCCCTAGTTGAAATGAACAAAACTGATGCCTGTTCAAGACAACGGTGGCAAAATAAAAGCCCTAAACAGCTTAGATTACGTAATTTATAGTCCTCAATAATGGCAGAGACACTCCTGCAAATTGTCTATTTCCCACAAACTTGTTGGCCGCATTACAAATGTGAGTGGTTATGCAGGTAAAGCCAGGGTTTTCCCTGCTAGCTTAACACCCTATTTTCAAATCTTATATACTTTTGCATTTGTATTTGTCAGTAGAAATGCATAATACTGAGTATGTTTGTGGTATGCTGACATTTCTAAACTCATTTGTGCTAAAAGAAGTATTTAAACAGAATTTTGAAAAGATAACAAGGTCCCCACTGGACTAAAGCTGACAATCAGTCCTCTAATTGTGACAGTCTGTTTGTTTCAGGAACTGATGACTGACAGATTTTTATCATAAACAATGTTTTTGTTGTTTTTGGTGCTGGACTTCAATGACAAATAAGTGAAGGATTATGATATATTGTACATTCTGCCAATATTTGGGAGTATGTTGTTGTGTATGATGTCACACATCCTGCTGCATGAGTTTCACATTAATCATATCAGTTTATAATTTCACTATTGGCACAAACAGCACATTTGTGGTATTCTGGTGACAGTATTTGGACATTTTTGTCAGTACTTCCCAGCCCTAGCTCAGCCTGTTGTCTTGTGGTAGCTGGTGAAACAATGTATGTGTTCAGGTGTGAAGGCAGCTCAGCTTCTCAGGTGATTAGTGTTGTTAAAAGTACCAAGGGGCATGGAGATAATAAGGCACAGGAATGTCAGAAATGTGGGTTCCCTTGACTGGCTGCTGTACAAACCAAATGTTCAGCTCCATTTAAGGGCTGTTTTACGTCTGGTTTCAGCTTTATGTGCAAGAAGAGCCTTTGATTATTCATGATTATTTTGATTATGCATCATTGGGACAGATGTATGCAGAGAAGTATGCCAATAGTGTGATAATTAAAACTAAACAAAAGTAACAATCAGGTTTTATTTTTTATTTGTTACTGTTGTTGCTTGATTTAACAGTGGCGTCATAGCCAAAGGTATGACAGGTCAGGGGTTTCATTATGTATATTTAATTTTTCAGCTTTATTTCAGTACTGGTTTTGAGCTAAGTCCTATTTGTGTAGGTGCTTAGTTGTAGTTGAGTTTTCTATTGTTGTGTTTTACATGTTGTGATAAAGAGAAAGATCTTAAACCAAATACCTTTTTTTATGTTGTAGTTTTAACTGGGAAAAAAGTTTTAACATTGCCAGCCAGGTCAGCAAGCTCTTTGAAAACTGAAGGGTTGTAGCTGGGATGAATTGTAGGGATATACCATGTTTCACCCAGTGTGCGTCTGTTGAACACAAAACTAACTTTTACACTGAGATTTGAATCATTTTAGATCATCATGTAAACTTACATTCCAGTTTTAGTTATGCATTATCTCGATAAAGCATTTTTATTGACTTAACATTGATGGAAGTGGATCGTGTTTAAATTTCAGTTTTTGTTATTCAAATATATATACATATATTTTTTTGTTATACCTTGGTCCTCGCAGAAGCAGGTGACCAAATTCGGGCAAGTCATATTTCTTGAACTCTGTGAAGTCACTATCTCTAGTCAACAAAACAACACAAATATATATGTTTAACAAATTTGACTTGTTTTCATGGTTCCAGGCTGCTGAAGCCTGTAATATGTGACTTAAAGAACTATGTTTTTGGTGGCCACACCCTGCCAGAGCTGCATTTGAGGCTGTTCTCCACCTGCCACCCTGAAATTTAGGTGAACGATTAACTGAGTTGTGCCTCCTCAGCAAACCACTTAAAAAAACACAAAATTTGTTGCATTGTAGAAATATTTTATAGATTTAGTAGAAATATGGTATTTATTAGAAGATCACAAAGTCAGGAAAGAAAGCTAACAAAAGGGGTGATAATGAAGTATTTTGGATTACTACAGGGTTTCCTGGCTCATAATGTGGCAGGGAGTAACCTCCTCGTCATGTGCATACATTTTTTGTTTACCAACTCAACTGAACAAATTTTTTAAGCAACATTGTGTACTATTTATTCGGTATTAGGTTTAACAGAAACAATTATATTTCCCTATTTGAAGCCTGTTTATTTCTGTAGGACCTGTGCCTGTTTAAATGTAACTTAAAAACAATGTTCAGAGAAGTTATTATCCTGCACATGTAAAAAGAAAATTGTTTAATTTGAATTAGGTTAATGGGGTTTGAAGGTCCTCCTGAAGAATAAGAATATTATTGTTCCACAATATGTCAGAATGTCTCCTATTTTCAAAGAGGCTGAATTATTTAGTTAAGATGTGCCTGTTAATCCTCACGCAATTACCTTTTTTCTTCAAGTTTTCTGTTAAATATGTTTTGACCACACGACACTTGGTGTATTAACTACTGGTGTGTACTCATCTCTCTCACCAGCAGATGTGTTTACAAAAATCTGGATATATTCAAGTTTTCTTTAAATGTGTGAAACACTTACAGCCTCTTACTTGTTGGGCTGCTGTGTGTATACTTCTACATTTAAAAATCAGATAGGTACGATTCATCATACTCCAACTTAAGGGCACCAAAAACCAGATTGAATTGATTTGACAATTTTAGAACCTTTTACAACTTTTAAATTTTGGATCACTGGCTGTTGGAAAAAAAATGAACAAAGATATGTGGTGTCAGCTGTGAAATTGCCAAAGGAGCCTTTGGTACACGTGAAGCCACTGTGTGGAACAGCCATGCTGTAAACACCCTCTAAACCTAACTTTGGATCAACCTGCTGATGGGCAGAGAGACTGAGCTGTGACAGGACATCAGACCTTAAATCCTGCAGGCTAGTAGCCGTGTTAACCACATACCCCACTATGAAGGGTGTAAATGATTGTGTTTGTATGAATTGACTAATCTATTGTCCAATCAGATTAAAAGTCACAACCTAAAGAATTGGACATGTGATGTCAGCCATCTGATTATCAGAGGAGAGTTTGAGACATTGTTGATGTTTGTAATGGACACTGTCATGCTGCACATCATCTCAATCAAACTTTGGCTCAACCTAGTCACAGTAATCAAGGATGTTTTGAGGTGGGACTTCAGGCTGCCTGACCAATAACAGCTCCATGTGGACAGACAGCCATGTCAGTCATGTCCTTATTTCCAAAACCAGAAATCCTCAGCACAATAAAAAGGGCACAACATTAAAAAAATCACCCCCCATATGGTGAGAGCTCATAGATGCATTATATACTTGGTTTGAAGTTTCCTGTCATAACATCTCCTGCAGCTAAAATGATAAGACATGCCATGTTGGAATAAGCCCTGGCTTTAGAGTGATTTGTTCGCTGCTGTTGCAGTTTGCCTCAAGCGTACTCTCAGGGACTGCAGTTTTTGGCACTTCCTGATTGACTTCATTTTTCAATACGTGATTGTCAGTTGGTTGAAACGCAAGTATTTTCTTTATGCACAGAACCAAACTGAAGCCAATCACTTGGTGGAAACACAGAGCCTGAAAGTATCACAGTTCATATGAAGGCAGAGTAGTTTACACATCTGGCAAGACAAGAGCGTTAATGGTATGAAATCAGGCTGTTGTGAATACTACCTCATTTTTAGTGAAGGGAAAATGCTTTATGGTTGATTGCACTTGATTAACATGCCATTCAAAACAAGTCCCCAACCCTCATGAGTTTAGAATATGCCAGAGATACAGCCCCAGTGCAGTTTCCTAATGGGTCCTTTAGTGAAGGTGGCCACCTTGACAACATGCACTCTCTTGCTCGACTTTACGGTTGGAGATAATGCCAAACACGCATCTACCTGCTCTGCTTCTCCCACATCTGTCACACACTAAAATACCCTTACCATCCCTCCTGTTAATGTTCTTGTTCTATTTTGGACCCCTCCCTCCTGGTATGAACCTTTGCCACTGGTTTGTAAATGTAGTTACAAGTAAATGTTGATTTGATAAAGCCAACCAAAAGTATGCTACAGTAAGGCTTTATTGACATTTCTTACTGCCAAGCCTTAATATCTGCACATATCCTTGGTCATATGTGTCACGCAAATAAATCTGTCTGATAATAGGCCGCTAAAATGAGCAAGCCAAGTCAACTGATCAGTGTGACTACTTTCATTGATTACTCTGGACTACAAAGTGGGGCCGGGAGGGTAATTTGAGGCCCCTCAATGAGAGTGTGTGTGTGCCTCATGATCCTCAGGATTGGCCGGTTGGTCTAGCCTCTCTCTTACTTGTCCCCTTCCCTCCTGAGCTAATGCAGCCACACCATGTCCCGCGTATGTGCAGTGTATGTTGTATACACCATGGCTTACAATGTGTGGGCAGCACATGCAGTAAGACTGCTTAGTCTATATGTTCTGCTGACATGATCCATGAGGACTTATGGATTGTGCTGGGCTGTCGTATCTCCATGGATCTGTATGTTCTGTTCTGTGCTGCCTGTTTGTTGGAGGGCAGCTTGGTTGGCTGAGTGGCTGGAGCACCTCAGGGCAGGGTTGTTGTTGTTCTTAAAGAAGAAGAAACAGTCTGTGGAATGTAGTGCTGATAGCCAGAAGGTTATGCTGTGTTTAAAGGGAGGAGGGGGGGGGGGGGGGGGTGCTGGAGGGGGTGCAGCTCTGTAAAACCTTGGACCATACAGGATCTCTCCTTACCCAACATGCCCTCTGTCCTTAGCCAACGCATTAGGCTCCAGGTCATGTGGATCTGCAGCTTTTTTTACGGGTGGGGGGTTTATCTCATCAACTGAGTTCATTCTCTGAGCACAGAGGGCACTTTATCATACAATCATGTTAACAGTGCAGAGAAGCTTGATTGCTTCACTTTTGCAGAGGGTACACAGATGGTTAAAGCATTCAACAAAACCAGTTGTTACTGGGGAATACTGTAAGCTCTGATCATTTTATTCTTCATCGGATATATAAAAACACACATATACGACAGGGCAATACATACCCTAGAGTTTTGACATGTATGTTTATATTTCAAATATTTTAGGGATAATAAAAACATTGTTCATATTAATATAGTTTCTGTTGATTGACAAAAATGTGTCAGCTGTAGCGCTTAGAAAAATTTAGAGATGGACATCGTCATAAGTTCAACATCCTTATCAGTGAACTGATTTGGACTAATCCAGTATCAGTTTTCAGTGTCACTTGAAATATAAACAAATATAAAAACTGCTACCACTCACATTTTTTTAGATTAAAAAGTTCTAACGGCAAAAGAAACCAAACAAAAGCAGGACATATAGAAGAAAAACATAAAACAATTTGACATACAAAGTATGAAACTGAAGAAAATCAGACATAACATAACTTATGTGCAGTGTAAAGTTTGATCAAGTTATACTTTTTCTTGGACAGAGTAATAGAGATACTTGTG
The DNA here is from genome assembly GCA_036419115.1 of Scarus forsteni. NCBI lineage: Eukaryota > Metazoa > Chordata > Actinopteri > Labriformes > Labridae > Scarus > Scarus forsteni. The sequence continues at coordinate 22,816,100 of JAZDUH010000066.1, read as the reverse complement.
GTTTTACTCCAGAATCATCCCAGTATCATAGGCCTCCTGACCATTAAGGGAAGCGATCAGAAACTGGGGCTGTTTGGAAGAAAACAGCACACTGATTAGGGCCAGGTTGTAAATTTTTGTCCATCAAAAACTTTAGCGTTCTTGATGGATGCAAAACATTTTAAGAGCACAAAACCTCATAATACAAGACTTAAAAAATACATTTTTGATATTTTTCTTGTAAATGTACAACTTCTTATACTCAATAAATGAGGTTTAGTTTCTCATCAGCCACACACACATATATTGAATCAATATACCACACAGCAGTAATATCCAGTGATAAAGATTGAAGAATTTATCAAGTTAGATAAAATGCGCAGAAGAAGAAAAATGCCTTTTTTTGTAGTATTCTTACAAGATAAAGCATTATGGTACATTTGCCAATGTTGCAGATAATCCCTCCTTAAATTGTATTCATTAAATAGTTGGCTAATGTGCATGGCCAAAATGTCAGCCGCTGATACCAGGAAAAAAATTCAATATATGCTAATATTCTACTTATATCAATGTCACAGATTATATTATGCATGTCCAAGTAATGTGCCTATTTTTGATAAGATAATCTGTTTAAAATGGCTGGCTAAAAAAAACAATAAATGATAAACTGAGTAGCATCTATTCCTGTTAAAATAAAGATGCCTGCCTGATACCATGGCAGCAACAACAAAAAACACAAGTACCGAAAATTGTGTTGTTTATTTATTTAAATGATCAAAACTAGTATTCAGACTCCCGCATTCAGTCTGAATTGCACCAATATGTTGTCAGCATTTGGGAAAGAGGGTGAATTTGAGATTAGTGCTTGCTTTTTGATTAATCTGCTTTTTACAAATGGCAACATTTTTTCTCAGTAGAGCTTTGTCTCTTATGGTTAAATAACTCTGAAGTTTGAGGTGTTTTGCATCTTTTGACTTTAAAATGTTGGATTTTTTTATCAAACAGAAAAATTATAATTAAGGGTGTAGAAAATGTTGACGACCATTATGTGATGTTTTTTGCACAATGCAGACGGTGTAGAGTTTGTCTGAAATGTTTGACATCTGAAATAAAAAAATACCCAAATTTTGGTGTACAGAACATAGAATTTATAATTTGATTGCCATGTTGACAAACTGTAGTCGTAAATCTGTGTCAGATTATGTGATGTTCTTCAGAGTATTACTTATGCCCACCAAATAAAGCCAAAGCATTCTTTCTCATAAGTTATTTGAAGTTATTTTGGATAAATGGATTTAATGTTACATACGAGATTCCAATATGACTTTAAAGTTGTCTTTCTCACTCATGTGCTTTGTTGCTCTATCTGGTTTTGTCCAAAGTACCAAATAAAATAATTTAGACCATCTTTCTTAATACCACTCCGCTTGTCTCTCCACAGGTGTTTGTATCTTGTTTTGCTGTGTATCTATGCAAACAAAAGTTAAACAGAACAAACATTCGGAGGCACAGACCCCCTTAGGTTACACAGCTTTGTTTTCCAGCCTCATGCATGTGACTGACAGGTTCTGTCTCACCTGCAGGCATCCTCAAAATCACACATTCTGCCCTGCATCCTGTTTGCTATAACTTCTAAAAATGAGGAGAAATTGGAATATAGTTGCGCCCTGAAAGTCTGCCCATGGCTTTAGTGTGTAGTTAAACATGACAGGTTCCTTTTTTACAATCATTTAATGAATCATTAATAATAATGCTGGGGTCTTATATCCCAACATGCAAATGGTGTTTAAGTCTGCTTCTCTTTCTTATATCATTCTTTCTTACTTAACAAACCTGTAGCCTCATATTTGTGAGTCTTTGATATAATAGAGGCTAAACTGTTCGCTTGTAGCAGTATTCATATGGGTGTGTGAGGGAGAGGTCTTTTTCTCATACTGCACTGCATTGGCACATCTGGGGTACGCTGCTAACACGGGCCCCCTCCTGTGCAGAAATGGACGAGGCTCTTTTCATTCGGCTGCACCCTGGGCAGGACTTGTTTGTCTGCAACATGGCTGAGCCGACTGACAGAAAATGAGTCTTAATTGGGTTCTGCCCACACTGCGGTAGGGGAACTCTACTTTAGCTTTATTTCTTCTTGTATCCATGCATTATGAGAGTCGTGCACTTGTTTTGTTGTGTTAGTATTCAACTATTCTGCAGAAATTCACATATTGGAAGAAGAATGTGACTTTATCTCTTCATAAATGAGTTTGAGCTTCTGTACTGCAGGACTTTACCCCCTGCAGCTTCTCTAAAGAGATTATATCCTGATTGAATCATTGTCCAAAATTCCTGTGGATGCTCTTCACTGGAGCTATTCAGCCTTAGTATTAGAGACACACTATAGACAGGGTTTTACTTCATCTAAAGACCACAGCAGGTGATTTTGATTTTCAATTTTCCTTTGTAGTTATGTGTTGGAACAAAATTAACTGGTTTTGACATAAAACAGCAATTTAATTGGCACTACAGAAATGCCCTTACTGTATGTTCATATTTGATTTAAGGTTATTCTCCAAACATATGGAGTCATGACAGCGTGTATAAGGTCCCCATTTTCCTGTAGTGTTATTACATGAAGCCCATTGTGCTTCTGCTGGGTCTTAATTATTGAACTTTGCAGGGACAAGAAACTGAGTTTTCTTAAAAAGAGGTGTGTGAGCGCGATAAAAATCAGTTTACAGAGTGAAACTTTGGCAGATGTTTTTCATGGGATTTACAAAGCAAATTTTACTCATGGCCCCTGGATGGCACAGATTTTTGCTAAATTGTTAAGACTTAAACTGATCTAACAGTGAATCTCTGCAATGTGGTTGGCTCCCAAAAATAAACTCTAATGGTGCATTCCAGTTGTAGTCAGAAGTCGTATTTCTGAGTTCTGAGTAGGAAACTGCAACTGGAATGCCCCCCCAGGTCGGAATTTCCTACTGGGAACTTTGGGGAACCTGGCCACCGCCGAGTTGAGAGTCGAAGCTGGCTAACCCCAGTGTAAACAGTTATTAAGCTACTGTAATAATCTGTTTATTTGCACTTCTGGCTAGTGTGTGTCGCACTAAATCAGCCGTATACACAGTATTGTTTGACTTATATTTATGAAAATGCTGCCATATTGATGTTTACATTCTTCTTGTGGTATTTGTGAACTACAACGCAGGGCGTGCTAACAACAGCTAACAATAGCCTGGGAGATCAGCATGTTTTTTCCGACTTTGTAACTGGAACGCTGATAACTCGGACATGACGTCACTCCCAGTTCCCTCTTCCAGTTCTGAGGTTAATTGAACGCAGCAGAATCTTGTGTTCCAACAGCCAACCTCATACTTCATAGGCTACAATGAGACTAGCTCCACCTCTTAAGGTGTGTTTATTATATGATATTAGATCAACTCACCTTGACACTACTTGTTTGTATGGGTTTTTTTTACACTGAAATGAGATGCATCCAGCTGTCAGCTTAGTGACGCTCTTCCCAAATTCTCCTCTGCTTCTAATATGAGCTGTTTTTGCTGCTTGAGAGCATCCCTGAACGGCACTTGTCTCCTCACTGTCAGAGTCAGCTACGCTCACACCTCTGCTTTTTGTGTTGGACAGTGCAGCAGGTTCACACAGCCGTGTTGCCTATGTTGAGTTTGTATTTTCAAAGTATAAAATATAATGGCAAAGTGCCTTGTACTGAAAACATGCATAGTTTAGCCAAGTTTAGCCAATAAAAGGTTCATATAGGGACTGGCATTGAAAATTAGCTTCAGCTATAACTGCTGTAGTGTGCTGTTCTCTTGCACCATACTGTCTCTGTATGAATATACATTAAACAAACAAATAAATAACATGAATTGAAAAGCTCCGTTAGAGTCGGATAGATATGTTTGGCAGCTTAAAAGGAGGATCCAGACAAGCAAAACAAACAAGTTTATTATTTGGTACCATCTCAAATATTTCACAGTGCAAATAAAAATACTTGCACATCACATCAAACTGAAGCAAACCTGAATGTGAGGTAAGAATCCAGCATTTTCTACATTATTCATTGACTCAACGTACATCTCTCATGTGCACTGCATTTTTTTAACATTCACTTGAGTGGTAATGAAAGGACAAACTTCATTTCATGGACAGGATTCTTGAGCAGATGAAATTCATGTTAAAACTGCTGTATATGTGTCAGATTAATGTTGCCAGATGAAGTGCCTTTTTAAAAGCTCAGGAATTGCACTCAAGTCACTATTAATCTAAACAACAGATAGAAATAAAGGACTTTCTAGTCTGAATTTTTTTTTTTCTTGTTTACTTGATCAGTGTCATTTCACACTGTCTCCGGACCAATAAGAAAACACAATTTGAATATAAAAGAGAGGAGAGAAGAAGACAAACGACAACAGCAACAAGGTTTACAATGAATAAACTGATCAGTGGCTCCAACACCAAACATTTATTGTGGTTTGATAGACCTTGGTTGACAGAAAACCTCTGAAAAAGTGTAAATCACAGCAGCTCCACTGATGCATGAAATATTTTAAGGACTAACAGTCACATCGGGGCTTCATAAATCACTGATCATTCTAAGATTAAAGGGATAGTTCTGTGTTTTTAAAGTGGGGTTGTATTAGTACAGATCAGCACTTTTTTTGTACAAGAAATTGTGGAGTATATAAAGTTTGCTTAAAGAGCTGATTAATGGGCAGCAGCAGTTGATTATTGTGAAGTTATTTCAAAAGAAAAAGAAGTGACAGAAGAATTATGAATGCTTGATTATAGGCAGGGGAACAGGAATATTCTAGTATTGGTTTTGCTACTGAAAGATACATGAACTAGAAAAGCACTTGGAGAGCGCAGACCTCCGCCAGCACCACAGTCCTCTCCCATATTGTGATTTTACCATAAATATTAGTCCTACCTTTATTTCATGTAAATATTTAGATTCCTTGACCATGAAAACATACCATTAGCAATTGGTTTCATGAAGATATCATTTTTAGTTAAGTAGTTATTCACGAAAATCGCATTTTTCGTCATGGCAGACCCAGACGTTGATCCGGATCAACACCAAAATTGAATCACTTCTTCCTTTTCCCATGCTGAACATTTCCTGAAAATTTCATCAAGATCCATCCATAAGTTTTTGAGTTATTTTGTTCACAGACAGACAAACTCTCCTGAAAACATAACCTCCTTGGTGGAGGTAATAAGGAAATTCACTTTGGATTTATTGACACATTAGTTTAAAGCATTTGTTCATCTTCTGCTGTCATCTTATCCCTTCTTAGTAACCCAAATCATGCTTGTGACTTACTAAGACACTGGCAGTCATCTGCTATTATGCAATAGCACAGCCATGAGGCTTGTAGTAAACAGAATTTTGGCATTTAGCTACATTTCCTGGGTGTGCATGTAGGCTTGGTGTACTGGAAACAGTTGTCCTAGTTTTCAAGATCCAAAGACTGTACACGGGATGCAAGTTTTAGTTTTACTTTTCAGTTACAATTAGGTACATATGTTTTACTGTCATTCTTAAAGTTTCATGAATTGTCAAGGACCTGCTGCGTTGCTGTAACATTACATCTGTGACACAGTAGAAAAGTTTATCTCAGCTCCATTATAGAGGTAATGATGGCAGTTAAGAAAAGGCAGTGAACATAGCCCTCTACATCAGTTTAGGGCTTCTTGTAGATTACAACTAAACTTTCCCGCTGAAATACATGTCAGCCTAAAGAAAAACTATATGGAAACTAGGCTGTGCACTGCTGCTATAGGGGCGAAGAGCTCAGGATAAAGAGATGAATATGTCATGATTCAAGCTTAAAAAACAGCACTTGAAGTGATTTTACACTGGACACTTTTAAAACATTTTTGCAGGCCCTATTTTGTTACTACTTTGTTCCAGGTGAAAGGACACACAGGCTATGAGGTTTGCTGAAGTAGCCCCAAACATACATAGTCAATATATAGGTGGGTATTTTTCAAAATTGAGGTTCTCCTCCTCAGTTCAAAAAAATCCTGTCCACACACGTGACATGTTCATAAATGTCTTTGTTTGAAAGCTCAAAAACACATAAATGCACTGATAGATGCTGTTATTATAAGCATAACTTTGATTTAATTGTCAAACCATTCCTGACTGGTGTTATGGTTTAACTTGTGGTCATGTTAACTAATGACTGCAGGGATTATAGTTGATATGAATTTGTTTGGATTTCAGTCCACATCTGATAAGATCCTCTGAATGATCAGATCCTCTGCTCTGATCAAAAGGATTTATGACTACTCTTGTCTGTTTCAACATCTGTTGTAACAAGGCAATTACAGAAGCAGGCTGTCATGATAACATGATTTCCAGATGAACTGGTAACTTGTGAAACAATAACATAAGGTCTTGCCCAAGATGTTGCACTGTCACAGTGTTGTTGAAGCATCATAGTGAGAAGGCAACTCAATGTATTTGAAGTTATGTGAATAGTTCAGTTGGCAAAAAGGACACAAAAGTTAAGCATCAGCTGCTGCAGCATGACTGAAAGAGTGTGACATTTTAGGGCCATAACACCTTTTGCTTGTCTATTTGGAATCAGAAAATCTTCACCCTTGCAGGAGTTTTCCTGAATATGTGTGTTTTCTGTGCCGCAAAATGCTGCTTGCACTTGGACAGAAGACCAAAGCGCACATACGAAGCTGTGTTTTCAAAGAATCCACCTACGTGGAGACAAAGTAGAAGTCTGACACTGTTTTGTTTGCCTGTTTTCACCTAAATTTACCAAACTGCGTGAATAAATTAGGCAATGGGCAGCCTAGCATCTGGGGCAAAGCTGACCAGAATTTCTAGACTTACTTTTTCACTATTGACCTGATACTTGTACCATACTATTTAAAAAGCATCAAACTTTACCTATAACATAAAAAATGTAAAGATAAAACAGCTGTGATTATGCAACCGGTGCCGAGTGCCCTCTATGCAAGTTAATCTCCATTAGCCAGCCTCTATAGAAACAAATATAACAGAGTATCATGATGTCGGGTGCTGTTGTTAGAGTAAATAGGAAGAAAATACTAATATCAAAGTCATTAAGAAAAATGGTAGCATTTTCCATTGATGCATATCAGGCAGGTGAGTGGGTGAAGCGCAGCTGCTCTCAAGGATCTCAGTTGTGAGCCATCCTCTCTCTGAGAAGAAGTCTTTAACTTATTTGGTGGCAACTCCCATAGGACCTGCCTGCATGGATCACCCACACCCATCCAGCCTTGTCAGCCATGTTGAAGTGGCTCAGAGGTGGTTGCTCAGGGTGTTTGTATTTCAAACTGGCTTTGTACCATCCCCCATACCCTTCCCCCACCCTCTCTGCCCACCAGCACACACTCAGGATGTGTGCAAGTGTGTGTGAGTGTGTGCTGTGTGTGTGTTTAAGTGCTCTAGCAGGTCATTTGCTGGTGTACATGATTGGCTCCCTCTTACTTGATCTGCTCAGGTCGTACCTGTAAATCAGTCTTTTCTGGCAGTGGAGCTCAAAGTGTCCAAAGAGACACTTTTACAAAGTCATAAGTGTATGGTTTTTTAAGGAGACCATAAAGAGATAACCCTGCAGTATGTCGAGGTTGAATTGGTTTTTAAAATTCCCCTCAGCCCTGCGTTCTGTTGGTTGTTTAGTAGTTGACCTTTCACAGTAGTAGGGTGTGTTTTGTTATTGCGCCACAGGACTTTGCCTCACCTCTGCCCCCTCTCCTGGCTCTCTACCCCTCTGTTCTGGAGATTAGTGCCACAGCCCACCGCTCCCTCCGTCACCTTCCCTGCATGAACACTGACTGTGAAAGCTTTACTAGCTTGCTGTTTAATCCATAAACTCCTTGGGAGAAAAAAGCAGCAATGTCAGGAAGCAGTGAATGAAGTCAATCCAGATAATCCTGATCTGCAGTGTAACCAGTTTAATTGGGGTTGGGGGGTGTAACATTAAATAATTGCTGAGGGCACTTCAACTCTCACTGGTTTCGACAAAATCAACACGTGGTGTTTTATCCTGATCATATCTGTCGTGTGTGGGTAAACATCCCTGTCCTCCCGCTCTGTCATCAGAAGCCTCCTGACGTGAGTCAAGGTCTGGGCTGAGCGGTAGGGTGCTGTGTGCCTTCAATGGGCTTTGCCCTCTCTATCATTAAGCCATGGTGAGTTTTTGAAAAGGTTAAAACTGCAGGCAAGGTAAGCTGATCCTGTGTCTAGGCCTGCGGGGTAACATCTACCCCCTTTTGGTCTCCAGAGCCCATGGCAGCCTTTGGGTGGTATGTGGAGCCAAATTTGGTTTGAGCAGGTTATTGTTTTTCACGAGAAATGTTTTGATGCTTTCCCCCTGCCGATTAGGATTGAGATGATAAGTAGGTCGTCATAACAGATGAAAAATGATGTAGTCTGACTTCTGCCTTAGAGAAGAGGGTTAATTTTCATGTGGGAGAGACTTGTGTTCTTTACAAAATTTTTCATGTATTAGTTTTAATATTGGCTGAACAGAGTTTGTAGATATCAATGTGTCAGAAATTTGCATAAATTCAACATAGCACATCCCTAAATGTTGCCATTTTGTGGACATTTATGGTTAGAAACAAAAAGAGATTACTCACTTTCTACCCCTTATTGAAAAGCAGCCTTATTTATTAAAGTGTGCAGCAAAAGCAGAGTAGTACAAACAAGGTACTGGGTTAGTGGGATGGGCTATTTCAGATCTCTTACATATATAAAATATCTTTTTTTTTTAAAGCTGTGGTACATCACTATTATATGATCAAAACAATAACAGAGGTTCAATTAGTTTGAAGCCCATGCATGAACAGACTCCCTCATGCAACTACTGCAGCTTGATTGTTAGATCAGTTTAAGTCATAACAACATGGTGAACATCTGTGTCATGCAGGTGCTGTTGGCGTTACTTAGCAGCAGATACATTTCTGGCAGATATTGCCATCAGTATACTTATTTAGATATCATGGTGGGTGCAAAGTCATTGTGTTACCCGCATTTGAAATGTATAACCTACAGACTACGCTCATCATTTATGCAGAGGTGTAATAATTGAAGAATTGACCGTGTCAGGAGTGCTGTCTTTGAAATTATTTTATTATAATTCTAAAAACATTATATGTGGCTTTAGTTAACGTCTGAGCAGAGAGAAATGCATTCCTTCTCAATTTATTTTGCAGGAGAGAAAATATTGCACCATATTTTTTCCGAATTATTATTCAGACTCAGTTGGAATGATTATTTTTAATGTCCCTCTTGACCAGCTATAAAACCACATCTCAACCTCCCTGCCAGCATAGAGCTTTAACCACAGGGATCCATCTCTGCAGTGAACACTGCTGGGTAACATTATCCAGGCAAACCAGTCTTCCTGAGTACTGGGCACTGGGCTGGTTGTGTAGGTTCATCTTTCCCTCCACTCTGTTACTCTTTGGCTGTGGTGCTTTAGCGAAACCAGATAATGGTGTTGAAAGTGTTTTCTACATATTGCACTCGCAGACTGAGGCTCCACGATGGTGCCGGTCTCGCCATCCCCTGTGGTATTAAGCCTGCTGTCCTGGGCAGCACCATTGGAAGGGGAGCTGGGCCTACACGTGTCCCACCCTAGCTGCATATAGATCAGCCGTAATCCATTAGCAGCTCCCTGGAATCCAGCCGGCACAGCACAGCACTGGAGGGGCCAGGGGGAGAGGGTAGCTGAGTGGGTGATGGTGGGGAGGAGAGAGGGAGAACGAGTGATGAGGGTAGGAGAGAGGGTGGGGGAGTTTTTTTTTTCCGTCTTCTGAGCTTGGTTCTCTACCACCAGCCCAGCCCCCTTTTTATGTCGGGCCCACTGGAAAAGCCTCTTGAATCCCCCCATAAAGCCTGCAGAGGTGTGTGTATGTTAAGGCAGCGACCTGACTGATATATGGCTTCCTGGCTGGCATCGTAGCAGAGGCCTTTCTTTCTTCAGCAGCCCCCGTCTCTCCATTACTGCCAGCAAGGTTGAGTGCCTCGCACCCCTGTAGCACATTCTGCGATTAACTGCAGATCTGGGTTATGTATTCCAGAGTAGCTCATTATAATTCATGGTAGGGACAGTGGTGGGTTACTGGGATGTATGTGCTTGCCCGGTGAGAGGCTGGTAAGGGTGGGAGGATAGTGAGAGAGAAAGAGAATGGTGTAGAGGAGCAGAGAAAAGATGGGGGAGGGGAAGAAGAAGACCATGAGTGGAAGTGTCAAAGCAGAGGAGACAAGCCTGGGCCTGGACCTGAGAGTAATGATCACTCCAGCTGATTGTATCAGCCAACATGACTGCTACACCAGAGACACCTCGGGTGCATCAACCAGCAGTCTCCTCATGCATTTCTCACTCACCAATTTGCCCAGTGTTCTTTGCTGCTTGTTCCAGACTATTTTGCATCCAGATGTTACCATCTGTATCATCAACTTACTGTAAAGTCTCCTTCAATGGAAGTGTCAAGTCTTTGTCCATATAATGATGATATTACAACAACTAAAATGTAACTGTGGAGTTTGTTAGTGAATTACTCTTAAATGCACCCTTTAATCGTTTAGCATGTTGTTACTGAACATGAAATTTCCAATTTCTTATCCATGTATCGGTCAGACACTGACTTGCTTCAGTGGTGTTTATGAAATAATTATTTACAGAGTAAACTTAAGTTTGTGTTCGGCTTTCATTAGAGTTGGACATGTTTCAGTTTTATTTAATACAGGGGCTTAAACTTCCATATTGGTGGACAACTGGTGCCTTAATTGATATTTTTCTGAAAAAAAGGCATTGGCAATATTTACCCTTGTAGCAGCCCATATGATAGTGAATCTGTAGATATGTATATTTGACAGCTCAGTGAGCAGAGAGAGCAAAGAGGGCTCCATATGTTTGGTCCTGACATTAAGTGAATGACCCCTTAAGAAGCACCTAAATCTGTGTTGTGATTCAGTTTAGGTTTTCTGTGTGTTGGTATCAGTGCCATTGATATCTGTTTCTATACCCACCCCCAGTTGTCATGATACCAGTGTTTCTCAAACAAAGATACCCTATCGTGTGGCAGTGGTGTTGCCTGGGGGAGGATCATTAGTGGTTTTTGATCATATCAGGAATGACCTCAAGTTTGAGCTGTTTTACAGCAATCTGCCTGTTAGCCATTATTTAGAGATGTTAAAGGAGGAGTATGAGTTTAAATCTTTAAACCAGTGGTTATCAGCACAACAGTAATGAAGCACAGAGCTAAAATATCTCAGATGCTCTCATGTGACTGACAATAGAATGTGTGATAGGAACTGATCACTCCTTTTTAAGGCCAAGCGTATCACACATTTTGGAAGAAAAATAAAAAAAACAGTAATTTGTAAATAGTTACTACCTTTTTAGTTTATTTCATAACTGTGTCCCCACAGAGTGTACCAGGATCTCTGTTTGAATGTAGTTCATGGCCATGCTGTAATGGCTTCTGTGATAATGTGCTTTTTAAGTTTATCTTGTGCCTTTTCAGTCATTTTGTTGTTTTTTTGTTAATTACATGGTAGTGGGTCCTGAGAGTAAACTAGCATTGAACTATTAGTCCAGCAAACCTGCTGTATGAGAGACCAGTTTGTTTTTAAAACACTGGCACTGTAGTACTCTCAGTCATTAATATTGATGCTTTGTCTCCACTCTGAACATCCCAGAGATGTGATTAGGGGAATGGGTTGAACCCCTGCATACTGCGTCTTCAAAAGTAGCATCAGAGGAGTAGTGTTGGTGACAGGGGGGCACATGGACTCAGAAGGGGGCATGAGCACTGTGACTGTGTTGCTCTGCCTTTATTGTGTATTTGGAGCAGGTACTGTGTCACACTGTCTAACATGCACTGTAAACTGACACAAATGTACATCCTCATGAAATTACCATGAATGTCTCATGAGGTGTGATGATGCCAAGAGTTTGCTGTGGCACTTCTGCATAAACTCGTTGTTAAAAGGGCTTTCAATGACATGGTAACTGTTTTAAAAATGCCTTTAAGTTGAGGACATTTTGCAGTGAACAGTGATGTGAACCTATTGTCACCACTGTAATGCTGTTCATCTTGTTTCTTTATACAGAAAGCACAGTCTAAGTCCTGTGATTTGAGAACATACTTTGGTGCCAAACAAGTATTTAAATTTCCTCCTTCACCTTAATTCACAGAACAGACATCAGCGGTACATTTGCATGAGGCCTGCCATTAAGTTCAGGAACCACTCCCTCCTGTCCTCCTCGTGTTATAAAACATGATTCCAATAAATCTCTTGACTGGCACTGGGTCAAAATTGCACATTTCCACATGTATTTACAGCTTGAGTAGAGCATTTCCCTGCATTACTGTGTAATCTCCTGTAAAACGGTATACCCGGTCCTGATCTGGGCATTAGAGCCATGTGTCCATTTTCCCAGCATGCCCAGGACTTAAGGCCCATGTTAAACATGAGTCAGGACAAAACATGCTGTTCCAAATAAAGCACATCAACACTATAATCATCAAATGTGAGCTGTGGATAGGTTCTTCACATCAGTTATGTTGTAACACATAGAGTGTGTTTTTAGTGTCAGACATGGATGTGGCATGTTGTGTATGAAGGAGGTCATCACTGGTTCAACAGCAAATAAGATTCATCTGTCCTATTTCCATAAATGAGGGCCTCTCTGGAGGATCAGGTGTTGCTGTCCTTATGTTGGAGCCACACCCTCTCCCCCCACTCTTGTGGCCCAGCTCCTATGTAGTTTTACCTGCTCAGGTGACACCTAATCCCTCCCCCCTGGCCCTGCGGTGCCAACGACCCCCAACTCCACACAATAGAGCAGGGCTGACATTACCATGACCTAATGGAGACGAGGTTGGGCCAAGTTTCCAAAGAGGGCACCCCATCGAAACTAGAGGATAAGGAGAAGAAGCTGAAGGGGGAGGCAGCACTGAGAAGAAGTTACTTTAGCCTTTATTCTGCTCCGCCCTTCAGCCTCTTGTGCCAGAACAGTGGCAATGTGTACAATTAGAACCTGATACTTGTAGGGTTGCAATTTGTTTAAAAAGGAAGATGAGATGGATGAAGGGGTTCTAGTTTCTTAGCTGCTGTGTGATTATGTGGCACACTGCGCAAACAGTTTGATAATTTACCTGTGAGAGCTTAAAGCTTAGATTGATGTGCTCACAGTGGGAGTCACAGGCAACACTTGATAGATGAGTCAAACATGTGAGTAATACAAGTACGTATGGGGACCCTTCATATCATCTTCATTTTAGCCAGCATGTTAGGATAAAGCAGTACCTTTTTCTTTCTGCCAAACTTATCTTAACATGTGTATGGAGGGTTTCCTGACAGTCTCATCACATGTGTATCATCCAATCCAATAATTCTCGATGAGGGTTGCAGAGTGTGCACCAAGGCTGTTTTAGTTCACTTCTGTAAAGTGAAATGTCTGAAATCACTAAAAAGTTTCAGAAAGAGCTGTTTCAAAAGATCATAAAATGAATATCCGTCTTCTTCCCAGTCTGAGAAAAGTACTTATGGCATATATACACCTATTCAGTGACATTATGGGAAAGGCAGTGATGTTTGGTGATAGTGATTGTATATATTTTTAGAACGGCATTACTTTTAAATTGTCTGGCCATTGGTGATTGCAATATTGAATTAACTGATCAAAAAATAGACACTGCCAGATAAACACAAGCTGACTGAGTAGTCTTTTTGAAATATGAAGCCTAAATGGAGATTCATTGTTTTATGTATTTTCATTTATCCATTATTTTTACTGCATATCCCTTTTGGGCTTTTATGGGGTTTTTATTTTTATTTTACTTATTAGTCCATCAAGTGAAATTGATGCCTAAATTGCTAAGGCAGCAAAAATATAAGTTCCAAACACCATATTAGATTTCAAACCATACCGGGTAAATTGTTCTTCTATTTATGAATGAAATGCTTGCAAACCCCTGCTGGTCATGTTTCACCTGCTTTCCCATATATACATTGTAGACTTGGCTCATTTTGTTTGGATGAAAAAAATGTCTGAAGATGATTGGCTTCCTGTTTATTCTGACCTGACCAGTTGTGAAATAACTCCTCAGATTACTCCTCATACCTGAAACTATCATCTCGCTACTATCATTTAATTATAATCAACAGAAATCTGTAAAAAAAGAAAAAAACTTGATCACCAAGCAAACCTGTAAAAAGACATTTTACCCATGAGTGATGAGGGCTCAGCTTTATCTGGCAGCCTTTGCACGCTGCATTGATGAAGCAAACAAACCACATTGCTTGGTCAACAAGTTTTGTCTTCCCTCATGTTGCCAAATCAAGTGCAGGAACCATAGGTTGGCTCAGATAAGGTCACTTGACCCTCTGTTTATTCTTTCCTTTAATGTCATGAGCCATTATCAGATGTGAAACACTGTAATTCTCCACATTTGAAAAAATCCGTGATTTGCTTGTTCACACTAGTCCCCACCCCATGGGGAGTTGCTGTTGTTTCCCTGCCAGTCTTTAGAGGGGAAATGAGGGAGCTAGCAGAGAAATTACAAAACAAAAACAGTCATTTGTCACTCATTTAAGTAGGTTCTTTGAATTTTCAGGATTTTTCTGCATGTGTGAAAGAGGTTCAGACCAACTTCTTTAATGTGCTGTATATGTCTTTATCTTCATCTCTTAATTTGTAAACTTAACCCTGGTTTTCTTTTCTTTTTTCAGCTTCAGGTGGTGCTCGTGTAGGAAGAGAGAGAGAGAGTGAAGGAAAGAAGGAAGGTGGAAATGGAACTGCCAAATCATGCCAAACAACTGCTGCTGCAACTCAACCAGCAGAGAGCCAAGGGCTTCCTGTGTGATGTCATCATCGTGGTGGAGAATGCGCTCTTCCGTGCCCACAAGAACATCCTCGCGGCAAGCAGCATCTACTTCAAGTCTTTGGTCCTCCACGATAACCTCATTAACCTCGACACAGAGATGGTCAACCCCTCTGTATTCAGACAAGTTCTGGACTTCATCTACACTGGGAAGCTCTTGTCCTCGTCGGACCAGAGCAGTGAACAGAACTTCAGTGCCCTCTTAACCGCAGCTAGCTACCTCCAGCTCCATGACCTCGCTGCTCTGTGCAGAAAGAAGCTCAAGCGCAGTGGCGGGAAACCACTGCCAGGCAAACCCTCCACTCCAGGTCCCCTCAGCCGCTTACGCCTCAACAACCAGCGCCTTTCCTCTTCTACTCCTGCTGGCCCCAACAACCACTATCCTCCCACCCCTTCCGATGCTGACCAGCCACAGCCGGATGAAGGCCTTCGGGACAAGCTCTCAGATGATGAGATGTATGTCGGCAGCTCTGGGAGGAATGGGAACGGGGGGAACGGCAGCAGTAACGGTAACCTCAGCAGTGGAGGAAGTGCTGGAGAGCCAGACCTTGGACTGGACTTGTCCAAGAAGAGCCCTCCCTCTGCGGGCACAGTCACCGATGCCCTCAGCCCACACAGCAACTCCCAAGAATCCCCTCAATCTGCCTCAGTATCCACAACCAACAGTGCCTCACTGGATGACTCCTCCACCACCTTAGCAGGTGCAGACACCGAGACCACAGAGCTCAACTCTTCCAAAGCATCAGAAGACACCCAAAACCAGCCTGATGGACCCCCACCTCAGAAGAAATCGAGACAGGGTGCTCGCAAGAACGAATGGCCCAAGAGAGAGGTGTCAGGGTTAAAGTCTGAAGACCACGACAGGCCCTTGGTTAACGGGGTGATTGTAGGGCCCAAAGAACGCTCCTCTGGGGCTGGAGGAGGCAGTGGCAGCAGCTTTGCCTCTGACCAGTCCTTCCAGTGCAAAGATGAGGAAGACGGAGGAGAGAATGGCCAGGACCACAGTGAAGAGAGTGGGCAAAGTGACGGAGAGAGTGCAGGTGGAGGAACAGGAGGGGGACACGGCGCCAACTATGTATACCGACAGGAAGGTTTTGAGCCAGCGTTTGGAGACAACCTCTATGTGTGCATTCCCTGTGGTAAGGGCTTCCCCAGTTCTGAGCAGCTCAATGCTCATGTGGAGACACACACCGAGGATGAGCTGTACATCAAAGAGGAGGGAGGTACCTTTGTGAAAGAGGAAGATGAGGAGGAGGCCGAGGACCTATCTGCACCAGTGGTTCCCTCTGCTTTTGGCTCGGAAACGCGTCCATTCAAGTGTACGGTGTGCAGTAAGAGCTACAAAGACCCTGCGACGCTGAGACAACACGAAAAGAGCCATTGGCTGACCAGGCCTTTCCCCTGCAACATCTGTGGCAAAATGTTTACCCAGAGGGGCACCATGACACGCCACATGCGCAGCCACCTCGGTCTCAAACCGTTTGCATGTGAGGAGTGCGGCATGCGCTTCACACGCCAGTACCGACTGACGGAGCACATGCGTGTCCACTCGGGGGAGAAGCCGTACGAATGCCAGCTGTGCGGGGGGAAGTTTACCCAGCAGCGCAACCTCATCAGTCACCTGAGAATGCACACCTCACCCTCTTAGAAATGCATCAAGCCAAAGAACTCTGGGAAATCGAAAAACAGAAAAACTTCTCTAGCTATTTTTTCCATCTCAACAGCAAAGAAACGCACATGTACACGTTCACAAGCAGGCAGTTCAAATAATAATTCCAGTTTACGACGCCCTGGCTAAGTGAATGATGTAGCTGTTAGCCGCATGGGGCTCTTGGTGACGTTGGGATCTTGTGGATGCAAGGGTCATGTCATCAATTATATCAAGCGATGTCTGCTCACCTCTCAGGAGTTCTTTGAGGGACACAGACTCCTGTCTCTCTCCAAAGTCACAAAGCCATGATGGAGTGGCATGACTTCTGGTCTGTGTTCAAGTCTGTCAAAATGTGAATGTGGGTACTGATATCACGTCAAGCCCCAACACCTCAAAAACATCCCTCAGAAGCCTTTTTCTCTTCTTCCTGTGAGTCTGTGAGTTTTCAGATTGTTTCTCTGAATAACTCAAGACACTTTACCCCTCTGTACCCCAGTGCTACTTTGACCAAAAACCCGTGCAAACAATACTGGCAATAATTCAGCAAAAAGATGATTTCTACCATGACAGCTTTATATTCTTTGTTATGTAGGTGATGGGGATCTGTATGTACAAGGAGGGGTTTGGGACCATCTCCATGCTTTAACTGATAGAGGGTTCACAGTGGGATGACATTGGATTAAGTTTTACAGACAACAAATACACAAAGTCCTCTTTAAGACTCTAACAAAGAGGACTTTCCTTTGTCCTTTGGGTTTTGCCTGCTAGTGCTCCCGGGTGTGAATCCCGGTTAGAAAGACGAACCAGTTGAGGTACTCGTTTTACTTAAAAGAACTTGTAATGTTTCAGTGAATGTTTAAACTGGAAGGTCTTGGGATTTTTCTTGTGGAGGGTTTGGGTTAGGGTTGGGTAAGGGGGAAAAGAAGAGGGTGTTTTAGGCTGAACATCATGTTCAGTGGGTACGTTTATTTTTGTCTGTATAGCTTTCCTCCCCTCAGAAAAAAAGAAAAGTCTATTTATATAGGCTTGTGACCTCGCTACCTCTGATTACTCTTACGAACTCTATGTTGATTAGTTGAAAGTTCCTATGTAATTAATTGTAAAAAGTGTGTAGATTATGGTAACTTTTCACCTGATGCTTTAACCTGCCCATCTCTCAACACAGGTTTTTAATGCTCATAGATTTTACACATTGCTTTAGCAGTTTTTACTTGTCAAATATAGCTTTCTTTGGGTGCCCACGCTCACTGTGGCCCCCACTTCAAAGTGTACTGTAGCTTCCTACCTGGAGCAAATAGTGGTTAGTTAGTGTAGATGTATAGTTTTCCAAAGATCTTATGAATGTGGAGGAGAACAGAGCTAACTAACAAACTTTGCTAGACAAGTTCATAACCAAAGTTTTAAGAAAGATGTACTTAAGATATATAGCATACTAAATTATTTCACGTTTTTGATTTTATTTTTTGCTGTATAAAACAAATTATGAATTATATTCTAAGTCCAGACAAAGAAATCCACTCTTTTTGATGGTGTTTTTGGCCAATGACTCTGACACTGAGGAAGGAAAGCTTGTGCTGATTGGTGGGCTGGTAAAATGTGAACTTTGCCAGCGAACGAAAGTGGTTAAGTTTAAAAAGAAAGACATGCCCAACCCCCCTGGGATTTGTGTCTTTTGGTTTGTTTGTATCCAGAGTCCTTATCACTTTATATTCCCTGACTTTAAAAACAGGACTTGATGACATTGTATGTGTTCTGTTCAGACCAAAAAAAAGGAGAAAAGACAAAAAAGATAGGAATTATAATCAGAATTTTAATGTGAAGTTCAAGTTGCTTGTTAGTTTAATTTTGAGCCAGGCTTGTGAAAACTTGTAATAAGAAGGGAGAAGCAGAGATGCACTGGACAGTAGGACAGCTCATCATTCTCCTGCAATATCCTTTCATTTTTTACTGTATTCCAATATATCCCTGATTGACTTTAAATTATTTTTAACCTCTAAAGCTTTACCTCATTGTAAGCATCTATAAGTTGGGAACAGCCCCTCTGTTGCCTGTTTTTTTCTGAAACCTGTCCAGTGTATCTCCTCTAAACAGTAACACTGTGGAGCATGAACCTTCACTGCAAGTTTTTGGTATAGGCATTCCTTTATTATGTTGGTTTAACTGTCTTCTTGATTTTTAAAAATTCCTCTTTCGTCCTCATGTTATGGTCTGTGAAATGTTTGTCCTCATAGGGATGCAGCTACAGTTACACAAACATCACTATCGTTTTAAGGTACCTGCGTCCTGGACTCCCACTCTTGTTACCTGCTTATGTTGGATGTTGATGTCTTGCTGTTTGAGCAGTTGCTGTTTAGTGATTGCATGGTACATCAATGAAATTTCACACTCCCCCCCCCTCTCCAAACACATTATTTATCGCCTGATCCATTGTTGCTTGTGACCTCTTCTAGCTTAATAGGGAGTCCACAATGCATTGCCTTCAAACGTTATTGTACCTGTCAGCACTTACTGCAGTACAGCATTATGTCTGTCATGCAAACGGTGTTTTTGTACAAGAACTCTAGCCATCTCTGCAAAACTCTTTGCAGCTGCATTTGAATGCTCGCTTCTTTAACATTGCAAAGAAAAAAAACTACGAACTCCAAACTGTGACCATACTACTACTACTACTATTACTATTAATACTACTAGAACTACTACTCAAATACTTCAGGGATTGTTCTGCATCTGTGAATGCAGGCTCTCAGCTACATTTGTAAGACATAGTATTGTATGGATTTCTCTGTATTTTAATCTTGGGAAAAGCAGAACACTAGTTTCATATTTAAGACAAACAGGGGGGTACTTTTTCAACTAACACAAAGAGCCTTGACAAAGGCGAGGCAGCTCGAATACAAGTCTACATTTTAGCTAGTAACTCCGTTTGTTCAGAAATAGTTGCAAAGTTGTACAAAGAACTAAGAAGAAAAAAAGCTCATACCCAAATCCACAAACTATTTTTTAAACCAAAGCACATTTGAATGATTATGGAACCATGCGTGGCTCTAAAAAAAGAAACATATGTATTTATCTCATTGTTTACATAAACTTTAACAGTTTTACAGACCTCAGTTGAGGCTCGGCCAGTCAGAGAGGCGGTTTTGTGTGTATTTTTTTTAAGATGCTTTTCCACAGAGGTTGCTGCCAAAACAAAAGCAGAGCATTGAACATGGGGTGAACTGCTGCATATTCAATGAAGGGGAGGGCTCTGAGGTTCTGGGGCATCCCCCCCACCCCTCTGCCAGCTGGCTTTGGGGTGACCCTGCGCCCCGATCCCCCCTGCCCTCTGGCCTGTCTTCAGATGGGATCGCAGCTATGGGGGTGTGCAGTGCGTCCTTGATGTATTAATCAAAAAGGCATTGTTAGTCAGGGTCTTTAGCTCAATGTTGTGTTTCTGTGTTTACCCAAATGCACTTGAGGACTACCTCTGCTGATTGGGTCTCTTAATGTGTAGGAGTGGGTGGGTGCTGCTTGAATGCTCGGGGGTTGTTTTTTAGTACCATGGTACATCTCTTATGCTGGTGGTTTTTGAAACCTATCTGGAGAATGTAGCTTTGATTTGTTCGCTGCATGTAAACAGGCTTCTCTGGTAGTCTTAACTGTGAATGTTATTGTTGTATTTCAGCTTTTATGATGTTATGAATTTTTTCTTTAGCTGCCTGTGTTCTTTGGGTGAAAAGCAGCACAAACCTCTGGCTGGCCGGGCCTCATACAAAGTTGGTGCAAACACTTATTAACAGTGTTCTTTTTTTATCAAATGTCTATTGTCAGTGATGAATGTATTTATTTCTGGTCCTGCCTTTACCTCTGCTAAGATTATTCTCAGTGTGTGAGACTGGGGTGGAGGCAGGACCCCCTTTTTTTGTTTTTGTTTTGAGGATTTCAAGCTGAGAATCAAAAAGATGAGACACAAAACATAGCCATTAACCACAATCTGTTGACTCTCTTTGTGGGATTTTATTTTTTTCCAACTCAAAGAAGAATGGTCTATGGCATTTATACTTTCTTTACCTGACAGTCTGTAGGGTTTTTATTTCATGTGATTCACTGTGGGTGATATTTTTTTCACCCGTGTTTTTGAGTTCTCGCTGCACACTGCAGGAGTTAAACTTAAACTCCATGTGTGTGTCTGTGGACGTGGGCAGGACGCTGTAACCTGCCTTTGCAAGAAGAAAAAAAAAAGCAGGCTACCGTATCTTTTCCAGCTTGCTCTGTCTGGGTGTTGCCATGCTGCTGCCAGTAGGAAAGAAAAAAACATCTCACACCAAAAGAAACACGCACATAACCAACACTTCCGCTCCCGTGACTATTGTTACATTTCTTGTCTTAAACCACTTGCCACTTCTTACATCTCTAATGGTTTAGATTCTGTTAGCTCTACATCAGAGGGTTGAGATAGCTTTACTAAGTGCACTTTGTATGTTTTTCTAAAGCTTCTGGGAAAGGCCCGGATGTTCTCTTCATATCACTTCCCATTTATCGTGACGGTTAACTTGTCTTCTTTTCTTACCTCATCATTGTTCCTGTGTGTTTGTAGAGATATAATATCAGTATGCAGTGTTATAAAAGCTTTAAAAACTGAATATACAAAGCAGGAAATGCAACCGAGTGGCTCTACTCAGCTCGGAGCATTTTACATTCTCAATTGTTACACCTTTCATATGTTCCTTGCCATCTTTTTTTCAGGCATTTTGTGCATTACAGGGGCTGATCTGACTGGTTTGATGGAGACGCTCCTTTTTTATCTAGGCAGGCTAAACCAAAGGCAGTTCAAAGATGGTCACCTGTGCCAGGAAAGCAGCTATAAGCTTTACTGCCCCTCGCTTTATCCTAACACTCTGCTTTAACCCCTCACCCCATCTGTTACTGCCCAAATGACTGTATCTACCTTCTGCTTCATTTTACATTTCACATCAGTATTTACTGTACCTCCAGTGACTAAAAACAAACACAGATTACCTCAAAACTTCAGTGTTTACACAATTGTGCTATCTTGCCTTTGCATCTCAACATTTAGACCTTTTTTTTTGCCGTCCACAAGTAACCAAAATATGCTTTTTAAAGGAGTTTATTGCTGCATATTTTCATTTGAATATAAACTGCATGACCTAACAAAGGCACAGTGTCACCTTGATGTTAACTATATGAATGAGCAGTGCAGGGATGATGTATTTTCATAGGCTGATCTGGAAGTTAGCGTAGTTCTAGGTCCATTGATGAAAGCCTTTGGGTCTTAAAATGGGTTTACTACTGAAAATTTGCTTTGTGGTAAATAAAAGTTTTGGATAATCCTCAAAAACAAACTAATGTATAGGTCTTTAAGCATCCTTTTTTGTAATTCACAATAAGTTAAAAGTTAATGTTAGATCATAAAGGAAGTACACTACAGTCCACTGACTTCAATGTCATCATCAAGTTTCATACGTTTATTTGATGCTCTTACCTTTCTATTCAGTTTTAGGCCCTCTTTACAATAATCCCCTAAAAAGGAGCTAATTTTCTGATCTGTTTCAAAGAAAATGTCACATTTATACTTCAGTATTGTTACAGCAACAGTAGTGCACATGGCTCTGCGAAAACAATGTAGTATATATGCCAGACCAGTAGTTGGCAGTGTGATTTTCTACAACCCAATCTGTAATGTTAATGGCATGTACAATAAGCCCGCCAGTGCATGATCACTGGCCAAAACTGTACAAGTAGTCTTCATTTTAAGTGACACTTCATTCTGCTTTATTACATGGTGCCATTTACAAAAGTGGGCACTTTTAAATCTGTTCTCAAATATTTCTGTTTTCAAACACCCAGAACACAGTTTTGTAAACAAACAGCTAAAATACAACCATTGGTTATTATTTTCAGATGAAAAAGTTGTGCAAACAAAATATTACCTTATTCATTTAATGGTCATGGCTGTTGAAAGTTAGGTAGAGTTACTGGAAGTCAGACAGCAATGAGGAGCTGACAACAACAGGTGTTTTTATCTGTTTCAGATGTCCCACTTGTTACACCTCATGTCAGACCATTCAGTGGCCAACAGTCATCACATTTCAGTAATAGCTCAGCTTGATATCTTGCCACTGGTTATGGGAAATTGGTACCATGTATGAGGTTTAATCCCTTAATGAAAATGATTTGAAGATAATGAGTTGGTGGAGTTAAGCTTAGCTGATATAACTAGGTAGAATTTTAGGATCTGTAGTTCTAGTGAGCAGTTTGTCAGCATCTGCCTCTCGTAAGACATAATAGCTCAGTTAGTTATGTCACGTTTCCGTGCATCAGCCCTCCTGGTTAGGTTCCTGCCTGTGGCCTTTTCCAAGCGTGACTTCCCTTGCTCTATTGCTTGATTCTGTCTACTGTCTTTCCACTATCAAAAAAAGTGAAAGGCCACAAATAAATTCCCCAGTGAGACACTTGCATATTTCATGTCACAGATAAAAAAAAAAATCCCTTAGGCTTGTGTTTACCACAGAGCTTTTTTTCAGGCATCTAACCAAAGACCCATTCAAAAGTCCCACAGACTTTTAGACAAGGTAGCCTAAAGTGCAAAGTGCTAATTTACGCCTGTGCTTTAGGTCTCATTACTGCACCACTATATAGACAGACATGATTAGCTGCTAAAGAAACAAGTACTTGAAGAGTTGATTAGTGGAGCTGCTGGTGCTGCGGGTGTATCAAGCTTCCTCTCTGGTCTCCTTTCTTCAGGAAGATCCTCTCAATAATGTATCAGGATCTGTGGGGCTGAGAGGCCCTTGGAAACGGACATGTAGGGTCTTTGCCGATGAATAATTAAAAGGCCAAGAAAGCCCCTCCCCCTTCACAAACACTTCTACTTGCAAAGGTGTACACACCCAGGTGCACTTTGGTTGCTGGCATGTATGCACACACACTCACAAAGCATACATGGATGCCAGCGACTAGACTTCAAACACCAACCTCACACGCACACACCAGTATTTAAGGTGAGACTTCGTGACCCTTTTTTTTTCATGGCTTTTGGCAACACCCAGGCCGGGCTCTGGCTTTATTTCCACTCCTCAGAGAGCTCGTATTCAGGTCAGAGCCGCTGTTGCGAATGGTAACA
The DNA here is from genome assembly GCA_036419115.1 of Scarus forsteni. Classification (NCBI taxonomy): domain Eukaryota; kingdom Metazoa; phylum Chordata; class Actinopteri; order Labriformes; family Labridae; genus Scarus; species Scarus forsteni. The sequence continues at coordinate 22,792,449 of JAZDUH010000066.1, read as the reverse complement.
AGGCTCGCAAACTCAAAGTGTCATAAAAATGTAAAACAGCTGACCTCAGCACTCACAACCTTGCAGTCTTAATGTACAGCAGTGAGGAAAAATAAACTGTTATTTTATGATCTTTTCATTAAAAGCTTGATTGAAAACCAGGAATGTGTCCGACTGTTCTTACTGTTCTCTTCCTCCTAGGTCGGTGTTTCAGTGGTACTCGAATGATGTGGGATTTTTGGCTATTGTTAGGACTTTGTCACTCAAATTTTCATCTCATCACATTATAAATACTAATCTTATCAACTGCCATATCAAAAGTGGTCTACAGTATAAGCCCGCCCACAGAAAGTGTTGGTCCCCCGAGAGACTTTATACAAGGGATGGGTATAAAAACATTTTCCAGATGAGATTAAAAAAGTAGCTTGGGGAGTCAGTATTGTGTTTTTTCTGAACAGCTTCCTCATCAATTTCTTCCAATTTTTCTGCATGCATTATGAATCAAGGATGTCACACTCTCGTCAGAGGCAGTCAGTATGAATGACAAAGAAATAGAAGATTTCTTTGACTATGGTAGACTGGAAACAGAGGATCAAAATTGTGGTTTAATCTCACAAAAATAAGCTAACTGCACATCGTCCACTGTCTGTGTCTGTGATCTCAAGTGACGACCACCAGGGCTGAAAAAGAGGGTCATGCAGATGTGCCATATCTTGAAGTTCCTTTTTTTTACTTAAGGCTGGCCAGAAAGGACTGTGGAGGTGTTATGTTTGGGAAACTGAAAGATATTGGTTAGAAATTTTGGAATTCATCTTTTTTCTATTACTGTACAGAGAGTGATGTGTCTTTATATCATGTCCACATTTGTTTTATTGAAAATTTCAGGTTTAGAAATAAAGGGTATAGTTAAAATGGCTACACATCTACATTAAGTTGGTTAAGTGCTCAGGCCACCTCAATACAGCCTCAACTATTTCTACTGAGACAGCAAGCACAATATGGTAGCCTGAAAACTACAGCAGCTTACATTTCAGCAACAAATGGTGAGTATTAAAGCATTAAGGTTTATTAGTTTCTTATCATTTGGATTTGAATTGGACCACTTTTCTTAATCCCCAGGACCTCCTCATGGTACTAGGTCCCAGAAAATATTTCCTTATACTCCTTGTCGGCAGCCTTGAGCAGGTGGTAAAACACTAAATTTTAAGCAAGGGCTTCCTTTAAAGGTGGAACAAGTCAAGAAAAAACTTAGACAAATATGTTTTGTATGTTTACTACAAACATATGTACATATACATACATGATAGTACCTGTAGGCAGCACAGGGTATGTTACTCAGGTACTGTTTGAACTTACTTTATTGATTATTTATTTGGAGAGTGAAGTTATATGTCATCTGATATGAAAAAAGTAATTCGCTTTTGAGCTACAATAAACTTCCCTATTGCAACAGGCTTTTAATGGATGACATTAGACTTTGCACCTTTAACATACTCAAAATAGAGATATATCGCAGCTGAATGTAAAGCTCACTCATGTACTTATCCTACTTGTTGAAATGTCCATCTGGTCTCAGTGTGTAAATGTTTTTGTTAGCTCAAACCTCTTCACAGTAGCTTGAAGGGGGCCTGGGCCAATAAATGGGGTGCCAAGAAAGCCTGCTGAGTTGCAGAGTGCTAAGATTGCCCTGATGGCATACAGCAGGAAAACTTGCTGCAACAGAATTTCAATGAAATTTCTTTGTAAATCCCATAAGACTGGTGGTTAAATGTGTGAAAAGGGAGAGAGAAACCACAAAAATACACATTATCACAGAACAATGAAGCAAAATGATTTACATGCATGCATGTTCTCACAAGTTTGTTCCGTGTCAGGTTATTGTTCGGCTACACCTCAGATTAAAACTCCAACATTTTAGTAAATAATTCAAGTGTTTGAACATTTCCAGAAATCTAGGCAGTACAGGACGCAGTGGTTTTGAGGCTCAATCAGCTGTGAACCAATGCTTTGAATAATCGATACACCTTAAAGTTTCCCACCTCGCCTCTCACAAGTCTCTCGCCTCGTTTCAGGTATGGCTGCCGTCTTTACTCTGCCTCGGGGTGAATTGATGTGCATTCTATTAACATGCCAAAGTGACACGTGTTGTGTGGTGGTGTGCATGTCTGTTCCACTTCTATGAAATGTAAACCTGTTGCCACCTTTCTTCACAGACAACAGGTAGAAATGCACAAGGCCCTATAAAGTGAGGCACAAGGTGGGGTCCCAAAAACACTCTCCTATACAAGTGCCCTGCAGAGACAGTAAACAAATGCTTTAAATGGATTTTCTCTCGATCTTGGAGATATTTCCGTACATGTAGCGGCCAGTGTTGTTTTCGTGCAAACATAAACTCTTGAGGATTTGAACCTGCTCTTTATCCATTTCTCTCCTGCCAGACAGATGCAAAAGTTCTGTTAAGTTGGGTGGCGCCTGTGTGAATACAAAGCAGGTAAAAGTTTGTAAAACCACAGCCAACAGGCAGGTCTGATTATGTTTATGTCACACAGTTGGTGGGCAATCAGGGGGATCTTAATGCATGTAATCAGGCTTCATCATACTCTCTGTTCTCATCAGTATGTATTTACCACTCTTGTAATGTTACACACAGTAGTACAAATTATTGACATGAGGGCAAAACTGCTAAGATAGCATCTAACTCAACTGTTTCATCCAGCTATATGACCTCCTTTTCTCATCCCATCCTGATTTCTCAGCAGTTGGTTACAAGTGTTATGAGCATGTCACAAAATTTCCAGATGTTTTCAGGAGCCCAAATTGGAAAGTGGCAGTGGATAAGTATCAATTTGTGACAATCAGTCTTTTCCTCAAATGCAGTTTGAATATTGAATAAATATATTGATCTTGGAGTCATTTTATTTTGGTATCAGTCTGCAACATGCATCAGCAATCCCTTGGGAAGGTCAAAGCAAATTTATTCCTCGGCTGGAATGTCCTACTTGGACTTTAGCACTGACTATGAATGTTGCTTGTAGTCTGAGCTTTGCCATGGCTAACACATCTTGCTAACTGGTATTTACAGCCTTGTGACCAACTCATAATAATAGCCTGTGCTTGGGTTTAAAATAAAAGCATGCCTTATTGCTTTGAACAAATCACAATCTGTAATGTGGCAGAGTGTAACATAAAAACTAAGACATAAAGCATAAACAGCTTTGTGTACTAAACTGTTCAGTTCCTCCATCTGCGACAGGAACCATTCATTTAACAAAATGCTTGAAGAATCTTAGAATCAGAGATAACTTTATTTATTACCAAGGTCTGAAAATGCAGAAAATGTGTCACCAGATAGGAGTTCCGTTTGTACAACATAAAATATAATATTCATTTTATTTCTTTATTTGTATATCCATTAGCTACTACCAAAGCAGCAACTACTCTTTCTGGGGTCCACACATTAAAACACAATTCACACAATACACCGCTAACATTCAAAATGCTATGAAAATTGAAACAGAAAATCAAAGACAGTTTCAACAGCAGCCACCTGACAGTCGTAGGGATAGTCTGCTAGATGCCCAGAGACCAGGGTATATATACATTAATTAATAAATAATAATTTGGAACAATTCTATAAATAAATTATTCTACCTAATACAGTGCATTTGAACAGAACTACAGTTTACATGTTTCTAAAAAATATTCTATATTTGACAGTAAGCAAAAGAGCGTTATTTGCTGTTGACTTTCTTTCCCTTATAAACCATGTTATGTAGCCCTCCAACTTACTCAATATGGCCCCAAAGTCAGACAAAACAAATGTAGAAATTTGCATTGAGTTAGACAGTCATGCTATACATTAAACCCAAACCATTAAAGCATCCTAATCAGTTTTTCTACCTTTCTATTTCTCACTTGAAATGATATTAAAAGTCCTTTTTTGCACTAGATTAATTGATATGGCTGTTTGGATTTCTACCACGAACACTAGTTTATAAAATATTTATGTATGTGTTTAAAAAATAGATGTAATTACAGTCAATACATACCTGTGTTTTCTGCAATTTGAGTCATTTTATATAAAGAAAACAATCTGCACAACCTCACACAGTGGTCAATGCTAGCTGCTAAAAGCCATAAATAGCTGATTCCAATATTTTTTCTATCTTAATGCACATGACATCATGCCCTATCTGCATGTGGGTGTCAGATGTCCTGCCACATCATGCAGTGATGCAAACTCACTGTCCACACTGCATCAGTAAAATAATAAAACCTTTGCCCTATGTTTCCCCTAGTAAAAATATACCAAGTGTTTTTAATCGTTATTTAATTCTAGGAGTAGTTATTGAGATTAATACAAAAGTATCCATCAGAGTTACAAAAAGTTTGCTTGTGGTTTCTATTCTTAATATATACGGTCACAATGGAGAGTCTGACAGCATTAATATAATTAATACAAATGCCAATTAATCTGGTAAAATCATGCTTTGACCACTGAGAGTATCATCCTTCTGATTGAAAATGAAAGGGAAGTATTTCTTGTTTGCCAGGGAGCAGTAATGAGTGGATGATGCTGACTTATCTATTAATTAGCTTCATATTTTGTTAAAGATGAAAATAACTGTTGACTTTGTTTTAAATGGCAGAGCTGTTTTATATTGATGTTTTTGAAGACAATTTAATAACATTACTGCTCATACTACTGGAATGGTATCAATCCACTCAATAGTCAACATAAGACAAAAAATATCAGACTATTCCTTTAATTTGAAACAAACCTGTCAAAATTAGACATGTTCAGAATGAATTCATGCTACTGTATTGTTAGAGGTTTTCACCATTGTTCCACCCATCTGTGGCAAACACTTAGCCTTTTACAGCCTGTCTGTATCCCCCTCCCCCTTTTAAGTCCTTCGTCTCTCTTACTTCCTTTGATGCCCATGGCAAGAATACCCATGCAAGTATGCAGCCCTCTTGCCCAACACTCAACGTAAAATAGCACTTATAAATATCTTTTACCATTAAACATGCCCACCTGAGGTATTTAGATAAGCTTCTTTAACCCACTCTACAATTTTATATATTTTTGGGTGCTTCTGTTGGTCTATCAGAGCTATTTCATTTTGAGTCAGTTCACTAGCTCCACCTTTATTTTCTCTTTTCTCTCCATCCTTTCATCTTTTTTTCTCCATCCTCCTGGTTCAGATCAGACAGCAGGAAGCTGGCACGTTTATTGCTCCTCTGTGCCATTAGAAATGCACTGTGCCCCCAGAGGTGTCACATGCTAAATGACCCTGAATGGGGGTCGCTGGGACACAATAGCCCTGGTGACGATAGCCCTACCCTGCCCTCCCCCACCCGGGACCCTCCCTCCCCACACATCAGCGCCAAGCAGATACAATAATGAGAGTGTATTGGGTGGGGGGCTGATCTGATGGTTGGCTCAGCACAGGGTGGACATTACCCACAGCAGAGACCTGGAGGGCCTGTTCGCCTGCCAGGGGGCCTTTCATGTTGAGTGGTGAACAACCTAGACCTCAAATGCCTTTTGGATTTTATCTGGTTTGAAATTCCTTGAAAATGCCCCCACATACCCCACTTTTTCCTCTCCCACAGGGTCTGTGAGCATGAGAGGAATTCACCAGGGTCTGCCCAGGTGGGTCCAGGCTTGCCTCTGCTTGTCTGGGATGGTCCTCTATAATCTGAGGAATGTGAATGGGAGATGCCTGGCCTGCCCATGGTGGGCGAGGGGAGATGGACAGCGTCTTCTCTAAGTGGTACACACACAAACACACACACAGCCTAGGAAAAACAGGACTCAAACACCCACTGCTATCTCCAACTCCAGATGACCCCTCTTGTCTGCATGTTGATATAAGACAGAGGGGCAGTGGTCACTGGCTCAAATTTTATGTGAGAATAATTAATTCACTATAACTTGTTTTCAGAGATCAATACCATTTTCATGAATGTGCTGTAAAGCCTGCAGCTGGTCAGAGCCACATTTTGACAAGCGCGAACAAAAGCTAATGACTCTCATAGCCCCCTTCAACCCCCACTTCACACTGCTGCCATTAGGCTGTATATACAGGACACCAAAATGGAGAGGAGCTCACTTGAGTAAAAGCTTTGTCCCATTCTGCCATAGAAGCCTTTAACAACCAGCAAAGATAACTACTTATAAATCTGATTCCAATGTACTTTAAAATGCTGATCATGTAACTATGTGTTTTTAAGGTGTATGTTGCGGCCAGTTTTCATGTTTAATTTTTGATGCCAAATTCCCATCAGGACAGTCAATACTATCCATCTTTCTATTTATCTATGGAAAAAACAAGTTTGCCTTTAACCTGCCAACAAGATAGCAGCTTTCCAATCATGTAAAATACTGAGAAGTCTTTCTGGAGTCAGGAGTGGTCCTGTGATCATGGTTGTCAGATGTCAGACGAGATTTTTTAACAGTTTTAAGGAAGTCTTTGAATGATCAAGCATGATATTTATTTCCTCTGTTTGTTAAGCTAAGTTAAGTGGCTGCTTATTTAAGATTCATACAAATTTTAACTGTTGGGCACTAACCTTCTATATCCAAATCTGCTACTTTTAAAGGAATGATAAAAGCTCTGCTACTAAATGAATGAATATTGTATAGTCCTGACAAAAATTGTGTTTTTGTACTAAAGGTTGGTATAACGTAAATAAAACCCACCCACCAGAATAGAAAGTGACCAATGATACTGCCTTATGAAAAAAAATGAAAATTGTAAAACACAGAGATAGAGGGTTTGTGCCCAATATGTCAGAAACAACCAAATCAAATCATCTGTTCAGTTAACAAACCCATGGACCAGCATGTAGCTCAACAGAGGCTGATAACCTTGAAGAACCCACATTTTCCAAACCTAGGCTCACATATTAAATGTATAGACTGCTAATGTTCACATTACTAAAGTCAAAAACCTTTAAGTTCTCATATGCAGAACCCCTGATATAAGTCTGCCCTCTGTCTGTCTAAACGCTCTGGTAGAGTCACTGAGGCACTAAGATCTGATTGACTTTTGTTTGCTCTGTGGTAACTGATCAGTTCAGTGCTGCTTTCTGTTGTTAATGAGTGTAAGTTTATTTTTCTGACCATACTCTGCAGTGGGCTAAAAACCCTGAGCCAATGGGCTTAAACTGCATACAAACAATAGTAGGACTTCACACTGTTTATTTGCCTCTGTCTTCTTGTCTTGTTCATAGAAGTGCTTCCTCATACAGAGGTGGCATATAAAAACACACTGAAGGGCATATAAAACTGGAAGAGGCACAGTATGGTCTCTAATTTTTGTTAAGCTTTATATTTATGCACAAGTCTAGAGGAGGTCAGAAGGGTACAGAATGTTGCACTCAAGTAAAGTTAAACTTTAATGACACTTAACTGAAATGCAAGTTTTAAAAAAAGGCCTCTATGTCTTAACACAAGTAAAAGTAAAAAGTACTTCATTTAAAATGTTCTCAAAGCACTGAATAATTAGAGTACATTTTGATGGATAAGAAGAACAGCTGAGAGTAATAAGTCAAATAGTTATTGCTTTCAGCTTTTATGCTACAGCATATTAAAACATTTGACCAATATAATATAACCACAACACAACAATTTGCTCAGATGTAGAATGAATCAAATATTCAATAGATCAGTGAAAAGGTATTTTGGCCACTGTGACCCACAGTTTTGCACAAAAACACCAAATATATGAGAATGAACAATGTACCCTGATAGAAATCAAAAACCTTGAGTGATACTATTTCTTTTACACTTGCCTTTATTACCCTACTGCCATTCCACAATATGACCAGCCTCTGTGGACAGTTTGTTTCTGATCTATGTATCAAGCAACTAACGGGTATTGTTTTAGTTAAGAGTATTGTTTCTGTTCTGAGATTATAATACTCAGTTTGTTGTCCGTAGTGAGTTTAAAGTGTTGGTATCTTGAGTGTACTAGCTGAATGAGAACTATGATCAGTTCTGTCTCTTATTTGATATTTTTACTCAATACTCAGATGCTATGACAAAATGTTACTCAATACAACCAACCACCCCTCAGAAAACTAGAAAAAAAAACACTCAAATAAAAGAAAAGTATAAATTCAGATAGGATACTGATAAACAAGTAATTAAGGCTAGACATTAATATTTTTTATTCTGAGGATGCTGACTGCATTCAACAAGATCCTGGCTAAATTCATACTAGCTCCTGAAAAATTCCTGAAATCCTCTTGGTTAGCTCTATGTGCTTAACCAAAAAGCTTGAACATTTTTTAAATTTGATTTTAATATTATTATTATTATTATTATTATTATTATTATTATTATTATTATTATTATTATTATTATTTTTACCAGGGGCTCTGTTTTGTTTCTGTCATCCTGAGTAATTCCCCTCCCTCCACCCATCCTGTCTCACCTCAAAGTGAAAACTTACTTAAATGAAGGTGCTGGTTTAAAAAAAAGAAAAAAAAAAAGGCATTTTCAGGTACAGAGCTGTGACAATTCTTAGGAGTGCATGTGATGGGGGCAGCATAAGAGACACTGGTAAGCAGGTTTTGTATCCTTCACCTTTCAAGGTGTTCTTTTCATAAGGTACTTTCTGATCTACATGCTATCTAACTTTCACCCTTACTGTATACTCAATAGTTATGAGTGCTGCAATGTTTATTTCTCTGCTTTTGATGTGTTTGACTATGAAGAGCTCACAGCTAAAGCTAACACTAACAGCTAGCAGCTAGTAGCTAGCAGCTAGCAGACCCCTGAGACCACAAATTGTGTGTAAAAACAAAACATCTCAGTGAGCATTTTCATGTGTGCCAAGAGAATAGCTTATAGCTTACCTGTATTCATATGATGCTGATGAACATACTTTTTAATGTTTCATTGAATCCTGGCTAAATGTGCTCTCCCAAAGATACTATGCTAACTGGCTTTTCCCTGTAACTCTTATTTTGCATAAGAGTGACTGTTTTTTCCATTCAGCTAACACACAAAAGCTAAAGCACTAGCAGCTAGCAGACCTTGGAAGCCATAGAATGTGGTTAAAAACAAAACATTAATTATTAAACGCTGTCATATGAGCGAAGAGAATGTTCTCTCTCTATATGATGCTGATGGGCAGACATCTTTATGTTTATTTCAATCGTGGCTAATGTGGTATTCCAAACAGATATGCTAACTAGCTTACACTGCAGCTTAAGTTTTGCACAAGAGTTAAAGTTTTTTCCCATGAAGTCCCTGAACATAACACATACATAGCTAAAGCAAACATCATTAGCTAAACAGAAGTCAACCTATGAAAATGACAAAACACATTTTTTGGATTTGACTTATTGATGTTAATTTGGAAAGAGGAAGTGGGGGAATGGAAAGCCTTCTTACTAATGTGTTTTTTACCTTGTGAGCTCCAGGTTTGGCTCATTTCTCTTCCACTTTAGAAACGCTAACCAGCTTTTGACTTTAGCTCCACATGTTATTCCCATAAGAATGTCATTGTTTGTTTCATTATTATTGATTTGAACAGTTACTTCAGCCTACCACAAAAGGCTGAAGTAAACAGATATTTACCCCAGCAGTGGCTAAACCTCTGAAACCACGTCATTTAAACTCTTTTGTTGTTCATAATAGAGAAGTTGAAGCACTTAGATGTGGGCTTTACTTGTTTACAGTGTTAAGCAAATGAAGCAGTGCTGACTGTACTACACCATGCCACAAATATAAAGTCTATGAGTAAAACATGGTAAGTTAATTTCTTAATAAACACATTTTTCCTATAGAGTTTATGCATTTGCGTCACAATTTGTGCAACAGGATTTACATTTAAAGATTACTAAATTAAACTTTTGGATCCTTCGGTTCCTTTTATTTCAGGAAAAATAGTGCAAATAATTGCCAAATTTGGAGTATATATTATGTATTAGGTCCATAGATTTGAGTCAAATCTATGGACCTTTAAATATTACTACTTGCCAAACTAGCTGAAGCAATCAGACTTCTCTGGGTTTTTATCTCAGCAACAAGCATGAAAACGTGATTTTTGTCCACAGTGCCTCATCAGTAAAAGTACTGATGTTTGACTTTATGAAAAAACTAGCAAAAAACAAACCCAGTGGACAGATGGAGAGGTGGGGTTCATATTCATTATTACCTTGATGCTCGTATTCTGTGATTCTGGTTCGTGTAGCATCATGGCCTAGAGTATTTAATAAACCAAATGTTATAGCTCCAAATGTTTCTCTAACATCAGCCCAGGATCTTCACTGCCTGTGGTGAACATTATTAAGCACATCAGCAACAAACCTGAAACTTTTCAGTTACATTCAAGTGTTTTAAGTGTTAACTTCCGTCTAACCACTGTTATCAATCTGTGCTCGTCACTCATTGAGTGGCTTTCCATTCACTTTTGCTGACCGTGATATGTTGTGTACATGCTCTCTATTATGGCAAAGTCATTTCCTAGATTATTCTCCTTCTTTCTCTGGAAAAAAAAACAATGGTTCTTTAACTTGATGCTGACTCTCGTACTGTAGCAATAGGTGATGGATACACCCAGTGAAAAAAATGATGCTGGGCTGGTTTAATGTGATCAGGTGCAGAAACTCAACATTAAGAGTTTTCTATTGGTCCAAAGTTGTTGCATAGAGTGAACAAACAAACGTCAGCTGCCTACGAATAAGAGCATGATGATAAAGTCCCCATGAGAGAGCATGGATTGACCACAAGCAGAATTTATTCATTCTGATCATGTGTGCATATCTTCAATGTTTTGATGCACATCAATTATTAATCATATTTTGAATTAATGTCCCAGAGCCTCAGGTAGTGTGGTTGATGCTGTTCCTGGCAGGGCAGCAGAGAGAGTTCTTGGGAAATGTTGATTCACTTTTGCTTTCTCCCTCCAACAAGAAGGTCTGCCCTGTTCATCTCTGGCTCCAGCACTTTGTCTCTTCTTCATAGTTGCTTCTTTTCATCCCTGCCTGTGGGGCCGTTCTCTCTTTCCTTCGTAGTTAACCGTGCCCTCCTCTCTCCTCCTCCTCTCTCCTCAGGGAGGAGAGCAGAGGATCCCATCCCACTGGGACGACACGTGTCTTGGCACAAAAGTGCAATGCTGCAGGCAATGTATATATCTCCATTTGTGTAGGATCTCATTGATTTTTGCTGTGTGAGTGTGTGGACGTATACATGGCAACACCTCGCTTTACCCCGTCTCATTATTTCAGCACACACACACACACACACACAGACGGAGTACTGACAGTGCCGGTCTCATGATGGTGCAGTGCAAGGATTCACTCCATCAATAACCCATCAGTATTGAGTGGGGCTGAGTACACTCTGAGCATCAATACCTGATCTTAAATTCAGGGGTTGTGTTTATGAAGCATAGAGAAGGATGTCCAAGGCTTGGGTTGCAGGCAGGGCAAGTGGACAAGGCCAAATTAGACGGTAAAAATGTAATCTATGCAAACTCATAGAATATTATATAATCCTGAAAGTCTTGAGAAGAAGACTGAGTGAGAGTCTGAATTAGCTAACAAGCTTTTTTTGTCCTTTACAAATCCTACACTATCTATGCTTACAGACTGGCAGCTCAAACATGATCCCAACCAATCATCATATGGGCAGGGTATGAGGAAATACAGTAAAAAGTGGCAGAGTTTGTTGTATGATCTGATCTTTAGTTAAAACTTTCCTTCTGCTCCTTCCCTGAAAATCAGCCTAGAATCCAGAGCCAGCTGCAGCACAGACCTCTGTTTGAATGCAAAATTAAATACAGTACCTATATCTGCCTGCTTCTTTCACTCCTTTCTTCTCCCCCACTCAAGAAATTAATCTTTTTTTCTCCTTTTTGTACTTGTCTTTTTTTTCTGTACCTCACAAGGCCTCAGTTTGAATTGAACCTGTACTGCTGAGTCACAGAGCGCTTGGCGGTGAAAGGCAGAGAAAGAGCGCAGGGAGAGATGAAGGAGAAAGGACTCGGCAGGTGGTGGGCACCGCCGCAGCTTCAGCCCGCCGAGTCCTTTCAGCTGGCACACAACTACTCGGCTGCCACAGAGGCCCTGCTTTCCATCAGAATATTCCCCCTCTCTTCCCCCTCTCTAAACGATAAACGAGGAGAACAGGCTTGGCCAGGAATAATAGGATCCTTTCTCCCTGCCCCTGCCATGTGTGAGGACAGGAACAATAGCCGGGACCGGGAGGGGAAATGATTCAAAGTGAGATTTTCACCTGCTCCCTACAACTCCGGCTCGGCTCCTTTCAGAGCATGCTAATGCCAGTTCATTTACAAAGTAGTACTGTAAGCTGTAACACCAAGGCACGCACACAAAAATGCACAGCTTCTTTTTAGCTCTTTGTAAGAGACAGTTTAGATTATTGTGCTCTGAGACATCCATTTTGGTAATCATACTCATTATCACCATTATCGCATTTTCAGAGATAAATAGGAATCAGAGATCGGCTGACCTGCTCCATCAAACAGTCCCCCGTTTTTTGTTTTTTATTCAGAGAGGCAGTATTGGGTTTTTTCTGTACGAGAAATCAGGGCAGCTTTAAGTGAACCCTCTCTGTCAACCGGAGAGAGATCTTGCATTCATTATGATAAGATGGTGTAAGTAGGAGAGATTCACTCAGCGCTGGGTCAGAAACATGTAAGTCCTGCTCTTGAGCACAAACTGATGTACGCTTAGCCTTTTGCTTAACACATGGCTCTGTTTCACCAAACTGTAATGAAGCATGAATATCACACAATTGAGCAGCAACCTCTGGGACTGGACAATTAAGCCAATGTAGAAAAGTCAACATCTGCAGCTAGTCTTGTGTCCACTTGAGGCTGGCTGCAGGAAGCCCAAAACTTAGAGTTTTAACAGCTTTAATACAAACATTAGTGGCTTGGTGCTTCAACAAATGTCTTCAGTCTTAATATAAAATAAACTAAATGATCTCATTGGACATAGGCTGATATTTACATTTACTGTATGTTGTACAGGCCTGTCTGTCTGTCAGTGGGTTGACTTAAAGTTTGGTTGAGATGACATGACAAGACAAGACCACAATTAAACTGACTTTGTGACTTATTATAAGTTTTCTAGCCAGACATGGTGCTCTGAAACTAACAGTTGAACTCTCTAAGACTATATGTGCATAAGGAGGTAGTGCATTTAAATATAGTAATTAATTCTAATAAATGTTATCTGTCTGCCTCATTCTTAGACATTTTGTTTTACGTCTTGTTATCAAAATTAATTTCACCAATAAGACAAGGTCAAGGGAAACTTTTTTATCCCCAAACTGCAACTGGTTTACAGCAGCAGTGAATAAGCAAAGTAAACACCAGTTTTCACGACCCCAAAAAATACTAACACACACTTAGACACACAAAAGGGACACAAAATTTGAGTTCTATAAGTGACATGATGTTGTTCATGTGTTTGCTCAAAATGGCATCCTCACTAAATGCTTGGCAGCTCGACTCAAAACTCATCCAGGTTAAAAACTTATTCAGATTTGATGGTGCACTTACTGATTTATATCTACTGATTATTCTTGCATCACCTTTGGCTTATGCATATATATCCCATAAGTCAGGGATGTCCAAACTATTGGACAGGAGCCAATTAAAATGACCTGATAAAAAAGGAAATCTTTCACACTGCAGATCCTTAAGCTTAAACTAATAACCTGACACACCAGATGAACCCTGTTCAATATATTTCACTACTCCTTCTAGGAAAGAGCCCGTAGAAGGTGTTAGGGAATGGGCAGAACCTATTGAAAGCACATCTGGCAGAAAGCACATCTGGCAGATAGGACAATTGTTTTGTCAATAACATTCATAAGAGGCCAATCAAATCATGTAGTAGGCATGACTACAATGGTGTAAAATATAAAAAGTAAGCCACGACGCAGACCAAACCATGACGGAAGTAGGCCAAACTACTATCATGATTGAGAAATGCATTCATTGTTATTGTTTTTTAGCTTCAATAAATACATGTGGCCAGATCTGATAAAACTGCCCTGAAGCTGTTAGCATCCATGCTAATTGCTGTATGAGCAGTCACTTCATGCTGTTGTCTCACTCAAATCTACCACCTCTTTCTGCTCTAGAAGGCTCTGATTGGGCCGTGCTGCTCTGGAACGCTCACAGTCATTGCAAAACTGAGATTGGCAAGATGGATCTGTTTGATTATGGGCAATAAATCAGGCAGGTCCAGCTGCAGCACAAAGTTACTAGACTGAAGAATAAAGACAGACTGATTAAGACATGATTAATTGTCCTCAGTTGCTATTTGCTCTGTCTCAAAGTCTGATTCACAATTATTATTGTGCCAACCAGCTTCAATTGCCCCTTACTTTTTAATTGGCTGGTGTTTCGCTTTGTTTTCAAGCCTAAAAGTGGAAATGGGCCAACAATGTCTCCTTCCTATGACAGCTGTGCTCAAAATATTGATAAGACAAAATATTGTCACATAATCATTGGGGATACGTGTATCAATATGGATTCTACAGAATTGACACAGCTTCAGTGTTTGACAGTTGTTGTTGCGCTGGAACCCTCTCCCACCAGGTATTCGAAACCTGACCTCCCTGTCTCTTTTTAAATCCAGACTCAAAACCCAACTGCTCCAGACTGTATACCCCTTACCATGAATATTCCACTCTCATCCACTTATCCATCACTGTCTGTTGTTATAGTTTTATTGTTTTGTTGATTTTATTGTTGTTGTTTTATCCTGTAAAGTGGCCTCGGGTGTTTTGAAAGGCACTTTAAATAAAATGTATTATTATTATTATTATTAATGCTCTTTGGGTAACGTTAACAACGGCACAGTTCAAAGTAGAAGCCAAGCTACATGTTGAAGCATGTGTGGTAAATTTAAACTTAAGTCTACCGTCTTTGCGGACCTGAATTTAGGTTTCTTAAGTTGTTGACTGATTCAAAGCTCATCTTTCTTTTTTTTTATCTTGTAATGAAAAACAAACCTTGTCAGGAATTCTGTTAAAAGCATAGTCAATGTTCACAATTTTTTGTTTTAGGATACATATTGTATCTTTGCCTCACTGTCAGCACACGCATCATATCGTGAGGTTGCTGAAAATACCCAGCCCTACTTCGTCGTGCATAGTGTCCTCTAGTTTTAAGGTCGTCCGCTGTTAGTTCCTTTGTCCTCCTCAGTGAGACACACACAGCACAAAAAGTCATAAAGCGAGGACGGATATGATGAGGGGGAAAGTATTTGTCTGGGAGTAATCAGCGTGTTGAATGGGTAAACTCATTTGCTCTCTAATCTCCACCCCTTTGTGCTAATTTGTTTATCTCTTCTTTGTGTGTGTGTGTGTGGCTGTTTTGATTATAATTCCCTTCACTGCAGAGTGAATTAAAACTTGGTTGTAATTTATCATTCAGTGGCTGACTTTGAGCGTTAATCAGAGTGTGCATATTATAACAGTAAAACAGTTGTCTCTCTCTCTCTCACACACACACATGCACAATCACACACAGATTATCTTGTGTGGAAAACATTGCAATTAAATCACTGGCTGCTGCTTGGATACAGTTTTAATAAATGTTCATTTAATTACACCAGCATGACACATTTATTACATGCCTCCATGTCTTTCAATGTCAAAACATTATTAAATTAAAAAGCCAGAGCACAGAAATGGGTTTTAAAATGAGACTTTCTCTGAGGTGCCACTGCTATTTCTAATAAACATTTCTTTGCATAAGCTCTTTGTGGCCGCGAAAAAAATCAAAGCTTGTACTCCCAAAAGAGGGAGAAGAGATTTCAGGGTTAAATATTTTAAATGGAATAATGAGGATGGCATGACAGACTTTTGTCTGATGTTGCACAGCTGGAAGATCGAGCAGTGACTCTGTGAAGAGATGCATGTTTTAGTTTCAAGGACAATTACCAAATTTTCAGTTGAGAGAAATTTTCCCAAGGAAAAAAAACAGGATAAAGTGTGGAAAAAAAACCCAATACAAAGCTACTAAATGTGTATGGTACAAAAATGGAAGGTAACACACATTTGTCTGTTTATTAAAACATGAAAATCTCTTTAAGGTAGTAATAGAGGCTTTCATGATACACGACAAATGTCAAAAAGGAGAATTCATTGTTCTCCACTGGATTCAGTGATGCCATGTGTGTGTTTGTGTGTGTGTGTGTGTGTGTGTGTGTGTGTGTGTGTGTGTGTGTGTGTGTGTTTTGATTGAAAAATGGCATAATTTGGTTCAATGCTGTTGCTATGAGAGTAAAAACAATACATTTTGATGATTTTAAATGACCCAAAAGCCAGAAAATAGCTCAGTAGTGAAAACTGATGGATAGATAGATAGATAGATAGATAGATAGATAGATAGATAGATAGATAGATAGATAGATAGATAGATAGATAGATAGATAGATAGATAGATAGATAGATAGATAGATAGATCTAGACTAAATAGATGATTGGATAGTTAGGTTAATAGAGTGGATGATAGATGTATGGATGCTTAATGGATAACAGTAGTTTAGACCCTGTTCACACACAACGTTGTCACCACAAACTGAAAGGTTTGTCCTTGTTTTAAAAGCATTCCACGTTCACACAGAAATGAAGGAACTACTGAGAACGCTGTAGCATGCTTGCCAGTCTAGTAGATGGCGATGTCCGTTTGTAGTGTAGTGATGTGACAACATGTATGCTTTCTGTTGAAGACAATCTTTTCATAACAATGGCAAGTGGACGCTGGAAGACACAGGAGTGTCTTATCGGGACAACAAATGTGTCTGGATATTTTGTCTGGACAACAAACTGAGTGTACGCAGCACATGTTGCTCAGGAGGCAGATGAAGCTGTTGTTGTTCCTGGGATGCGCACAGCCTTCATGTGAAAGAGTACTGCTGGTGTGCTGCACGCCGGCGTTTTCACTGGAAAAGATATTTACACAAACACGGAAGCGAAAACAATGTCAAAACTTTTCACCCTGGACCCTGGTCTAAAAAGATTGCAGATTCAGGCACCGTTCTTGTGTAAATGGGAGGCGAAAACACAACGAAAACTCTCAGTTTTCAGCCGTTTTCTTTATCGCGTAAACAAGTCTGACTGTGATGGAGACAGCTGGTAGTATCCAATCTGTGTAGAGTTGAGCCAAGAAACCCAAAATGGAAAAGAACCAAAAGAGTTTCCTTTTCTTGTCTATTTCCTTACTATCGCTCACTCTTTTTCTCCATCACTTTCCCTTCTGCAACCTTCTCTTGTCTTGGCATCCTTTGGTTTTAATCTCATGCCCCCTCCTCCACATTTTTTCCTCTTCTCACCTCTTCTACGGCTTCTTTTTTTGTTCCCTTTCCTCCTCCTCTCTTCTTTATTCTTCTGTTTTCTCTCCTTTTTGTTCCTCGCCTCTTCTATGTGTTGTAACATTAGGTTGGAGAGCCTCCTTTTTCTGCTAACCATTTCACTTTACGCCTCAGCTCCTTCTGTAATAGGGCAAAATATGATCTGCTTTCTTTCCTCCTCCTTTTTCCTTTTTGTTTTGGCTCTCCCTGTGTCTTACTCCTGTATACCCATAATGTAATGAATTCTGTATCTTACAGTCAACCCCGTCACTGTCCCTGATTCTCTCATTTTCTCTCTTTTGTGTCTTCACTTTGTGTTCAAAGACAGAAGAGGTCGAGGGACCTGAGAAGGAGGACGGTGCAGAATAAAGGTGAGGGCTGTGTGTTACAGGGCAGGACCAAAGCAGGCTCCCATGCGGCTCAGTGATACACCCTTTGCCCTGAAGCCACCAGAGTGCATTATGGGAAAGAGGTCAGTGGCAGCCTCACCCTCGGGAGGAACACTGATTAGGCTGTTTGCTCAGGCCCGCACAACAATATGTAATATTCATGTAAAGTAAACAGCCCTGTGTGCAGCTGTTTCTGACTCATAATCAACAAGGAGCTCAAACAATGATGCAAAATGTATTCATGTTGCAGCTACCACCCTGTTTTAATGGTATAGGTATCTTTGATTAAATCACTCAGTGTGATTACCATCTCTTATCTCTGTCATACAAAGCCTAATATACTCATTAGAATTGCAAATGTTTCAACAAAACGCTTAACAAAATCCAGTTTACATGGTGGATAGTAATTCTAAAGGATCACTTTACCTACTGATAAGTAAAGCCAAGTGTGACCAATTTTAAATGTGGACTTTCATGGATGTTTTTTTTTTTTTTTTTAAACTCAGCTAAGTCAGCTGTACAGTGCTGCTCAGTATTACTGGCACCCCTTCATTATTTTCTTTACTTTAACAATATCTTCAGAAATAAATTAAATTGTACAAAATTTATGTCATCAGGATCTTTTAATTGAAGGTCCAAAATACTTTAACAAACAAAAAAAAACTTTTTCACAAGTGACATATAGTAATTTCAAAGAGGGAACTGAAAAAAAGCATGTGCAGCAATAATGGCACCCCTCTTCAGTATTTTGTTGCACACCCTTTGGCACTGATGACAGCCTCCAAATGTTTCTTGTAGCCATCTATAAGCTTCTTGCACTTCTCAGCTGGTGTTTTCTCCCACTCTTCCTATGCAAATAGTTCAAGCTCCTGGCCATTTGCAAGTTTCTTTTCCCCAATGGCAGATTTCAGCCATACCAAAGATTTTCAATTGGATTGAGATCAGGACTCATTGCTGGCCATTTTAAAATAGGCCATTTTTTTTCCTTTTCAACTATTCCTGCATGCTTTCGGATGTGTGCTTTGGGTATTTGTTTTGCTGGAGGGCCCACGATCTTCGACTCAAACCAAGTGTTCTTACACTGGGTAGGACATTTGGCTCTAAAATTTCTTGATTATTCTCTGATTTCATGATTCCTGTAATACGGTCAAGGCCTCCAGTACCCGATGCAGCAAAGCAGCCCCAAACCATTATGGAACCTCCACCATGCTTAATTGTTGGTAGGGTGTTCTTTTCCTTGTAGGCTTCAAGTGGTTGCAATTAAGACTGCTTATTCTAAATATGACTGCATGATCATAGTAGCTAATGAAGTATAATTTACAAACCTTAATATGTGAACATTACTGCTGCCATGTTGAAGTCTGATAAAGTGATGCAGAGCAAAGTTAGAGAGGTTTGTAAAGAAGCTGTACTGTCACATTGTGTAATTAAACTTCCTGGGTGCAAATAATGATGAGCAGGACTGTACTTTAGAGCACCTTTTGTACACACATGCAACAGAAAGTGCTTAAAGTAGGTAAAAAAGCTGTCTGAAAAGAACAATAACGGGCAACAGAGCACACTGTGTTGCAAGACTAAAAGAACTGATGAGGGAGGGAGCAAACTAGCTTGGCAGTAAAAGGATTTAATTTACTGTTGCCATTCCGACATTCTTCGCCAAATTATTCGCAAAAACGTTTTTGTCCTGTCTCCCATTTGGATTTGGATCACCACCACAATGTCATCACTTTCTTCCTGTGCAGTGAACAGCATTTCCTGAAAGTTTCATCAAAATCTATGGGGAATTCATCACATAGAGAACATGATCAGTTACCTTGCTCACATGGACAAGACCTGCAAAAAAATTAATATGGGTACTCCTGAATTAATCCCAGTGGACGGCCCTTTAGAGAAAAAATCACCCACATCTGTGAGATGAGAAGTTCAGGGGCAGGCGGAGGTGAAATGTACAGGAGGTTTTCAGTTGTGCTTGTGTGAAAGGGGCAGTACACATTATTCTACAGTTAGCCTGCTGTACTCATGGTTATACACATTTAATTTTATTTGTGAGTCTTTACTGAGAAATTTTATAGACATGTAAAATGAGCCTTTGTGGAGCAGAGCTGGGTAATTTTAAGATATAAGGCACCTGGAATGGCCCTAATAACCTAAGAGCAGAGCCCGACCCTGTATTCAGCACACTATTACCATGCTAATGCTTACACAGCAGTTGTAGCCGTATTGTTCAGCGAAGGCTTCCTTGAGCGTCCCTGTGTGTATTATAGAAGGGGGGAGTGGAGGGTGGTTGAGGCTGTTGTATGTAATGAGTGTACATGCATGCGTGTGTGCGTGTAACATCTATACTTTGTGCCTGTGGAACGACATACTTCCCCGTCTGATACCTTGCAGCGGATAATGGATCCCACAGTGAATGAGTGAGTGGCAGCTTCTTACAGAGCCCACCGATTCACCAGCTCTTTCCCCCTCCAAGTTTCTCCGTGCCTTCCCCCATGCCTTCTCTCCTCATCGTCGGCTTAAAGTGATTGGCCGGGAGCAGGAGAGGATGTTATAGTGTATGAATAATTGAGGAGGGGGAGAGAGGGAGAGATGTGTAAACTGACCCTTAGCTGTAGCTTTCCTGTTAGCTTGCCATGCTAAGGAAGCTACATCCAATGAGAAAATCATAGAAGCTGCATATGAGGAGAGCTTCAGTTTGAATACGCTTCATGCTCAAGTTTGTTATTTGTGCTTGTGTGGGCAAATGTGTGGATGTGCACGCAAATGCATACACCTTCATTCAACCAAAGGGTCAGTGTGGGGTTGCATTGCACTTACCCTTTCCCCCCCAAGAGACCACCACATGCTGCAGCTACATATCCCTGTGAGTGTGTGCGAGTGTGTGTGTGTGGGTGAGTCAGTGAATGAGTTTTATGCCCTCCTGGTTTCTTTGAAGGATCCCTGAGAGGCACAAAGGAGGCAGAGATTGTTGCCATGCAGGCTTGACCCTTTTCAGCGCGGGAGAGATGTGAAGTGGCTGCAGCAGCAAAGGCCGCAGTCATCTGTCCGTCAGTCAGACATACAGACAGACAGGTTGAGGCTGCTGATGGGCACTGGAGATCTTTAAGTAGAAGTGCACCACACACACAAATGCACACGTGGCGCTCACTATTTCCAGGTTGCCATGGTTTCTTGGGAATGTGGTTGGGCAAGTCAAAGCACATCTCTGGCAATTTCCACCCTGCCTGGCAGCCATACTGTCTATGCGTGTGTGCGTTTCTGTGTGTATACATGGCAGGCAGGCAGGAAGGAGGGTAAATATGCTGTGGCTTGCAACCAGCGAGAAGATTCCAGATTTTGAAAGTCGAGCGGCTTATCTGTTCAGTGTTAATATTTGCTTCCGCAGTGATATCAATTTTCCCCACATGAGCACAAAGTAGAAGTGTGTCTGATGAAGCTTTGGTACAATGAGACTGAAGTAAGAGCTCTGAGAAATTGATTACAGCGCACGGTTCTGCTTCTTCCTTTGTGTCACTCTGCTATGCTTTGAAAATTTGACATGTGGAATTGACATTACATAGCTGCAGTGTTAATGATTATTGATTTGGTATGGCTGGTGGTCATAAGACCCTCGACCGTGTCACGCCGTTTCAGTGCTCCGCTCTTTTTGAAAAGGCCCCGACGGTCTTTTTATAGAAAAACTGACCCTGCAGCATTATAGAACAGACGCCCCATGAGGACATGATGTAAGGTTTATTTTGGTTCCGTTTTTTTTGTGGTCTTGTTTCCTTGAAATCTTCTCTGTCATTGAGAGCTCTTTTGAGGTGTTCCAGTTTATTAGACGACATTGTTGCTAAGTTTGTCATCTGTGAACTGGCCTGGCAGTCACATGCTGTTGGGTCCATGGGTAAGACTTCAAGACACACTGCCTTGACAGCTCGGTCAGTGGCATTTCAACGAGTATGAAAGAGCACAAATGCGACTACCCAGTGTTTATGGACAAGATTCATAATTACAGCCCCCTTCACTGTGCATTTACACAAAAGCCCCACAGCAAAGTTCAGCAGACATCACACTATTGAGGCACTTATTGCTTCTGTGAAGACAATTATATTTGTGTCAATTCATGATATGATCCAGCTTTGCATTTAGAGAGGTGATTCACAACTAGCACTTGTGCTAATGTGATGTCCACATTAAATAAACAATAAACAAAACCAAATACACACAGAGGCAGAGACACAGAGCCCACAGCACCCTGTCCCCCCTTTCACAGACATTACACCTCTGATACAACCTCTGGAGACAAAGAAAATGGTGGTGGTGTTCAAAACAGTGCACCAATGCTGCCTCAGGGCGTAGTTATTACAGATTGAACAGCAGCATGATTTTTTTTTTGTGTACCGTGTGGTTTGGGAAGTGAGACCTGTGGTGTAAAAGCTTTGAGTAAACAGATGACTGGGGAAGCATGACGCTACAGTGGCGGATGAGGGCAAACGGCCTACAACGGCTTGATGCAGTGTAAGTTAGGGCAAGTCTTCTGTATTTCACACTTTGGTAAAAGCAAAGGGACAGTTATAAAGTCACGCAGCCTGCCTGTCATCCCCCTCTCGCTCAGCACTGAGAACTTACCATAAATGTTCAAATACATGAGCACCTTAAACTTGGGAGCCGCTGATTTGACCACAGAAAACAGAGGAGCAGCTGGCTTGACCTAGAGCTCTCCCTACTCCAGACCCTTCTGTAGATCTTGAGCCCTCCTGTTGTTGTACTTTATTATGCTGCATTTCTGCTCTTGTAGGTATTTTTCCGTGTTTGGATTGTTTTGGACTTCGTTTCGTCTCTTACTTGCAGTGTGTTGGTGCTCTTGCAGGTGTTTTCCTCATATTGAGCTGCAACAGTGCTGCCTACCACAATGATTTCTCATCAGACACAGAAGTTAGTGTGTGATCCCAGTCTGTACATCGCATACACAACCAGTTTTTTAGTGTGTACTCCTAGTCTGTAAAATCTGTAGAAGTGTGTCCCCAGCTTAAGCCTTTTGAGACCATTCCTTGTATCTTATTACTTGCCTGTAATTCACATTTTATAGCTTTCTAGCTAACTGCAATCTACGTAAGTAGTGTGATGATAGATTACGATGCTAGCAAGCATCCCATAATGCAGAATGTTACCAGTCGGCATGGTCTTCATGGACCTATGCAGTAGTGAAAGCTGGCTATGTAGAGATGGTATGAGAACAAACCTGTGTTGGTGTGTGCAAAGGCTGATAGATTAATTGTTTTAACAATGATAGATAGATGATCTGACCCTGAAGGAAATTCAAGATGCAGCTTTTCCACTTACGCACAAAGTTAAGGCAAGACATAAAACTATAAGGCAACATGACAAATTTGTAAAGTTACTGTAACCACAGAGCAAATGCATATCTACAGTATATGATAAGATACTAGAGATTAAAGTTCTAAGAAATAAAGTAACAATCCAATTTACCTAGGAAAATAAAATCCAGTACCCCAGCAGAATAACCACTTGAGTCTTTGTGAGTGGTAATTGCCTGTGTTTGCCTGTAAGCCTTTGTATGCTTCCTACAAAAATGTCCAGGAGTGTAAAACATGATGTGGTGCCCACTTTATCTCCCTTTTACTGTTTTCTCTAATTCTCTCACACACACCTGCATAAATGCTGTGTACTGCAGCAGGGAAGTGGCCTCTTGACTTTGACTGTTAAACCAATAAAAACCAACTTCATCATGGTCTCACCCGCAGCAATTGGACAGTTACACTGTGGCAATAAGTCGACAGGCAATAAAATCATGAGCTACCTCAAGGGGACGGATCAAAACACACAGACACACACACTGTTAATGCACACATGCACACCAATACACACATGCAGTGAAATGGATTTAATAATCCTCATGGTGGGTTTTAACACAGACGTACATGGATATAAGGGGGACTCAGCATTTTCTGTTTCCTCGACTAAAGCACATTTTCTTTTTGTGTTTCTTCATGAGCATGTTGAACTCTTCTCTTAAAACTCGACTCAATGACCTGAAGTGCACTGACAGGACTCGCCCTGGGCTTCCTGCTGTTTTGTAATCAACCTTTAAGAAGTGCCAAGCTCTGAGTGTGTGACTGACACTTTGATAAATGCTCTAAGATGCTGTTACCTTTATTTTTATTTTATTGGTACCTTTTTTTCAATCTGTTACATCTAATTTTAATATTGATTTGTTGCTCAAGTTCAGATATTTAAATGAAAACACCTAAATTTAATTAACCTTTGAATCATTTTCAGTGCTGTATTAGTTTTTGGTCAAATGCTTATAAATTGTTCAGAAAAATATTATTCAAAATTTAAAAAAACAAACAAAAAACATCCACATTAAAAGGATTATAAAGTCAATCCACTTCCTTTTTTTGTCTCTTTAAGGTATGCCCTTCCATGACAGTGAAAATATGATGACTTTGTTTGGTCAATTAAAAAGATTTATCCATCAAACATCTATTGTGTCATATATAATACATTTATGATACCTCAATATGATCAACAAATTACTAAAAACAATATCTGAATACAAACATGAAAAAAATGTCCTTGAGTGGATTATCAGTTGCCAAAAACTCCTAATGTATCAAATAAGATGCAAAAATATTCCTTATCTTAAATTTGATGGGAATTTTGATTTTTTTTTTTTTAGAATTTTAGTAAAAAGTGACATAAACATTTCAGCTCCAAAAAATTTGAATTTCATATAATTTGTGTTTTCAGGCATTAAAGGGTTAATAGATGTCTGTGATGGTAGACCATAAATGGACTTGAGCTTATCTTTTCTAGTCTTTGACTACTCAAAGCTGCTTTACACCACAGAGCACACTTACTCATTCACACCCATTCACACTCACATTCACTCACTGATGGTTCTGAGTTGCAATGTCAGTTATCCATCAGCATCTCTAACACATTCACACCCCCGTCATGCCCATTTTCACACCACTGACGCAGCAGTAGGAGCAACTTGGGGTTGCCATTTGTTGCCCGTAGCTGGGCTTGAACGTGCAACCTCCTGATCACTGACCAAGCGCACTATCCAACCGCGCCACCAACTGTGTTGTGCTGTGGCTGTGAAAGTCTTCTTTTTTCTTGCCACCATGATGGATTCATGTTGGATTTTGGATGGATGTATATATGTATATGTGCATTTTATATATGAATATATACTGTAAATATATATGTATATCCATAAATAGTGCAGCAGAAAAGTGAAAAAATCATTCACATGAGGATGCATGCATGAAATTTGGTACAAACACTCTCTAAGGGCCACTCTTTTGGAAAATGACGTTAGACACTCGAAAATTCAAGATGGCGGCCATTTTTCAAGATGGCCGCCCTCAGTATCCAACACTTTTCATTTTTTCAATTATTTCAACAGTTCAAATGGTGATGCAAGCATGAAATTTGGCACAAATACTCTCTAAGGGGAACTCTTTTGAAAAATAACATTAGACACTCCAAAATTCAAGACGGCAGAAGTTTTTCAAGATGGGTGCCATTTGTGTGAAATGCTCATTATTTCAATAGTTCAAATGGTGATGCGGCCATGAAATTTGGCACAGACACTCTCTTAGGGCCACTCTTGAAAAATGATGTTAGACACTTGAAAATTCAGATGGTGGCCATTTTTCAAGATGGCTGCCATTTCTCTTGAATGTTATTAATTCTATATTTTTTTGTTAGTTCAACTGGTTATGTAAGAACAAAATGGCCACATATTCTCTCTAAGGGCCATTTCTTTGGAAAAAGACAATGGCCTTTGAAAAATAAATAAGGCAATGATTTTGAATGAAAAACTTATGCAGCCAGCTCTCCAACAGCATCTTGAAAAATGCTCGCCATCCTGAAAAACTGCCGCTGTCTTGAATTTTGGAGTATCTAATGTTATTTTTCAAAAGAGTTGCCCTTAGAGAGTATTTGTACCAAATTTCATGCTTGCATCACCATTTGAACTGTTCAAATAATGAGCCTTTGATACTTATGGCAGCCATCTTGAAGAAATACCGCCATCTTGAAAAATGGCCACCATCTTAAATTTTCAAGTGTCTAATGTAATTTTCTAAAAGAGTGGCCCTTAGAGAGTATTTGTGCCAAATTTCATGCTTGCATCCTCATGTGAACGATTCTTTCGAAATGTGCAGTTATCTGATGCATTAAAATTGAGGAGTTTAACTTCAGCCTGCTCTATTGTGAAGTGTCTTGTGATGACACTTGTTATGAATTGTCACTATACGAATAAAGATTGATTGATTGATTGATTGATTGATTGACCTTTGAAATCTACTAAGTTCATCCCTGAGTTGCAGTGATCATGTTTCAGAGTTTAAAGAATATTCACTCATTAGTTTCTTGAGAAATGCCATACACAGTCAGTGGAATATGAGACTTTTGACATATGGCCTGCAAAACTAGTGGATATTCTTTGAGTCAAGTAGCTGGCTGTGCAAAGTTTGAAGAAAACTCCTTAATATCATGCACATGAGCAATGGATATACATGAGGCCCAGGGACTCTAATCATGGACAAAATCTAATAGGCTCTGTTTTGAGTCTTTGTAGGAATCTGTGCAACGTTTCTCAACCACCTCTCGTGTTCTTGAGAAACTGAATTCAGAAAATGACCTGGCGTTTTGAAATTCTCTCAATTTCATCTTGATTGAATAAGTTTTGATAACACAATGCAATTTCAGAAAGTTAGTGATTTTTCCTTCAACTGAATACAATTGTGTAAACTTTTCAATGTTTCCTTAATTTTCGTTCACTGTAATAACCTTTATTTATGTCCACCAAACTCAGCTTTAAATTGTGCAGTCATAGAATATATGCGTCATCTCCTCCATGTGTTTTCTCTAATAGCTACATGGTTTCTTAATGAGGTTTCTGTTCAGAGTACGCAGGATGCAGAGAGGGAGAGCGGGGAGATGATTTAGCCTGGAATGGCTTTACTCGGCCCACCTCAGCAGTTCTTGGCCTTGGTGGGGTCTCAGTGGCCCTCTCACCTCCTTGGCTCTACAATCCCACCTTCCCCTTCCCTTAATCATAGTGACCCAGCCCACCTTGAGCCGCTGTGCTTTAGCATACTCAGCAGAACTGCGGTAATCAGTAATCAGCCTATGGGCCTAAGCCTGAATGTCTTCAAACCGACAGCCTCAGTCTTCTCATCCCAGCGGGCGAGCTGAGCGCTGAGCATCACTGTGCCACCAGCTCGCACTGGAACACACAAACACAAACATTGATTTATCTTTGGGTTAAACTTTAGGTACATATTATTGAGTTTTAATACAGTATTATCAGGACATTGGTAAATAATTAACTCACCATGTAAATTGGATTTTTTTTTATTTGATAAATAAACAGTTAGATATTTCTTTATTATTTTATGTCTTTATATTGTTACACTTTATATATGATGAATTACCATTTGTAAATCAAACAATGAGCCAGTTACACAGGAGGTTTTAGTGGTCTATAATGCAACCATTTGGATGTTTACATAAATTTCATTTATCACTTGAAAAGCACTCGGAGAGCGCAGACCTCTGCCATATTGTGATTTTCACCATAAATATTAGTCCTACCTTTATTTCATCGAAATATTTAGATTCCTTGACCATGAAAACATACCATTAGCAATTGGATTCATAATGATATCTATTTTAGTTCAGTAGTTATTCACAATAATCACATTTTTCGTCATGGCGGCCAGACGCTGATTCGGATCAGAACAAAATCGAAACAATTCTTCCTTCTCCCATGCTGAACATTCCCTGAAATTTTCATCCAAATCCATCCGCTACTTTTTGAGTTATTTTGTTCACAGATGGACGGACAGACAGACGGACAGACAAACTCCCCCGAAAACATAACCTCCTTGGCGGAGGTAATTAGCAAGATACCTCCACATTATGTAAACCCTGGAAAGAGCTAAACCATCTGTGCCTCTTGGTGTCACATTTACAGTGTGTTCAATTGGAAAAACACCCAAACACAGAGCCACATTGAGAGACACACAAGAATTCACACTCCAGCTCATATCTGAGGGCATTGTAGAGTCACCAATTGACCTGATGAGCATGTTATTTGGTCTATGGTAGGAGCCAGAGTGCTTAGAGAGAATCCACACATGTATGGAAAGAACATATAAACACAGAAAGGCCCTGCCCGACATGGGATCAAACCTTCCTGCTTTGAGGCACCTGCACTTCCTGCTGTGCCACTGTGCCGCCCTAAAATTAACCCTTTGACTTCCAACCTAAGAAATTTATATTCAACAACTTATTTGTTGGTAAAATTGTGTTCCTTCCTGTTAATTTATCAACATTTCAGATTTTATTTCAGATTACCCAATTGGAAGCAGATATATTGGTCAACCTGCTGGTTGGTTTGGCTGTTAAAGGCATGAATGGATTTCTTTTATTTCTGCAACAGTTTTCTTTCATTTGAAAACATCACAGAGGGCAAAAATTAGACATTTAGCTGTTGACCCAGTTTTCTGAGGAATCATAGATACATTTTTGTTATCAACTTTATGTTGTTCAACTAAATTATGATTGCTAGACTATCTGGAATTATGTGAACACATTTTTTTTATGCTGACGTATGATCTTACTGTTAGATTCCAGAGAAGCTGCAGCAAGTATTCACTTCCGATTTTCTCTAGTTTTCAAACAATTATATTAATGTACAGCAGCACCTCCCGTGGAATTCATATAAGTGTTATAAAAAGAGGTGAATAAAGAAAAACAGACAAAGGTGAGCTTCCAAAATTTAAAGTACAGTGGTAATGCAGCAAAAAGTCAACCGTATGGTTACAATGCCAGATAAAGGGTTAACATAAACATCTATAATGATTTTAACCTTGAGAGGAACTGATGTTGATTAATATAGCAGCATCTAGTTAAACTACCATTAAATTGTGTTTTAGCTACATTCATCCAACCTCTCTGAGGCTGTAGACAGAATTCAATGCAGCAGAAAACGTGGCACCTACATTTACAGCTCCCAAATGTCCTGTTACCATACAAGCTAACCGATCAGAGCAGACTCGGCCCATGTGGGCAAGAGGGCCTTAAAGTGACAGAAGCTCAAACAGAGCTTCACAGACAGGATGGGACTA
Source organism: Scarus forsteni (assembly GCA_036419115.1). Lineage (NCBI taxonomy): Eukaryota > Metazoa > Chordata > Actinopteri > Labriformes > Labridae > Scarus > Scarus forsteni. Next base: position 22,763,567 of record JAZDUH010000066.1, on the reverse strand, counting down.
GACCTGGATCAGGGCCACATAGTATCAGAAATCTAGCAGTTTTTGTGCATTTCCGATGGTGAATATACTGTTAGAAAATCACATCAAATATATGAACCTGAGACAAAATACAGTCACATTGAGCTTCTTTATGGTTAGTTGTTGTAAAATGTTTCCAATTCTTGAGAAAAAAGAGCTGAGGAAGAGCATAATGAAAGACAAACATGATGAAACTTCATAGTTTTAAAAAAAAGTCATTTAAATGACAGCTGCTTCTCTAACACTGAATAAATACAGAGACAAAACCTGCCATAGCAGTATTTACAGAGTGGCACCAGGATAATACACGCCATCATCTGCACACTTATGCATGTGTAAGCACAAAATAAACACAAGCAAATACTCACGCTGATACTTGCATAATGTAACACGAACATATTTATGTTTGTGCGTCACATGAAAATCCTGCAGATCCTCCCTTGCTGGTTTTACATTTACACCTCATCTGCATGATTACAGGGCTCTGGTGTATTTCTGTGAGGGAACTGTGTAATTGTTTGACATACACGGATCAGTTTGAATAAGCAGGTGTGCATATAACAGGGGATTTGATTCCACTTTCAGATTTCTTTGATAGAACACACTCAGAAAATGAACACATGCATGAAGGACAAAGTTTAATAATGTAACATGAAAATTGAATTACAAATTATATGCCTACAGAAATAAACTGATTTCATGTTTTACAAAGTGGAACAAAAGGAGACAGACGTGCAGTGGAGAGCGGGGGTTTGTCCAGATTTGTTTACTGGGGGCACTGATTTGGTTACTGACATGTACAGGGATGGCATTTAGTACTACAGTATGTGAGTAGGAATACAGGTTTGATAAGCATTAATGTACTACATATTTACTTATTTAGATTCAGTTTTGATTAATTAGTCCTATACTAAGTCATACAATCAGAGCGTGTACATGTACAGTTAAAGATGCTATGAGGAGTTTTTAAGTAATTACAAAAAAGTCTCACTTTTAGATATCTGCCTGATCCAAATACTCACCTTAAGATGAGTTTTATAGCATCAAAATAGGTTATCTATAAATGCTATTCCTTAGCTTCGCGGTCGGGTCGGACAGGGCTGGACTGGATACTCAACTTCGGGAACAAGACAATTAAAACTGGAGCAAATTTATATTATTCTGAGCACCGGGCTATAAGTAGCGATATATAGCAGGCTACAAAACTACGATACTAAGTTTTCCAAAAATTGCTTGTTGTCACACATCAAAAACTACCGCTACGTAACTAGAAAGAGATACATTACCTCGTCGCTTTGCATCCTGTAAGTTGTTGAAAAAAGAAGTTGTAAAGCAGTGCAGAGTTCTGAGGAAGTCCGAGCTGCGTTCATTAGCATCACAACAAATATACGCTTTGGCTTGGGTCGCGTCTTTACGATAGACACCGCGAGGGCTCATGGGTAGCAGAGTCTTCATGTATGAAATAGATTCTCCTCATAGCACCTTTAAGGTAAGCTATGGTTAAACTTCAGAGTTTCTTGGATGACTGGGCCTGACCCAGAGGCCAATTTATTGACAGAGGTCGTGTTTGATATCAACTGAAGGTTGGAATTTGTCTCTTTATAGTTATTTCTCTGTGGATCTACTCCCCTGACTGTGCTATCAAGTTAGAAGATTGAAAATGGAAAATCCATTTCTGATATACAGTATAACACTTAACACTGGGATAAATTTGAGGAGAACATTACGTAAAATAAATATTGATCAAAAATGTTTACCTGGCATTAACAATGTATAATGATGTAAGACTTCAAATAGATTATCAATAGATCAGCCGCTTTTCTTCTGTCACTTCATGGTTGCATTTTTGAAACTATTGTCAACATTGTTCAGATTGGATTTAGTTTTTTTTTTGTTTGTTTCTTGTGTTCCTAATGTTTCTTGTCCCTCCTCTTTTATTTTGAAAAAAAAAATCTCCCCCTCCTTTCATGTTCTGCTTCCTGCCTTCCCCTCTCTGAGTGAATCCCTAACAGTGATTCTCTTCACCCGAGTGACTGTCTCACCTGTGCCTTGTCTCTCTCACCTGTGTCTGGTTATCCCTTTGTGCGTAAAACTTCTGTGTGTCTGTATCAGACTTGGACTGGAGACTGATTACAGACATTGAGTCAGGCAGATCCAAGTTTAGATCAATTTATCAATAACCCTGAATCATCACTACTTACCGAGCAACAACATTCCAATAATAATCGTTACTGTCTTACCTCTGACATCAGTATATTAAATGACGCAGGGGTGTCTGTTGAAGTCAGATTTAAAATTAATTGCAGGATCGATGCTCATTTATCTGATTAGACAGTGTGAGATTGCGAGAGACAAAAAAGAAGAATTTTTAACAATAAGAAGCCATTTCCATTGTTTGATAAGACAATGATGATACTTTCCTCCAAAATACTTTTGTCTTGTCTTCCACATGTTTTAGACATTGATTAAATAAATAACTTGAATTTCATTTTACCAGTGTTGAAGTCAATTATTAGATGTTTTATGGCACACAGATTCAACAAAAGTAAAATGCAGTGATATTTTTCTTAATCTTAGGTTTTGCACGGCCAACCTGTGCAGCAGCTTCAATTACACACTATGAGGAAAGGACCTGCACATACACAGAGGGGCTGTCATTAGTGTTACCGCAGCAACATTTCCCCTCCTCCCCTTCACATCATTTTATGAATTTCCCCCTCTAATCTAGCCCAGAAACATGGAAGCGGCAGTAAATGATTTATTAACAAGCTGATGGAATTATTCCTGATCATCATACATGAACATTAATTCTCAAAGTGCTCCGATGTGACATTGTACATGCATTCATTGGCTGTACAAATAGGCATTTACTGGTGGGCCATTCAGCGGGGGTCATCATTATCATCTTACCTTGGTTCTCTTTCATTTAACACAGAATACGGGAGCACAACATCTGCAGCGCTATCACATTTAATAATCTTGTCATCGCCATTTCACTCAAGGCTGCAGCTGCTCTGTGCTGTCCGAGCCGTGCCAGGCTGCAGAGAAGATAAAAACCCATTCACATCCTACATTCAGCTGATAATATGACAGTTCTGCAGCTCTTTAATTGAGCCCAGGAATCACACACGGGTGCTTGTTCAACATTCACAAAGGAGTGTACGCTTGTAAAACTGTAAGGCCGGGGATCATCGTTAATTTATACAGTATATCATGATTTAAAGATACACTTCAGCTCACTGCTGTGCTTTAATTCAGCTGGGATTAATAACACTATAAAATCTGAATCCTTATTTCCTTCAGGGTCTTCCAGCATTAACCAAACACAAACAACAATGCCATAAAAAACACACAGATCAGCAAATAAAGGCAGCATGACTAATCTAACACATCTGGGACTTTTTCCTGCAAATACAGGTAAACTAGAGAGTGCAGACTTATGCCAGAACCACAGTCCTCACCAGTATTGTGATTTTTGCCATAAATATTAGTCCTACCTTTATTTCATGTAAATATTTTGATTCCTTGACCATGAAAACATACAAATATGCACAAATGCCAAAAATTGTCCTATTTCGCAATGTAAAAGAATCCTTTAAAAAATTCCTGGATCCAGACGGTGACCCAGATCTCTCCCACAATCTAATAATTCATTCCTTGTCCCAATCCAGACATTTCAAGAAAATTTCATCAAAATCTATCCGTAACTTTTAGAGTTATGTTGCTAACAGAGAAACAAAAAAATAAAAAACAAACAAGAAAAGCACTCAGAGAGCGCAGACCTCCACCAGCGCCACAATCCTCACCCATATTGTGATTTTCACCATAAATATTAGTCCTACATTTATTTCATCTAAATATTTAGATTCCTTGACCATGAAAATATACCACTAGCAATTGGGTCCATAATGATATCTAATTTAGTTCAGTAGTTATTCACAAAAATCACATTTTTCAGATCACTCCCAAAATCTAATCATTTGCTCCTTGTCCAGACATTTCCTGAAAATTTCATTGAAATCCCCCCATAACTTTTTGAGTTATGTTGCTAATAGAGAAACAAACAAACGAACAAACATACAAACAAACAGATGCTGGCAAAAACATAACCTCCTTGGCGCAGGTAAATATTACAGTTGTGACCTCCAAGTTTTTCTTTTTTGTACACCATTAGGAAAATTATCCCTCTGCAGAATTATTTTTGGAAATAGTTGCAACTGTGCACATTTTTGTATAAGATCCATATTAGATCAGACTTTTTTAAGCTATTGATTTAATTGATTTATATTTTTGTTCTGACCCCAGAAAAGTAAGCAAAGGTTATTTGTGTTTATGGTCATTTCTTTACAGAAAACAAAAACTGTGGGTTGTGCTTTAGTGAGGGAAAATTTAGGGCAACAGATTTGTTTTTAAATGTTCCAAAAGGCAGAAAAATATGTTTAGCTCATAAGCGAAGCAGAGAAAAAAAGAAAACACTGATGCGTCCTTATGATTGAGTGTTTGTAGTTACTTTAAATTTCCATCAGCCAAACAGTCATAAGGCTTTTTGCAAAAGTTGCATGATTCTTTGTAAATAATTTAAATAAATGAATGAAATCTTTATAGCCCTAAGAGGATTTGTCTTGCACAGAGAACATAAAAAAGACAAACTAAAAAGGACATTAACAACCACGAAGGACAGTACATAATAACAAGTAACTGTCAAAAATGATAGTTATCCAAAAATTGCATGTTGTTTTTTTCCCAATCTATAGCTTATTAATGCAAGCTTTAAAGAGTCACTATGCTTTGTTGAGTTTAAATGTCCACTTGTTGTTCTTCACGTTGCCTGATGGTTTATCCTTCCATACACACTGCAAAAAGGATCCACGGGATATGGACATCTACTTCTCCCCCTTTTTACAGCACCAGAAGTAGAGACCCTGGTTGTTGGTGAATGAGTCCGGTGATGTGCCTTCTCGATCACGAAACTATGATATGTCATTATTTGTCATTGTATGTGAGATCTCCTATCGTAATATTGTTTAAGGTTTGAAAACTGAATATGTGTGCCAGGCTTAAAATGTAGAGATCAAAACTAGCCCTGATGAATAGGACAGAGCTCTTTACCATCCCTCTAGCCTTGCAGAGCAGACAGACCTGCCTGATTCTGAAATCCTGCAGCTCTGTCTTGCCAGCCTCCGTTGTCCAACGAATTCACTCAGCTGAATTCTTAACGGCCCAATCAGGGAAGAGAGGCGGGAGCTGCAGAATGCGAATGTGACGACAAGCGGAAATTGAGAACGGACATGCCGATTAGCCTATTGTCTTCATTGCTACTCAGTGAAACTTGGCGAAATCTGCCCTCCTCAGAAGTTTACTTGTAGGGATTGTGTTTGATGAGGTTCATGTCATATATAAGTGTTAAATGAATCATCTGTGTGGTACAATTTAGTGTAAGACGATAGTGTAAGGCCGTTAGCTGTTAGCAGCTAAGTTAGCGGCTAATGGTCATTAACTGTTGTTAGCTGTTAGCGGCTAACGGTTCTTAACTGTTGTTAGCCGCTAAGTTAGCCGCCATGGCCTACGTCTATGAACTGTTTTTAACTGTTGTTAGCCATTAGCCGCTACATTGGCCGCTATGTATGCTACATTATAGGAGGCAACCCTGCTTGATGTGGATTGGTCTGTGATGAATGTGACAAGCCAAACGATTGTCCAATCACAAGCTTGTGTTTTTTTTTTAACGTTCTGCCCCTGAAAACAAATTTAAAGGGCTCCTACTAGTACCTAGATGGACTAGTGAAATATTTCTGTGGCAGATATATGGAGCTGTCCATCTGGCTTGTCAGGTTACCATCCCTCTGCCACAGAAAAAAATCTCACAGAAGCTCTAGAGTGATTGTTGACTGATGCCTCTTGTCAGTAAGCCACAGGGGGGTCAATATGGCTCAAGGAGAGACCAGTTCAAGACATAATATTCATGCAGCTCTGATGCTTTGCCTCCACTTTGAACATTGTGGACGCTGAGTTAACCGACATTTATAGGTAATATCAGAGGTGGTGAGAAGGGGTACTCCCTGACAGTAATCTCGAGTGTGTGTCTGCCTTTGTTTGTTTTTGAACATGCTTCCTCACCCAATTCCAAAGATGCAATGTGAACTAACACAAATATAAATGCCCCAAGCTACAATTAGGGATGACAAACATTTTATAGATAGAAATTCTTTACCAATTATTCTTATTGATTAAATTCTGACATTCCCTCCATAACTCCTGTGGATTTTCTGTTTGGATAGAAGTAACATGGACACAAGTTTTAAGTGGCAACAATGTCAAACACATGGCAGATCTATATTCAAAGTCATGCTGCAATGATAAATGTTTCTGCTAGTTCAGTTGGATCCACCCAGTGACTGCTCTGCAATTAGCATGTTTTTGTTGAAAAGTAAGCCCCAATTTGACCAATTTTGTCTCCTGTATGCCGTGATCACATTTTGACTTCTTTGTTTGTGCTGGCTGGATCTGATAAGAGTGCGTCTCTGATTAGCAATGTATGAACAAAGAATAAAGTGGAAGAAATTGAAAAGGGAATTTTTGAGCAAAAAGGCTATTATATTGTTCCCTTGAAGGTAATGTTAGATTACCTTCTGGAATTGTTTTTTGATTCCCATCCATAGTTGTAAGGATGACATAACTTTGTGTAAATACAAAGAAAAGAGTTTAAAAAGAAACAATCCACCTAAGATCAAACTTGTGTTTTCGAAATTTTCCACAAACTTAACATCAAATTAAAGGTGCTATGAGGAGAATCTATTACCGGCGACATAAAGACTCTGCTACCCATGAGCACGCGTGGCGACTGTCGTAATGCTGCATTCCAGTAACCTTGGAACTGGGAGTGACATCATCTCCAACTTATCGACGTTCTAGTTGAAGTCAGATAAAAACATGCCGATCTACCAGGCTATTGTTAGCTGTTGTTAGCACGCCCTGCGTTGTTGTTCACAAATATCACATGAAGAATGTGATTATCACTATGGCAGCATTTTGGTAAATATAAGTCTGACAATACAATGTATACAGCTGATCTAGAGCGACACACCCCAGTCAGAAGTGCAAATAAATTGATTATTACAGGAGCTAAATAACTGTTCACACTGGGGGCATCCATCTTCGATTGTCAACTCGGGGGTGGCGAGGTTTCACTGAGTCCCCAGTAGGAAATTCTGACTTTGGGGGTCGTTCCAGCTGCAGTTTTCTACTCGGAACTTGGAAATTCTTACTTCTGACTACAACTGGAAGATGTTACTGAAGCCAAAGCGTGTGTTTGTTGTGTTGTAGCCTGGACGTTCCTCAGAACTCTGCATTAATTTACAACTTCTTTTTTCTACAACTTACAGGATGCAAAGCTACGAGGTAATTGCAAGATGCCTCTTGTCAACACATCTGATAGGATTGTAGTGACTTTTAAAACAGAAGGAAAATAAAATCATACATACATTTATGATGAGCGCTAAAACTGTTGGATCCTGCTTCTTCATAAATTGCCTCCCTTTTGAATATTTCTGTCAGTGTTATCCTTATTTTAACTGTTGTATTGGAGTTGCAAGGAAAACAGAAAAAAACAGCAGGACAGGTGTTAACATTTCTTGTTCAATTCACTCCTTACAGCCTGAAGCAGAGTGTATCCTCTGTGTAACACAGGCCTACATTTGTCCTCCTGCTGCCTGAATAAACCTGATTGCTACATGATCTGCCTGCTGACTTTGTAAAATCACATCCTTCCTGATCACCCTCTTTTTCTCCTGCCTCCTCTTTCCCCTCCTGTCCTCTCTCACTTCATTCCTTTATTAATATCCTTCCTCATATCTCACCATCTCATAACCCACCCCCTCTCTGTTTCTCGTCCTGCTCTCTCCCCCTGCTCGCTGCCATGTTCATTAGTGCTGGGAGAGTGCTGTTAATCGTGGCGAGCGGAGGAGGGAGATGAGGGAACCTAGGGTCCATAATGGGAGCCAGCATGGTGCATATGGTACATAAACACATCAGTGCTGCCACCTTAGACGGCCTACAGGGACAGAGGACTGTTTGTGCATCCTCAACTTAACTGTCGTTATCAGGAGCCAAACAGGTAGGTACACACATGACTGAGGGGTGTTTTAACACACATCTGATCAGCGCTGACAATTGCACACCCACTATACTGCATGTGCACTCTACACAAAAGATCCAGGTGCTGTTTTTATACAGTAGCCATTTGTCATCATGTTAGCTGTGGGTTACTGGATAATCACTTCAAATAGATGCTGTAGCTAATCATGGTGGGATCCCATTAACGTAAAAAGATCGTCCTACTCCATGTTAGTCGAATCATTAAACAATACATGAAAAAAATTCTCCATTATCATGGTTGGGGTCTCAGTGGCAGCTAGGACTACCCTTAAACATTTGAAAACCCAAGAGGCTCCAAAATCTGATGATAAAGAGTGTTTCGTATGAATGTGTATTATATAAGGTAAAAAACAGGAATGGTACCACAGCATCAATTGGGAACCATTTTGATCCTTTATAATGGTCAATCAGCAGGTGACAGTTGGCTTACCCCATTCTGTATTTTTTTGTACTTAAAGGGGACATATCATGCTTGTTTCTCCTTTTCACTATGCCAGACTAGGATGCCTGTAAAGCATTTCTGCCCTCAGTACAAGTCATTTAGTTCCTTCATTGCCCCACAATAGCGTTCTCAAAATCCTCATTTAGGCCATTAACAAGGTCTTGTTGAAATGCTCGGATCTGAGGATGACCTACAGTTACCTCGCAACGTCACAGCCCTTTGTGCTCTGATTGGTCAGTTCTATCGGGGGTTGAGCCAGCCTGTCCTTCTTCTTCTACTGTATTTTCCAGCAGGCTCAAAGCAGCGAGCGCGTACTGAGTCCCCCTACAGGCCAGAGCTGGTAATGAGTGAGTGTGAGCTAGGGATCTATAAACCCCTGCTGGACGGATGTGTTCCTCGGTGAGGGTTTGGGGCTAACGGACATCACAGAGAAGGAAGTGTTTTATCAGATTACTCCAATAAAAAGAAAGGTACCTTGTGATGTCACGACGTTTGAAATCTCGCGGACATCTCGTAATGACCTATTTTCAGAGGCATCAAATCTCGTTCTAGGATATCAGAAAAAATACAATATCTTATTTTTTGAAAATTAAGGGGGTGTAAGGTCTTGTTTTCAAATTTATTATATTATATGTAAGTATTAAATCATGCATCAGCATGATATGTCCCCTTTAATGAATTAACAGACAAATGTATTCATGTAATATGTACATCCACACTATTCCAGTTTTTTTGTTTGATCTAGTTATTTACTATTACTATTTTCATTTTACTTATTCATTAATTTATTTACTTTTCCCTACATGTAAACATTTCCACACCTTCATGTAATAATATATTATTTACACTTTTTTTCACCTATGTATAAAAGCTCTGTCTGAAACAGTTGCTGCATTGTATAACTGTCATGCACCAAATAACAACGAGCTGAAAAAATGAACAATACATGAGGGCATGACTTGTCTGGGCAGGGCCATGGCCAAATTGGGGCATAGGCCTCCTAGAATTTTAAATGGCCACCCAATGTGCTGATCCAAGTTCTACATTGTAACTGGGTACTTGTAATGTTGGAGGTTTGATTCATGTAAAAATCAGTGTGGGCAGAGTAACAACAGTTTTGCTTGGTGTGGAATTATTATTTTTTTTTAATCCAAAATTATGTTACGGAAGATAAAAAGAAAAGAAAAGAAATTAGGATTTTTTTCCCCCTCAACTTGATCTATTGTTCATTTTTGTCACATCTGTTAGTGCCAACAAATCAAACAACTGGGGTAAATTTATTAATCTCATTTTAGGCCATATTGTCCAACCCTAGAATTGGTGTTGGAATATTAACTATTACTCATATGTGGATATAAGAAGGGCAAATAAATACTATTGATTTCCAGGTTTTGTTTTCTATTACTTACATAAATGAGCCTCCAAGATTTAGTCATGACAAATATCTATTTAAATGTCACTTTTTAAGATGCCTCCAAGAGCTGCAGAAAATAAACATGAACTTTATTCAGCTCCTCATTGATGTTTTTGCTCTAAGAATATAAGTGAGCACAAGCACCTTGCTAGCTAACATAAGCTAACTCTTGTACATGCATGTACAAGAATTAGCTTATGTTAGCTAGCAATGTGCTAGCTCTGTGACTGTGTGCTTGCTCACAATGCACATTTGTTTTCCTTCACCTTCATTTAAGGCAGAAATTGCTAGTTGATGTATACAACAGCTCTTCACTTGACATTTACAACTGCCTGCTGCCATAACTCCATGTAGAAGTCAATCCTCTTTTCTCTATTGTGAGCAGTAAAGTTTGACCTATCCCTTTGCCAGAACACCTTCACTTTGTGTCATTCAAAGTTTAATCTGGCTTTTTTCTTGCACATTATCTTGTCACCTACATATGTTTTGTGAGACAACTCAAAAAAAGAAACCAAAGTCAAATATTTGAAGTCTCTACAGACATATCAAGTATTCAACCAAGCTTTTCTTTTTGTCTTTTGTTCAATTTATTCTAATAGATCACCTTTTCTGTATAAAAAGTTAATTAAGTGACTTTAAAGACTTGAACACTTTGGCCTTTCCCCTTCAAGCTCTGGTGTGGACATTTGACACAGAGAGCTCAGGGAGAGAAATCATGAATAACCTTGTTATGAAACCTTCATTAGGATCTGTCAGGACTCTTTGATTAACATTAATGTGACCAGACCTCATTTCTCTCTGCTCGCCTTCTCCTTCTTCTTCTTCTTCCTTCATACTTGTTCATTTACCTTAATGATCTCTACCATCCCAACCTTCATCACATATCCACTGCCAATGAAGAGCTGCTCCCTCCTCCTCTCCTCCCTCTTCTCGTCGTATAGGTCCAGTCCAGCACCTGCAGCCTCCCCCTCCTCCCTCGTGTTATCTTTTTCTCTTTCTCTCCTCACCCCTGCGGTCTCTCTTCTCCTCTCCTCACCACCATGTTCTCTCCTCTCTTTCCCTTTTTATGCAGATATGTCCCTCTGCTCTCTGCTCTTTGGACCCCACTCTGCTGAAAAACAGTGTGGTCCAGCTCCATTCATCTCTGTCAGGCTCCATTAGTGCCATGAGGAGTGTACACACACACACACACACGCACACACACTCTCAGGTCCCTGGTCTAGTCTGCCATGGGGGGTGGGGAGGCCGTGACAGCAGGCTTCTCCAAAGCTGGCCAATGAATATAGATCACCTAGCTATTCTCCACTGCCAGGGCCTCGAGACCCGAGCCAGCCCTCTGGGACTCTGAGCCCTTAGACCAGGTCAGATCCACTCTGTGTGGACACACAGATAGAGCTTAAAACCAGTGCAGCACTATTACCCATTCAGGTGTGCATGCAGAGCATTTTTCAGTCAATAAATGGCCAATGGTGCGACAAAGATGTCTCATTCCAAAGCATACTCCATTTGACTTTGGTTTTCTGGTTGTAGTTTTGTGAGGAAACAACAGTCATGGGAAATGTAGGAAACAACCAACAGCTGTGGGTTTTCTGTTCCCTCAGCAGAGCAGACAGGCACAGAGCACATGAGACACTTTCAGCCACTGGTTTTCCATCCCACACAGTTTAAATGAATACTTACTCTGGAAATAGATGGGCATGTAGCTGAGACTGATGTTCTTTGTGTTATTGTGGGAATACAGAAAACCTACTCAGTTACAGCTTGAATCTAACTCCAGGTGAGCATTTCAAATGGCAGTGTTTGGGTCCTTTCATACACTCAGAAAAAAGAGTTTTGGCTTGTAGTGCAGATGTCTTTCCTATTCCCCACCCGTTGCAGGGAAGGGTTGTTGTATTTGGCATTTATATAGTTTGAACATATAATGAACAGCATCCCCGCTCTCACCCAGGCGAGTGTTTCTCTAAAAATATGCAGGAAGGGACTGTGCCTGCAAACTTGCTCTTCAGTCCTACATTTGTGGTACATAATGATCATGATATTTAGAGAACACATTGTAAAGATGGGCGATATCCCAGTGCTAAAATATTGAAACATTCTGCCAAGTGTCTTTATGCATACTGGAGAATGCAGTACCAAGGCTTCCAGCAAAAAAACGTTAACAGTCTACTTTTGATGTTGAGTACGTGAAACATTTGGAAACACAGAGCTGTTTGTTCTTTTTGCATTCAATTTTGATAAATAAGGTTGCAGTTTTATATGCCTCATGTGTTTGTGTCCAGCAATTTTATTGATCAATTCTGATGTTGTGGGAATGCCATAGTGAAATACAACTTCAGTCTCAGTATCGGCATGTTTCATATGATGTCTTTTGTGTGTTCTGTGTAGAAATTGACAAAATAAAAGGAGATGAATAAGGTGGTCAAGAACAATCATCAATATCTGCTATGGAATAACAAACGACAGCTGGTAACCTTTTAAAGGGCATTAGAGGAGATGTAATGTTTTATTTCAAGAGCTTTATAGACATGAATGTGGGAAATTATTTTATTCAAAATAAAACCTTTTTTTCTTACAATGAAAATGAAATTGTTAATAATAATGATTAAATTAGTGATACTGAAATGTTAAAGGTTGAAAAAATTGAGATCAATAAAATGATTGATGATTAATTACACATGAAAAGTAATGTTGTAAAAACTGTAAAAGAAATGTACATGCTGTGTTTGAGTGTGTTCACGTTCCACTGGTTGTCTGCTGGTCCTCACACACTTTGGTCGCAATAACCTCACATTCCTGCATTTCTCATATAAAAATGGGATTTTCTGAATATCACTTATAAATTCAGTTTTGTTCGTGTTTTAAGGGGACATCATGTCTGTCTTTGGACACTGATTTAAGTCACACTTATATTGAATAAAGACTAATAATCAGTCTCCTTTGAGTCCAGAGTCTCACTCAGCTCAAGAACTGCATGTTGTCTGTCATTTCTTTTTTCCTTAGGAAGTTAAGATATATGGATGTTTCGCACACTGAAGATAGAATAGCCTAAAAAATAAAACCAATAAACAAATCAAATACAAATCACTGGTTTAAGCTTGCTCAGTAAAACAGCCTGTGCCAATGTACAATTCTGTTGAAAGAAGGAGAGAGAGAGAGACTCAACAAAACACATTAGGAAGTGCAGAGCTGGTCTGCTTTTTTTGCCATGGTCTTATTTTTGCATCTTTATATGAAAGGAACTCAACAACTGATGAAGGAGAGACAATCATTTTATGCTGAAACAAAAATAAAGCTTTACCTTAAAGTTAAGTTATGGTGAATACATTTTATTAAAGGCAACCCATCACTCACAATAATCCTATTCTGTTATCTGCTGTGTATAAACCATGATGTAGACTGAATAGAGGAAAGATTGAGCCTCTGTAAAACAGAAAAGCAAACACGCTTTTTAAATAATAAAAACCCTTAATGTCAAAGGATGTAAAGTCTCATTGCTGTTCCTTATGCTGCTTTTATAACGTCATTTTGTGGGACTATCCATGCTCCTTTTGTTGATTCTGTAATACTTTACATTCAACAGTCATATAGGGAGAAATCATACATGTCAGTCATTTCCCCTGTGAGTGCAGGCACTGTGGACCAGCATGCATTGCAGCAACAGTGTTTGTATTTGAATAAGTGGTGTGGTTCTCCCATTTTCTCCAGTGAATACCCCCTCCCCCCCTCTCTCTCTATACTTAATACTACATCTTCTACCTGCATGTACACACAATAAAAATCAAACTAACTGTTGATTGAAGCAGATAGATGCTCTGAGGCTATCTCCCAGGCCTTTGGGAAAAGTAAGAAATCATAAACGATGAATATCTAGGCTGAAAAAAAGCTGTTTCAAAGTGGTTTCTCACCACAATATAATAACCTGTTGCTGTACTGGAATAAAAATGTGTGTATTAAGTTTTTTAGGGACATAATCACGGTTGAGACTTCAGTGTTTTCAGTGTGAACTCTGGTACACCTAACTGTTTTGCAGATAATACTACAGATTGTTAACGATGTAATATGACCTCTGTACAAACAGAAGAGATCAACCCCAGATGATCGGGATCAAGTGCTTTGGTGCATGAGTGTGTATGCATGCTCAGTGTGTACAGTATGCATGTGCTGCATAAGGCAGGGGTTGCACCATGTGTTTGTGAATGCCTGAGTGGTTTTAGATGTAAGACTCTAAGAGGAAAAATCAGCAGTAATAAGTCTGTTGCTGTTGCCGTGCTCGGCCGTGTGCCACGGTGGAGAAGTAATCTGTCTTGCTGTATTGTTAGACTCAGTGCATGTGTGCCCAATCCCCTGCAAGCATGCAGTAGGCATCCTAATCTGCTTGGAGTATTACTAAACCAGCTCTAAGCTCAATGTTGCTGTTTCTTGGAAAACAATGAAGGAAAAAGGAGTGACTGTTGGTTTGAACATTTTCTACGGTTGCAGCACTTACTTTTTACAGTCAATTACATGAAATATGCTCTCTTTTAAAGCTAATTTTGTTCTTTTATTGTGATGTATTCTGTGTCTAAAACAATGTTACTGCTAAAAATAGTACAAAATGGAAGGCTTAGGAGTATTTAGTTGTTTGTGTGTATATATTGAGGTAGAAAGCACTCTTGTTGTGATCTCACGCTCTAAGCATTGGATCACCCTCTCCTGATCTCATTAGGTGCAAATGACCCAGTTGGTATAAGCAGATTGTGGATGAGTGGAGCACTCTGTGGGCTAAGTGCCAGCAGCAGCGTAACACGAGGATAAAGTTAGAGGGAAGGTAACTCTTACCTCATTTGTCTGGACAGCCAATATGTATTTCAGATATGACAGATATAAGATGCTTTAATTCTATAACCATGATGTTGGTGCTAGAAACTACTGCTCATTGAGTAGGTGAGTGTGACAGCTTGTGGTTTCCAGGCATTTCTTAGTAATTCCTTACGCAATCACGTCGTCACCTTTTAAAGCTTCTGTGAGAAACTGCCTGGTTGTGTTCATTTTTTCGTGCCCCAGTCGACAAAGAGGGGAGGTTTATCCTTCTGCTGATTTCTAACAGTAAAAATTTTATCTATATACATTTTGAATATAACTCACTAAGATTTTTAAGCATGGATATTATTTTCAAAGACACTTCCCTACAGCATGGGTGATAGGCCTCATTACTTTCCCTTCTTTACATGCTCCTGTTCCCTTCTGAAGATCATTAAGCGACATCCCTGTCATTTTGATTCATTGCCTTTACTATCTTAAATCTTCTCAAAGCAGTGTTAACTTTGTGAGTCTTATCCTTTGCTCAGTTAAAAGGTTACATGCTAAACAAATGCTCTTTTAGTAGTATTTATATCCACTGCCCATCCACAAACCCACAGAACACGGGAAAACAAATGTTTCCTTCTTTTGCAATCTCCACCTTTTAGAAAATGTGCGCTCAAGCTGTCCATTTAAAAAAAAAACCTTGTGATGTCACCAGGGACCCCTCAAGAGACAAGTCCTGAGCCACGTGTTTAATCAGCCCATAACCAGCTTCAGTGAAAGGAACATGTCTAAGCATTTCTGTGCAGCCACAGTAACTTTGAACAATGTGCTGAAAAAGCCATGTCCACTTCATGAGAGGGGCGTGTTCAGACAAAGCCCATCAGGATGAGCACAAAAACAGCCTGTTCTGAGCAGAGCTGAAACAGGGGAGTGTATGGGCGTGCCAAAATGCAATGTCTGAGTTAATTTCTACACAAAAAGGAATTTTATAAATGTGTTCTGGAGATATCTACAACCAGCATGAACCAAGAGTGAAATCTGGGAACTTTGAGCCTTGTGCAACGTTTTGTTCTGTCTCCTGTTGACAACAGGATACATTTTAGTAGAGGCTTGGAGATATAGTCTAAAGGAAACATCACAATTTTAATTGATTATCTTTCTGGCATAGTGGACATTGGGACATTAATAAGAAATATTTGAAAACCTGGTATTATTTTTCAAATGATTTTTGAACCGCTTGATTATGCTGTTTATCTTTATATGTTAGAGCTCTCTTCCTGTCTTAATTGTATCCAACCAACATATCTTTATTGTATACTGCATATCCTGTCTTCAGCAAACTTAGGTGTACCCCCTCCCTTCCCGCTATTTATGTGTTAGAATGATTATTGTTTAATTTTACTTTTTCTAATCTCTTTGCTTTACATTTTATTTCCTAAAATCTGTCTATGTGTCTGTAACAAAGAAATCTAAATATTAAAAAAAGATTTTTCTTTGCGGCCTGTAAAGGATTCACTTGAAACTTATTCTTCTGGGGCATTTTAGGCCTGTTATCATGGCAGAGAGACAGTGGATAGACTTAGGCTGCATTTACATGGAAACTCCTGACTTAAAGATGCAAAGATTTGTCATTTTAGAATTCTTCTCCGTTCAGACGACGACGCTCGGAGACGAGTTAATCCGCTATAGTATGCATGTCGGCTCAGTAGATGGCAGTGTAGGTCTTCAGAGAGGCAGCGCTGCTACAACACACGAACGAAGAAGAAAAACTTTTCAAGAACAACAATGGCGAATAGACGCACGGAGACGCAGGAGTTTCTTTTCTGGACAACAAATCTGTCTGGACAGTTTTGTCTGGATATCAAACCGAGAACGGTAAGACGCTCACATGTTACTCAGCAGACGGCCGAAGCTGTTGTTGTTCCTGGTATGCGGGCGCAGCCTTAATGTGAAAGAGTACTGCGCATGCAGTGACATCAGCGTTTCACCCTGAAACGCTCTGATACGGGTTTACACAGAACTGAATGGAGAGCAGATTAAAATCTTTCCACTCTGGAGCTTGTTTTCAGAATTTTCCGTTTTCGATGGAAACGCAACGCGTTCTCATATAAACACAAGGCCAAAATGCAACAAAAACTTACCGGATTCGACCGTTTTCGGCACCATGTAAACGCAGCCTCAGAAAGGGTAGAGAGAGATAGAGAACACACATTTAGTAAACTGTCTCAAGCAGGAATCAAACTAAGACGACTCTGCCAAATTAAACCAGCACACCTGCATACCAGCATATCCACTCGCAGTGTGATATGGCTTTGCCTGTGAAGGACAAGGCACGTGCTCCAAATGCTCACAGTCACACAGTCACAGCTCTCCTGTCTGCTGCTGGGTCTGCATGCCCCCTCTTCCAATACTACACCCTGATACTACCTCCTAGAAAACGCAATGAAAACTTGTTTTAGGCTGAAAATGGAGCTGTGTAAACGGCCCCCTAAGACAGATGCTGCATTCCAGTTGATCTCAGTACTCATTCAGCTAGCACAACTTTACCAGCTCCAGACTTGAACACCCTTAAGCTGAGATGTGATGTGAGTTCGCCTTCCTTCTTTCCAATGCTGGGTTCAGCTCATTTCCTCCAGTCCATTATGTCTCTGCTACAATCGAATTGGGGAGAAGCGTCACAGTGACTTGACTGTCAGTCATAGAGCTGACATAGATAGGCAGACAGACGGACTGAGTACAAAAGTAGTACAATAGTACTATACAATAGTACAATAGTAGGTATATAGGGACAAACACATTAATTCTTGGACTCACACCTAAAGACAGTTTAGAGTCACCAATAAAACTAACAAGCATGTTCTTACTTTAGAATAAATCAGGGTAATTGGAGAAAACTCAGGGGAGATCATACAAATTCTATCTCGAGTCTAAATTAAAAGTATTTAAGCGATGCATCGCTGTCATACATGATCTCATGTTGAGACTTGGCTACACCAAAGATAATCTGATGCATCCCTGAGCTGGACTATTCAGGGTTTTAGTGGTCCAAAGGTTGAAAGCTCATATAACACAGTAACCAATCAAGTAAACTCATGCTCATCAGCTGCATGTCTTAAAGCTACAAGTGTTTGTTTTTAGGCGTTTGATCTTATCCTGCAGGACCTCTGAACTCATGAACTGCCTCTTGTCTCTCTTTATTTCCCAGAGCTGACTCACAGTCGGGGGGCTTTGAGTTCAGATGCAGTTATCAGCTGGTTTATTCGCTTTTTCACTGTTTTTTAAAGACACTCCTGATAGCTCTCATCACACGCTCTGACTCACAAAGGTTTACTCTGTTTAACCTTAATTAATAATGTAGAGTTATCATAGCCCATCCACCAGATGGACTGTTTAATTTACCGGTCCATCTGGGAAAAAGCCTGTAGGAAAGTTTTTGGGAGGGCAGAACCTTTCAGAAGCATAAGCGGCAGGTTGTTGGATGATTGTTCCATCAATGAACATTTATTACAGGCCAATAAGATAATTTAGTAGGTGGGCATTACTGCGCTACAGAGGCAGTCTGCAGTGTTATTTGTTTTCAGTTACTAAAAAAGTGGCCTGGATCTGATAAAAACACTACTGAAGCTGTTAGCATCTATGCTAATTTCTGCCCAAGTAGTTACTTCCTGCTGTTCTCACACTCCTATCCAGTGTTAGTATTACCACTGATCTGCTTCTGATTGTTCCAACATTTTCACACATTTGACAAGTTTAACTTCATGTTACTACTATTATAAATCCATACAGTAACACCAGCAGAAACATCTTCATGCCCTGTTCCCGATTCTTTTGTGAAACCTTGGAATGTAAAGCATTTATTAATTAAACTTTCCTCAAGTACTTTTCAAGTGTTTGCCTTGGAGATGAGAAGACTCGGTGCTGTTGCAGTCAAAGGCTCAGTGTGGATTTTGTCATGTTGACACATTCATTCCTGTTAATATTCCTCTCTAGTGTAGTTTGACTCAACTTCATACTTTCACAACACTGTCATGCTCCAACACACAAGAGCCAGCCAGCCTCTGACTCTTTTACTGACAATGTTTCTGAGCACTCAGTTTTACCGCTTTTAACATAGTTCATACTTTATGCATACTGTTTTCCTTAAAGAGTAAAATCTTTCATATTCACGCTTTGCTTCCTTTTATTGGTATTTTTTTATTAATTAAATCATTAAGCTCACGCACACAGACTTCTGTTTATTTATACAACTATGTCTTTGCTCACATTGTATACTTATCTTGAGCCTGTTTAATAAAGATCTATGCTGATTATGTTTTTATTTATATTCTGACCTTTTTTCTTGTCATTTTAACTTTTTTAAAATTCAAAATGTAAAATTCTTACATTCTTTATTTCTCCTGCTTCTCCCCAATACTTTTTTCATACAAAGAGGTTCAAAGTAAATGTATAGATGTGTATTTATTTCCGCATGTACCTCCTTTTCTTGGTATCAGTCTGTCTGTGTGTCTCACTCACATGTTGTGTAAACGTATGACTAACTTTAGGCACATTTTTTCCATCACACACACACAAAGCCACTAACACCAAGAGCCATGTTGTACCCACATTGTGTCAGGCAGCGTTCAGAAGCCCTCAGTGGTCATAATCCATTTATAAAAACACACCAGAGTCAGTTATCAGGATCATGAATATTAACTCTCCTCCACAGAAAAATGGTAATAATGTTTGGACAGCCCCACAGGTAGTCTGTGTCACAGTTAAAGGTGTTTCATCATTTCTAATTCTAAGAAGTAGAATTGCCAGCCAGTGATGACGAGTGTTTCCCTGGGCTATTTGAGATTCAAACAGACAGTTGAACCGCTCACACACCCACTGCTGAAATGCAAATGTAAAGGGGAATGGCCCGCATGCCCCCAGGGGGGAGAGCAGAGGGTAGCTATTAGACACACAGAGAGAGAATAAAGAATAACAGATTACAGAGAGAAAAGAGACAGAACAAGCCACATTCCTCCATGCCAAGGGAGTCTCACCTGAACACAACATTACTTCTTTACAATGCCTGAAAATGTGAGCCAGGTGAGGCTGTGCATTCAAACCTGTGCCGCAGGTTCACATCTCAAAGATTATTTACATGCACATTTGCACAAAGAACGCAGAGGTAAAGTTTGTTGAGCTTGAAGCTATAAAGTAATGGGCCCATGAGCACACAGATTCAGAACACTGAAGCTTTGAGGCATTAACATTTAATGAAAACAGGCACACCCTCACCTATGAGAATCAACTTTATTGGCACATTAAGTTATCATGGTGTTACATTTATAAAGTTCAGACTCTGTGTATGTGTACTATGGCTCGAAGAGACAGCAATTGGATGGCAGCTAAAGTTGAACCAATATTTAATGTTAGTGATCATCTTTCAACACCATCCTGCTAAATAAGGTCATGGCTGACATGAAAACAAACAATGAGAATGTTAACACAAGCATTTCAATAATGTTGAAAAGAGTCTGCATGTAGTTAGATTTCCATTTACTGTTAAATGATGTAAAAACCAAACCTGTTGTTTTTTTTAACATCAAGGTATGGACATGCATAGTCCCTAATTCCCCAGTCTGCTGGCTGACAGCAAGAGCCCTTGGCCGTTAGGTCTGTTTCTGGAGCACAGTGCGACATCCTGCAAAAACATAGAGCAGCTGGAACCCAAGATCATGCTGGAATAACAACAGGTTAATACCAGATGTATATGGCTGATGAATGTGCCAACTCCAGCACTAGCTTTAATTTTGTGAGGTGAACCAGGAAGAAGAATTGAACGTTTTTCTTTATCTGAGATATTCTAAAACTTTAGACATACATATCAGTTAGATTAATGTAAATGTGGCTCTCAATTTTTATATATTCCTGTGTGTTTTGGCTGAAAAAAAATGTGCAGCTTGCTGAAACATAGGCAAAATAGGCAAATCACTAATTTTCAGAGATTTTTGAAGCATGTGATGACCTGAGATGCACAGCTTGCCAGTCTGAAAGCTTACCCTTGATAACATAATAGCTGAAATCAAAACATGCACTGCCGTCACACATGTGAAATGCATCCAGTGTACAACAGCCCTGAGGTTCAACTGATTTCAAACAGCTTTTCTCCTTCAAATGCAAAATTCAGCTAATCAATCAATCAATCAATCAAACTTTATTTATATAGCACTTTTCCAACATCATATGCAACTCAAAGTGCTCATCCTTTAGCTTTAAACAGCTATAAAGGACGAGTATGCCGGTTTACCAATAAATTATGCAGATTGTGGGGAACACTTTTTTAAAAGAAAAAAATGTTGATTCATTCAAGCAACAAGACATGCCCAGCTGTTCAACAAGAACAGCTCTAGGTGTAGTGGGACTTAACTATCACTAATTTCCATATGCAGTTGATCTGTACAAAGTTTCTTATGAGCCCTTCCTCTGCCATTTTTGTAGAAACTTTCCTCAGTATTTCACCATCTGAATTTTTCCGCACATCTTGGGTATGAAGGATATTATTCCTGTTGTTGAGCATTATAAGTTGCTTCCCAACACTCTTTGCTGCCCCTGATGTTTGCTGCTTATTCTTGCTGTGATCCCGCTGATGTTATTCGGTTGATCAATTAATCAATTGGTTTATACACAAATATAAATTAAAAACAGTTGCAGGTTTCTCATGAAATGTGTTTAACAGAAACCCTCAGAGCTGGCCAGAGCTTGTAAGTAGGGCCCAGACATCAAACAATGTACACAACCCAAATATGACACAAAGATGATTTTTTTAACACGAAACTTAGTTTAAACCTAAAATGTAAAATTTCCTAAGCCCCTAATAGATCCTAGTGTATATATATGCAACACATGCAGACAACAGCACATTGAAAATGACAGTAGGTAGGTAGGTTGTTTTTTTAGCGTCGCTTTCTATGGGCCTTTGTCCACATGTACTCCAGTGATTCTCAGATGTATTAGAACTAAACTTGATCAGATTTAGCTATTATCATAGACTGAATAATGTATGCTATTTGTTACAAGCATAGCTGTGTTTATTGAGTTTGTCACAATCAATAATAGCCTTGATCTGATCCATGATATCATATTATGCTGTTAACATAAATACTTGAGTAATCTAGTAACTCCAGAAGTCAGATAATGATTGTTTTATAAGTGTGCATGTAAACACAGTCATTGAGGAATTACTATATCTATAAAATATGATGAACTGCTGAGTCTGTGGGACTTGCTGTGTTGAAGTGATATCCTGTGTTCAAGTTTTCTATCGTATGTAGATCAAGTAATTTTGAGAATCTTCTTTAGTTAGACTTGAAGTAAAAGTCCCAAAAGTTTCATAACTTCTGATGAGTGTATACACAGCTCTTCAGGCATGCAGAGTCAGAGTTGAACCTGTCTATAAACACTGATTTATGTTTAAAACAGGTAGTTTAGGTCATAAAACATACATAATAATACCGTTTTGTCTTTGTAATAAGTTTGGCTCAGCTGGTGCTTCCATGTAAATTTTTTATAGGGGATGACTTCTACTTCATCATCTTCACATTTGGGGTCGGTATTGTGACGACAAAACTATGTATCTGAACACTCTATTGAGGGGGACAACACTTTAATTTCCCATGATACGAGGGTATTGATCTGTGCAAACCCAACTCCAAAGTCTGTTTTATTTGATATGTGTGAATATAAAAAAACTGGACTTGAAACATTTTAGATGCTTAACATTTTCAGAATGCCAGAAAATTCTGTATAGGTATTAAAGCTAGGGTCTACAGTCTGAAAACCAGTTTGGCCATTGAGACAGATTTGAAAAACGCAGCCTGCCCCCCCTTCCCTCACCCCTCCCCTCAGTGTTCCAAGATCTCGCCCCCCAGCTCATGTTGCCTCCTAACAACACGCCCAGAATCAAGAAGTCGGCTGGCAGAAAATATCAGCAGCAACAACAACTTCAAAAACAACTCAGAATGTCAGATTTCTCATAGCTGGAAGTAACAGACATGACAGTCATCCCCCTTGTAACACACAGCGGTAGCCATTTCAATTGGACCGCTGGTGAAGCGGGTCTGGCGTCGCCACTGTCCGATCAGAGCAGAGCCGATTGTGGGCGAGGATTTACCTTTCTCAGCGTGTCTTCACCAGCTCAGTTTACAATGCTAACGATGCGTGGCTAACTTATGCTAAAATCTATTGACAGAGCCTACCCGCTCTGACCAACAACGTGCAGTCATTAGCCAGTATAGGCACAGACTAACCAGAGTTATTCAGCAGACATCTCCCACAGTATAAACAAAGCTATTAGTTGTTCAACAGAAATTCGGCTGTCTTAGCGTCGGTTTTCAGTCCCAAATCATTCTGCAGCTTTTTCCACAGGTCGTACCTGTCTCCAATGTTGAGTCTCCGTTGGGACCTGCATTGCTCATATTTCTTCCTTACTTCAGCCTTTTCCTCGAAACTTTTAAGTTTCCTTCCCTTCAATGTGGGGGGTAACAGAAGCAGCCTCCCGATTTCGGTGCTGGTCTTCTCCGGCTCCATGACGCTTCAGTAGTTGTGTAGCTAGCTGCTCACCGGTGCATGAAGGAGGTAGTGAGAAGGAGGAGGGACCATGGGCGGGACGGTGCAAAGCAGGGGAGACAGGGGATTGGATGAACTCACGGACCAATCCGAACTGTGGGGAATGGCGGTTCGGATTGGTCAACTTTTATGCTGCTTTGCAGTGGATATACTGAATGGATTTTTTTCATTCTTTTTGGTCTTTATATTGCGTAGATCGGACCGTAGGACCATTACGACCTTATAAACGGTGTTATTAAGATGTACCAAGCATCCAAATCATGGACCATAGCTTTAATCCACTATTCTGTAATTTTCATGTGTGAGTGTTTTTTACACTGGAGCTTTTTTGTGTCTGTTAACAATAACTTGGCAGTAGCAAAAATAAGTAGCCCATTTATGAACAATTTTTCCCTATTTATTCTTCACTTTTTTGCTCAGATGCTTGGTTTGAGGAATTGTTCAGAGCTGGTTTGGGATAGGGCCCAAGCTCATGTCTTTTATGGGGCCTAAAATTTCTGGCCACGCCCCAATCACCAGGTTGAAACAATAAAATTCTAATCACCTGATTTTGCCTTAATTTACCTTTAAAACGTACAAACCTGAGATTCTGTCAACCAACCTTTAATCGCTTTGCATTTTGAGGGCTCTTTATGACAATTATAGTACAGGTAGAAGTTTTTTATGTAATATTGATATGAAAGGAAGTCAAACAGAAACAGGAATTTCAACCTTTGTGTCTGCCAACAGAAATCTAGTGTCAGATCATAACAGTTTTCATGTGCATTGACTCTTTTGACCTCTGTATATGTATGTGTGTGTTTGTGTGTGCATTTGTTTTGTTTGTTTATGTAAGTGTGTGAGTTCATGTGTGTATGTGGTTGTGCATGCATGTGCTTAAAGGGAAGGAGAGAGAGTTGTTGCCTGCTCTCTGACCCCTCTCGTGTAAACACGGACACACTCCGACGAGGTGCTGAATGGCAGCGATTATGAGAGAGCGCTGCACCGCACACATGCACTCACTCACACACACACACTCGTATATAACACTGGGAGCTTTGCCAAGGAGGGAAGACCGAGGTAGCAAGGCTTCCCCTGGCTCGCCGCCAGCAATCCATTAAAAGACGCAGGAGGAGGAAGAGAGGAGGAGAAGAGGATAGGAGGGAGGAAAAGGAGGTGGGGAGGAAGGGAAAAGCGAGGGAAAAGCAGCAGCCGAGGAAGTGATAAAAAAGTTTGACTGTGTGAATGAAGTGTAGAATAAAATCCTTAGTGAGTGTGTATTCCTTTCGTAATCTGAGGATTAGAGCCGGGTCCATGGGATAAGAGGGTTGATGGGGCAAACGACTTTAACAAGATTAAACTAAGTTTGAACACCAGCAAATGTTCCCCATCACAGTTAGTATAAAATATTGTAATCAGATTATTAATCCTTATTCATTCATGAATTGATCTTACAGGTCTCTGATTTGAAAGTCAGAAAAAACGTTTAATCATATATTTAGAGGGAAAGTTTGGGATTTTTGCAGTGGGGTTGTCTGAGGTACAACACTAGCATGAAAATTAAACACAGTGACAGAGAGTAACTCTGCGTCTGTACGTGAATAGTCAGCACGATAGCTAGTATTACATATAGCTGAATATGGAGTCACATAAAAAGTTTTTTTTAAGTTTAAGGTAAAAAGAAGCCTGTCATGAACACCAGGCACAAAAGCACTGTAAAGCAGATAACAGAGTCTGTAAGGCAGAAAACGACCTATTTTTGGCCCAGGTTTGTACACAAAAAAAGGCAGCTAGAAACAGGCAGAGGTATCCACAACACTAGGCTTAAGGCAAGGTCCAAAAACTAACAAAGTCATGATCCAAACTAAGACTATGAAAGAACACTTGAAAGTGGCTCGAGGGTACGAACAATCTGGAAACAAGATAAGGGGAGACACGAGGGTAATATACATGAGGTGATTGGGGGAGATGAGACATCGCTGGGAAGCACATACAAATTGACAACTTACTTTTCTACCACCTAGCATTTTTGTTTTTGCAATACTTTGGTACACAGCACACCCTATGGTGTCATTCCGCCAGCAGCGTCCTGACAAACATACCACCTCATTTTCATTTTTCAAGGTACACTGATACCAATACATCTCAAGCAAATACTAGGGCTGCAGGCAGCATGGAACAGACCCTCACATTTAGCACCCCAAAGCTGTCACCTTAATGTTCTGCAGTTAGATTGTCCTGAGAAAAGTAAAGATGTATCCAAACTCTTTTTACACAGATCTGTTTTGTTTTGGTGGATTTTTTTTGCTCTGGTCATTTACCAAACAAGTGCCCCCATATGTTATCCAATTTTGGGCATAGCTGTGGCCAAGCCCTTCCACTAATGTACGATGTTTGATTATTTTTTGATAATATGTCTATTTTTACTGTACATGAAAGTGAAAAAATTTAACTCCAAATGTGAGTAGAACTTGTCATATATAAGAGGACTGCATCTGTTAGAATATTACCTCATCTGTTATGGTGAAAAAAAGTTTTAGATGCACATGGGTTCTAGTTCCCGTAGCAGTTTCCTCTATTTTTCATGTAGACCCATTGACTCTCCATCTACAGAAGTTTCTTCCATGTGTACCCCAGTGTGCAAGTGTCCAGAGTAAATGGATGTCGTATTTGGTGTCACTGTATGGTTGCATCCAGGCTGGCTTTAAGTGTTCCGGTTCCTTCTGCAGTCTATGGCATGTATACAGCTGATGTACATGAGGATTTCCTCTGTGAGGGCTTTCATACCAGCATGGTTCTCTTTCTGGAACCAGATCTGTTCTGGATTCTCAGACCCTTGGTTATTTCTAGCAAACCAGCCTGTGGTCATAACAGTTTAAGCAGAACAAAAGTGGGAGGACATTATCTCATGTTACATGCGTAAGTAAACAACACACTGGCCAAATGGCGGATTGAATTGACATTCTAAAAGTGTTTGTTGCTTGAATTTAAGTTTTTGTTTTCATCCAGCAATCAAGCACACAACAACTGTTAATAATGAGGAGATATAGAAGACGTACATATAAGGCTTTTGGTATGTAGAGTGCGTGTGTGTGTGTTTCTGTTCTTCCTCGACTTCCTGCTCATTTTATCTACCATAATAAGATGCGCCTACCGATGATGGTTTGTGAGCTGTAACCAGCTTTTTTGGTTCCAGCTGTGAACCAACTTTTCAGGTTCAGAACCAATTTTTTCTGGTCTGAACACGCTGGCCCGTTCAAAATTTGGATCAGGAACCGGAGCTGGCGCAGAGTCGTATCGGTGTGAAATCCTCTCTCAGCCTTTTACCTTATCTGTTATGATTAGAAAAAAGAATTATGATGCATTTACATGCCCTCCTTAATTTGTATAAACATTTAAGTAATTTTTAAAAAGCAGTTTGTTCTTACTTCCCACGACAGTTAAAGTCCGTCGCCCAAGCTGTAGGAGAAAAGAGCTCAAAAGAACAATTAGCTAGGCATATTGTCTAAAGGGCAAGGACCCCTCTTGTTTCTTTTATTTTTTCTGTTTGAACAAATTAAGTTAAAATTTCCTAAATGCAATTTTGATTAGGTTGCATGTTATGATTTAGTTAAGATGACAATACATAAGATAGAAATTGTTTCAACATGTTTCATAACTTTAGTCCTTTAAAAAAGAGAGTTTTTTGTGATTATATTAATGCTGTGGTTAATGGACATTTTATCCAATGGAGGATTAGGGTCATGTTTAAAAAATAATCTCATAAAGTTTTGAGATCAGAGTCAAAAGTTACGAGAATAATCGCATAAAGACATGCAAATAAAGTCACAAAGTTACAAGAATACAGTCATAAAGTTACAAGTATAAAGATGTTAAGAAGGCTGTCAAAACTTTAGATCAACTTCATCCTCTATTCTTCTGGTACAACCTTTCAGAATAAAGTTTGTTTTCCAGTTAATTTTATGTAAATGTATTAAATTTACTCTCGTAACTTTAATAGATTGTTCTTGTAACTTTATGAGATTATTCTTGTAACTTGATGACTTAATTCCCATAATTTTACTGTTTTATTTAACACACTTTTTTTATTGTGTCCCTAATGCTGTGTCGTAATATGAAATATAACCATCAGAAAAAAATATGACACAGGTTCATAATGTGCACAACAATTCCTACATTATGGGGGGCTGGCAAGAATAATTTCATGCAAATCATGCTAAAAATTGACCATCAGTGCTCATACATACAGCATACACCAAATGTTTCAGATCACTCCAAAACTTCAGGAGATTTTTGCATACATTAAAACATCATGGCAGAATCTGAGGAAAGACCCAGAACAAAGAAAGAAAAACAAGGGCGAATTTATATGCTGAGGTCATGAGTTTGTTTGTTAAATCACGCTCCCTCTGTCCTTTGCCCGTCTGGTCCTGTTATCACAGATCGCCTTGGCCCGTCAGCTGACCACAGTTGACCATGTGTTGACCTCTGTGACCTCTGATCAAATCATCTGATGGCTGCTCTGCCCCTGCACCACAGACAGCTGGACACACTCATCCTCAAACACAAAACAACTTTATGAATCCCTGAACACCAGCTGAGCTCAAGTCAGAGCAGAGAGCACCCAGGAGACAACACTTCAGGTCACAGTCTTATCCAGAGAATGTGAATGATTGACAGAAAATCTGAGTGTAATTGGCTTTTACACTTTGCATTATCATTTTTCAGGAACTGCGGAGCTGTATAGATTGTTTTAAAGGCAAACAGAGCCAATAGATACGCACTTCAAAGACCTAATGGGTGTCGTATGAACCCATGCCTGATTGACTGAAGTCATGTTTGCTCTGAAGTAATGTTTGATCCATGTGACCTCTAAAAGTCCATCCTATTTATGGAAACACTTATTTTACATAACATCAGGAAACTATGAGTACCTGAACAGGAGGCTAAGAAGCTTAGGAAACCTTTATGAAACTTGTGTTGATCATGAAGTTTTCTGGTTTATTAAATCTAAGTCTCTAACATATGGACCAGATTATACAATTACAAACAGATTTTTTTTTTATGTCTCATGTTGTGGGGGTTTGGTGGAGTGATAAGGAACGACACATTAACTGTATGTCATCTTGGGTTCAATTCCTGTTTGAGCTCCATATACCAAGTGCTCTCTCTCTCACCCACTTTCACAAGCCACAGTCTCTCACAGCTGCCCTGTAAAAACAAGAAATCCCCCAAAAGATACTTAAAATAGAACCAAACGTAAAGTTAAACAATAAAAAAGTAACTGTAATATGAAAGACACAAATAAGGGACAAACAGATGAAGCAGAAGGAATGTAAGATGTATCCATTGTAGGTTGGCAGTGTGCAGGGCCTCCCACAGAAATGGCTAGGCCTCCAAAAGAACACGTGGGCTCACATATCATCTAAGAATATCAACACGTGCATGCCAATTGCCAGCGTTAGCATTCCTGAGCCTTGATCCCATCAGTTTTGGAGTTGATTGAGTTGAAAAGCTTGCTGCAGGTCTAAGCATGATTATGCAGATCTTACTACAGCAGCTGGATCAGCCTGATTTAATGTCTGTAGTCAGAAAGAGCCATTTTCTTGCCATGATCCAAACTACACTGACTATGCCCAGCCAACAGCGGCACGGTCCAACCACAGTCCTTTAGAGCATGAAGACAGCAAGAAGTAACTATTCATACAGAAATTAGCATTGGTGCTTCATTAGCATTTTGTCAGAACTGTGTCATATTGTTTTTAATGAAAAACATATGACAACCCTGAAAGCATTCCTCAATAGAAATTATATATTCGCTCCACCCCAACATGTTTTTGCAAGACTTTTTCCACATAATGGCTGATGTTTTTGTATTTAACACAGTGGCAGTAGTAGTAGTCTCCTTCTACAATGTTTGATAGGTAAGGTCTGTAATGAATGTTATTGACAGAATGATCGCCCTATCACCTGCTGGATGTGCTTTTAAAACATCCTGCCCTTTCCCAAACACTTTCTATGAGCAGTTTTCAGGATGGACTGGTGAATGATCCATCTGATGTGTCAGGTTAATATGAACCATCATCGCTGAACAAACAATTGAGTTCATTGGCCCACCCGCAGCATAAATACTTAGAGAAAGAAAACCTCTTTTCCCTTATAGGCAGCCTTGACTCATTTCATTTCATTTCTCGTTTTTTTGTTTTTTTGCTTACATACACTTACCTGTCTTTGGGTAACATATCGTAGTGTTTAAATGGTGGCAGCTTTGCTTCCACATGAGTCACATAAAAGCTACCAACTGGACCACCCTGGAAACATGTTTGGACACATAATACCAGTGTCAGTGCTCTACAGCGTCTTGATTTTAACTTGTTCTGCATAACAGACTTTTTTCACATTTAAATACCAATATTTAAAGAAAGTATTTACAGATTCACACATGTATCAGTCTGGTTTACAGATGCTTGACCTGAGAAACTTTTTGTGTGGGTTTGGACTTGGACCCAATCTCACATTTTAAAATGTCTGGCAGTGTGCCTGTCCAAGGTGTAACTGTGTGTATTGAAGAGCAGCATATGTATACCTGCTACAGTGAGCCTCCTTCCTCTCTGTTTATGTGGCCGCATGACAGTATGAGCTTCCTTATTTTGAAATGAGACAATTTTCCATCTGAGTTGCCACAATAAACACACTCATCTACTGGAAAAGCTCTCTGGGAAAGTGGGTAAAAATATCAAATGGCACAGTTGTTTGATTGAGGAAAGAAAGACTTGGGGGCCAGCGAATTTCAGGGTAAAGATTGCTGTTTTATTTCCACATGTGACTTACCAAAGTAAATTCAGGAAATTGTCTAGATATAAGGGCATGTGTAAATGAGATTCATAAACTGACAGGTTGTCTCTATCCTTGAAAGTGACGAGAAAGTAAAAAAATATTGGACCATTGACCCTTAAAAACACCTTTTCGAAATTCCCAGCAGGAAAGAGGAGTGTATCCACAGATATGTACTGTTAACAACAGGCTGGGTGACAGATTGGAAATATAATATTCTTAATTTTTTACCGAAAGGTCACAAGTTAATAACAGTTTCTTTAACTCTGGTATAAAAGGTTTTTCCCAGAGACTGGCCCAGTTAGTTACATTTAATCAGTGCTTGAAGGAAACATTCCTACTTAAAAACATAAACGCGAGTGCTAGTTCCCTGGAGGCACTGGTTCCTGTTTTAAGGTTACTGAAATATATGAGGACAAAATGGATGAATATTTTTTATTCCTGTGGACAGCTCTGCCAGTATAAGCCTCTGCTGTTTGTGTGTTTTTGTCATTGTGAGCGTGAGAGTGGAATCAGATCTGGTTTTCTTTAATGCTGCTGCTGCACAGGCAGGCAGCAAAATGGAATTTGACCTTTGTAATGTCCCCTTTAATCAGATCTAATTGACACAGAAGGACCTTCATCATTACTGCATATGTCCTTGTCAACTGTGGCGGAGACCCACACAGCTCTGCCTCTTCCACTGCCTCCACATTTGGTCGATCAGCTAAGATACTTCAACAATCCAAAGTCTTCCAGTGGTCTCTCTCTACTTGCTCCCCGTTTATTTTAGCAGTCATTTTCAGATTTTCTCGCTTGCTTTAAAATCTTTGAATGAATAAGCACCATACTACATCTCTGATCCTTTAAAAATGTAAAACACCATCGAGGTCTGTCAGGCCTGCAGAGGCTAAAATCTCAAGGTGGCCAAACTTTTTCTGTGGTGGGCCCTTAAAGTTATAGAGAGACCAAACTGAAATCAGCATGTCCAACAAGAAACCTCCTTTTTAATCTTGCCTTAAATACTTACTTTTCTGTTTGCATTTAACTTGGGATGAGAGCTGGGTGGTGTCTGTTTTTATGTTTTTTAATCTCTTAATTTAACTTTCATTTTTTTAAATTACATGTTTTTTTGTTGTCATTTTTATCATTTTACTGTATTTGCATTATTTTCTTTAATTGTTAGTTTTTAATTTTAAGATACTTCATTTCATTTTTTTTATTTGTACTTGGTTGTCACCCTGAAGCACTTTAGTAAACTTAATTGTTTTTTGAATATGCTATATTAATTACGTGTTTTGTGCTCTGATAGGTCAGCCCCTGATCAATATTGGCAGATTTTTGTTTAAAAAAAACATGACCAGCTGATTTATCGATCATTGTTAAAAGATTGGCTGGCTGGTTTTTGCAACAACAAAAAAAAGAGAGAAAAATTATTTGTTTAATAAAATTATAAATATTGTGAAGTGGAGGTGAAATCTGGTTTCTTGGCCATATGAAATAATTTAATCTGTGACACTGTGATATTAAGTTGAATTTCATAAACCGGTGTTAAACTTTTGGCACTTTTTTGCTGGTTGAAGTATTAGATTTTGTTTGTCCGTCAATCATTTGTTAACTCACAAACAAAAAAATAATAAATAAATGAGTTGTTTTACAGTGTTATTCAGAAGTCCGTAATATAGGATACTTTATTGCATTGCTCTGAGATCTTTTTTGTTCTGCTTTGTTGAGCAAGCGCTTAAAAAATTTTTTTAAAACAAAACACCCAACATGATTAGTGACAGTGTTGGTATGAGCTGATCTTAGGTGATTAGTTATCCCAAACAGGGCATCCCTACTCAATATTTTAACCTTCTGATCCATAATATTTCATTTTAAGGACAAAAATGATCCATCTGGCTGTGTATATGAGAGGCGGGACAGCACAAGGTTACACCCTCAGTGACAAAAGTTAAAGACATACAGACCTCAGGTGTCATCAGCGAACGTTGTCCACTAACTTGTTGCTCTTTAACAGTATGAAGACAAATGTGTTTGGCTTCACCTTTGCCTCATTATAAAATCTGCACAAAGGATACTTTTTGATTAAACACCTGACAAGTTGTTGGTTCAGAAACACTGATTTTTCAGAAAGTCTTTAGCTGAAAGATTCGAGATCATTGCTTACTACATCACTCTGATAAGTTATTTCAAGGTGTAGATAAAAAGATTGGCACCTGTCTTGAGAAAAGGGGCAAACTTTGTGGAAACAAGAAAGTCTCTGCTTTACAAAGGAGATTTAAAATTGCTTGTCTTTGTTTTTAATAGCCACTTCTTGTTTGAGGTGCATTGACCTGCTACTGTTCCCCTCTTTTTTAGTTTAGTATGGTGACTCCCCTTCATTCATTCTAATGCTGCTTCAAAGTAGCTAGTTTTCAGTAAGTACCCCTGATACCCTAAGACTTGTAGACTTGTAGACTGTTCATTCTTAATTACAATAAAAAGATTTTCCCTTTTTAAATAAACCGGCTGAACTCTCTGATCACTGAGCAACTTCTACATCTCCTGTGCGCTTTTCCTGTATGTGAAAATGTACCCTCCTACTGTTTGAGCTCTCTGCACAGTTATGTGACAACTTTGTGCCACTGGATGGTTCAATTAATATACAGTAACCACTTTCTCCTCTCAACCCTCCATTCTCCCTCCTCCCCTGCTGAGGGGAAAAATGTGTCTCATTCCAATTTAATGCATGGCCAATTCCCACCTCGACAGAGCAGTAATTAAAATCCACACGCAAAGGCCCATTCATCAGAGGAGATGACAGAGAAAAGAGAGAGAGAGGTGGGGGACGAGGGGCTCTGTCACTGTACCCTTGAATTTAGGAATTTCAACCCGCCTGTGAGGGTGAGAAACAGAGGAAGGAGAGTTGAGGCTGATTTCCCCAGACATGTTGTTTTCGGGCTTTTGGATCTGAATTCATATTCCTGAATGACTTTTAAATGCACACATACCAACATGCTATATTCCAGTGAGTAATTGCTTCTTTCACTCGAGTCTCTGCAGTGTTATCATTTCATTACTAAAGCAGGCACCCGCTTAAGCCCCGCCCCTCATATTAGTCACTGCTCCCCTCCCTTTTTACAGATCCCCCACCTTTTGCACCCCATGGCAGATTTTCTGTTTTGACAGCCCTCCTGCTGCGCTCTCTTGGCTCCACACACACACACACACACTCATGCACACACGCACATGTATGACCATGACCCTCACAGAGCCTCGTGCGTCTCCACAATGTCCTCCGGGGGTTCAGGGACAGCAAAGGGGATCTGGGAGGCTGACGGGTGTGTGTGTCATTGTTTGCTGTCTGTGATTAGGCGTGTTGCCATCCGGCAGCTGTTTGCATGTTTTATCCTGCTGTCTGTCCACACGGGGACGGGGGAAAGGGTCCATGTCTGGTGCCTTGGTGACATCACATCGCTCAGGGCTCACTTAAGTGCATCTTTGAAAAACACAACAACAACAATAACAAAAGATCATTGCATGACGCACTCTCTTCTCTCCCATAAGACAGGAGGGCTCAGACCACTGCATAATGCTCACTTTTGTTTCTACAGATATTCTGATGTAATCTGAGACTTTAAAGAGAGCCCTGATAAATAAATAATAATGGGCTTAAGTTTGTATGGTGTCTTTCTGCTCATGTCCACCTAAAGCACTTTCAACACCACAAGTTATTTTTACATTCACACACTGATGGTAGAGTTTCTTGTTAAAATATCCATTAGTATTAGCTGATCACTTTTGTATGCTTTCAAAATCACATACACACCACAGACATGGCAGTAAAGGCTCAGCTGACGTTGACCAATGTTAAGAAATGATCGGTTTTGTGGTGTTTAACACAGGTCAATGTAAGTAAAGCAGGGATAGTAACTTTTAAGATAACTTTTGCCTAACTTTGCTTGGTGCTCGACACCATGCCAAGAGGACAAAAGATGGCTGTCCACAAAATGAGACCTCAAGTCATACAACAGGAGTCCAGCCCTAAGGAGAAACAGCTGGACCTGAAAAACTGATGTACATTGACTTACAAGTGGGCAGGCTCTAACATTAGCCGACAGAGATGAACCCAGCTTTAACCGAGGGAAGCTAAGGTAAGAGAAGGTCCACTCTTCCTCACTTTTAAAAGCGTGTTGGATCAAATGCCATTCTTAAGTATGTGTAAAATTTTTCTGCATACCCAATGAACATCAGTGTTGCCAGGATGACATTAACTTAGTTCTGTTGCCTAACTTAGCTCAATGCAACTTGTTGTTTCCCTTCTACGTTACAAAAGCTGGCCAAAACATTAGCAAATTCAAATTATGAGTCACATGTACTGCCCAAGGACACATTTGGGGCATTTCCCTGGAACAGTTTTTCTTATTCCCTTTGACAAGAGTCCAAACAGCACTAAAGCTTATGTCCACACTGGGTCAGTGTTTTTGAAAACACAGCTTTTTCTGTGAGCCTTGCTTTCTGCCCACATGGAAACTGTTGTTAAGTCAGTAATGAAGGACATTTTGGCAAACTCCTGCCAAGGGAAAGATTTTTTAAAAACTCTGTTTTACGTGTCTCCATTATAATATGGAAAACAACACTTAGGACCTAAAACATTCCACTCTGGCGGCTATTGTTGTGTACATTCCATATGGAGATATCTGAAGGTGGTATTATGCTCTTCATCCATTAATCCATCCATTTGTTTATCCATCCACTCGTCTAAGGAAATCAAATCATCCACCATTAATTCATCCAACCGCTCATCAGTGTATTCATTTATCCAACCATTCATCAAATTTATTCTTTTATTATCCATCTAACCATCCATCTTTTTTTCCACTGATCCATCATCCATCCAACAATCCATCAGTCAAGTAATAAATCTATAAATAAATCCATCCTTCCGTTCATCCAACAAAGCATCTGTTTATTCATTCATCCAAACAAACCACCAAATCATACCATTCAGTCAATTAGTCTCTCCATTAATCCATCCTCTGTTCAACCATCCATCCATTTTTACACCAATCTACCCTCCATCCAACATCCATCATTTATCCAACCATCTATCAATCCATTTATTTATTCTTCCAAACAAACTTCCAAATCCCTACTCCTCAATCTTTATTCTCAGAAACTTTAAATCATTATCTTTTAAGTGTAACTTGCACTTTGTTCTAAATATTGTTTTCAGCAGCAAACTTGATGCTTAATTTAGATTTTCCGCTTAAAATTATGATTTAACTTTATCCTGAACATTTCAACTTATATTCAAAGAACATCATGAATCAGTAATCTTACTCACCCTACCAGTATCTCATGCTTACCAAATTAATATTCTTTAAAATTAACCATTTAACTTATTTCTTGTTTTTCCCGTGATATGTGTTATTTTCCTAAATATCCTTGGGAGTAAATTTAACATGTTAAATGGGAGAGTTAAATAAGATATATGCTTGGCCTTACTGGGCTTTAAAACATGAACCAGTTGTCCTACCCATTACTGTTTCTTCTAAAGTTTAAACTGCAGCTTTTTACAAATATAATTAATCCGTTTGAGTGGATAAAAATGTTCAGAAGTGTTTCAGCATTTTTTCCATTAAGTAGGTGTTAGTGTTGGTGGGTTCAGATGCCTGAAAATTTGAGAACCCTGTATGTTAAATACAACATAGAAATTTAAATAAGAGGCAAATGTTTGAACTTCTGCCGAGAACAATGTCATCCAACATTTAAACTGATGTGCCTAAGAATTTCTGTCAGAATAGTGTTTGTGTCGATCAGTACAATTGTGTCCAATGAGAAAACTACAATTGTCTCTGTTTCAGTCCTACTTTAGTCAGATTTGTAATCGCACAACATCCCAGATCATTTTACTTTGAGAGAAATTTATAATTTGATTCAAGTTAACTCAGGCCTCTTAGAGGCTTCAAAAATTGGTATAATGTGACAATATCTGCAGACACGTCTGACTAGTAGTATTAGTGCTATCTGATCAGTTTTGGAGCTTAATTGGAGGGTTTGCCTCAAATTTCAAGCATATACAAATATAAAGCCAAGCTTTAATATGTCCTCTAACAATTCAGTTAATATACAAATAAAGGCCCATCATTAGATTTAATAAAAAGGAACCTACATCACAAAAAATTAAAAGAATTTTACATCTGAACGTCAAAGAGGTAATGCTGATGATAATAAATAATAACATTAATAATAATGATAATAATAGTAATTGTGAAGTTCAGGATGGACCATCTCATTCTCGTCCTTTTTGGCTCCTCCGTGTGTCCTCAGAAATCTTCTCTCCATATCTCCCCTTATTTGCAGACTACACGTTACCTATCTTTAAATTATGATCAAGTTTCAATACTTTTGATTAACCAGAAAGAACACATAGTTCTGTTTAAAATGAGGAAATCTTAAGACAAATGAAAGAACATCAGTGTTTTTAGCTGACTTCTTAGGACAGTGCCAACTTGCTGCAAGTTTTGAACAGATATTAACATTACTTTAGCTTTAAAGTAGGGATGCTGAGGATTATCTGTACTAATGTCCTTTAACTCATTCCTCAGTCTTGATTTTGATCCACAATAAAATCCAATTACCAAGTTTTGTCTTAACATGAAGCAATATCATCATGGGACTGGACTTGCACTGGGATGTGCTCTCATGAAAAGTTTTATGCTACAACTTAAAAAATGTTACCAAAAGGGTAAAAACAATGAGTAATAAGATGATACAGCAGAACCTCCTGCAGTGTCTGCAGTCCCAGTGGTGATGGCATATGTCCAAGGCCTCTTCTACCCCCGTCTACCCCCAGCTCCCAGCAGCCTCGTCTCTCCTCTGTCTTTTTATTCTCTGTCCTGCAGCGGACTGCACTTGAGCTTGAATGGTGGAGCGGGACGGACAGCTGCTCCGGCCCAGTGCTCCAGTGAGAGAAGAAGGACAGAGGGAGAGGGGAGGGGGGGAACTGCACGGACTTTAATTAGATGCACAGTGTCAATGGCCACTCTCTCTGAAGAGGGCAAGAAGAAAAGGGCGCTCTCTCTCTCCCTCTCCCTCGTCCGTGCCCCTCTCTCCCTCTCCTGCCCTCCTCCCCAGCTGGCGAGGCCCTTTGTTTAGTCGCCAGATGATACCCCAGATGCCCCGGCCCAGCCGCCCCTTTTAGCTACATTCACCAGCCTCCCCTCAGGTCAGAGGTCACCACCGGGCATCTGAATGGGTCTCCGTGGCAACAGCAGCTATGGCGGTTTGGAGAGTGGCAGAGGCTTTTTGTTGGGGCCTGGTTGCTGTGCACTTTTTTCCCCCATTAATCTGAATCAAATTAATAAAGCACCAGTTTAATTAACAAGAAAAATCTGGTCTGAAAACTAATGACACTAAAAGGTGGATTTAGTCTTTACTTCATGTAAAAAATGACTTGTACTTCCTCAGGATCTGATTTTTTTTAAAAAGAGATGGTAGGATCTGTTGGAATATAGAGGGTGTCCAAAAGATGCAACACATTTCATACAGAGCTTCTGTTACCTGAAAGGAGTTTATTCTGTCTGAGCTGTTGAACCTGCAGTCCGATGCTGCTTCAGCCCTCTGCTGGACAAAAACACAACTGCAGCTCTTTGGTCTGATGCCAGATAGTAGGCTGTGGGAAAACTCGAATGCACCATATCCCTGTTAAATGTTTGTGATTTTTAGTATTTAATGTAGATTAATTATGCCTATTCATACAGTAGTTTCTCAATGTGACTGATTGTAAATAAAACAATAAAATGCACTTGACATTGAAATGATGCTGTAAAATGGAGAGTCCAATGTGATATATTGAGAAGTAAACTCACTGTGAGGTAAAAATTGATAAGATGGATTATAAAATGTACATTAAAGCTCTTCTGAGAAGTTTACATGATTTTGAAACAGGCTTAAATTATCACACTTGCTCTGTATGAGCTAAATAAACCTAATTTTACAAACTTTTTTTTTTACTTCAATATTAGTTTTTCTTAGGATTTTTGATAAAAATGCTGCAGGGGATCAGCTGTCAGATGAAGCAGTAAATACTGACTGCAGACACAGCTTCTATTAACATTTTAGCATGGATTTTTAGAAAATAAAAAAGACCAAGCAGGATAGGTTTCCAACAGAAAAACTATACTGACGCATGCACTGATCAGAATTAGCACTGAAGTAACACTTTGCCCAGAGAGTTTCACAAAGTAAAAGTTCCTCAGCAGCTTGAAATGAAAGTAGCCCTTTTTCCACACATGCAACTCTGACATTACTAAGGCTATGTTCAGGTCACCAACTGGGAAAGTTTCTGACATTCTCAGCAGGAAGTTTGTCCTACTGGACTGGGGAGAAGGGGTGAAAAGGAGACTTGAGGCTTGTTGCATCCAGCGGGCAATGGAAGTCTGAAGCAGCAGAGCTTTATGCTGTGATCACAACTTATGTCCTTACTTTATTGTAAATGTTAAAAAGCATATCAATAGCATTGAGGAAGAGTTGAGAGGAACACCGTAGGTCCGCTTACACCCCTGATGTAACAATGGTATGATGTCACACTGGCTGGTCTATTTCTAATAACTTTATTTATTTAGTATAGCATCTGAGAGGAATGTGAAGCTTCAGGGAGCTACAGGAGCTGTAAGGAGAGGTAAAGGGAGACGTCCTAACACTGCAGACATCTTGTCTCCTGCCTTCAAGTACTCGATCATGCTTAGGAGACACTTAAGGGTATTTAAACTCAAAAAGGGATATATGGGCTCAGATGTGCAGTTGTGCTTCTTAACCATGCCTGTAGTGAGCACCCTGATTTTCCTAAAGAATCCTGATTGGTCGTGACTGGTCAAACATACCAGCTTGTCTGTCTGATGACAGACATGAATTCTGAATATCCAGCTGCGTTTCATGGTTAGAAAATGTATGGATGCAGAATTAAAGAACTCTTTTGGGGAATTTGTTTTGAGATTGCCTGGGATTTTAGGCATAAAAATGAATTAACCCCTCCTGCTCACATACACTTACTAACACAGGGGAACAGCAGAGACGTGATCAGACAGAAACTGAATGTCAGTCAGGAAGCTAGAGTTGCCAAGACCTCCCCTTGAGGCTGTATGATTGTTTTCACGTCTGTACCAATGTAAAGGACGTGCTGGGGTATGGTGCGAAATTCCACATGTTGATGAGGGGTGCTCTATCTAGGGCTCACCCTAAAGTCCTAAAAAAAGTTTATTCAGCAATATACACAATTAAAAAACAATGTATTTCTGCTTTGTTGTCTAACATGCCAGCAGGTCTCTAATGGGGCGGCTATCCTCATTTTGGTCTCTATCTGCATAAGAAAAGACCCAATCTGCAACCAAAGGCAGGTTATGGAGCCTCCACCTTTTCTGCAGATGCACTGATACCTGTGAAACCTGCGTTAGCTCTTTCTGTGCTTTGATTGCACCTTTTACTTGTTAATCAAAAGTAATTATGTAACAAACCTAATTTTCTTTATGACATTTTTACCTGCACAAGGTCACCCATGTCTTAACATTATACAGAAGAGTTCCCCTCCTTCAGGCATCATGGTGGGCTAACTCTAGGTCATGACTTACAGACCATTTAGGATTGCACCAGTGGTCATTATTTTTTTGATCAAAATACTTTACAGATTAAAAGATATATCCAAGCATGTTTGCTTTTATGGTCATGTCTAGCGACAATTGCTTGTGAGAAGATGTTTTAAAGACTTTCAAAGTGACTCATGCAGTTGTGGGTTTTATGGGGTCTCAAGCAAACAATTATATTTTTTAAATGTGCATACCTATTTCATGAGGTAGCAGGTTTACAAAGAGAAGCAGAATGTGGACATGGTGAAAAGGTGGCAGGAGGACAGGAGTAAGGGACGACAGAGAGTTAAAAGGTGGGTAAAGCCTGAATGATCTATTTCAAACCCAAACTGTGCTCCTAAGAGCATTCACCTTTTCCTGGATGATAATACAAATCACTGTTAAAGTAAAGATCTTTCTGTGCAGGCTGGCACTTTGAGTGCAACACAGAGTTAAGCAAGGCCAACATTAAGCCAAAGAAGCACAGAGCAAACATAATATTTTGAATTTCATCCACATAAAAGTGTATTTGAAGTGTGCTGCATGCCATAGATGCCTTTTTTCCAGATTTGCATTTCATTAAGTGTCTTTAGGGTGGAATAAAGCCGGGTTTCCTGCGCCCTGACTTGGGTGTCCCTGGGCTCTTTCCTTCTTGCAGCCTCTGCCGGTCACGCTGTCCAAACAGATCAAAGGTCACATGATAAGGAGAGGCCGAACACTGGGGCCCATTCAGCAGTCCCGACCAGGAGCGTAAAACACGTGGGCACACAGAAACACAGAATAAGAGAGAAAGGAAGAAAAAAAAAGAGAAAGAGTTTGGCTCAACTGTGTGTCTTGACAACCCAGCAGAGAATTCTGGGAAAGTCTTTTCAAAGTGGAGCTTTATTAAACTGCGTTGTTATGCTAATATCTCAAACTGTATTGACTACAGTGACATAACAGTCATGGACCGAGTCTTTGAGTTGCATTAGGAAGTATTTTTATGAGTTCTGTTTGTGTGAGAATAAGTTTGTTTGCATGGGTTAAATGTACAGTGTTTGTTTCCCGGTGGCCTTTAGCTCGCAGGTAAACAGTGAGTGTGTGTTGGTTAAGCCTGTGGCTCCGACCCCTCCCTTAAGTCATCACAGCATCAGA
The DNA here is from genome assembly GCA_036419115.1 of Scarus forsteni. Classification (NCBI taxonomy): domain Eukaryota; kingdom Metazoa; phylum Chordata; class Actinopteri; order Labriformes; family Labridae; genus Scarus; species Scarus forsteni. The sequence continues at coordinate 22,722,622 of JAZDUH010000066.1, read as the reverse complement.
TAGCATGACAGATCAACAGAGGGAACAAAGCGGAGGAGACGCCAATCCAGACCCGCCCTCTTGACACATGTAAACTACAAAACAGACAACAACAGAATAAAACAGGGTGTAAAATGAGCTTTGGAAATTTAGAGTCTAGAATATTTTGTCAATCCTTGTGTAGTTATCATCATGGTTGTAATAATTCTTTGAATCATGTTCCTTTCTTTAGAATTTGCATTTTGTTATATGTGTGGGTTTTGAGAACACACATTACAAAGAGAAAAGTTGTTAGTTGAGTAGTCACTTATGGTATGCAAGGGAAAATAACATTTATGAAGTAGAAGACACAAATTTTAAACTATCTTTTATATACTTGGTATATTGAAAGAAATCTAAGAAGCATAAAATAAAACTAAATCCAATACATTTCACAAAAAAAACTTTTTTGTAACCTTGAAGCTTCCACTCTTTAACAAAATAAAGGATGCTCTAAATTAGATAACTGACCCTTTGTCAAGCCCTGCCCTTTAGAGGGAGAACTACTCTATCAAGCTCAGTCCTTCTCAAGGTGTGTTCTCACTGAATATGACCTGGGTGACCACTCTCCAAGTAAAGTCACTGTACATCAGTGATGGGGCTGCGATAATGGACATGATCTGGGTGATTTGAATCCAGATCATTTTGAACACCAGATTGCTTTGCTCGGTCCCCAAAGTTGAAAAATTTGAACTTTACCAGCAATGTTGTCTGTGGCTGTGCTGCGACAAACAATCAGCGTGTTGTGGGTGTGTGATGACATCCACAACAATTGTGTTTTATTCCAGATCACATTAGACTGATAATCCATGTCCGTGTGGGAACATAAGTCAGTACATTAGTTCCGCCTTATTCACAGAAGTGATGGCTCTGCACTTCCTTATGTGCAGCGTGTTATGGTTGATGAGTGAAAAGGATACATTTGGAATAATTTCAGCTAATACATACAAATACGTAATCATATATGATACGATCGCATTTATAGTTGCCCACTCTAGTTCAGTTCCCTGGTGATAACCACCATCTCATTGACAAGGTTCATGTCAAATATAAGCAGTAAATGATACATCTGTGTGGTATAATTTAATGTAAGAAGATAGTCTAAGGATTGAAATGTACTTCAAGCTAACAGCTAACAACAGGGTTTAGCTGCCACATCATACTATGGCTTGATATGGATTGGTCTGTGATGAGTGTGACTGGCAGACCGATCATCCAATCACCAGTTGCCATTGTTTTAAAAAGGTTTCTCCTCTGAAAACATTTTCTATGGGCTCTTCTCCGGCTGGACTAGTGAAATATTTTCACGGCTGATATATGGCACTATCCCTCTGGCGTGTCTGGTTAACATGTCCCTTCATAAAATGAATATCACCAGTATAATTTAAACAACAACTAAAGCTCATTCAGATGTAAGAAGCACATACACCTTAGTAGATTATCCAATAAGAACAGTCCTGAACTGATTGACTGAAAAGTGGGTGTCCTTTGCAAGATTTTCTAAAGGCTTAAGACAGAGCAAGGACAGGGCACAGCTGTCTAATGATCTCTCATGTGGCTTCAGCAAAAAAAAGTGACACAAAGAATATACATACAGCAGCTTTAAGCCACCTTTAAGGGGTGGGGTGGTGGTGGAAGTTGGGGGTTTAACTACCCTGATTGTCCTGGTTGTGTTCACTGGTTTTATCATACCTATTTTACAACCGGGGTCACTTCAGATGGGGGTATAGTGAGTGTGAAAGAAAATATTAGAAATTGCAGTGAAGATGCAGTACTACATGCCTTTATAACGTGAAAATAGAAATCTAAGACCAGCAGTAATAAGCAAAGACAGCTTGACTTCCTGGTGGCACTCATTTCCCTTTTCATGTGAAAAAAATCCACATCAACGCTGCTATTCAGGGCACAGCGGCCACTATTCCTGATTAGCTCCAGCAGCTCATCAATAGGCTTGACTGTCTGCTCGGGCCTCTGGACAAACAGGCCTTTCTACTCAACTTCACTCCTCACTGCTTTAATGGGTGGAATGGCCCAGAGAAGAGTTAATTATTGCAGAGCACATGGCTGGCACACAGCACAGAGGCTGCACCCCAGTGTGTCACAAGTTGAACACATGTGATGGACAAGGTCGTCAGGAGCTGCAGCGTGTGATAGCACAGAGAAAGAGGAACAGAAAAAGAGGATTGCAGATCATAGATTAGAAGCTTTTACTTCACTGTAGATCCCCAAAAGAGGTTATTTATACAGAAACAGGTCAGCATGCACACGGTGGATAATCACTCACATGTGCTGACAGTTCAAATATCAGTCCCTACAACAGCACCACCCACGCTTGATCAAATACCACCCAAACAGACACACACACACCTCCCACTTCACTTAATACTGTCAGCATTAATAGGATTTTATACGCACTGGGAAACAACTGTGGGCACATTTGTAAGGCTTTAAAGCTACACACCACAAAAAAGTCAAATCAAGGCAGGTACATTTATCCAGTTTCTCACAGCAAATATTTCAGAACATTTATTCCTCATACATGATGGACGTCACTCTGACCACAGACCTTCTCAGATACTTGCCAGCAAAAAAACGCAAAATTATGATCATAGGAAGATAAAGGTGAATGTTTCTCACAGGAGCTTTAAATATATCTTTTAAATAGCACAGATCTTCTATTAAAATACCGCATATATGAAAAACATTAGTGGACTCGTGCTGAAGTTACAAAACTTCAACAGAATGCGAAGTACAACATTCACTGTTATCCATGGTTATATAAAGTTACTTATGTCACTCTTTGGATTACTAATTCAGGACTTTGAACCAGAGCTAATGTCCAGTCTGATGCACCACACAGACACACACACACATACACACACATTGGCTGTATTTGAATGTGTATCTGAAGCTACAGGGATTAGATCAGTGCACCTGCAGGGCCAGAGGGAGTCAGCATGACAGTCAGTCATCTGATCTCATCAAAAATACATCAAGGTGTTTCCCCCCTGGACATCTGTAATGCAATAAAATATTAACCAAACTGAGTGTTGAGAATCTGCCCATCAACACACATCGGCAGCCTTTTCTGTAATTACACCTGTCTGCTTTCAGTAACTCCAACAGCAGATCAGCCGTGAGGCCTTAAACCAGGAGCAGATCAGGCCTGTCTTGACATCCTCACTCCTCTAACTTTTCCTTTCAACATAAGTTTTGATCTCCTGATCACTGTTTGGGGTAACTTTCCCTCTTTGGGAAATGAGTCAATGCACATTGTTATTAAGGTTTGATTAGAAACAGTTTTTGTTCAGTTATTAAAGAACAGTATACACAAGGCAACGAAGAGAGATGTGTAACTTTCCTTATCCCCAATATATAGAAACATTTTCCTTATTGTGAAAATACTAAACCATAGTTAATGTAAGGCAAGGAGTGGAAACAATATTCTTACTTTATTTGAAAATGGCGAGGGGGGTTATGTTTTTGCCTGCACTAATCTGTTTGTCTGTTAGTTTTGAGGACATTTTCAGGGATTGTTGGTCATGGTACAAAAAAGACGTGGTAAGATTTTGGTAGTGATCTGAATCCAGATACTGATCGAGGAATTTTTAAAGGACTAACATAGTGAGATTTCCATATTCTAAACAATGACTCACCAAAGAATGTTGGAAATGTCTTGGTGGAGGTTTGTGTTCTTGGACCACTTCTAGTTTAAAGTTATATTGTTTCTTAAAGGACTCTTACAACCCCTTCTGCTGTCTTGTGACCCCCACCTGAGGCCACCCCTGGAACAGCTGCTCTATAGGGCATGGCCATTTTGTCAGAATGAACCAATTATAAAAATCAGGGTACACATCAGTACTGATGTATGAATTTAAAATTCAGGCAACTCTTGACACTGATGCTAATTTCCAAATATTTTATTATTTTTTCAAGCATGAAAAATCTGTCCAACCTAAGCCAGAAAACCAAAGTAGATGAATCACAGTAAATATAAATACTAACTTAAAGCTAGGGTTGGCGATCTGATTTAGATACACTTTTTGAAATATTGGTTAAAATGGTCTTTATGACCCGATGGTAATCAACTTATAATGTGTTCTTAAAACAGAGTGAAAAATATCCGCTAACTACAGCAGGAGTTAAACAGGGAAAACACCAACCAATAATCTTGCAGGGATACCTGTTTTTACACCAATCAAATCCCGTCCCCATTCTGCCTGCCTGCTGCGTGTGCATTTTCCTGGCGTGCACAGATAGTGCGTGTAGCATGTAGCGTGTAGCATGTAGCGTGTAGCGTGTACAGAACCGACTTCACGGGAGAATGTTTACCTTTCAAGTTTTGTCTTTGAAAATAAGGGAAGCCCACTGTGAGCCGTCCCACAACCCCAACCAAGCTCCAGTATCCCTCACATTTTAAGACAGATGTACAAGAAATCTAAAATAAACTCTTTGTTTTTCTAAGTTTGTTCCACTGTTGGCTCTAATCTTGCGAGAACTGCCATCCATGCTACTGCAGGTGGCAGTTCTCGCGAGACTTCTTCTTCTTCGGCGGTTGACATCCATCATTTTGGAGCATTACCGCCCTCTTCAGGCTAGAGACAGAGTTCAGTTTGAAGAGGCAGAGGAATGTTTGTATTATTATATCATCACACGGGAGATTTACGGGGGAATACTGACACGAGAGGACGAGAGAAAAGAGGAGAAAATAGGGAAAATACAGCAGTTTCATGGCCAAAACGGGAGACTTGACAGCTATGTGGAGAATATCAGTGGAACTACCTATACCCCGATCAACATCGGCTGTGAGTACTAACTGACTTTACATGTTTGCTTGGTGTTTTCTTACCGCTGACAGAGACATGACTTGGTGTAAAACAAACACGTTGTGAGCGGAGGGGGCTGTGGGGTGGAGCTAGGCGGAGCCCTGAGGAGATGCTACTTTCAAATTCATGCTAGCTTTCCAAAATCGCCAACCCCAGCTTTCAGAGAACATCCTGGCATTTCTTTCAAGCTTTAGAGACAAAAGTGGCATTATTAGACATGTTGAACGTGAACAACCGCATCATCCTGTCATCATCAGCATTTCAAAACATTTCAGAATTTAAATATGGCCATTGTTTAAACCTGGATCAAAATCAGTTCAGACACTGTGTAAAAACAAAACATGAAAGAAACAGAATACAGTTGAATGGTGTTCATTATGTCTTCAAATTACATAGATATAGTTTTCTTTCTTTTATCTCAGACATGCAGATTTTTCACGTACCTTGACATGTTTCGGTGGAAACTTCCACCTTCCTCAGAAGTGTCACCAGATGATAGGTGTGACACGTTAAATCAGCTGGTGCACATGTCAAGGGACGTCAAAAATCTGCATGTATCTATCTATATCTATCTATAGTATCTTTATCTATGAAACAGAGTACAGATTATTTGCAAAGCCTTTTAACCAGCTTTAACCATTTCACTACTACTCATTAAAAACCCAGAAAAAATCTGTATTTGATTTTGCAGGTAAATCCAGTCAGTATGTAAATTTCCCAAACAACAAATATAAACTTATTTCAGATATGTTTCTCACAAGTTGCTCCTTGTGAGAAACATATCTTAAGTTGTTTTACCAACCAGCATGTCCATCAGTGCTTTAATATGTTACGTTATTATGCAACCTGATACTGAGGAGCTGTAATTTAGCACTGAACATGACAGTGATGTGATGTAAGGTTGTGACCACGATCCTGATGCTGAGCTAACAAACCCTCAGAGGATGTTGAGATTATTAGTCATTAAAGTGGCAGGAAAAAACTAACTGCGAAACGTCTGGAGGATCAATCTCTAAATTACGAAGCCTTATGGGAAGGCCATGCTCTGCCTGTGCTTCTTCATCAGACAGGTACAGGGCTCATTAAGAGTTCATTCAGGTAGAAATAAACAGAGAGGACTGGAGGAAGCCGAAGGGAAAGAGACGACTTCAATAACACCAACAAGTGACAAAACATACAAGCCTCATTACAGCACAACACAAAATGATAAACATTTTCTCTTCTTCTATCAATATGTTTACTTTGGAAGTTTTAATGGGTGAATGTTGAAAGTTTAAAGTTAGAAAGATTTGAAAGTGATTCATGACACCACAGTATTATTAAACAAAGTTTATGACTGGATTGATTATACTTTAATGATAAATACCCTCTTGAAAACCAAATGCCAAATTTAAAGGGGCTAAACTCGAATAAATACATATTCTGCATAGATAAATATGATGAGGACAGATTTATGATCTGGGTGTCCATGGGTTTGACGCTATTGTAGTCTTGTTTTCAGTCCCTTTGTCTAAACAGTTTGGTTAAAAGTTATTTGGTTTGCTTTGTTTGGATAATCATTTTCAATAAGTCATGTTTTATAAAATATTTTTATAAGTAAATCAGAAAAACAGTAAAAAAGAGCTTGATTGGTACACAAATGAAGTATAACTACTGAATCTTTTAGTAGGTAAAAATGAACACTTTGAAACACCTTACAATAGGTTTCATGATCAAAACTTATATGTAATGTACTCTCAAAGTTTTTTTAATACTGCAAGGTATTTCTGTCAGGGTTTCTGTCATCATCTCAGAGTTCCGAGTTTATATAAGTATCCATTGTTAGATAAGCTACATTTACACCTTCACATCTGATTTACTGGAACACTATGTTTACCCTTTTTTAATACTCCAAGTCTCCTTCTATTGAGAGTCAATTTTCAAGGACTTGGCTCCATCCAGAGTAAAAATAAATCTGCTTCCAAGAAAATATTACAAACATCACAAGTTTTTAAAATTTTAATCTGTTTAAAGGGATAGCTCAGATTGTTTAAGGTACATGACACTAGTGATGTGAGTGGCAGTGGTGATGTGCCTGCCACTAAAGCACCCAGGCAGCTTTGCCCCTGAGGGGAGATAGCCGGGTGCCAACACTAGGTGGCATACTGTATAGCAGCCAATGCACGTGACATGTCACAGACATTTTTGCTTACAATTGACTGAATTTAATAGTGCATTCATAAATACACATTTCATTTGGTTGAAGAGGTTTCTGAAGAACTTCATGTGTGGTTGAGAATGCTTATTCAAACTGAAGGGAAACCTCATTTTTCAAAGATACTCACCTACATGTAGATGTAGTCTTCATAATGTCAAATTATGGCAGGTAGACCAGGTTGACACCTTACCATTTATTTGTTTGTTTTAGCATTTTGCTCTTTCAAAGGTTTTAACTGTAAACTTCAAGGTGACACCCTGTTTAGTACTCAGTTGTAGCCTGCAAACTGCAATATGCCCTCTGTGGAAATGGCAAAGCCCATTTGCTGAGACAGTCCTGACACGTACTCCTGAACGAGACAAGAGAAAAGAGAACGTGAGCCATCCATGTGTTCTTTTTTACTGAAAAAGAATCGGTACAGAACAGCACAGCACAACTTTCCGATTTATTTGAGTTTGAGTTTTGAGCTGAATCCGACTAAATCTTTCAGGATCTCACCACAGCAATTAGCAAAGTCCTTCACTATATTCTGTAGAGGGATGAAGAAAAATTATGATTGATTAAGATACACATACAATTAATGACATATAGCAGTCATTGAGAAACTGAATCAATACACTGTATCCCAATACAAAAGTTGGAGTAAGACTGAATTTTCAATAACTTTTCTAGTGAATATAGAGTTTAAAGGCATCACAGCTTTGTATCCTTAAATCATTACATACATTTCCATCATAGTGGGTTTTTTAAAACAGAAACAAGAACCCAACAAGGACCACAATTGAACAAGAAGTCGCTCCTTCATGTCTTCAAACCAGAGCTGTGCTGCTATCTAGTGGTTGTAAGTATAACAAAGTTGGACTCACTGCTAGGTCCTCATACATATTAGGAACTGTGATCCTGTATGGAGTGTCTAAATAAAAAATGTATAAACACAACATAACTGGGGTTGACTCACAGACTTAACGCCTGATGATAATCACAATCGGGCAGATGAGCATTGGCAGATCTTGACCTCATGTTTGAAACTGATTTTACAGCAAATTATACAGCTAACAACTGAAAACAGTCGGGATTCATAGAAAGTGTTGTCTTTTGCTCTATCATCTAACAACCTTAATTCCAATAAAGTTGGGACATAGGGCAAAACATGAATAAAGACAATGTGATTTGCAAATCCTTTTTTAAACCACACTTAATTGAATACACAAAAAAGGCATAATATTTAATTTACAAGCTGATGAACTGGCTTGTTTGTTTTTTTTCTTTCAGCAAAATATTCTCTCATTTTGAATCAATGCCTGCACACAACATGCTCTGCTGGAGGCAGTTTGTCACTGTGTTACATCATCATTCTTTTCAACAACACTCAATAAAAAATTGGGAACTGAGAATACTTATTGTCGAAGCTTTAAAGGTGGAACTCTGTCCAACTGGATTTTAGTTTGGTCATAGTTTGGCATTCATAATGCACCAAACGTTTTACATGGAGACAGGTCTGGACTAAAGGCAGGCTAGTCTAGTACTGCACCTTTTTAATAAAAAGCCACGCTGCTGTTGTAACACATGCAGAATGTGCCTTGGCATTGACTTACTGAAAAAAGCAGGGATGACTCTGACATAAAACATTGCTTGAATGGTTGTGTTTGTTGCTCCAAAACCTGTACGTACCTTTCAGCATGCATGGTGCCTTCATAAATGTGCAGGTTACCCATGCCGTGGGCACTAACACCTCCTCACAGATGCTGGCTTTTCAACTTTGCAAGAATAAAAATCAGGATGGTCCCCTTTCTCCTTTGCCCTGAAGACGCAACCTCCTTTATTTCCAAAATAATTTGAAATGTGGACTCGTCAGACCCCAGCACTCATTTAGTCTTTGTGTTGGTCCTTCTCAGATGAGCGCTGGTCCATAGAAGCCAGCAGCTTTTCTGGGTGTTGTTGATATATGGCTTTTACGTTGCATGATAGAGATTTAATTTACCCTTGTAGATGAAGTGATGAACTGTGTTGACGATAGTTTTCTGAAGCCCTTGTGGTAAAATCCTTTACAGAAAGGATCTGTTTTCAATGCATGAGAGCCCTCTGAGGAAATGAGGGTCAGTTGCACTGACTGTTTGTTAATGCAACTGTGGGAGTCAACTAAATTTAAAGACAGATGCACAAAAATTGAAAGAAAGGAGGACAATAATACCACATTTCAAGCAATACTATTTGTACTGATTTTTAAGTAGAGTGAAAGGTTAAAATGTTGAATCTGAATCCTTTAGCAAACTTCACACGACTGAAAATTATATTTGATAAAAAAAAAATCCAGGCTTCTTAACTAGTTTTAAATGCTTAAAAACAAGCTGAATTGTGAAAGTTAATGATTTTTGTCCGTCACAGCACCTTTAGCTCTGTTTGATCTGGTTTATTTGTTCAAGAAGAGCCCACATCAAAGTTCAGTTTTGTACTCAATTCTTTGCTTTAGCCCCACGAACAGCAGCAGCTCAGCACTTCCCACCAGCACACAGTTAAGGTGAGTAAATGAACAAAGATTCTTATTTTGGGGGTTCTAGGTTAAAACATGTTGGACTTTGAGACACTAAAGATATTAACTAAGAATATAGGTTTTAAGGAATGCTATTTCATCATTTGTTAATCATTTCCTCTTCCTCAGGTTTTAGTATGTGGGCCACCGCCGTCATCTGTGTGGCCTGTTTGCTGGTCGGTCCGTCTCTAGCTGGGATCAAAGAGCTCAGCTCTCACTTCACTGAACCTCAACCAGACCCCAGAGGATTTGATGGGGGGGTTGTGGATATTGAGGCCATTCCCATGGATTTCCACAAAGAAAACACAGTCACCAATGATTTGGTTTTCGATGGCTTTGAGGATGACGATTATATTGATTTTGATAAGATCCTGGCTGCAGGAAATGACGACTATACGTGAGTGTTAACATTTGTTATTTCTGTCTGATTGTATCAGAAATTAAATGCTGAAAAAAGAAGTTAATATATTTTGTTATAAAGTGAAAAAGTGGCTTGTTTGTGGAATACTTAACAGTGGATACTCTTATAAAAATGTGCCATAAAAGCTCAAAATGTTCCCAATAATTGCTGGGAATTCCTAGATGTAAATCATTTACAATTATGTATTGATTTTAACTGTTATCATATTCAAACACAAACTAAATGACTTTTTTTACTAAACAAAACACCTAAGATGATTTCTCACTGCCTGATGTGATGTATTTCAGTGAGGGTGATGAGATAGATGACATTGCTACACCGGCTCCAGACATTGACATCTTTGCTGAGCCCTCCGACCCAAGGATCCGCAGAGCCAGACTCTTGCGGCTCTTCCACGGGCGAACTCGTCTCCAGCGTATCAACATTGTAAACGCCAATTTTGGTTTCAACCTCTATCGAAGTCTTCGCAATGATGTTAACCAGACTGACAACATCCTGCTGGCACCTGCTGGAATCTCCATTGCTATGGGAATGATGTCTTTAGGCGCTGAATCAGAAACACATCATCAGATCTACAAAGCTCTGGGATTCGCCGAGTTTGTCAATGCCAGCCACCACTATGACAACACCACAGTGCACAAGCTGTTCAGGAAACTGACCCACAGGCTCTTCAGAAGGAACTTTGGCTACACCCTGCGCTCTGTGAATGATGTCTACGTGAAGAAGAATGTCTCAATTAAAGATACTTTCCGTGCAGAGTCGAAGGCGTACTATTTCGCAGAGCCACAGTCAGTGGACTTCAGGGAACCTGCTTTTCTAAAAAAAGCCAACCATCGCATCCTTAAGCTGACCAAAGGGCTGATCAGAGAGCCACTGAAGAGTGTCGACCCAAATATGGTGCTGATGCTGCTCAACTACCTGTACTTCAAAGGTGAGTGAAAGACAAGCTACGTCCACCAATGACGATCAGATGACCCACAAGATTAAGCTGAAATAGTCACACCTATTTTTGTGACTTTATCATGAAGTAAACCTGATAGTGACATATTTACATTACATGACATATGGCTTAAGATATAGTTTTTAGAGAGTAAAATAAATATGTGTGATTTTAAATGATTGATTCCCCCTGTGATGATGGTGAGGCAAACTGTCCCTTTCTATACATTTAGACTGTGACCAAAAGACCATAAAGTAAGTTATTTATTCAATTCCAATAAGCCAACACCAAATTACTCATGTTTGCACACTAATTCAGAAACTTTTGTTGATATTTTTGTATAGGTTACGTTTTTCTGCAATCTATTTAGAGCAGCAGCTGCAAGTAGACGTTTTGGATACAACTCCATTTCTCTCTTTATCTCCTTAACCCTAACTCTGGACTAACTTGACACACAAGATGGACTTGCGATGTATTTCTTTTGTGCTTTCATTAAAGCCAATCAGAGAATGAACCAGGTGGCCACTACTGCAGCAATGTAAAGGACAGAGCCACTTCATAAAATTTGAAAATGGAGTGAAAGTATCCTTGCTATGCCAAAGTTTTGTAGTGTTATTTGCTTTTCCATTTAATGAAGAAATGTGTTCAAGATCGGATAAAACTGCTACCAAAACTGTTAGTATGTATGCTCACCCCTGTACAAGCAGTCTCAATCGTAGCTCCCATCTCTTACTGCTTCAGAGGCTGCTGACAATCATTGTAGACTGCAGCCTTGGCAAGATGGATATCTGATTATAGACACTGAATCAGATTGATCCATCTGCACTGCAAGGATAAAACTTTAACTGAAAATGTTTATCCATAAGAAACACTATATAAAGCCTAATTAACAATTGCATGGGTTTTTGCACTTTGGCACAGCACTGTGAGACACGTTTGTGCACATATCCTAATAAATCAGGGGCTCTGTCAGGAGAGCAAAGATAAAAAGTGGACCAAAAGTTTTCTTTGTTTTCATAAAGTAAGAGAATAACAAATCATCTTCCCGGCTCAGCTGTGTCTCATATTTTAAACTTTTGCACTGAAAAGTGAAGTGCACAATATAATCAACACTGTCAGATACAGGCTTTGAAGGTTTGTCGTCATATCAGAAGACTTGAACATTTCTATAATATTTTCTTTCAATATTTACTGGGGCCTTGGATATCAGCATACATCTGGACGTTTATGCAAACCTACTGTTTAATTACGAGAATGCATTTTACTTTGAAGTAAGTTCCCTAAATGGGGAGCAGGACCTTCAGTCAGTCTGCTCCCCAGATCTGGAACTCTCTCCCACCAGACCTCCGAAATCTGCACTCTCTATCCCACTTCAAATCCAAACTGAAAACTCACCTGTTCAGGACTACATACTCAATTTAACATCAACCTGCCATTTTCATAAACTTATTACCTGTCATTGTCTGTTGCTTTTTGCTGATTTTTTAGTTTTAATATTGATGTTATTGTTGTTGGGTTAATCCTGTGTTAGGGCTGCAAAATATTGGAAAAAAAGGACATTGCGAGTTTTGGGGGTTTGCGATATAGTGTGATATATATTGAGATATTAAAATTAGAATAATTTTCCAGATGACTTGAATAGCTCAGTTTGGGAAGAATTTGATTGACTCACAATGACACCATTGTATTCGTATAATACCGTTTAATCCAGGCTAAGGGGGTTCATCTGTGAATGATGCAGATTGCTGTATATAAAAGGGATCCAGGAGGCCAAGTCTCCGTACAAAATAGAATAATTTTCAATTTCAGTTGCTTTTTTCCATTTCCCCAATAATTGGGGCAAATGCGATAGTCACATCGTATGCGCGATGTGACTATTGAGCATGTGCACATTGCGATGGCGATGTTCAAACGATATATTGTGCAGGCCTATCCTGTGTCCATTAGTGTCATGAAAGGTGCTTTTGAATTAAATTTATAATTTTTATTATTCTTAATACAAGGTTAATTTGTTAATTTCCTCACTGAGTCAGATAATTGCCAAAACTCAATTGTTGTGCTTCCCTAATGAATACAGTTTTAAGGTCTTGACTCAGTCTGCAAAGTTTGTTTGCGTAACATTTTTCTCACCAGATAACAGATACAAAAGTACGCATCTGAAAAAAAGGTATGACTCAGTGGGCAAAGGCCTTTAACCTTATTTGTTTGAACAAACAGGAACATGGGAACAAAAGTTCCCAAAAGAACTGACTCACGTTCGCAACTTCAGAGTCAATGAAAAGACAACAGTGCGTGTGCCAATGATGTCCAACAAGGGGAACTATCTTGCTGCGGCTGACCATGAACTGCAGTGCGACATCCTACAGGTGGGTGGCTATCACTAGTTTGAGACATTAACCTGGCAAAAAAAGGGAAAAAAGCTGATCAAGGCAGTAGTTTATGTTTTCTGTTTTCAGTTGCCATACACTGGAAACATCAGCATGCTGATTGCTTTGCCAAGAAAGATGGCTGACATGAGGAGTTTGGAACAGGAGATCTCTTCAACTGTTGTCAACAAATGGCTCAAAAATATGACAAACAGGTCAACACAACCTCATAACAATACATATCATGACAAAAATGATACTTAGTTCTTACCTGCAAAGAAGTTTTAAATGAGAACGTCTAAAGATACACTGAACATATGAAAGTTTTAATAAAGTTTATAAATTATGGCATTTTTAAAGTAAAATAATGCAACATTTTTCTGTGCCTCCATTCAGGACTCGAGAGGTGGTGTTACCTCGCTTTAAACTGGAGCAAAACTACGACTTGATTCCAAATCTAAAAGAGATGGGGCTCACCGCGCTGTTCCAAGAGACTGCAGATTTCTCTGGGATGACCCCTGAAAAAGTTGCCATGAACTATGTGAGTAAGACTTAAGTAGAGTCAATCAGACCCAATCTAGTCAGACTTGGAATCAAAACAAAGTAATTCAGTTGTTTGGGGACTTTAAGGACTTTAATAAAAAGTCTTTACATACTAACATGCCCTCTGACTTTGCCTCCAGCTGAAGCATCAGGGAACCATCACAGTGAATGAAGAGGGCACAGAGGCTGCTGCTCTGACCCAGATGGGCTTCATGCCCCTCTCCTCTCAGATCCGCTTCACTGTGGACCATCCCTTCCTCTTCCTGATCTATGAGCACCGCACAGACTGCCTCGTGTTCATGGGCCGTGTGTCTGATCCTTCACAAACCTAAATTACACCCATAAAGGCCCTCATTTCTTTCAGTGTCTTCAAAGTTCTCATTGAATATAATTCATTCTGTATGAATTTCAACAACACTTTGTCAGTTGTGATATTTTTTTTAAGCTGGCTACTTCTTAACCCTCTACTGCACACAATTTGATGGTACATGATAAAAATGTTTCCACATTATTTCTTGGTTCATTTTGGGACACTTTATTGATAAAACTCATTTTTTATGTTTTGTGACCCCCTCATTCCAAAATGAGTTTTCCGGGCCTGAGGGCAACATGTGGCAACAATGATACAAAATCAAAGAGAAAACTATGAACTCATTTGTTATAAAACAATGCTCAAAGAATAATACAACACCAAAAAATATTTTAGAAATGTCAACAAATAACTAAACAAAAAGCAAAAACCCCAACTGAAACATATTCACATATTTCATTTGATACAGCCGTAGGTTTCATGTATCATCATTTCATACTCACTGGCATCTTGATTGTCTATAAACATATAAAAAAAATTAAGAAAATGCAGTAAAAACAGGAATAACTAAGTTGGAGATCAATAACAACCAAAGGAACAATGTTTAGAACTATATTTTTTATATTGGTTCAAGCCCAGCTCGGGCGACATATGGCAGTGTGTCCTTGGGCAAGACACTTAGCCCCAAGTTGCTCCCACTGCTGCGTCAGTGGCGTGTAAATGGGCATGAAAGGGTGTGCATGTGTTAGAAATACTGATGGAAAAACTAACATAGAAACACAAAAAACCATCAGTGAGTGAATGTGAGTGCGAATGGGTGTGAATGTGTAGGTATGACCTGCGGTGTAAAGTAGCTTTGAGTAGTCAAAGACTAGAAAAGCGCTATATAAGCTAAGTCCATTCACCATTTACCATTTATTCAGAACTCTATTTTTTCACTTCTGCTCAAACCTTGCATTCCACTCCACTCCTCCTCACTGTCATTGCTGTCTACATCACTATCCTCACTGTCAGATGGGATTTGCCTTTACATGTCGATCCTGTGCTTTTCTTCCATAGAAATATACTGCGTCCATTTTCTGTCAAAATGTGTTAAAAGAAGTAAAATTTAATAAGACATACAAATATATTTAGATCTCATACTGTGAATTATGCATGTGGTATGTAATTACATCCAAACACATAGTTTGCAAAAACATCCATTGAAAAGTACCCCTTATCGCACAACGTTGCCCTGAGGCAACGTTAATAAAAACTGATATTCTGAACAAGCTAAATTAAAAAAACTTCATAAAACCTAACAAAAGGCTTCTCTACATCTTCATGCACACACACATATTTTTTATTTACAGTTTTTGTCATTTTAAATAAGATTACAAAAGCAAATAATCTTGCCTTCTTCTCACACCATGTGCACCTGTGGCCATGTGTCAGAAAAGGAAGTCCCGCCTTCAAATGATGCTTGATAGAGAATCCCAAACTTTACTGGACTATTATTTGATACTTTTTATGTCATTCTAGCTGGCTGCAATTATTTTAAGAGACACACTTTGCTCATGGGGCTTAAAAAAACTTTACGTTGCCTGAGGGCAACACTGTGCAGTACAGGGTTAAGGCACAACATTAGATATTATGTAATGAGTCTGAAGATGTTTAAAGGTAGTTAAAGGGAATTTTAAAAACATTTGATGCAGAATTTTAAAAAATCAAAGTAAAAGATAAAGTTAAAATTATTAGACAAGAGTGTTTGAGAAATCGAAATCTACAGTTGCTCTGATATATTTATGATTTTAAAATATTTCTTTCTTTCTTTATATATTTTTGAGAATAACACAAATAACAAATAAGTTATTCTAATTCTAAAAAGTTTGATATTAGTGCTTCTATTTTTATAAAATGAAAATAAACAGATTCAAATTTTATAAATTAACACATTTTGAAAGAGGCAATTGGCCTACCCTATGAAAAGTGTGTCTTTTAACCTTTTTTGTTTTCAAAAACATCCATAATAAATGTAACATAAATGAGCAGTGAACTGCTTAAACTGTTTGTGCTGCTGTCATTAATACTTAACTAACAAAATTTGTTGAGAGGATTAATCACTAACCACTAGGTTTCGTCTAAAGCATTTGAAATTTTATGTAAAAAATGTCACATTTTTTTCTCACAATTTCTGATTATAAATTATTACTGATCACCAAACAAGCAGCAGTTTGTGCAAACATGCACTCACCACTGCATCACTACAATGAGGACTCCCCGGTTTCCTGGCCAGCAATAACAAAGAGCCATTACTAATTAACCAACATGTTGTAATGGATTTCCTGTTGTGCTAATGTGTTCATGCACTGAAGCATGCACCTTAAGTGCTGGGCCCTTGTCAGAGGCCCTCTCTCTTTCCTTACTGGCTCAGCTGCATAAACACTTGTAGGGGGTTCACCATCAGATCGTCCACCAGGCGCTCCCCCTGCAGGTTTGCCAGAACATTTATCACAGCGAGAGAGAGCAGGGCCTGAGAGAAACAGTGAGGAAAACAATTAGAAATGTACACAAACAATAACACAGTACACACCCGTATGTGAATCAAGGGAATATTTAGTTCTATGATATACAGGACGTGGTAAAGGACAGATGCCATGTTGACTTCTTGGGTTGTACGCCATATTGGATGGTCAAAACCATCCTGTAACATGCTGGAGGGGAAACGGTTGCTTTTCTTTATATGGAAGCACTTATTGAAATAAGTGTTTTGATAAATATGTTTCTTATGTAATGGTTTAAATGCATAACAGTTATGATAATGATTAAAAAATAAAATAAGAAATTAAAATAGAAAATAAATATAGAAGTAGTCTGATATGACAGATATCACAACAATAACAGTTATAAGAGAAAACTGACAAGACAAATAAATATGAAGTTTCCTTTACAGCTTATGTTCAGTCTCTGTTCTCGCTTCAAAACTGCATTCACCTCATGCCCTCATTCACTAAGAACAGTGTGAGAAAATTAGTATTCACTAAAATGTCAGCTGTAAATTTCTTATACTGGTCTTGCTAGAAATAAAAGTTGCAGATGAACATTATCTATTTTTTACATATATAGTCCAATGTTTTGTTCTTAGCCATTCTTGGGTGTTTTTAGCTGTGTATTTTGGGTCATTATTCTGTTGGAGGGCTCATGACCTGCGGCTGCGACCAAACTTTCTGACACTGGGCAGCACATTTTGCTCCCGAATGCCTTGATAGTCTTGAGATTTCATTATACCCTGCACAGATTCAAGACACTCTGATGCAACAAAGCAGCCCCAGAACATAACTGAGCCTCCTCCATGTTTCACAGTAGGTATGGTTTTCTTTTTGTTGTATGCTTCATTTCAGTATTAGTCAATCTAGAGGTCATGTGACCTCCAAAATAGCTCCAGTTTTGTCTCATCTGTCCAAAGGACATTCTTCCAGAAGTTTTGTGCATTTTATATGTTTTTTTGACAAATTCCAGTCTTGCTTTATTATGGTAAATGGACTTGAACTTATATAGTGTGACCTACTTTACACTGTAGGTCACACTTACCCATTCACACCCATTCGCTCTCACATTCACTCACTGATGGTTCAGAGTTTCTATGTTAGTTATTCATCAGTATCTCTAACACATTCACGCTCTTTCATGCCCATTTACACACCACTGACGCAGCAGTGGGAGCAACTTGGGGTTAAGTGTCTTGCCCAAGGACACATCCCCATGTGTTGCCTGGAGCTGGGCTTGAACCTGCAACCTCCCGATCACTGACCAAGCGCACTATCGAACTGCGCCACCGACGCCCACTATTATGACTTGCTTTCAACAGTGGTGTTCTCCTCGGTCATCTTCCAGTTCACTTTGGCTCAAACAGCAATGGATGATGCAATCTGATACTGGAATCCTTTTGCCTTGGATTTCACCTCTAATCTCTTTGGAAGTTGTTTTGGGCTCCAATTTGTCATCAATTTTCCTCTTGTGGCCACTTCCATGGATGTTGGCTACAGTCCAGTGGACCTTAAACTTCTGAATAATATGTGCAACTGTAGTCACAGGAACATCAAGCTACTTAGAGATGGTCTTATAGCCTTTAGCTTTAACATGCTTGTCTATAATTTTCTTTCTCATCTCCTGAGACAGCTCTCCACCACATGTTCAGTGTTGTACACACGATACCGAACACCTGTAATACTAATTGCAGGACACACCTTAGTTTAACGTACCCCTATGGTCAAATAATTTCCAATCTTTTCAAGAAGTACCATCATTTTTGCCTTAAATCAGATGCACACATGTTGGTGTTTGCAGCCCCTCCTTCACTTTATTTCTTCTTCTGTGGCACACCTGTGAGGTGGGATGGATCATCTCAGCAAAGCAGAAGTGCTCACTATCAAACATTTAGACAGATTTGTGAACAATGTTTGAAAGAAATGGTAATATTGTGTATCTGGAATGAATTTTAGATCTTTGAGTCCATCTCATGAAAAATGGGAGCAAAAACAAAAGTGTTGTGTTTATATTTTTGTTGAGTATATCTGCTGTTAACATCTGCAGAATTGTTCAGATCTGCTGATAATCAATAATCAACTTTAAAAGAAATTATTTTCCATACCAATATTGCTTCCTTAGCATTGCTGTAAAGTGTAGTTCTTTTTCTTCTTTTTAAGTACCCTATACTGAGTCACCCAACTTGTTGGTTAAAACAGTCAATATACTGTGCACTAGAAGGCTCCCATATTCACATTGATTTAGATAAACATACATTATGTGCACTGCAACACACTCTGAAGACTAAATCTCTGCATGAATGAATATACTGTATGTATGTGAATTTGTCAGTCTACTCTTGACATTCCTTATTTGAAATGCTGCTTTAACAATGTCTATTTCAACCATGTTTCATTTACTCTGTGCACTCCTTTTTTGTTGTTTTTGTATCTTATAGTTTATGGTTTTGAGCTCATAGTGCTAAACAGATTCTATAGGGGGGAAATCCATTCAAAAACAACTGCAAATATCAAAATCAATGTTCATTCAGGGTTTAGCTCAAAGACAAACATGTGCATGTCCTCTATTTTTACATCTAAAATGTAAGAGCAACTGCAGTAAACACTGACTGGGTTTTCAGTAAGGAAAAGAAAGTACAACAACCAGACATCTTCTTTACTTTAATAGATCTTTATTTGATTTCATATCTTCTGCATTCTCATTTAAAAGGCATGACGATAGAAAAAGAGACAGAAAATGAGCCATGACTATAAATTTACAAAGAGAGGCAGTCGTATGAACATGGGGCACTGCACTTTGGATTACTAAAAATAACTTTGACCAAAAGCTGCATTGGACAGAAGCTACACAGCAGTTTATGCTCAGCTTCATGCAACTGCCCAACATTCAAGCTTTGTTTAAATCTCATTCACGTACAATAGAAAAATTGAATTTATGTGCATTATTTTCCCTCCCCCCTTTGGCAACTCTGAATATATAAAACGTAACTCCAGTGTTTCACAAAGCCGAGGTAACTGCAAAATACAGACAAGTCACCCACATCTGTACAGTTAGTCACCAAAATAAATACAAGAAAAGTACCACACCACGGGTCAAAACAATCTGACTGGTCCATCAAATAGAAGCACAGTAGTACAGTCAAGTACAAGATGACAAAATAGGCCACATTGGTCAGAAGTGAAACTGTTTACTTCAGCTACAATCCAGACTCCACTGAAAAAACCAACCCATTTAAGTACCCACATCCACAAACGTTATAAATGATCTGAAATTGCCACAGACTCTTTAAGTATTTACTGAACGTGCAAATTACCAAGACTTTTTTCTCCAAGTGCACACAAGTCAAGATGCTAGTGCAGAATAATAATTCAAATAAACAACAAACATTGATTTAGACATAATAAATAAGGCATAAGACATAAAGAGTGCTAGAGGAAACAAGCTAAAGCACACATGAAAGACATCCAACAATCAGCAGAAACTAACCATCTGATCAACAAACTCACATTCTTGCCAACACACACTTCTGTACACACAAACACGCACACACACTGTGATCCAGCCAAAAATTGCACATGCTCGGGCACAGATATTCAATACGGGATCTGGTTTTGGTAATACTGGATCATGTCGTAGGTTTTACTCCTGTAAAACAAAATAAAGAGAAATGAGAGGAATGATTTCTGCAGACGTTTATGATCAAGAACAGAAGATTGTGTAGTTTCAGGTTTTGTTCTCACCTGTTGCTGAGGAAGCAGTTCTGGATGACTTTGATGATAAAGGAGGCTGCGTCTTTCTCACTCAAACCAGGATTAAATCGCTGCCTGGTGGTACATGAAAGAAAGTACTTCGTTTATGACATCTGAACTGTTAACAATCATTTCTCATCAAGTATTTTCCTGATTTTTTAATGCCTGTTTGAAGACACAGATTCTTTGTGTATCTTAATAGCTGATTTGCTGATTGTACCAAACTGACCCTTGAGGGTGGAGCTAAAGACGCTGCGTAACAGCAGATAAAACACCAATACATACATGCTATGTTAAAATAAGTTATTGATTTAGAGAGATCTGTTCTCTGCTGTAGCTTTTAGAATGTTTACACAAAACAAAGCTCCATGGAGTTCAGGAGTCCTCAATGTGCTCAATTGCTTATTTACAATCACGCTCTACTTCAGACTGCTTCACTGTGTGCAGCCATGATGTCCCAAATTTAGGTAGCTGGTGTGACCCTCTCTTCCTGGCTCACATCCTGCCCTCAAGTGAAGGTACAGCTGGTGGCAGAAATGTAATGAGATCAGGGAGTAGCGCTCCTAACTGCACTGAACCAAACCAGACCACTCAGTGGAAATGTAGTCCCTTTGCAAACATGTGAATAACATGATGTCAGTCCAGTGAATGGCAGAAATTTGCTGTTGTAAACAGGCTACTATGCATTTTATCTGCTGGATATATCTGAGTGTTTTTAGAGACACAAAAGTAACCAAAAGTAGGCAGAAGTAAATTAGGCCATTGAACACAAATATCTAATATAACTCTGTCAAAAGAGCCTGGTCTCCTTGAGGATGATCACAAATAGAAAAACAAGAGAAGACCAGGCTGCTCTTTTTCAGCACACAGACAGTGATTTAAGGCACACAAAAGCTGTTCTGACAACCTTATCAGGCATTTGTTAGACGAAAACTGCACAAAGGGGCATCAATCCTTTCTCCGTTTATAACAGTGTGCTTAATAAGGATGGTGACATGAGTCACAGCTAACATGAGCGTTAGCACATCCAGTGCTTCAGCTGCAAAAACAAAGACTTTGTAGACACTTCATAAAATGATTTGCAGGTATCTTACTCTGACATGGAAACCAAATATCAACACTCTGCTGCACAGCACAGGATAACTGTGGTATAACTAGCAGGTTCAGACAATGCTTTTCTTTTTGTTAACTCTTTGCTGTCCAGATAAGCCCGAGGCTTTCAGGCTGTCCCAGCAAGTCGCTTAAGACACTTCAGCTGGTCCAAAATGCTGCAGCACGTGTACTGACTAGAACTAGGAGAAGAGACCACATTACTCCTGTATTAGCTTCTCTGCATTGGCTTCCCATTAAATATAGAATAGAATTCAAGATTCTTCTCCACACCTATAAAGCTCTCAGTGGACAGGCACCAGTCTATCTTAAAGAGCTTGTAGTGCCGTACAACCCCTCTAGAACATTGCGCTCCCAAAATGCTGGCCTACTTGTGGTACCATCAATCTCCAAAAGTAGTATGGGAGGTAGAGCCTTCAATTATCAGGCTCCTATTCTCTGGAACAATTTACCGACCACAGTTCGGGAGGCTGACCCTCTCTCTATCTTTAAGGTTAGACTTAAAACTTTACTCTTTGATAAAGCTTTAAGTTAGGGACCAGCTTATAGTTTATAGTTTATAAATTAGTTCATAAATTAGACTCATAGTTTAGATGCAATAGGCCTAGACTGCCGGGGGGGGGGTCTGGCACAATGGGCTCTCTCTTTCTCTCTCTCTCTCTCTCTCTCTCTCTCTCTCAGCATCTGCTTTTGCCCCTTTTGTTTGCTCCTGTACTCGTCTCTGGCTCTTGTCTTGTAGGTGGCCTGGGATCCTTGGTGGAGACTTCCTGCTGCTGTGGAGTCACGAACCCTCAAAAACTACAGTTATGAACATGACACATAGTTGGCCATTTTATTAGGAACACTCCATTCCCATTATCATTATAGCTGTTCATGTAGATATTAGCATGATCTCCATATCCATGATCGATACATCTACAGTATCTACTTTTTAATTACCACATAGGCATGAGGTCCCTCTGAAAATGGGATGTCACATCTCAAGAGGCCTTTAACACATTTATACTTAATGGAGACAAATATGGTTGGGATGCACTTGTGGTCTGGGCACCCATGAGTTCGTCACTACCATAAATTCTTATTTTCAGTAAGAATATCATTGGTTTTACATCTATAAAATGATCACCACAACCATTCTGACATGAGGACCCTCCTGAAAAAGAGATGTAGCATCTCAAGAGGCTAACCTCTAATAAATCAGATGACAGGTCTATGGTTCATGGATCTGTCCCTAACTTTAGTTCTTACTTTAGTCCACTTGTCTCCTCTTACCTCCCTTCCTTTGCCCTCACACCCAACACAGCATCGTGTGGATTTGCTGTTCATCATAAGACTGGGATCCACATTCAAGATTTCCTGCTGCTTAACAGAAGGTTTTTTCTTGCTGCCATGATGGAGGGATTCATGATTGGTTATATGGATTCATGTTGGGTGTTGGATGTATATATATTTATATGTGTATCTTCATATGTATATATGTGTATCCATAAAATCAAGAGCTTTATGCTCTATTGTAAAGTGTCTTAAGATAACACTTATGAATTGGCGCTATACAAATAAAGATTGATTGATTGATTGATCAACATGTCAATTAAGTTGAAGCTGTGAACTTCATACCAGCCCTCACTGGGCTAAATCAGCTCAAACCTGCAGAACAGCCACACAATTGACTCACTTGAGCAGCTTGATGGTCTGTCCTCTGAAACAGGGAAGTCCAGTGTCCAACATGAGAGTCACTAAAGAAACCACTGCATCCATGTAGGGCCTGATGAACCAAACTCATCTTAATATCACATACGATCAATCTTTTAGTGTAAATAACATTTTCTCCTGCATTTCTTTATGCTCACCTGACAGCCAGGTATCCCCTCACGCACATCTCCATGAACCATTTGAACGGAGTCGCCTCCATCTTACCACCCATGATCATCACCATCTCATCAGTTAGCTTGATGTCCGGCTCCCAGCCAAGGTTTCCACCCGGAGAACTTTCAAACATGAAGCCAAAATCTGGAAACAAACATTTATGGGACATTGTTTATGCTCCAGGATCAAGATGACTGATTCAGGCAATAACAGAGCTGAACACATTTATTAGACCACTTTTCATAAAAATAAGAAACCATGAATATTTTAGAAATCCTTCAAAAACTGAAATTCTAAACTTAATTCACCTTTTCATACCCAAGTTTGAACTTGGGCTTAACTGAGAAGTCAGAATTTAATGAAGCACAACATTCAACCACTGAAACTAATTTTTGTTTCAAGTAATGCAAGTAAATAAAAGTAATTTCACATTTTAATCAATAAGTAATACTTTGCTTTAATATTTTTTCCTGTATTTTTGTAAAACTGTCATTTGAAAGTTCATGGATAATTATTTTATCATTTAAAATCGTGTTACAGTTCAAAAGCTTCTACATACTGGTGTATTAACCATTACACGAACATGAAAAATATATTCATAACTACCGTTGCTGTTGCGTTAGGTAGTGGTTTGCTAAATTTGTAAAGTATTGTATATTTTAAATCACTCCATCTTTAAAAAAAAAAGATATTGGAGTATTTCTTAGTCACAGTAGTTAAAACACCAATACGGCATCTCAACTGACCAAAATCGTTAAAGGTGTTTTACAGGGAAGTAATGAAAGAATACTGAGTAAGTTATGGTCAAAAATGATTCTCTAAAGAAACAATTCTCTTCACCCTCTGGTCTGGTAAGGCTCTACATTTCCATAAAAGCTGTTTATTATCATATTAAATCTATTATAATGGTGCGATGAGAAGCTTTGGGTTTAGGCTGAGTTTGGCGCCCCCTGTGGACAGTGGTAACTCTAAGCTCTACTGACTTAGTCCAGTATGAGTGAGTCGTATCTGAACCAGACAAATCACCCTTCTTTCTTCTATAACTGAATCTCTAACTTAGTGAATCATTGCTAGAAAAAAACGAGCCTCAGGCGTACTCTGCTGTCATCTCTTGAGGAATTCTAAAATACGATATAGAAATAATCCATCTTCTTAGTTTATCAAGCTCATAACCAAGTATGAGTATCACACAAAACCCAGTAAAAACCAGCCAACAACCCCTCACTGGAGATTTAACATACAAAAAAAAAACACACCGATGTGAATGAGGTGGCCCTGGCTGTCCAGCATGATGTTGCCATTGTGTCTGTCTTTAATCTGTAGCAAGAAGAGCAGCAAGCTGTAGGCGGCCATACTGCGGATGAAGTTGTACCGAGCCTAAAGGGAGAAGTGTATAAATAAACAATTTAAGATGAAATACAACATAAGCACAGACAAATATGGAGTCATTTCTGCTCTTAATTCTTGAACCCTTATCAAAAATATGTGTTTACCTTCTGGAAGGCCAGGGTGGACTCGTCTCCATACTGGTTTCTGAAATAATCGTACATGCCAAAGTCGGTCTGTCGGCCAAGCTGGTCACGAGACTTACAGTCTGGGATGCACTCGATCACTCCACACTGTTGTGAAATAATAAAAAGGTTGTTTTCATCAAATGAGAGATTAAAACCACAAATCCATCCCTTTGACTAAATATTGTTTTTTGTAAAGGAAGCTGAGAAGAGTCTGATATGTACTCACTCCAGGAGCTGTGGCCACCACTCTGTATGGAAACACGTAGAGGTCCAGACCCACGAGCTGGAAGATGTTCTTAAACAGACTGATGATCTGAAGAGCCAACATGTCCTGTGAACACAAAGAAAAGGGAGACATAAAAGTAACACAACAACACGTAAACACCATTTTAAGTGGATGGTTTACAGAGGTGTGGTTGGGTTAAGGTGAGGTATTGGACCAGGACCTGTCGGCAGTCGTCTCCCACTTTAAAGATGGCTGCCTGCCAGCAGATTCTCTTTGCCTCTTCTTCACTGTTTTCTCCATCTACAGAATCTGATCGACACTGCAGGCCTGTGTGGAATATACAGACATGTGTTTTGTGTGTACATTAAAGAAATACAACACATACTGAAAGTTCATTTAACTTTAAATTACCTTCTTTTTCCAGCTCACTGACTCCACACCGTCTGACTTTAAACTTGGCCAGATAAGGAGCTTTGGCAGCACTACAAAAAAATGGTACAGAAAAGTGCTTTCAGTGTGATGCTGTGACATTTCTTTGTCATGGTTTGATTACTTTAACAGGCATTACAGAAAACTGGTTTTGGGCTCACCTCTGCATGGGGGTCCCAGACTTGTAGTCTATATCCAGCACTATGGCCTCTGGGTTACTTGGCAGATAACAGCCCGGCTGAACCTTGATCTGTGACATGGCTTCCAGGCAGGCTCTCTTCCTCTCCTCTCCTTTGGGAAAAGGTCTAATGAAGACAAACACAAACACCTTAATCCCAGAGTTTCCACATTAGCAGCATGCATGGGTATCTGAGAGGATGACTCCAGAGCACAGGTGACAGTCGAGCTCTGCTGTTATTCACAGAGGGGGGTCACAGGAGAGGAACAGGGAGTTAAGTATGGGGATGGAGTAGTTTGTCTCCCGGACAGTGTGTAATTATTGTTGTAATTAGGGATGAGGGACTTGTTTCTATCTCCTGAGAGCTACACTGCTCATCACCAGCAGGGCTTTACAGAGAGACAACGCAGAGTCAAGAAACTATTCTGATATGAAAAGAGCCATAGAAAAAAGTATTCATACTTGATAATGGCCGACACATTTGTGATCTTGTTGAAGAAGTCAAACTCTCTCTGGTAGAAATCTTTGGCTGGGCCAGACAGAGAGCCAGTGATCTCCTCAACCATCTGCTCCAGCAGCTCACCGATGTCAGCTGCACAGAGACAAGGACAGAGTACTTATGATTTTCATGTCAAGGTCTGAGGACGTGAATGAGTGAAAAAAAAAACAATGTAATCTTACGGTCTTTTTGGTTTCCCTCCTCGTCCAGGTAAATGTTCGTCTTCATGTTCCAGATAAACTGGTGAGCCAGAAGCTGAGACTTCTGAGCAGCCCACAGGATGTACTCCCTCACATAACCCATCTGCAGAGTAAACAGGCAAGTTAACTCCACATTAACCACTTCAGGCGATGTGGACTTGCAGTGCATTCAACAACTCATAAAAATGGGTATTTACCTTGTCATATCGAAGTGCTTGGACAATTTGTGGAATGTAAAATAAAATGGCATCCTAAAAAGGAGGAACAAAAATATAATAGCAGGGTGGAGGAAACCGTAAAACTGAACATAACATAGACCTACAAATAATGCATGTTGTGTACAATACAATACCAACACCCCTATTATTACAGTTGGTCGATTTTCAAACAAAAACCCTCTCTGAATGTAGTGAGAATAAAATATATATACACTATATTACCAAAAGTATTTGCTCACCTGCTGTGACTCACATATGAACTTAAAGGATAAGTTTGGTTTCTACAGCTTTCACGTTGTTTATAGAATGAAGTAGAACAATATACTCACCCAGAAGGCTTTCCTGATCCAAACAGTGCTTCAGGAGATATTTAGATCCAAAATCAAGCGGCGGACATCCGTATAATGGTAGCAGGTAGGGCATACAGCGCTGCTCCTAAAACTGCATTAATCGTCCAAAAATTCATTATTTTCACCAATATTTCATCATGGTGGGCTCTCGCTACTCCTCAACGACAGTCTGTGTCACTCCAGACATGTTGTGTGACTGTGTCGACCTCTGAACTTAAGAAGAAGAGCGCTTGCTCCGTACATGCGCAGTATGGCTCATTGTTTCAGGGGAAGACTGCCGGCTACACAACGACTTTCTTCTTCCAGTTTTGAGCAAAATGGACAAATATCTATAAGATGAAGATGTTGTGGAGGAGAACTTTGAATATGATGGGTGTCCTTACAGTTTCCAGCCAGAGTATACAGATGAGGAGCTCATCGAAAGGAGGACACGGAGGCAGCGCTCCAGAGAGTACTGCGTATGCGCAGAGGCAAACATTCCTCTTCTTCAGTTCAGAGGTCAGCACAGTTACAAAAATCATGCCTGGGGCGACACGGACTGTAATGGAGGAGTAGCGAGAGCCAACCATGATGAAATATTGGTGAAACTAATGAGTTTTTGGACGATTAATGCAGTTTTAGGAGCGGCACTGTATGCCCTGTGTGCTACCATTATACGGATGTCCGGCGCTCGATTTTGGATCTAAATATCTCCCGAAGCACTGTTTGCATCAGGAAAGCCTTCTGGGTGAGTATATTGTTCTACTTCATTCTATAAACAATGTGAAAGCAGTAGACACCAAACTTATCCTTTAACTTCATATGTGAGTCACAGCAGGTGAGCAAATACTTTTGGTAATATAGTGTATATGTATTTTACACTATTGTTATAGATTACAAGTGGTCAATGGATCGCCAAGCAATAAGTCTAATTATTTGCTCATAATTTAAGAAATCAGTTGGTAGATAGACAATCCTGTGTGCTACTCTAAAAGGTCAACGCTGTTTTATTAAAATGCACAGTAAAAATCATGGCTGATACTGAAACTGATGTATGACATTAAAATTCAGCTGATTATTGACACTGATGTTTTTCATTCAATGCCCTGGGTGTAATTACTCCTCTATGCCAACATTTCCTCTCATGTTTATCATCAACAGGTCAGGGTTTCTCAAATACTTTACTTCTATTACCCCATAAGCACTTCTTCTCTCTATCAGCATCAGTAGAGTGTGCTTGTTGCAGATAAACATTTGCTGCTGACAACAGTTGAAAGTTTGACATCAGCTCATGCCAGATTATTTGCCAATATTTGTAAAATGGGGCTAATATGGATAATACCACAGTGAAACCAACAAAGCTTTGCATCCCTACATCTTATCAAACAGGACATAAACATGTATCACATAGCTTACAACAGCCCTTTATGTTTGTGTGTTGATACATGAGAACTTACAGGAGGAAATGAACGCAGCACTTTGACTCCATACTGCGCCGTGAGGGGGTGAGGAGGGTACAGAGAGGAGAAGTAGGACAGTCCAGTCGGGGGATCTACTGGGGCCCAGCACAGGATGTGACTTAGCTCTGGAGAGTCAGCATCTATTGTATGCCATGTTACCAGGAACTGTAGAAACACGAACGATTAACAAATCAAATGTGGAATCTTACAGTGTTTGAAATACTAACATAGTGTTAGGGATGTCCTCTTTTTGGTTTCCTTATCACATGCAGCTTTTTTCTGTCTAGAGAGCAGGCAAAACAGACAGAGCTAAGGTGGGCTTTGGGCCCATCAGCAAACAGCCCCAGCATGTCCACCTGTCATACAACCTGGCAACGTACCTAATCATACAAAATATATATGAATCTTAGGCATAATAGCTCCCATACAATTAAGCAACAGCCAAAAATCAACCTCTTTAAAGTTTAAAGATAGGCAATGAGCTATCGATACAAAAGCAGTTGTATGTAAAAACTTGTT
This sequence comes from Scarus forsteni, assembly GCA_036419115.1. NCBI lineage: Eukaryota > Metazoa > Chordata > Actinopteri > Labriformes > Labridae > Scarus > Scarus forsteni. The sequence continues at coordinate 22,693,648 of JAZDUH010000066.1, read as the reverse complement.
AACAAGTTCACTTCTACTGTAAATGTGGCCAGTGTTCCCCAATTACAAAACAGTTGGGACACTGTTTAAAGATACATACAGAACAAAAAGACTAGTAGAAAAAAAAGAGAATGGCTGTGACCTATTCCTCTTTTGTCATGGCTTGTGTTGATTTGATGTAATACACACAAAGATTGATTGAAGATATTTAGTGTTCACACGGATAAATGTTGATTGCACATTTTCTAAATTTGATGCCCGCAACACTTCTCAAAGAAGTTGGGACAAGGGCAAGAAAAGACTGGAATTTGACGTTGCTGGTATCAACCCACTGTCTCTGCATCCAGAAAACAATTCAGCTTTGTTAGTATGAACTTTGAGTTTCTTGTCATTTTCTTTTTCTATACTAGGGCTGAACAATTAATTGCAAATTAGATTAAATTGCAATATGGCTGAACATTTTGGCATTGTGATGTAGTTTCTTGCAATTTCATGCCTATTTTAACCTTTTTTAACCCAGTTTTTACAACTTTATGCCTATGTTGCTCCCATTCATCTTTTTTTTTGCCACTGTCAGACCATGTTTGGAATTTTTACATGGTTTTTTTTTATTTAATCCCAATTTTACTGCCATAATCCATTTTCCTTAGTCACTTTTGAATTTTTTGGCGATTTTTTTTTTTGCAATTTCATACCCTATTTTGCACCTATTAACTTCTTTTCTGCTTTCCTACCATTTTTTTTACCCAGTTTTTACAATTTCATACCTATTTTGCTTCTGTTCTTCACTTCTCCACTTTTTCTCAAATCTTTTATCCTTAGATTGATTTAATGTCATATTGGTTTTACTATAAAACGATCTACTGCTTATGTTTGTTTAAGTACACATAAGGTGAGGAACATTAAAACAATCACAGAGTAAAGCACAATTGCAATGTTGGGGAAAAATATCGCAATTAGATTATTTTCTCAAATCGTTCAGCCCTATTCTATACCACTTATTTCTTTTGAGGTCACAAGGGCTGGAGCCTATCCCAGCTGTCATTGGGCGAGAATGAACTGGTCGCCGGCCAATCACAGGGCCACATATAGAGACGAACAACCATTTACGCTCACAGTCATACCTAAGGGCAGTTTGAGGTCACCAATTAACCAAATAAGCACGTTTTTTGGTCTGTGAGAGGAAGCCGGAATGCCCAGAGAGAATTCATATAGGCATAGGAAGAGCATGCAAATTTCATGCAGAAAGCTCGGTACCCGACTCAGGGATCAAACCAGAAACCTTCTTGCAAAGAGGCACATGCACTACCTGCTGCGCCACCTTGCCACCCGTCATGTGCTGTATTTAATCAAATACTGACTGAAAAGGATTTGCAAACCCTCATTTCCTGTTTTTTTATTAACACAGTACATAATATCTGTTTGGGAATAGAGGTTTGTGATAGAACCTGAAGGGGACCTTTTGCTCTTGCAGCCTAAAGCTGAAACTCAAAGAACCAAAGTTGTGCCTTGTGAGAAATGTATGAGAAGTTGTTTACCTACCAGCATGTACATCAGTGCTTTGACATGTTATCTTATTATGTAACAAGAAACTCAGGATCTAGGATTTAGCACTGAACATGACAGCGATCTGATGTAAGGTTGTGACCATGATCCTGGTACTGAGCTAATGAACCCTCAGAGGATGTTGAGTTTATTAGTCATTAAAATGACAGGAAGAAACTAACTGTGAAACGACCGGAGGATAACTCTAAATTATGAAGCCTTATGGGAAGGCCACGCTCTGCCCCCCGTGCTTCTTCATCAGACAGGTACAGGGCTCATTAAGAGTTCATTCAGGTAGAAATAAACAGAGAGGACTGGAGGAAGCCGGAGGGAAAGAGACGACTTCAATAACACCAACAAGTGACAAAGCATACAAGCCTCATTACAGCACAACACGCAGAAACAATCACTTTATTTCCCTCTTTAAATCTGTTTGCTTTTGTAAGTTTTAATGAGGAAATGTTGAAAGTTTAAAGTTAGAAAGATTCAAAAGTAATATATGACGCCACAGTGTTATTAAGCACAGTGTATGGCTGTATTGATATCTATGGCTATGATAATTGTAATAGCTCAACTTGCACGAAGGCTGAAAAACACTGAAAAAAAGAGTAAATACTAGAAAAGCACTTGGAGAGCGCAGACCTCCGCCAACGCCACAGTCCTCTCCCATATTGTGATTTTGACCATAAATATTACTCCTACCTTTATTTCATGTAAATATTTAGATTCCTTGACCATGAAAACATACCATTAGCAACTGGATTCATAATGATATCTATTTTAGTTCAGTAGTTATTCACAAAAATCACATTCTTCGCCATGGCGGCCAGACGCTGATCCGGATCAACACCAAAATCGAATCAGTTCTTCCTTTTCCCATGCTGACATTTCCTGAAAATTTCATCCAAATCCATCCATCACTTTTTGAGTTATTTTGTTCACAGACAGACAAACAGACAAACAAACTCTCCCAAAAACATAACCTCCTTGGCAGAGGTAACAAGCACAGTTTGGTCAAAGGTTATTTGATCTGCCTTATTTGAATATTAATTTCCGATACATTATGCTGTTTCAGATAATTTATTTTAACCCTGATCAGCTGATTTAAACTCCATTCAGCACCCATTGAGGAGGGCACGTAGAACTAATTGTCATGCTTGGATAGGATAGGACAGGATAGGAAAGGATTTCATGGGATCGGATCTTTTGTTGTTACAGGTAGAATCTCACCTTTACAGCTTCAGGAACATCACACACAGCAGCAGGGTCCATCCGCACCAGGCGAGTCACCTCAGACACAATCGCCTCTGTGTTTTTAAACCTAAAAAGAAAATATACAGAACTTTATATGTGGTGCATAGACTGGTTATTTATAGTGAAAATTAGAAAAATCCTAAAAGAGCGTGTGGATTATGCACAAAATGTATATCAAAAAGACAGTAAACTATTATATATCAAATAAATATAGAGTAGAAATACCCAGATGCTCGCTTACTTCTATCCAACATATTACTGACTGTCATTTCAGATGAAACAGAGCAGTAGTCTTTATAGTCCTAACAGTGACTGTTTCACACATCAATGTTATCATTAAAACAACTCTGGATCTCTGCTATGTTCAAGCTCTGTTCAATATAATAGCGAGGATAATTCTACATAAAAAGAAGTATTCATACTCATAAACCCTTATCTTTTTTTGTCTCAACAGTTTTAAGCATTTTTGCTATAGTGCATTATGGTGATCCTGCCCACCCTCACCTAAGCTTTGACAAACAATCTGCTCAGGTTTTTCCTCACCCATCAAACAGGTGTCTGTCTGTGTGGTAAACATAAACAAGAATGAATCTAGCAAAGCTTCCCACACATGGACTTTAGCTGGGAGTCACATCCAGGCACATTAACTGTCAGTGCATTTACTGATCTTCAGACGAATGGCAAAATGGACAATGTGCCCAAATAAATGTTTACGTTCCAGTGTCTTTCATTTTTTGAGGTGCAAATACGACACAGTTTATCAAAAATGGTTCAACACTTCATATTATGGGTCACAAGCTCAAAATAACTGTTTTATTTTCTTCTTCCTGTAAATGCTTCTGTTCTTATAAAACTCTCTTGTTTAATATGGACATGACAGGTTGATTGAGCGCCTCTGTTTGTTTACTGTAAAATTTGGAAACACCATAATATCTCTAAAAAAAGGTTTTGCTTGAAGACGTCATACACATTAGTTGCAGGTAAGTAGAAGATAGACAAGATTGACAAAGAGCCTAACACGCCTTAATGAGTGGCACTATTCTGGCTTTGCTGTTAAAATTAACACCATATGGAAAATCAGCCAGCTACTGTGTCTCTCATTCTCTCTCTGCCTTTTCATAGTCTGATTGGGAGAATTGTTTTAAAGAATTTTACTCTTTTTTCCCCTCTGTGTTGTTCAACAGAAGAGGCAACAAAACCAAGAGTGCAGATACATACTGGTTAAACATCACTGTCTTGTTTTTTTGGCGTGACACTATGATTTAAGCTTTTAAAACGACAAACTTACTGGACCAAACAAGTTTTACTTTTAGCTCATCGATCTATAATACTGGCACGTCAGACATTATGCTCCTCTGAGTACCTGGCTGGTAGTTGAAGCCCAAGATAAGGTGCAATTCCCCAGGCCAGGTTGACATTGTCCTTCCATTGTTTCTCTGGCAGACTTATGTATTTGGACCTCCAGTTGGCAATACTCGTCTCCACTGATTGTTCAGTAGCAATTGCGAGCTCCTGAGTGGACAGCGGGTTGTACCAGATGGTCAGACGCTCAATCTCACTGGCCTAGAGAGACAAACAGTTGGAACAGTTGATTCAGATAGAAGCATATATTGATTCGTCTAAGTTTGTGATGCTGTTTCTTGATATTTGAGATTGTTTATATCTTTACCAGTAAAGCTAGTAATAGAGTTCTGCGTTTCATGTAGTACTTGTGCAGCTGAGACCCTCTGTTGCTCTTTTTGGAGAGACCTGGTGAAGAAACAACAGACCGGTGCTTCATTATCAGTATATCATGCATGAAGATCCATTTTAATCCATACATAAAAAGCAGATGGAAGCTATCATTAACAGTCATATTGTGTGTATCTTACCTGACTTTCTGGATATAGTGGACATTCCAGAGGACAGTGGATATGTGTTGATCCATCCCTGAGCCACCTGCTGCCTTTGGCCCAATGCTGCATCAAGACTGCTTCTGCTATCTGCCGCTGTCACTACAGACAGGCTGTTTACAGACATGTCCTGAGGATCTGAAACACAGACAGCACCTCTCAATAATCCTCTTTAAAATAATCACAAAGAAAAATCCACTGAAGGCCTGGTTGACACAAAAGCTAAACTTGCCCCAATTTAAATTAAACTTAAAATGTAATGTTGATTTGCAAACAAACTTATTTTGTTCCTGTGTATAAATTAGCTAATTTCAGAATTAATGTGTTTTATTATTGGGTTACATGTGTTACTGTATAACAACTTACTGAGTATACTCCTAAATGCACAAAAGCAAACAAAGACCACTCTATTGGGGCAGTGATTTAGCTCTTAGGACCTATAACAAACTATTAAACTATCTGTAGTTACTATCTTCTTCATATTACAGAGTGACAAACTAAATCTATGCAGCTACAGATGTCATTAATTCAAATCAAGCCGTGGCTTCATCTGTCCTATTATTGACTGATAAAGCCACAGCTCTCTCAGTCCTGTACCTGGGGGAACCAGCTGGTGGGCAGTTAGATATTTTTTGTCCGACTGCAGGCTGGCATAAAACTTGATCATTATGCTGATGTCTTCTCTGAGCCTCTTATCTGTCTGAGTGGGAAATTTAGGGGCCACACTACAAAGAAACAGAAATGTAACAGCTGTAAAGCAGACTGATAAACATCATCAACTAGAGCTTTATCGTAAATAACTATCAACCAAGACTTTTATTTTTCTACCTGAAGTAGTCAAAAGCAGTGGAATAGATCTTCTCTCGAAGTACATTTCTGATGGTGGCATTTGTCACGACATCGGCATGAAGTAGAGTTAGACCCAGAGTGAGCAGTCTAAAATTACAAAGCAGTGATTGAGGAGAAGTACTGTCAGTGTTTTGGATTGCTGACTCTTGCAGTATTTGAAGTGTGAAAAATGTCAAATGTGAGACAGTACCTGAATCTTGGGCCGATGGCAGCCACATGTCTGTTAAGACCGCTTTTTGGTCCTCCCACATTCAGAGACAAAGACCTCTGCAAAATGGCGGTGAAAATCTCCACCTGGTCAGCACTGCTGTACTTGGCTATCTCAAATCTTTGAACCAAAAACTGAAAGAGATTAGAGAGAAGTTTAGAAAGTGGTCAATATTCAATATTTAAGTCCTAAAATTTGAAAACCAAGCCGTGGCATTGAGGCACTGTTGTATACTACCAAGATGAACCTGGGCATGCTGTGTATTTTCTACTGACATATACTCTTAGGTCCCATTCAAAATATTAACCCAGAGCAAATTAGGTCTAGTTTGGGAATGTCTTTCAGGAGTTCCAAAACATTTTCATATTTTTAAGTTGTTACTTCTTCCATCCCCTTTCATCCACTCCTGTTCTTTGCATTTATAAAAAACTATATATATTTATAAATTCAAAATATTTAACAATTTGAACGGCAGTTTGCAAACAGTGCTGCACATCACTGAAAAAACACATAAAATCCAACATTTCTAAAAATACAAGATGCAAACAACTTGTGTGCATGTAGAGAAAGCAGTTCAATTAGGCCTTGTTAAAACATTGATTATGAAGACTTAATGACAGACAGACAGACAGACAGACAGACAGGCAGACAGACAGACAGATAGATAGATAGATAACCAACATCATGATACTGGTGCCTCTCTTTCTTCAAGTCGTGGGGTGAAATTCTGTCCTCCACATCCCTTTGTGGCACTCTTACTTTTTTTGCTGTCAGCTTGAAAAACAAAACTCACACTCGTCCACCATTTGGATCTTACGGTCTGACTCAAGAGAGCCATACAAATGTCAGACTTTAGAGAGTCTAACACTGTCCCTGGATTTACATGTTTAAAATAACTTGAGTCATAACTCAATAAGTGTTTTATGTAAGTACAGAAAACAGAGAAATGTTTTTTTCAGCGGCTGACCTCTATCCAAAGGAAGTGAGGAATGACGTCGGGTGCACAGGGTGCAGGCTGGCTCTCCTCTGACACAGCCAGAGGTCCTGCCTCAACCTTAGTCTCAGAAAACAAGCCCATCTTCTTCTCCACAGTCATCTGCCAAGCTCCTGCCATCTCACGCATGAACTGAGCAAGTGGAAAAAGAGCAGGAATAAAGCTGTGAAACAAGTCTCTACTCAAAATGCAAATGAATTTACATAATTATATGATTTTACAGAAAGTGATAGATAAACATACTGGCACTTCCACCCCGTTGTGTGCAGCCAGGAGCCATTCCCAGCAGGCGATTGCAGTTTCCATGCCGTGCTCAGTAAACATCTTCAGAGGAGACCAACACAGATGGTGTAGGAGCAGAGGATCGCAATCTGAAAGACATGAAACAAAACTGATGTAAAAAACAAACAAAAACATTATACTCATGTTAAATCAAATGAAACAGAGCTGCATACTTTTGGTTGTTATCAACAGGGCAGTCATCTTAAACATAGCCTGGGTGAAGGCCTCTGGCTCTTTTTTATCCAGAGCACTGGTCATCTGACAGATCATCAGTCTGTTGAGGTCTGACCGACTGTGAGTCGCCTCGGAGAACTGGATCATACCGGCCACCTGAGCAGAAAACACACAGGTACAGTTCACCCCTCTGGAAGGAAGTCTAACATAGTTCCTTCATGAACCCTTCAACTCCAAGCTCAACTTTTTGGCAGAGGTCAATATATTCAGCAATACTTAATGTATGAAAAAATAATCATTGTTTGTTTCCGGCAGTGTTTTAGGATACAGAAAAAACAGCAAACAAATCAAAATAAATGAGATTTTCTTTTGTATTGGATTTTAAAAGCTAAAAGTTATTATTACCATCATTTTTTAAACACTTAACCATTTACTAACATTATGTATATGTATGCTTGTCAAACTCAATATTATTTATTTTAAGTTAGTTTTTGCTATTTTATTTACAAACATTTCTGCTTTTTCATAATAATTTTCCCTAAATATTTGTGCATTCTTATTTCATCACGTAATCAACTGTTAGTTTTGGAAATCTTTAAATCCCAAACCAAGAAAAAATCTGGTTTTTGCTTTGTTTGTAGTTTTCTCTGGTGCCTGAAATGTTTATAGTGTCAGACAATGATCTGACTTCTTCTGTTTTTTTAAACATTAAATATTACTGAATTTATTGATGACCTCTGCCAAACAGTTGAGCTGGTAGTTAAAGGGTTAATTGTACCAGTGAACACCATGATTACAACATCACTTAGACAAAGTACACTAGAATCATCCAAATTCAGTTTATTTTCTTATTGATAAGATTGAAGATAGAAATATACATTCTTCTAACCTCAAAGCTTAAGTAGTGAGTAATACAAACATACATGGAAATGTAGTTAACTCCAAAGCACAATTAAAGTGTTACCTCTCCTGTGTAGCGGTTGCGCAGGTTGAGTGAAGCCATGAAGTTGGAGTAGTCTTTCTTCACACATTCTGGTCTCTCTGTCAGCTGGGTGGTCTAATGAAAAACACAGTTTAGGGCTCTCTTTGAGACACGGATTCAAAGGCTATTAGGAGACAAGTTAGGCAGCTGTACTGTTACTGTTGTACGTGTACTAAGGGCCTCATGCCTGAGCCCTGTCTCGCTGTATTTAGTGATCAGACCAACCTGAGGGTAAGCAGCCTACGGTTGGCCACATGATGGACGACAGCCACAGCATAACCCGTTAGCCAAATGGGCAACCAGCCAACCAACCCACCCGTCCATTGCAGGTAAGAAACCAGGTAACCCGTAAATCCGTAAACCAGCCAAGCAACCAGGTAGGTAGTTCGGTGCAGTTAAATAAAGACAAAATACAACAAATGAAGCAAATGAGGAGACACATATAGCAGAATGCAAGCCCAGGAACACAAGGGGAAATGCAAAGCAAGCAAAAAAAAAAAGTCACACAGAATAGAAAGCAGGCACACACTGATGTACAGAGCTGTTAACAACTTGACAACTTAATTCCCAGTTTAAACAAAGCTACAGAATACACGCAACAGTAAACACATAAATGCAACAAAGATACATTCAGTGTTACAGCTAAACTGCAGAAAGCTTTGGAAATTCATCTAAAAAACACTTCCAAAGACCAAAATGAGTGCTATTACACCAGATATTATTGAGCAAAATGTTAATAAGCAAGAGTTAACAGGCCTTTGCAGCCAATGATGTGAGCATTTTGACCCTCATTGAAGTTCACACACAAACAGTGTTTAAAATCACTAAAAATACTTATTCTGGAAAACTTTTGCCGAGGTGAAAAATGTCAGACCATACATTAGCTTATTGTGTTCCTGTGTGGACACAGAATGGTATTTTGGGCTTATATTGACTGTGTACCAGTTTCTCCTCAGTGTGTAGTCACTGTGTGACGTTATTACTCCTGTTTAAGAAAATCTTTTATTGATCGCTGGAGGGAAAATTTGGGTGTAAAAGTTGTGCTTTGATGGATAATTACAAATGTATGCTGATTTAATTGTTGCTGATGGAACTGTTTACATACTCTCAAATGTAATCAATTACGATGCTGCTTCTTCCTACAACACAACTATTTTACCACCACCCTGAATTTCTGGAGGGGACCCATAGTTCCTGTCTGAGGAGTGATCATGTTGACTGGTGCTCTATAGTTGCATGTGTCTAAAACTGCCGTAGTAACAACAGATGTTGAGACCAATGTGAGCCCTTAGAAATGATTTCTTTTCATAATAGTACTTGATCTAGCTTACAAAGAACGTCTGCTAACAACAATTTAGAAGGTCAAAAGTTAAACTGTAACACTGGACTTGAAGTAACTGCATTATGACAATAAAACAGTCTTAATCAAGGAATTGCAAGAAAATTGTGCACCTCACAGATTGTTGCATGTAACTGATGATGCATTTATGCGTTTTGATATGGATGAAGATGTTTTTGAACCATCAAGTGTGTGGTTGGGAAACAGGAAAACCTCAAAAGTACACGCCTATATTCAGATGTAGTCTTCAAACATTTCAAAGTGTTCCAAGCTCTAAGTCTTCAAAATGGTTTTACCTGCAAACCTCAAAGTGTGCAAACATTCATGTTTGACTTACGCCTAGTGTAGTACTCTGTCTATTGTAGCCTGCAAAGTGCAGTATGCTCTCTGTAGCCATGGCCAAGCCTGTGTGCTGAGACAGTCCTGACACCCAGTTCTGATGCTTGTTCAAGTACTCCTGAATGAGACAAGAGGTAAGAGGAAAGAGGAGAAGCATAAGCAGTTTTTTTTTCTTTCTTCTATTTAAAGGGCAGCAGCGAATACAGAACAACTTTCTCTAGCTTTAAATTTCTCTTGATCCTTCTAGATTTCTGGAATAGTGAACTAATCTCTGGGAAATTATGGTCTGACCTGAAGGTGGGACTTTGTAACAGAAGGGGCCCATTTCATTGCCTCTTTCAGGATCTCCCCACAGCGAGCAGCAAAGTCTTTCACTATGCTCTGCAGACGGATGAAGAAACATTATGATTAATTAAGAAAGACATGCTGTACCATATATGACATACAGCAGTCCTTGTATTCCCTACAGAGGGACTTTGAGACAATAGAGTCAACAATTTACAAAGTACTGCAGCTGAACAAGAGGCAGCTCCTCATTTAAACCAATGCTGTGGCGCCCTCTAGTGGTCATTCGTATAACAGAAGAACTCACCTCTCGGGCCTCATATGTGTCAGGGACTGTGATCCTGTACGGAGTGTCAGGAATATCATAGTATGGCTGATCCTTATGGATGTCCTAAACCACAGAAAAGTTATTTATGGCAGTTTAAGCTTGTAGTTGTACCAACATGAGATTACATTAAAATGTGCACTAGCTGTTTTGGGTTTTGTCACTGCATCTGTAGTTCTTAATACATTTCATAATTGATACCATCCACATCAACAGAGTCAAAAAAATAAGAAAATGATGCTAACTTTATGACACAGTTGTTTATAAGCACAAGACCACAAGCCGAGGGCTGAATCACAGTGGTGATGGACCCAGAGGGAGATCTTGAGCTCTAGTCTGAAACTGCTTTTATGCAACAGTACTATGCTCAGTGTAGGGCTGGGTGATAAGGCCCAAAAATAATATCTCAGATTTTTTCCCCACAAAACAATATATAAGATTTTAACATTTTTTTTCCCATCGAAGCAAAAAAAATTGAAGTGACACAAAAATTAAATGAATCAAGTTCTACCTTTATGTTGTCAAAATATATTCCTAAATCAATCAGAATTTCCCTCTTAAAATTAAAGCATGACTCATAAAATATTAATATGTAGTTCTAACGCAGGTAGGTTTGCCTACATAAACAATGAAAGCTGAGGGATTTTCACAGCTTGTTTCTCTCTGATCAATATTTAATCTAAGTTAAAAATAAATAAATAAAAGTCTATAAAAGTGCTTGTTCAAAACCTGACAGGGCCACCATCATGAAAACTGTAAAGTTTCAGTATTTATATTTTTCAAACTTTGCAACTACTTACAATTTAAGTAAGTAAATGAATAAAATATCGATCTTTAATTTTAAAATTTTCTGCCGAAAAAAATTTGGGGTAATCGATTTAATTGATATATTGCTGAGCCCAAGCTCAGTGTACCACTAAATCTGCTGTAATACCTACAAAGTGCCACGTTTTTGTTCCTTAACTCAAATAGTTTTACATCTTAATCGAGACCAAAGGTTCATGTTGCTGGGGACATTTGCAGTTACGTGAATTTGGCCACTGCTGCTAAAATCCTGAAGTACCTGGAGTTGCTTGACTGAATTTGTCGAATCTCCAGCAGCTTAACCAGTCCAGTTGCCACTTGGATAAAGCTTTGGATAACCATAACAATGATAAGATAACTGTCTGCTTCAAATGATAACAAACATGGATCTGCACATCTGGCTAAGGCAGAGTGATGCACACTGTGAAGAGTCAGAGCAACTGTATACAATACTCTACAGAAGTACTTAGAGAATGTTTTGTGCTGAATCAAGTGGGAACAAACTATAACAACACGTTTTTGATGGAGATTCAGACCACAGCTTTCCTCACACCATCCCTCATCTGGTACTTACAGCACTGAGTGAGAGGGAGAGTGTCTGCAAGATGTCCAACATGGTCTTCAACACACGACCACTCCAGAGCAGATGGGCAAACCTGTTGAAAGTAGAATACGGAGAAAACGTATCACATGTATGGAACACAATTAAAAAGCATGAAGAAAGACAAGGTTCATGTGTAATAATACTCACGTCTCAGCCAAACGAGACAGGTATATGTCTGCCACTCTGCGGATCCTCTTGTGAGTGTGGTTAAAGTTGATCAGTAAGAACTGAGCGTGCCGCTCTAACTCCTCCTCATGCTCTTTGGTCTTGGGCTGAAAATTATGAAAAACAAGATTGGACTGTGTTTCCCTGGGTGTTAAGAATGATTCATAAAGCTGTCAAGAAGCTCAGGTGCTCAGACTGTTTGTCATGACCCAGCGTGGGCTATATGACGTTTATTCTCTAAGCATGGGGAGCCAAATCATGAAGCAGTGAATGAAACACTTAACAGAAAACACTTTAATTTTTGACAAAAGAACAAGGAAAAAGCTCTTGCCATGTGTCACTATTCTAAGCTCAATATTTTATACTCAAGTTTTAATTCTAAGCTCAATATTTTATACTCAAGTTTTAATTATGAAGAATAATTCAGTGAGCCTAGTAAAGAATTAAAGTTAATTTAGAAAAGAGACATATGGGGGTGTTGTGCCACAAGCTGCTAGTTTCTGTTTTGGCCTATACTTTCAAAGAAGACATGCTGCCAACCTTAGCTGCCATCATATGAAGGAAGACATCAAACACTTTCTCGCCAACCCAAATGATGCACTGCATCATACCTGCAAAGGAAAAACAGGGTATAAGACCAGTATAAGCACAGAAAGAGGAGTAATAACTTCCTGTAAAAACAGAAATGAGGTAGAACCCGAACCAGATTTATCTTTCTGGATGGCCTTGTCTTCAAAGTAGCGAAACATGACCTGGAATCTGTCAGGATCATTGGAGCGCAGCATCCTGAAACAGAGCGACAGCAAAGAGAGGATTGGAAAATCTGACAACACATCACATACAATTAATTTAGACAGAAAGTTCTAAGTATCTGACCTCATGTATTCCAGTCTGTAGACTGAGAGCAGGTAAGTGGACATGGCAAAGTCGAGCTTATTAATGAGGTTAGAACCTTCATTTGGAGGATCCAGGAGGTTACTGATGGTTTGTCGCAACTCACTCAACTCAGCCTGGAGGAAAAACATGGACTTTTCATCAAAATAGTTCTGATATTATTGTTTTAATACAAGTTAATAACCATCTTGCTCCAGGAAAACCTCTATGAAAAATATACCGGCGTGACAGTGTCATTTTTCAGGGCTGAGTTGTACTGTAGCTCAGAGCGAAGAGGTTCTCCGCTGGGGAAGGTCAGTAGAGGAGACTTGGTAGCGATTTCACAAACCCCCTCGTACCACTCCTCTGGCCAGAGCCCTGAAAGACCAATATGTGTCGGTATAAACTGGTGTGCCAAAGCCTTTGTTAATAGAGCCTTAGAAAGACCTATGAAGTGTTTGAGGTGTTACTCCACTTAACAGTCTATGCTAACCACTGACAATAGCCGAACATCTTTATTTCAACTCATTAACACCTTTATCACATTCCTACATCCCTGCTTGGTGTTAAATAGATTCTGGAAAGTCAAAGAAACTCTGGAACAAGATGCTTAAGGAAACCAGAGCAGCAGTGACCACTTGTGCATTTTTCCTTAAAACACATTTAGGATGCACTAATGCTATTTTCAGACCACATACAAGAGCAACCATTTGATTTTTGTTAATAACACTCATTTTAACCACTTTGTGAGTACTGATATAATATTTTGTTGTACTATTGTCTTGCCTATTGACATAATGTGATTAGTTTGATTCTTGTGCAGCAGTTTGTAATGTCAGTTTAAAAATACACAATAAAAAAATATTATCATGGCCACTAGTGTTGGCAGTAACTGGATATTTTTGATATAATACTGCAATTTATTACTTTTTTGAGGAATTAGCAGTTTTAAGGATTACAATTTAAAGGTGCTATGAGGAGAATCTATTACCGGCAACATAAAAGACTCTGCTACCCATGAGTCCGCGTGGCGACTGTCGTAATGCTGCGTTCCAGTAACCGCGGAACTAGGAGTGACATCATCTCAGAGCTATCAGCGTTCCAGTTACAAAGTCGGAAAACATGCCAATCTACCAGGCTATTGTTAGCTGTTGTTAGCACGCCCTGCGTTGTTGTTCACAAATATCACATGGAGAATGTGATTATCACTATGGCAGCACTTTTGTAAATATAAGTCTAACAATACTATGTATACAGCTGATCTAGAGCGACACACCCCAGTCAGAAGTGCAAATAAATTGATTATTACAGGAGCTAAATAACTGTTCACACTGGGGGCATCCATCTTTGATTGTCAACCCGAGGGTGGCGAGGTGTCACCCAGTAGGAAATTCTGACTCTGAGGGACGTTCCAGTTGCAGTTTCCTACTCGGAGCTCAAAATTCCTACTTCTGACTTCAACTGGAACGCACCGCAGACGTTTACATCCACAGCGTGTGTATTGCTGCGTTCCAGGCAACCCGTAACTCATGTTTTTCCCACCTGTAATTCGTGAAAATGCACTGGAACGGCAGTCGAACTCGTAACTTGCGACCGGTGAACTTGTAATAGATCGATGTACTCCGAGTTACGACTTATGATGTCACATCACTGCCTAACCAATAAGGCAGCCTCTTAATAAAGACAAACAATGTAAAGTATAAACTATGTTACATAATGCGCCGTTTCCCTGCTTCTGTTTCACTCAAATGAGTTAAAGCATAAATCTTATCATGGCTGCCATGTTGGTTAATTTACATACCATAATTCCTTGCGCTTAAACCGAAGTCGTATTTTGCCTGGAACGCTTTTAGGTCGTAACTCGGAGATTTTAACTGGGAAATATCCGAGTTACGGGTCGCCTGGAACGCAGCATATGTTTCGAGGCCAATGGATGCAATAAGGACCTTCCTCAGAACTCTGCATTGCTTTACAACTTAGTTTTTTCAACAACTTACAGGATGCAAAGCGACGAGGTAATATATCTCTTTCTAGTTACATAGCGGTAGTTTTTGATGTGTGACAACAAGCATTTTTTGAAAAACTTGTTATCCTAGTTGTAGCCGGCTATTTATTGCTACTTACAGCCCAGTGCTCTAAGACATGTAATATAAATAATTAAAAAATAAAAAATTTGCTCTAGTTTTAATTTTCTTGTTCTGGAAGTTGGCCAGTCCAGCCCTGTCCGACCCGAACGGAAGGCTAAGGAATAGCATTTATAGATAACCTATTTTGATGCTATAAAACTCATCAATAAGTGCGTATTTTGATCAGGCATATATCAAAAAGAGAGACTTTTTTGTAATCACTTAGAAACTCCTCACAGTCTCTTTAAGTAAAGCTTCCTCATGTTTTGTCCTTGGTAGGCTGTTGTCATGGTAACCTGTATGTAACCTGTGTCAGCAGCAATTACCGTTGATAAAAAGTTCAAAACAGCAGAAAGAATGAGATAAACATATTAAAGATGCAAAAAATATATATATTGATGTCTTGTTGAAGAATTAGTTTGATGTATGTTGAAAATTGTTTTTTTAAAGGAAAAGAAATAAATGGCCTAGAAGTGAATACATTTGTCACTTTTTATACTTGGTAAAAGCAAAGTAATTGATTACTTTTGAAGAGTAAAAAAATTACTGATAGCACATATCTTCTGTTAAAAGTCAGAATTACTTCATTTATTGCCTTATTTAGAAGAAACTACCTACTTTACAAATAAATCACTTATTACTTTCCCATTTCCAAAACATAATCTGCCGAAGGTTGTAAATTTAAGTGAACAACAGACAAACAATGTTTTGAAAATATTTTACAGACACAAATTCATCATTATGATAGTTGGAGTTATTACAGTTCACATTTTCCACTCATCCACCATGCTGTGGTGAACTTTCATACTTGATCACATGATCATATTAGCAACCCACCAGAGGACAAAAAAGTAAGAAGTAAGAATTTCAGGTTCTAGAAATTTTTGTTGGCTGTCAGCAAAACAAACTCTAGCCCACAATCCTGAGACAAGGTCTAATCGAGGGCTTGTGGATGAACATCTCCCTGTAGGGCTTTTAAAATTCCATTCAGGACTTTAGCCACTTGAATTTGGTGAGAGCTTCAGTCAACATGGCAGAGAACAGCATGTGACCAACAAATGAAGCCAGCGAGTATTTTGAGTAATTCTGAGCACTATCAAAATACAATTAAAATAAATTACATCACATATGGGCTCCAGTGTTTACTAGCATCAATACACACTTGACTTACCTGAACCTTCGACAGCAAAACCCATGACCACAGAGTACAACCAAAAGTCCCTGAACAGCTTCTGAAGACGCGGTTTTGCCTCTTTGATTGGTGGAAGCCTCCTGGTTAACTAAAAGATGGCACATAGATACGTCATTAATGTCACATTCAACATCCTTCATGTCTATTGAAATAGATTTTTAAAGAGAATTAACCATTTTTTTTGTAAAAAGACAACTGTTAAAATAATTTCTGAATCATTTGGCAATATACAAACAACTGAAAAATAAACTCATAAAAAATAAAGCTCTAAAACACTGTTTTGGTGGATTTTTTCTGATTCTTAATAATATTGTAATGGCCGTACTATAGTTGTAAAGCCTGATTAGTCCTCTCTACAACAAGGTGCAACTTATAAAGATCGTGCATTCGTGCAGTGAACAATACAGCTAAACATTACGAACAAAATGTGTTTTGTTTATTTTTTAAGTTTGCATTTTTGATGTATATGATATATTACAAGTAGTTTTTCTTCTAAAATAAAATAGTGCGTTAAAATTAAGTTTTTACATTTGGAGCTACAAGTATTTCAGTGTCGATAAAAATGAAAAAAAATATATTCAAAGTTCATGAATGGAAACATTGTAAAAGTTACAATTACCTTATGAAAAGTTTACATCTCCAATATTTTTGAAATACCATACTGTATGAATGTACCAAAACTGAGCAGTAATCTATTGACCCTGAAGTTTGTGCAGCAGATTTCAATAATTAACTACCAATATTTGTTAACAGGATTAATCACTAACCACTTAGATTTATCTGAAGCACAGCTTTCACAAATTCTGATTTTACTGATCATAGATAATCCTCATATGAGCAGCTATTCTTTTCAGAGAGCCAATACTCACAACAGCAATTACTGGAATGAGGACTCCCAGATTTCCAGCACTACTTGATGCCTACAGGAAATGAAGAGCCATTACTGATTAACCAACATGCTATTATGAATTTCCTGTTGTGTTAAGATGTCCATGCACTGACGCACGCACCTTAAGTGCTGGACCCTTGTCAGAGGCCCTCTCACTGGCCCTCTTTCCTTCCAGGCCCAGCTGCACAAACAGTTCTAGGAGGTTCACCATCAGCTCGTCCACTAGTTGCTCCCCCTGCAGGTTTGCTGCGATGTTTGCCAGAGCGTTTATCACAGCGAGGGAGCAGTGCCTGAGAGAGACGGTGTGGAAAGGTAAAGCAAAAACATTTGAACACAAATAAATCTGAACACAAATGTTGACACAGCATGAAACTTCAGTTTTATCATGAGACAATGTGTCTCCTTTAAGGAATTTAAAATAGAATAAATGGCTTGAGAAATTTCTTAGGTGACCGTAAATATATCTGTGTGGTCTGCTCAGGTCACACCTGTGAGTGGAAAACACTGTTACAGTTCATCTTATGATGACAGCTGTTTCCGTGCTGCAGGTAAGCGCAGATACTGACCTGTAACCATGATCTCTGTAGTCTTTGGTAGCAGAATAGACCACTGAACTGGCCTTCACACTGATCTGCTGGAACAAGTTCCACACCTCCTGATAGATATATTGCTATGAGATGAAAAAGAGACAGACAGAAATACAATGGCATCAAGAACAAGAATTAACCACACTGAAATGAACACAAAAGCAGATCTTTTTTACATCTGTCAACTTCTCTTCTTACTATTTAAAACACTCAAAACTGCAGTTTAAGGTAGTCTTTCCAGAAAGTATGCTCCAACCCAACTTGAATCATCTGAGACCCACTATAAACCCTCATATAACCACGCAACTTCTGTCTTATTCCTTTCTTTTATATCAGATAATTTCAATGTAAACTCTTAGTTCTGAACGTACAATTCTCTTGCAATATTTATTTCAAAATATACTCTACGGCTCAGCAATCCCTCTGGGTCACACCAAGGTCTTTTAGGGCACTGATAAAATCATATAATCATATAATCAGAAAATGGGCAACAAAATAGCACTAAACAGCTGTAGCCAGTTAATTCAACACCATTTAAACTGTAACAACAGTCCTGTATATCCAGCAATGAAATCATGATTCAGAAAGGCTACCATGCAATGTGTATCTTGAAGCTCTTTTTTGTTCTAGGACTGAAGAAAAACATAAAAAAAATATTAAAAACCATGTAAAAAGACCTTTTTTGGCCCACTTGCAGTATCTCAAGGGTCCACTGTGGGGCCATGTCCCACTCTTTGATAGATTTAAGGAACACTGAAGTGCCTGAGAGCACAAACCTACGCCAAGGTACTTTTTGACAGAATTTGCTCTGCCTCAATATGGTCACAAATCCTTTACAAAAAATCCAGGACCTGGATTCAGAAATCGAATCACCTCTTTCTTGTACCATGACTGACAATTCCTGAAAATTCAATCGACATTTCTTTATTAATTTTTGAGTTATCCTGCCACCAGACAAACAGACAAGCATAACCTCATTGGTGGAGGTAATAATGTGCAAACTTGCAATATTCTTACTAGAGCTGAAGAGAGTCATGCTAGTAATCTTTATACTCAGAAAGGAGTCAGACTATTTTTAGTCCTCTGTTAATTATAGCTTGTTTCATTCTGGCTGTTCTTGCTGTCAAAACAGACCTTCATGCTCCAACTGGCAGTAAATAAGTAGGCTGCAACCTATTCTTAATGTACCGTGCATGAGCCAGTGAACACTAGCCAGCAGGTTTCCAATAATAGCTGCATATCAGTCCCTCTAGGTTAAATAATAAATACTGTTCCCTCTATTCAGGCACCAGCAACAGCCTTGATATCAACCTTTTTCAATCTAACAAATGTTACACCGTCACATCTAATTCATCCTCTGCTGATTATACTATACAACAATCATAAATGTAAGATACGGAACAGTCAAAATTCCCTCAGAGTCTAAGCTCACATTTCCTGTGATGACCATGCAGCCGAGCTGGTCGATGATGAGGACATCCAGCTGTGAAGGAGGCTGGCAGAACTTCTGCTGAAGGATTTGTAGGATGTGCTCCATCACTTTAGAAGTGTCTCTCAGAGCTACAGCTATGTGGCCCAAAGCTCGAATGGTGTGATCTGGGATCAGATGGGCCTCCCTGGCAGGAAGACAAATGTTATTTTTAGAGAGCTGTATCTGTGCTTAGTTCTTGAAAATGTGCAGGTTGAATACCAGGCAGTAATTTTTCATTATCTAACAGTACATGGAGCTTACTTGTCGTTCTCCTGTGAAATGTAGAGACGATTGGACAGGCTGGCCAGAAAGGCTTCTACTATCACATTATCCATGGTCAGACCAGCTTTAAGACATCTGATGGATAAAAACACACACACAAAGGAAATTAGATTTAACAAATACAACTTAAAATAGTCTTAAAAGGTTTGCTTTTAATCCTTTGTTTTGTTTTGTTTGGGTCTGACCTGCAGATGTTGTCGATGGAGATGTCTCTGAGCTGCTCATACATGGATGGCTGATCTTTCCTGTTTGGCAGGATGTTGAAGGTGGACTGAGAGTGCTCGTTGGTAACATTTATTCTGATTTCTCCTGTACCTGTTGAGAGTATTTAAGAGGGTCAAACAAGGGTTAGGGCACAAAACATACTACCTTAAATCCTTTTCAAAACAGAGAAAAGGATGACGTAAGTGCTACATCTCAAATGTATGTATGTATGTATGTATGTATGTATGTATATACAAGTAACAGAAAGATCCATAAAGTTCTTCTATAATCTAACAGAATATCAGGAATTTTGTAAAAGAAAAAAAAAGAAATGCTGCCCAATGCTATCTCCAACACAGAAAACAGTAACCTCTTTTGATTTTCCAATTGTCTGTATTCTTAGCTGCTCATCAATAAAAACTCAGAGCAGATCAATAGGGTGTGACAATGACACTGTTAATGATGTGTGTTTGTCATTGTGCAATCAGCTAAAACACACCCTATATCCTGTAAGCCCTCACTATCAGAGCTGTATTTCACATCAGACGATTACTGCTGAACGCATTTCACAAAGATGTACATTAAAATCTGTACAGCTTTATTGGATAATGACTTAAGAGTCAGCACATTTGTAATATTTTGCAATTTACAGCTGACTTACTGTAATTATGTAGAATTAACAAGTGTAAGATAATGTAGTACACTTTACTCAGTTTAGTTTTAAACAAAACAATAATTGTGTCTCAGTTATTTCCTAATTTCTAAAATTCTAAAGGAGGTTTGAAACACCTGAGGTTTAGCTCTAAATTATATTTTGAGCTTTTGAGAATTGTGTTTTAGGTAGAGCTTTTGCTGGAAGTGTCTTGGTCAAAATGCATTTTATTTCTGATCTGAGCCTCTTCAATACTTGACCGAAACCTCATTTATTTAGGATGCAGTGTGGTGACACTTTTGCTTTATTTTACTGTATTTTAATTTATTGCATTTTATTCTATTTCATTGCTTTTATTGTTTTTTATTCATTTTTGTAAATTTACCATCTATTGCAAAGCACTTTGGTTCCCTAAAAGAGTTGTTGTAAAGGGCTGTATAAATAAATAAAATTTACATGTATGTGTTATTCGAGGGACTTTATTTGGGGTTTTCAGATGATATTAACCTGAAAACTTTTGGTTACATAAGGATAAGGATAGAATTGCCAGTATTTGTCCTTTGTTTGTTCACCTGTCTGTGAGCAAGATAATTCAAAAGTTCTCAAAAGATTACGGTGAATTTTTTTAGGGAATGGACATGATACAAGAAAGAAGTGATTTAGATTTTGGTGGTGATCTGAAAACAGATGCAGATCCTGGAATATTCTAAAGGACTTACTAACATTGTTGGATAGGGCAGTTTTTCCAATTATTTATCATAACTTAGCTAAAAATGTTTTGTTTGAAATCAATTTGTTTTTTTATATGATGCTGAAATAAAATTTTTGCTAGGTTTAATGTCACGTCTATAAAATAAGCAGCTATGGTATAAGCTCTCAAAATTGATTCTGTGAGATTTTAATATCTAAGTCAAAGGAAAGAGTCATCTATGAGTCAAGGAAGTGTCAACATATCAAAGATGCTCAAATAGTTGTGTTTGTTAATTCTAATACTATTGAAAGGACAGCATACAATCAAATACAATAAAATGAGCCTTTTTAGATTAACTGGAGCTTTTGTGTGGTAAGGGAGTTGTCTGTTATGAGTTTCAGTTCAGTGTTGATTTACGTTAATGCGTTCTCAAAGCACTGGATTTCTATGTGATAAACTTTACTATAGTAAATGCCATTTAGCTTTTATACGACTTTTTAATGCATTTTATTTCTTTTCCCCTTTATCTTATGGTCCTTGGCATTATTAAGTTATGTAACACACACTTTATGATGTCAGAGTCTGTAAACATGTGCGCTCATGTGAAAAGCAATGTAAATGTGTGGGTATATTTTATTCCTTAACAAGTGTGTAATCTGTAACTATTTAAAAGCTTGAATAGGGACTAAACCCAAAAATTGCATATAAAACAGACTTTAGGGGGGAGATGTGTTCCAGTTTTTATGTATGAATGTATGTTTTTGAAGTTTATGTGTAGATTGTTTTTTCATGGTGATTGGAGCTCATGTTGGTTCATTGTTTCTGGATTGTTTTACTGTTCATGTTGTCTGAGCGCTGTGACACTGAGTTGTGTTTTCTTGTGTTTGTGTTTTATGTATGCCAGGTCATAGCACTTTGTAAACCCATGTCTGTGTAAGTATAAATTCAGCAATGACCCTTCACCAAGAAGGTTGTGTTTTTATTGGCGTTTGTACACATCTCAAAAAGTTCTTAACCGATTTTGACGACATTTTCAGGGAATGTTGGTCATGACACATGAAAAAAGACTTTGGTGGTGATCTGAGTAGGCATGTGGATTCAGATCTGTTTTGAAGGATATCTTAGAATTGTAAGACAGGGCAGTTTTCCCTTAAAACAAAAAATATTGATTTTGACAACACAGTAAGGGGGTGTTGGTCATAGCATAAGAGAGCAGTTAGATTTTGGTAGTGATCTGAATCTGAATGCCGATCCAGGAATAAAAAAAGGGATCTGTTAATATTGCAGTAGAGCAGTTTCCACATTTTCAAAAACAGCTCAGCTAATAATGTTAAAATGCCTGACATTGGAGGTTTGTTCCTTCTGAGCACTTCTAGTTTTCACTTCTATTATTATTGTTATTGTTATTATTATTATTATTATTATTATTGATGGTTTTTTATTATTATTCAATGACAACCTTAGATTTGAGAAAATTCCTTTACCTGCACTATACTGGCTGTGATACTTGTACAGTTTTATAAGAACTGGGGAAGGAACCACCAGGAAATCCCTGAGAGAGCTTGTTGCAGAGTGAGCAACCACTGGAAACCTCTCACACAGTCGACCCAGGCCCTAAGAGAGGAGACCATGTTACTTCTTTAGTTAGCTTTAAGTTCTGACAGACTTGAATAAGTCCCAAAATCACCATAAAACTTGAGGATTAATTACTTTTTTACTTCTGTTTAAGCAAAAAATGTTCATTATTTACTTGGAAGTTTATTACCTGCAGGCAGCAGATGAGCAGGGGCATGTGTGCAATGATGACTTTACTCGATGTTTTGGACTGCAGCTTCTCTGACAGTTTGGTGCACAGATTTTCGGCTCCTACAGAAAAGGGAACAGGTGGGGACAGTGACGTAATTAGAAAACAGCATAACACTACCAGAGCCACAGTATGATAATGACACGGCGCTCTGCTCAGGCTCTGCTACAATTGATTACCTTGCTCATCTTTGACGGCCCACACCATGAGGTCCACGCAGGCAGCGTTGGCTTGGCAACGGAGCTTGAGGGGGCTCTGTTCCCCCGGCAACCCCCCTGTATCATGAAGTACCCGCTGCAGCTCTGATTGACTGCTGCTGAATTGTTCCAACACAAAGTCATGCACCTCTCGCACGAACCCCTGATGCAGGGCTGGCAAACATGAGAAAACGGCATTTGAGTGTTAATAATATTAAAGAGAATTCTCAACAGCAGCAATAGCAGAAAAAATGCAAATACGTGAATGTTTGTGTCACTTTACCTTTCATGTAGTAAAGTGTGTCACGTAGCATTTTAAACACACATACATAGAGAGGGTCACTAAAGGTTTTGTAACAGAGGCTGAATCCAGAATTGGACTTTGCAGGAGAAAGAAGAGAGGAAAGGAAAGGTCATTTCAAAGAAAACAAACACCTACAGTTATCACAGATAATGGTTATATAGTTACCTCAGTAACTCCCACCATTGTGGCATCCAAGGTTTTCAAAAAAGAGTCTGACACAAACCTCTTCACCTGGGAATCCAGACACAGTCTTAAGTTAACAGGCCTCATTCAGGATGGAAGAAATTAAAATATTGTGACAAATGATTGGTGTGTTTTTGTACCATGTTAAGGAGCTGTCGCAACAGATCCAGAGGCACCTCAACCTCATTTTCTCCTGCTCCCAAGAACAGAGGAGACACTGAGAAACTAGAGCTGACTGTAGAGAAGTAGTAGTCAGGGTCTACTGCACTGCTGTCTGGTAAGTAGGCACCTGAAATGATGGAGACCGGAAGAAACAACATTCAAACATTAAGAGTTAAAACACGATCATGTCTCCCGCTTTACTTAACTTTGGTTGACTGGAATTAATATCATCTGCTGTTTGGTATCTGTCTTATAAGGGATTTCTCCCTGTTGTATATAAATATATATATTGACTTATCAAATATGTTGAATAATGCATTGAGGAATAGTTTGGTATTTCTGAAGTGAGTCTGTACGTGGCACACACTAATAATGACATATTAGCCACGGTGATATCAATTAGTTCCACCTCTGTGTGGAGAGAACTCTGAAACTACACAAGGCCTAAAACAGTCAAATCCAATAAGTTTTCATTGCGTTTTGGCCTTGTGTTTACATGGGAACTCTATGTGGATTGCCTGAATCTAGAAACTTTTGAAACCAGGCTCCAGAGTGGAGAGTTTTCAATACGCTCTTCCATGCAGCACCATGTAAACCACAATCAGAGCGTTTCAGGGTAAAACACTGACCAAGTGACATGTGTGCTGCTTACTGTGCTCATTTGTTAGCCAGACAAAACTATCCAGACAGATTTGTTGTCTGAACTGATTTGTTGTCCAGAAAAGAAACTCCTGCGTCTTTGTGCGTTCACTTGCCATTGTTGTTGGTTGTGAAGTTTTTCTTCTTTGTACGTGTATTCAGCAGCTCTGCCTCTCTACAAACCTACACCACCATCTACCAGCATGCACACTACAGCAGTTTCATTCTTCTCCAGTGTCTCAGTTTGAACGCGGATCGACTTTGATTACGCAAAGGAAAAATCTTTGTGTTTAAGTTGTGTAAACATTGCCTAAGCTGTACACTGCTTCTTCAGGGGCCAAGAGAATTTTACTTTTCAGTGTCCAGGCCTCTTTGTTTTGGTAAAACTTTGCTTTACGCTCAAAGTAAAGCAACTAAGATTGGCCATACTTTTGATTGAATCACATGAAGTAAAGGAAGCTGTCAGCTACCATCAAATGAATAATGCCAACTTAGCAGTAACAAAAAACTGCTTCTGCAGAAGAAAGGCTTTTTTCTTTTTGGAGAACAGCAGATAGACCTTGAAATGGTAAGTTATTGCGTATTATCACTATAAATTTTGTGTGAATTTCAATTAAATTCAAACCACTTTTTTGCAAGACTGCTGAGGGGCATTTTTGTCTAAGCATTCAATCAAAAATAAAAATGAAGAAAGATTTTTTTTAAAGGGATGGTAAATGTATTATAATTCAAATTAGTAATATTAAAATGGCAACAACTCAAAAGATAAACATAGTTCAATAAAGGGCAGGATGTGAGGACGTAAAGCTCTGACCATCCTGTTGGATGTCAAAGTGGAGGCAGAGTCTGTCCTCCAGCAGGAGCCAGCTCTTTATGTGACAGCCCGTCTCTCTATAGCTAATCTGTCATCACTGAGGATGTTCTTTGTTGCTTTTTCGCAGTACTCCTCATAAATTTCCTTTAGATGAGTGATTACTTGAGTCTGTCTTATTTGTTGGGTATTGGGGTCTTGACTCTGATATGGTTGTATGGAGTGGTCCTGGTTCTCTTCAGGCCAGATCACGGGATTTGGAAGCAGTCTTTGGACCAGCAGGTTAAGGGGACTTTTCCCTGGCTTCAGTTCTCAGCAGCTCAGACAGTCATTATAGCAAAACTGAACAATGTTATCCTGCACTATATGGTTTCCTTCGGTTGTAGAGGACTGAAGAGTAGAAAGACCTATTGCACTTTTTCAAGGTGTACATTAATAACAAAAAATATAGCTGTAATTTTACCTTCAAAATAATGTGGGCCAGGGGCTGTAGGGGAGCAGGGTGAGTGACCTCCTGGATCTGAAAACACCTAGGAGACAAAAACAAAACATTTAATGCTCCTTTAACAACTAATAAAATCTAAATAGCAGGAAGTAAAACTAAACACAAAGCAAAGAGGAGCGTTCTGAACACATAAACACCACAATTTCTCCAGGCTCTATTACATCATGTACACACCGGCACAGAAGCATCCAGGTTAGTTCCAGTGGATCTACGCAGAGTGTCACTTTGGCACACCGTGAGCAGCGAGGATGGCAGGATAGAGCGAAAGTCATTGAAGGACCTGCGCCTCACGCCCTCTGTTTCCTCTGTGACGCAGCGTGTGGGGGGGGAATCTTTGGGGAACAACTTGGACAGCAAGGCTTCGTCTGTGTTGCTGTATCGGCCAAACGCTCGAGTCATGCCCAGCAGCGTGGGAACAACATATCTGCACAGGTAAACTACGGGCAAAAAAAAGCAAATGTGAAGCTTTTTGAAGAACTATTCATTTGCATGTTGCAGTTTTTATGTGTGCTTGAATACCTCTGTCATGATTATCAGGTGTTTGGCACATGTCCTGTAATGTCTGCAAGACCTCCATTATCGTGTTTAAAATCTGGAAGGTAATCATTTCAGACAATAAGGGCATTGCAACCTTTGAAAAAGACTAATAAACTCTTGCTTTTGTTTTTATCTGACCTCTTCTCTTGAGTCTGGGTCCCTCTGAGCAACATCTGACAGAAGAGTTACGAGACAGAAGCTGAAGTTTTCTGCAACTGGGAGAAATTCTGAAGGCAGGAAACAACAAATGCCTAAATTAAATGACAGTTAATGCCTGCAATAAAATAAAACATAACAAAGACAGCAAAACGTCAATATATATTATTCCTTATTGGCAAGTTGAACCTGCTGTCTGATGACATTTTGTGAAAGTTATCAATACATATCCATATGCCTTGAATAGGTATTGGAAATCAATGAGAGTGGCTAGAACAAACATCTATTATTCAGTGCATTGTAGGAGCAGGTAAACAAAGGCTACTTTAAAACAAAACCCTCCACAATAAGAGGATTATTCTTACCCTTTCCTTTCTTTCCTGAGCTTTCTTCGATCCATTGGACCCGTGGTAGCCCTCGCAGCAGGCTCAACAAGTAGGTAACAAGTGTGTCTTTGTGCTGCGAGGGCAAAACAAAGCATTACACCACAAACAAAAACCAGCGGCTGGCACAGGAAGTAACATTTGTTTGCATGAAGTAGAAAAAAACTATAAAAGTTTGACAATCCTGACACAATATTAAATCCGACCTACAGACTATAAGTTAAGCATCAGTTAACCCTAAATATGAGATGATTAACTCTGTGACAAGATGATTGTAGAGCTCTATTCTGTCTCAAAGTGATGAGGTTAAAGGCTTACATGGTCAGCTGCATGTCTAATCACCGTCTTAATCAGATTATGAGAATTAGCTTATCACGCTGATACAAAGCATACAAAATGCAATAATAATATCATTAATCATTTCCTCATTTGCAATGCAACTGTGAGTCGTGAACCAAGTTGATTTTCATGAATTTCAATCTTGAGCAGATCCCTAATCTGAAAATATCACAAATGATTTCTGTACTTAAAATTCTATTTTGATTAACAATATTTTCCTTATTTCTCTGATCCTATATTATATTTTTTTTACTAAATTTGCTCAGCATGTTACCTCTGTTAATCTTATTAATGTTGTAGCTGTTTTTAAACCTGTAACTTACTTGCTTTGCATATCTGCAGATAAAGTTCCCAAGCGTGTCCAAAAGATTTCAGTTTTTCTTTACAGTCATGGTAATACACACCGATCAGGCATTATATTATGAACACCAGCCTAATGTGTTGGTCCCCATAAGCAACAAAGTGTGATGCACTGTGTTCTTTGACAACTTTCAATCAGAACCAGCATAAACTTCTTCAGTAATTTGAGCAACAGTGGCTCCTCTGTTAGATTGGACCACACGGTCAGCCTTCACTCCAATGTGCCATCACAATTAAGCCCTTGTGAAAACTCTCTCAAATTGCTTGTCCATTTTTCCTGCTTCCAACATCAACTTTGAGAGCAAAATGGTCACTTGTTGCCTGGTACATCCCACCCACCAACAGGTGCCATATGAATAGATAATTCTTAGTGCACATTCTTAATGCTTAGATATTCTCTTTACCCGTCAGTGGTCACACCGTTATGCCTGATCGGCGTATATCCACATGTTTAAAAAATCTTGACAGCCTAACCTTTTACTGACCACCACCCACCTGTAGGCCTGATTCTACCAGAAACACTGCCAAGGCAATAACAGCATCTCTGCGGCGCACATCCAAAGTGAACACACCACGGACTTCCACTGGACACATGCATTGTAGTTTCTGGACCTGAAGACCAAAAAGAGGTGCTTGTAGTCAACTATGGTTAGTGGTAAAAAAAAACAAAAAACATATATATATATATATACAAATACATGGGCCAAATGTCCACAATTGTGTGAATAATGTACTGCAAAATGTTACTTAGTCCATGAAAAATGACAGTAAGAAGAACAACTAAGGGTTCTCAAAAACTTCATCAGGCAGGTTTAATGGCCTGGCAGTGCTTTTTTACACCGGACCAATCAGAAACTGGAAATTGTACAGTCATATTGCAAACACTACATATATATATATGTACTTTTAGTAATAGAAATTCCCGTTCCTGCATTATGCAATTAACATGTCACCTTATTTCCATAGCAGGAATGGGCAGCTTTGATTATCAATGGGGTCACAGAAAACTTTTATTTCTCTGTTGCATCTTTACAAATTGTTATTATATCCTTTATTTAACCAGATAAAAGCCTCATTGAGATTTAAAATCTCTTTTTCAAGAGGGACCTGGCATGGCAGCAGCAGACAGTTACACAATAAAATACATTCACATATCAGCACATTGAAACCAAACTGTTCTGGAAACACCCATCCAAAACAAAATGAGAAGCAGTCAAGAATTATTACAGTCACAGTGTCCGAGGTTGGCTCTTTCTCGGTCCCTTATCAAAGTCTTAAATTCTCCAACAATGACCAGTTATGTTGTTGGATATCCTCTTAATGGAATATGTAGAAAGAACATGTAAAAAAATTGAAAGTATAAGACTGTCATAAAACATTACACACACTGATATATTATAATTCAACCACAAATAATAATGCCAGCTAAAATAAGCTCAACATAGAGTTAAAGCCATTTGGAAAATTCATACTTAATTAAAGCCATTTAATATTCTTTTTAAATACAAAAAACAAGTTTTTTCTATCTTTTTGTGTACAACTATTTTACAAACAAATCTATTTTTGAATAAAGCATTAATCATTATTATTATTACATTCCAATGATTTATAAAACAGATTTATAGAAACAAATATAGCTTAAGAAGTTATTTAAATATAGACAAAAACAAAACACTTACCATCTTTTATGCACTAATATTTTGATTACATATCCCGATTCCCTCAATATTTTTCGTGTTTCATTATGTCCCTGTGCAAATAAACATTATATCAAAAAAACCAAATTACTTCTGCATACCATCATATTGGTATCTTAAGTTGAATAATATGTATTTAATTATGTCATGTTTTCTTTCTGTTAACAATCAGATGATTTTCTTGAATGATTGTGGGCTGCATTTCGTGTACTGGAGGACCGTATGTGGTCCACGAGCTGCCAGTTGCCCATCCATTATATATACCAAAGGTGTTACAGTAGACCGTGTGTCAACACAGCAAACTTATAAACCAGTCATTCCAAAGATACACTCAAAATAATAGCAAATATTATTTAAATAACAGCCTGTAATAATGTCTTGAAATCAGAGCTAGTGTGGTTTTTGAATGCCACACTTGGAAAGAAAAACATCGTTGCCGTTGACAGATTTAAAAATCAAACAAACAAAACCTCATTAAAACCTCTGAATTCTTTCACCAGAATAGACAGAGTGTTTGTCTCCCACAGAGCACACTGTGAACCCTGATCTGTCATCTGTCCCCCTGCCCTCCTGCCTGCAAACCTGTTTGACTGCAGTGCTGATCCAGCCTGACTGCTCTGCTGGGTGATGCAGTAACAGGCACCACAGGCAGCGACGCCACTTTCTTCAGCTCTGCTCTCCTCTTCTTCAGATAAGGAAACATCTGCTGTATTAAACACCGGGAACCTGCAGCGAGGATCAACAAGCGTGCCCACACCTGCCAGTAATACCTTTGCTGTCAACCTCACCTGTCCGAATAAGCAAATGTTGGTGCGGAAGCGGAGCAACACCCTGAACAAAACTGTTGCTGAGCGCTACAAACGGTCGAGCTCGTCATTTCTGAAAAACACTTTTTTTTACTTCCTCACCTTCTCCACTGGTGCGGGACGCTGGGCTGCGAGAGAGCGGGCCAGTGACAGGACTGTGTTGAAGTAAAAGCCTCTCGTACCACCTCCCATTACAGACATGTTTACCTCCACATCAGACAGGCGAGAGTCAGCAAGCAGAGGAAACGGGAGAACAGCGGCAACTGGCGCTGGCTGAGCCGCAGTACGGCAAATCCAGAGGGACAATCTTAGCTCATACGGATTTTTTCAAAACTTTCTAATAATAATGATGATAATAATGATAATAATAATAGTAATAATAATATCTAAAAAAAAAAAAAAATCCTATGTATATAATATTATAGAATAGAATAGAATAGAAAACAATATAATAAAATATAATATAATATAATATAATATAATATAATATAATATAATATAAAATAATATAATATAATGTAATGTAATGTAATGTAATTTTAATATAATATAATATATTATAATATAATGTAATATAATATAATATAATATAATACAATTTATATAGTAATGATATAATAGTATTCTGTCTCAGGCCCTCTGGCCATCAGACTGTCCAACTCCTTACTAAGGGGAAGGAGAAGCAACAGGAAGATTGAGGACGGGAAGGAGCAATAGTAGTAGTTGTTGTAGTAGCCAGCTTGTAGCCATACCATATTGTATTTTATTTTGATTCTTTACTTTTATTTCAATTTTAATCTTATCATATATAATATAATATAATATAATATAATATAATATAATATAATATAATATAATACAATATCATATCATATCATATCATATCATATCATATCATATCATATAATATAATATAATATAATGATAAAAATAATAATGGAATTAATTGATAAAAATAAAAACAATAAAACAACATAACATGGATAACATTAATATCTAGATAATGGAACTATAATAACTAACTCCAAGAGCATAAACCTTTGTCAAGGCATTTCCAGTATTGTTAGTGTAGGTTAGTGTCAAAAATGTGGTGAACTGTGCTACCTTGCACTGTTGACAAATATTTCAAAAATATTTCTGGACATTACATTATTATCATTATTATTCCAAAGCACAATGTATAAGTCAATAATATATGCCCATTTAAAAATATATCAGCAAGTCCTCATTTAAACAGAATCCCAAAAAATGTGACTTGATAGATTGACTTTTGTCTTAGTTATAAAATCAAAGTGGCAAATTTGGCCTAAAATCAATCCAAGGACAGGGAACACAGCTGTGATACCTTTAGACCTGAGGAAAACATTTCATCATTTTCATTTATCAATGTACATATTTCAAAGTTTTCTGGGTTGCTGTTACTCATTTTGTAAAGACAATGATTGCAGTCTCATCTAATGCAAACAAAAAATAGACACATATATTTTTTTATTTGATCTGATGGCTGTGGCCTGTGGGAACAAATGATCAATGAGATGAGTTTCTCACTGTTGCTCCTTCTCTCGCCCTCCAGGACGTTGTGGAGGGGGTTTTCACCTCCAGAATGGCGTGCACTCTGCTGTGCTGCAATGATCTGATGGAAAAGGGATAAGTAATATGTATGCAAAAAAACATGGATAAACTAATTGTTCAACCTGGTCTTTTGGTTCCTTCTTTATTTCAAGTCCATTTGTGCTAAATCCCACTGATCCTGAAAGTCAGAACTTTCCATAAGAAACATTGATTGAAAAATGTTCTTTCTATCTATAAATCTATTAAAGGCCAGTAAGATTGCAGTCACTTCTTGCTTCCACTACAACTAAACCATGCTTGAAGGTGCAGCTTCTTTCCTTTTAAACACTTTCTGAAATATTCACTAATAAATTAATGAATTATTTTTGGCATTTTTTCGTCTGTTTGACTGTTTTAACTGATCTTCCAATAAAAAAGACTGACTTATCTTACCAACACAGACAAAATTCTGAATTCATGTTTTTGATCAAATTAAATATTTAAATATTTCTGTAAGTGAAGGGAAATTGCTAAAACATGGACGCCAGTGGTTCTGGATACATAACACAAAATAAGCATTAGACAAACATTTGTTTTTTATCTGGAGAGTATTGTGGCATTGGTATAAAAAACATGTTTTTTTAAAGATGCCAGTCAAAGGCCACTGTGTCCCCTGCCAATAAATCTATCTCAAACATAAAAAATACAATGTTTATGGCTTGTTTTCAGAATTATATTAAGATACAGTCGCCTACTAGATCTCAGCATTGACAAGATATCGTCATTCAGCCGTCTGGATTCATCTGATCGTTTCTATTTGAACTGATTTGATTTTCTCCTGTATGCGCTTTTGTTGCGCAGGGTTAGATTTTGGGACACTGCGCGATGACGTCAACGAATGTGACCGGAAATGTTATGTCGCTAATTTTCAGCTGATAACGGCATAACAACTGCTGACAGCATCGAGAGTCAAGGTTTGTCTTTTTAATTCATTAAGCTTCTGGTCCCTCAATCTAAACCAACGTACAGTTTATTTTACGACGTCAACGCTTGAGCCTCGCAGCGTCGCCTTCACCAAACAGAAGGAAGTGCTGATAAAACTGTCACTGCTCGTTTAGTAACGTCGGCTAGCTAATGAACAGCTAGCCAACACCCTTAGCTCAAGTTAAACATTATGGAGTAAATATGTGACTTTGTTGACTTTCTGTCAACAAAGCCAGCACTTGATGAATCTGACGTGGTTTGAGAAACTTTAGTCGTCGCTCAAAACTCATTTCACGGTCTAGAAACTCAGGCTGATACTTCCGTAAGCTAATGTTAACGTCAGGGTTAGATCATAATTAACAAAGTCAGATGCTGTTGTTAAGGACAGTCATCTAAACTGACCTAAAACCTAATTTGTACTTACTTTAACGGTGAAATTAAGAGTCTCAGCTGAGTTCTTAAGATCTATTTTGTTCATGTTTAATAAAAAAAAGTTGCAGAGAAATGTTCTAAAGTGAAAGTTTGTCCTCAGCCGGAAGTAGATACTTTCCTTTTCTATGTGGATCATGCGGTGCAACTGTGAGCTTGGGAAGATCTTGAAAAGTATTAACCAATATTTTTATGCTAAAAAAATCTCTGCTTCACAGATGGCCTACCCCAAATCCCACAACCCATTTGCAGATGATGATGACGAGGAAGATTTCAAGCCCAAAAGGAGGGGCTTTGATGATGATGAAGATGATGACAGTGGGTTGAGTGAAGCAGAGAGGAGGCAGCGCTTCCTAAAGCAAGAAGTGATGCGCACAGCTCAGTCTGCTGTGGACAGCTCTCATCGCTCCCTCGGCCTCATTTATGAATCAGAGAAGATTGGTGTGGAAACTGGACAGGTATGTCACGCTTGTCCTGACCTTACACAGAGTTCGTGTTTCCCATTAGGTGACTTTCAACTGTAAGGAAAACCGTGCTGGTACTCATACTCACTCCTCACTTGCTCTCTCTCTGTCTGTGTTTTCTGCAGGAGCTCATGCGACAGGGTGAAGTCCTTAAAAGGACGGACAAGATGTTGGACAACATGGACCAGGACCTAAACACCAGCCAGAGGCACATTACCAGCATCAAGAGTGTGTGGGGCGGCCTTGTCAATTATTTTAAGGGCAAACCAGAGACCAAGCCTCCCCCTGAGGAGCCAAAAGCCTACCAGGGAAGTGACAAGTAAGGTTTAGTCCCTTATTCACTGAAATGTCTTCATTTATTACCTAAGTCCAATGTGGGTCTGAATTGGTAACTGGCCATTGACTTGATGTAGGAATTCAAAATAAGTTCAGTCATTTATTTGATTGGATTTGGAGCATCGATGGCACAGTTGATATAGTGTGCTTGGTCAGTGATCAGAAGGTTGCAGGTTCAAGCCCAGCTCCGGGCGACACATGGTGGTGTGTCCTTGGGCAAGACACTTAACCCCAAGTTGCCCCCAGTCAGTGGAGTGTAAATGGGCATGAAAGGGAGTGAATGTGTTAGAGATACTGATGGATAACTAACACAGAACCATCAGTGAGTGAATGTGAGAGTGAATGGGTGTGAATGGGTAAGTGTGACCTGCGGTGTAAAGCAGCTTTGAGTAATCAAAGACTAGAAAAGCGTTATTTTAAGCTCAATACCATTTACAGTTGTTATTTTATTATGCATCTCTGCCAGTGATGGCGGCAAGTACGTCACGTTTTCTGCTGGTTAAGCTGTCAGTTCGTCTTCTGAACTTTTGTGTGAATGTGAATTTTCTGGAATGCGTCCCACAAGCATTGATGTTTTGCTCTAACATTATATTGAGTTTACATAAAGAGTGTTTTTTTTGGCCACATTCCAAGAATATATTTTTCGCTCTGCCTGTTCAGTCATCTGCTATCTAAAATAATGTATTCCTTACATCTCTCGTGTCAGCAATATTCTTTCTGGCAGAGAGTAGGGATGGGACTCCAAAGCAAACTTCAGTTGAGACTTGATACGGACTAGCTCAATAAATAAAAGTCATTTTAATGATTCCCATATTGATTTATTCTGCTTGTTTTTGTGTGTCTTGCATTCAAGAATCTCTCTATCTCGCCAGAGGCAGTCAGTACAAACTGAAACAAAAAGTCAAAGATGTGATCCTGGCAGCTAGGAAACAGGAGTGATCAAATTTGTGGCTTAGTTTTTCACAAAATAAGTCTCATTGCACAAATATCCCGTGTCTGTGTAATTTTAAGCAACAGTGGAAACACCAGCAGCTTACAGATGCATTTGTCTTTGCAGCTCTGCTTTAAATGTCAGGAGTGCCACGCGTCTGTCACTGTTGTCACTGAAAAACTGTGCAGCAGACTTACTGTTCTGTGGACAATCCACAGAAAACAAAGGAACTGAAAAAATTTAAACAGTAGCAGAAAATATAATGTCACTGTCATGAAATAAAATTGATCATTTCAGATCCATAGGCATGACTCCACCCGGGCCTGAGGTGGTATATTTGTTTAGGTTAAACCTGCATTTTGCATGAAGTGGTCAGATTTGTTCATCAGAGGATAAGACGACCATAATGCTTGCTTTTCCAGTTCTTACTAATACGTCACCTGTCTGTTTGTTTGGTAGCAAATTACTCAAAAAACACTGGATGGATTTTGCTTAAATTTTCTGATGTTAGTCTGTCCTAACTTAAAAATTAGGAGATTTTGGTGGTGATCCAGATTTGGTTGTGAATCCAAGAATATTTTGAAGGACTTGTGAACAAGGCAAGATAGGGCAGTTTTCCAAACGTTCATGAATAATCAATCAAACTTTATTTGTATAGCAGTTTTCATACAGAATCCTGTAGTTCAGAGTACTCAACATTATAAAAAAGTAAGTTGAGTACAATATAATGACAATAACTTAATAAGTTCTTAATAGAGCTTGACCTTTTCAGGAATGTTGTTCAGGGCAAAAGGAACAAGTGGTTACATTCTGGTAGTAAACCGGGTAACAGCCATTAGTGGATGACTGTTTTTGCTAAATAACTGTCAAACTGATGATGATATCAACATGATTCTGAGTGCTTTGGATACATTTTCAGGGTCAGCGAATCATGTTATGATGGTTACCTTATCATGGATCTATTGCTTGTAGGTGTAAAAGAAGTACATGAGTTGCCCTGGCAGATGTTTGCGCTCACTGAGTGCCGTCTCCTTTTGTAATTCATCTTAGAAAATAAGTCATTAATCATTATAATGGGTGGGCACTGTTGTCCAACTCCTAACTGCATACCATACATAGAAACAGGTCCACTGACAGTCACTAAGCTATTTTCTTGTATTTCAACATATTTAATGTTCAATGAGCAGAACCAATAATGGCTTTGGCATCAATAAAAGTGTATTAATTCCCGTCCTTAGTCTAAACTACTGATGCTTAGGTTTGATGATGACTCAAAGTTAGCACCTGAATATGGCTACTTTATGTAAAAGGAGTATTTTTTGTATTTTAAGCCTCCTGTCACTCCTCACAGCTGAGTTGTAACAATGACTCTGTGACTCTCTTAGGCTACAAAGTGCCTTGTCCAACAGCAGAGAATATGAAGATAAGTACCAGGCCAGCCATCCAAACCTGAGGCATATAAACACAGGAGGTAAGAATTCACGCAAGAAACTCAACTCAGCCTTAATGGACCCTAGCGACCCTCATGGATTTTTATGTTTCAGGATTTGGAGCCTCAGCATCAGTAGATGACAGCTCATCTCGGCAGAATGGATACTCTCAAAATGTACACCTGCGGGAGGCGCATCAGACCCTCGACAAAAACTTGGGTAAGGATTTCTGTGTTGTCTTCTTGTTAAACCTTGAACAGTTGAAAAATTGCTATTGGTTTTAAGTAGAGCTACAATATGCAAAAACAAGAAGGGGGAGTGTGACAAAAAACACTTTGAAAAAGTATTTTATTGAAAACAACAAGCAAACTGAAATAGGCTGTTTATCAGCTGATCAAAAGTTTAAGACCATCGCTCAAAAAATTACAAAAAATTCTCCAAACCAGACCAAAAATTGTTCTCAGTAGGACTCAGTAATGAGTAGCTCCACCGTTCTTGTGATCACTTCAAAAATTCGTTTGGGCATGCTTGATGCGAGTGTTTCCAGGAAGCTTTTGGGAACATTGCTCCAAGTGGTGAAGATGGCTTCATGAAGGGCATCAACTGTCTGGAACTGATGGCCATTTTTATAAACTTCCCTTGCCATCCATCCCCAAATGTTCTCCATGGGATTTAAATCAGGGGAACATGCGAGATGGTCCAAAAGAGTGATGTTATTCTCCCTGAAGAAGTCCTTGGTCAAGTGAGCATTGTGAACTGCAGCGTTGTCCTGTTGAAAAACCCAGCTGTTACCACACAGACGAGGGCCCTCAGTCATGAGGGATGCCCGCTGCAACATCTGCACGGAACCAGCCGCCGTTTGACGACCCTGCACCACCTGAAGCTCCAGTGTTCCACTGAATGAAAAAGCACCCCAGATCATAATGGACCCCCCTCCACTGTGCCAGGTAGAAAACATCTCAGTTTTGACCTTCTTTTCATTCCAGTAACGTTGAAGCAATCTGGACCGTCAAGGTTAAATTTTTTCTCATCAGAGAATAAAACTTTTTTCCACCTTTCAATGTCCCATGATAGATGCTCCCTGGCAAAGTCTAAACGGGCAGTTTTGTGGCGTTGAAGGAGACGAGGTCTTTGAATTTGTTTTTTTTTATATTTGAAACCCTTTTCCCGCAGATGCCATCTGATGGTTATTGCGCTGCAGTCGGCTCCAGTAAGGGCCTTAATTTGGGTCGAGGACCGCCCTGTGTCTTGGCGGACAGCCGATCTGATCCTCCAGCTCAGCGCAGGTGTAATTTTTTTGGGTCTTCCACTTGACATTTTTGTTCCATAATGCTCAGGATCTTTCAAAAAATTTAGAATTACTGTCTTACTGCATTCAACCTCAGCAGCAATGGCACGCTGCGAGAGGCCTTGCTTATGCAGCTCGACAATCCGACCACGTTCAAGAAGAGAAAGCTACTTAGCTTTAGCCAACAGGGGGGCATGACCGTGTGAATGCCCGACAGAAAATGAACATTTTGAGCAGATTTTGGCTTTAATAGTCTGTGGTCTTAAACTTTTGATCAGCTGATAAACAGCCTATTTCAGTTTACTTGTTGTTTTCAATAAACTACTTTTTCAAAGTGTTTTTTGTTACACTCCCTCTTCTTGCTTTTGCATATTGTAGCTCTACTTAAAACCTCATTAAGGTCCAAATGTGCAAAAAGCATATTCTAGCAATTTTTCAACTGGTCTTAAGATTTTGATCAGGTCTGTATATATATATATATATATATATATATATGTTTACACACGCAAATCTATACATCCAGCACCCAACATGAATCCATATAGCCAATCATGAATTCCAGGTGCATTGAGGATTTTATTCATGATTTTGAAGCAGACATATCTGCTGTAACTGTGTGACGATATCATTTCAGCATGGGCCAATAAGTATTGACCCTTCACTCCGTTTGTCTCTTTTATTTCCGTAGATGACATGTGCAGTGGCTTGAGCAGACTGAAGGGCCTTGGCCTCGGCCTCCAGGCAGAGATTGACGCGCAGGATGATTCCATTGATGCTCTGCTGAACAAAGCGGATAAGATGGATGGTAGGATTCAGAACACCAACCAACAGATCAAGAGACTCAAATAAAACAAACACTTGGACTCATTTTACAGAAACAGAAGACATCAACAGGTCTTCCCCACCTTGGTATTCATCCTAGCCTCTCTTGAATGAACTGTGTTAAACGATGAAACTATCACAGTTGAGCAAGTGTTGACGTTGTAATCTAAATCATTTCCTTCCAGGAGAGCTCACTTGTAGTTTTCACGTCATTTACTTTTGGATTTTTATTTACAAGTCCCAGTTTGTTTAGAAATTCTTCAGGCCACTTCACTGACATGTTACTTTTGTTTAGAAGGGAAGACTCTATGCCATGTGTGTACTGATGTAAGGGACGGTCTCTGTCAAGATAAAATCTGTATATTTTTAACGTCTTACCCCACTACACCTCAGTCTGAATGTAGTCTATCACCAAAGATTTAAAATAGGTTAGTAAATTTCTTCATCATAGTTTGTCCATTATTTAGGATGAAGACAAAAATGGCTTCTCAGATTTAAAAACTGTACAAGAACAAAGCATATGTCTTAAATAACATTTCTTTGTATTTATAATTCATACGTCAGCACTAACTGGAATTACTGGTCCTGCCTTCACATACACACGAAACATTTTAAGATGTCCAGCTCAGTTCACTTTTGCCTTACATACTTTATATATTTGTACACTAGCCCCGTGCCATGTATCCCTCTCCACTGTTACATCTCTTAATGAGATGTTTTACTTTGTATAGTACCTTGAATAAATTTGAAGTATGTTTTTCTCCTTCAGTTCTTTGCTATGGAAGAAGTCCTCATTGGACATGCATCCATACATTTTATTTTAACATGTTTTCTAGTCAAAAGCAGCACATATCTGTTTCAAAATCTTGAGAATTTGACGCTGTTATGGAAAAACAGCATTACTACAGCTTCATTGTCCAAAAGATACAAGCAATTTAAGCTCTCTGTGCGCAAGTTATAATTTTTGTCGCTATATAGAAAAATATCAATACAAAAAGATTTTCACAACACGTCAGATCTATTAAGATTTTCACTTCCAATCAGTGTGAAATCAAATGTATAGATGTATGTCCGCATACTTTCCAGTGTTTTAAGAATCGTTTGTGTTAAGAAATGTTGTATGAAACATTACAGATTGTGATCAAGTGAATTTCTGTACAACAAAGATGTGAAAAAAAATGTAGCTGTGAATTTAAAATGGATCTGAAGAATATTCCTTTTATTGTTCGCAATATATTTCCCCTTTGTTACAATGATAGGAGCAGTATCCATTAAGATTGATTTGATGAGTTCATGGGTTATTCAGATGAACATATTAAAAATAAAATAAGGGTTGAAATGTTTTTTCTTTGTTGCACTTGATTATTTATTCTTTTTAAAATCACAAACCAATGAAGGGTGACTGCAAGGGGAGTTTCAGGGTTTTGTTCTTCAGTGGAGTAAAGCATCCAAAGTACCACAGGGTGGCACTATTTGTCAAATGGTCATTAATGCCAGAACTCCAGCTGGACTGTGCTGCAGTAACACTTTGATTTTTACATTATTATTGTTACAGCTTGAATAGGTTTCATTGTTGTAACGATGTATTAAAGTAATATGAGAAACATATTCCAATGTTAATTTATAAGAGCACTCAAAGTTTCAAATGAAAGCATCTGCATATCTGTAAATACACTGAATCCACTTGAGCTCAAAACTGGATAAGGATACTTGTTAAATTCAGTTTCGGCAAAAGTGAAGAGGCTCAAATGTATCCACTTACAGCATCAAGAGCATTGCAATAGTCGGCTGTGCTAAGATACATGATCCCCAAAAACAACACACCGTCACTTTTATTTGTAATCATCACTGCGTGTGTGCGCGTGTGTCTACTGTACGGACCATGTTGTGTTCCAGCTGTGTTTCTGTGCTGGTCGGGTCCTCACGTGGAGCTGTCCATTCATTATCATTCCTCTGCGTTAGACCAGCTGCTCCTGCAGGGGCCCTCATTAGGAGGACTTGCTAATTACAGTACACACTTCTTAAAAACACACACATACATCACACAACACTGGGGCGACAGAGGAAGGGGGAAACAGGGGCACTAACTAACAGGGCCTCAAGCTGAATGGCCTCTGCCTAATGGAAGAGTTTATTTCACAAGGTCTCAGTTAGTCCTTTATTTAATTGGTATGTAAATGTTTTGGGTGGTGAAAAAAGCGCCACTATGCAACAAGAGCATCCTTATGGAAAAACAAAAACACAACGGCTGTATTTAAAACCCCTGGCTACCCATTACTGTCCAAGTACACAGTAGCTACTTCATATATGTACTGCACACAGTGGGCACTGCACTGTGTTCTGCAGTGGTCTGTGGGACGCCTGCCCATCTGATGATGTTTTGTAGTATAACAGTTCATTCAAGATTCAAATGAGCCATTTACAGTTTTTTTTATTAATATGATAACATTGCTACTGAATAACATACCAATCTTAAGCTTAGCTTGCAAAGGACATTTAAGCTTTACTGTCCGAACAGGCCATGTGTTCATTTGTGCTGTAAAAACACTCCTGCCAGAATAGTGGGACTTCTGCCGTTTCAACAGCCGGCCTCAAGCAGACTTTCAAAGAACTGCAGCGTTTTGGCACCTCTATATTGGCTTCATTTTTTCAGAAGGTGGCAGCTGCTTGCTTTCAAATTGCACCCAGCACATCTGGCACATGGTCACATTCCAGAAAACTAGGGGGCGATATGCACACAGTGAGTACACCAGCATGCCATAAAGATAGAAGATGGTGTTCCCGTAATTATTCAGGTGTAGTTCTTGCAGACACACTATGCTGCTACTAGTGTTGTGCTCAAGACAACTCTATCTGAGACCAAGACTTGCCTGAGACCAGAGTGCACCAAGACAAGGCCAAGACTTTTGGGAGTCAAGACCGAGACAACACCAAGATCATCAAAATCAATTTTTAAAACCATGACAGGGTTGAACAGTAAAGGGGAGTGTCCCTCAGTCACAACACCAGGAAGGTTACAGTCATCACAAGGGGAAAAACACAAATTGAAGCTTTTTGTTTTTCTACCAAGTGCCCCTCCTTATTCACATTAATGAAATTGAAGAACAGCAGTTCAGTGCTGGTCTTGATGGAAAATCCCGAGTCCGGTCAGTCCAAGACCAAGACAAGACTGAGTAAAAATGCTCTGGAGACCAAGACAAGACCAAAACCTTCAAATTGTGGTTTCGAGACCAGTCTCGAGACCAAGACCGGTCTTGAGTAACACAACAGTAGTTGCTACTATTTGATTAGATCTTTCTTGAGAGGCTAACAGCGGTTTCAGTCCTTCCTCGGCATCTACTTCCCTGCTCATAAAGAAATTAGCCCACGCTGCATTCATCCAACATTACTGTAGGTCTATGTCAAATACAGAAGACGAGTTGCTTTTGCAGCCCTACTCACTGAAGAGTTAACATATTTGAACATCTCTCTTCACATCTTCTGTGCACCATGTTTCAGTACACAGTTTACATTGATATTATTAGCTGGACTTTGCTGAGGTGTACTTGAAGCTGTGAGAAATCACCTTCAAATAAAACAGAGAAGCCAGACGATGCTACTTTAAAACTGGACTGAAGGCAAGAAGCTTGAGCTGTGCATCTTTACTAGTCTCAAGATTCAATTAGAATATTAAGCTAATGATTCAATTTGATTCAATATCACGATGTATCATGATGCATAGCGATGCTTCATAGTGAATACTAACCTTGGTTTTCCATAAAACTGCACCAGGTTATTAAAAAATACAAAACAGTCAGATAAATATGAAGTCCTTTTATTAGTTACTTTCGCCAAAGGAGGTTGTGTTTTTGCTGTTGTATGTTTCTATGTGTCTGTTTGTTTGTATGTTTGCAAGATTACGCAAAAACTACTGGACAGATTTTGCTAAAATTTTCAGGAGACATTGGTAATGCCCCAACTTAGAAATTATACGATTTTGGTGGTGATCCAGATAACCGCCATTAGTGAACAATGATCTTTGCTCAATACCTGTTTAACTAATATAATTCTGAGTGCTAGGTGTGGGTTTTAGGGTCAAGGAATCATATTATGATGGTAACTTTATCATGGAAATATTGCTTATAGATGTAACAGCTATATGTGAGTTACCTTGGTGGAGCTTTGCACTATCTAAGTGCTTTCTAGTTAGAAATGGGATCAACTATAGCAAATACGTCCTTTCATTGTAAACCAAAAACAACCCAACTGTTCTCAAGGAAACAGTGGCTGTGTTCAGAGCTATTTGTTCACACTCTTCACAATATCTGGCACAATGCAATGGGCACCCATATTGTGGTATTACCCATGCAAGCATTGCTACATCCTTACAGCGTGCATTGCAAACACAATGGATAGTCACTTAAACCACCAATACATACTATACTGCACCGCTATGCCTTGAAGCATACTACTGCTCTCAGAATAACATGAGGAACATAAACACTGTATATGAAATACAAAAACACAAAACTGTCCACATGCAGGCATTTTTTCTGAAATTAGTGGGCCTAATTTGATTTAATAAATGCCAAAGACTTTGGATGGAAGTTAGGTTTTAATGATAATAATGCAGGCATGAGACTATTGTGTAATTTCACAGGTCAGCATGCAATAGAGCAAAATTTGGCACAAAATCATAACTTTTCACTTCACTTCATATTATTTTGCTAAAACACGTGCAGAGCATAAAGCACTCAGTCATTCTCTATCAATTATTACTGATACCCCATCTAATTGCTGCAGATATCCACTGTAAGAGGTCAGTTGGTGTTACTGTTTATTGTGGCGCTCAGAGGTCCACTGCATTCAACTCATTTTAGAGGAGTAATAGAGAATGGGAATGCCATTGCACACAACCACTGTGATTGTCAAGTTATTAGCAAGCTTTCCAACTGCTTGTTTGCTTCAGACTTGATGATGTTTTGATTTCATGTAAGTATCAAACTATTTATTTTAACCAGATTTTTGATGAACTGGAGCTTAAGGCAAAGATAGAAAACTGTTGGGAATTTATTAATCTATTTCACCATTCAATGAAGTCATCTCTTGAACATTTCTATCTCCCTGATATGAGCATACACTCCCATCAGTGCTGAACCAGCCAGATTCTGCCACAACATATTATAGCCTTAGTCTAGCTAACCCCAACACTACCACCGCTACCAATGTCTACACACCAAGGGGGGTATCCTATCTTTCTGTTGGCCTCACTGCCCCTTATGTACATGAATCAACCCTGGATGTGTTGATTTGTAGATGTTGTGTGCTTATGTACAGATTCTGTTGTCCACTTTCATGTAAGGAGCAAATAAGGCGCCATGATGGAGACTTAACACAAAGACACACTAATCACATAGTTTCTGAGTCTTCTGATTGAAATTTTAGTACATGCCTCAAATATAATCTGCAGCTTGGATAAAAATGTTGTTACCTTATAGAAAGGGTGTCAAGGCAAAAACAATCACCTATTATAACCCTGCCCTGTGACACATACTGTAATACCCCCTTATGCTGGAGAAATGTACTCACTCAACCAAACTAGTGAAGCTGATATTAACAAAGTGATAACCTTGTGATAGCATTTTCCTGCTCCTTCGGATGTTATCATTCTAAAACAATTTCACTGGCTGTGGTGCCCAGTCTGGAGCAATAACTGAATCCCCCACAGGTGGAGGTGGCTCCACACATCCACTGACACCACCAATAAACGGAAGTCACCCCTGGGTTCTCTCCTTTCACGCCGTCCGCGGGGGCCGGGAGGGCTTTGAACAGCTGTCTTGTCAAAAGCAAACAGTGGCCGTGCTGTAACAAAAGCTGCCGGTGCTGGAATGCCCCCCTTTTCAGTGGGCGTAATCCCAGAACACACTGCTGTCGGAGCCCATCAGGCACTGGGCCAGAGACGGGCCTTCCTGCCCTTTGGAAAGCGGGTTAGCAGCAGAGTCAGGGCAGCCAGAGGGGTAAAGCCTGCTTCAGAGGGGACGGACTGTCAGGCTGACAGCACTCTATTGCCACTGTTGTAGGAAAGAGAAAATTAAGAGTTATGCTGACTGGGGGGAGTTTGTAGGGAGAGAGGGGAGGGAAAGGGTGGGTGGAGAGATTAATGGAGAAGGTAAAGTTCAAGTGGCGCAAAGATTAAACACACTAGAGAGGAG
This sequence comes from Scarus forsteni, assembly GCA_036419115.1. NCBI lineage: Eukaryota > Metazoa > Chordata > Actinopteri > Labriformes > Labridae > Scarus > Scarus forsteni. The sequence continues at coordinate 22,649,352 of JAZDUH010000066.1, read as the reverse complement.
AAGAATCTTCCCCACATGACTTACATCAGACGAGATGATTCGTTGGATTCTTGGGTGTTTTGTTTTCACAAAGGTCAAAGTATGATATCTGTTCTCCCTTAGACCCACTTTTCTGTAAACAGCTGGTCCTACCGTCAGTGGTCAAGTGTGAGATATAAAACTGTCTGTCTGAAGAAGTTTAGTTTTGGCATGCTCATATCCACCATGAAATTAATTTTGTCCCACCTTGTTTTACAGTGAGTGGTCCAGGAATGAGTCCAGAAATGCAGAGGTGAGTTAGTATTTACATCCCAAAGTTAATGGGATTTTACAAGGGAATGAAGGTTTTAAGTCTTTATTTTGCAACATATAAGGCATCTGATATTTTCCTAGCTTTTGATTTTGAAGCATTATTGTGTTTTTAAAAAGATAGTTGCAATGAAAACGAGCACTAAAAATTACCAGGGACCCCAATGCAATAAATTCAGAGTGTTTTATATAGCCACAGCCAAGGACACAAACTTGGTCAAGTCCTTTGATTAGGAAAAAAATCTTGAACAAAAAGTTGCAGTGAGAAGACACAAGTTGGTAGTGTAGCAGCTGCTTCTTTGTCAAGCCAACATACTGTAAAGTAGTTACAGTAGTACTTAGAAAACTGTAAAGGTAAGTTTTTCAGGAAAGTTAACAGAATAAGAGCGTGGTTTATAGCATTACCACATGATGAAGTTGTCAAAGACCCTCTTTGAAAAAAAAACCATCATCAGCTGAAAACGACTGGTTTCTGATTTCGTATTAAAGATTTATTAGAATGTCATGGAGAATTCTAGAGTGGAATTAAATATTCTGTAATTGAAAGCAGAATTCTAGAATTATGTCAAAATTCCAGAATGTGATTGAGAATTCAAGAATGAAAGAAAATTCTGGGGTAAATGACAAAACTCTAGAATGATGCTAAAAATCTTAATTGGAATTCAGAATTTTATGTTTACTTTGGGTACTCTAGAGTGTTGCCAGTTTTTAGAATCTCTTTGAAAATTCTGGAATGGATTTATAACTCTATGACTGCGGTCAGGATTTAAAAATTATTAAAATTCTACAAGGTTATTTAAAATTCTGAAATGGAATTTAAGATTATATGACTGGATCTTAGGCTGTGTTCGAAATGACGTACTACTCATACTAACCCCGCCCCCATATTGAGTATGCAGTACGTTCACACTGTACAGTATGCAAATTTTGTGTATGCGAGAAATGCCCGGATGTATACTCAATCGGCTTCGATTTCTGAGTATGGAGCGGAGCTTGCTTCAGGTACTGCTTCTGCCCCACAATGCATTGCGCACTTCGGACGTGGGAAGACAAAATACAAAATGGAGACAGATCACCGGGGATACACAGGTGTTTGTGTTAATTTTTTTCATCCACTGCCCCTCGGTTTGTGTCATGCAGCAGTTGATAATGAAAACACTTCGCAATAACTTGGAAACGTGAAGAGGGGGCTGCTGCTGCCCGGTGTACGTAGACGGAAACACCCACCAAGCAGACGCTTCGGTCTCCGAAAACAGCGAGACAAATTAAAAACAGTCGCTGTTTCAAACAACTGGGCTCATAATCGTGATGTAAATACTTTCTCGCAATAAAATATATTATTACTGAATGAATTTGTAGTTTTTCTGGAATGCAGTTGTTTTCTGTTGCTTGTGGTCGGACTATTTTAATTTTCCCGGCGCTGCTTCCCGGCCGGCACGAAATGCATTCTGGGGTTTCAAGTATGCATCTGTGTGTAAACGCTCGGGCAGCCGCGGCATACTCAGATCATCTTTGAGTATTCAGTATGCAGTATGTACTGATTGAGTAGGTAAGTAGATAGTAGGCAGTATGCCATTTCGAACACAGTCTTAGTCTGGATTCTGGCAGGATGTCAAAAATCCGAGAATGTATCTGAGAATTCTTGAATGGAATTCAGAATATTATCTTTGATGATGGGATAATGGAATGGTGTCAAAATTCTGGATTCATTGAGAATTATGACATGGAATTTGTAATGGAAAAGGATTCTAGAATGATGTCAGAATTATGGAATGTTTTTTAGAATCTTTGAATGGAATTTAAGTTTCTATGAATGAAGTCAGGATTCTAGAATGCTGTCAAAATTCTTGATTGTCTCTGAGAACTCTAATGGAATGAACTCTAATGCAGTCTCTGAGGTTGGTTAATAAAATGATGGGAAAACTTCTAGAATGTCATTACAAATTCTGGAATGGAATTTTAGAATTCTAGGATTGATGTCATGAAAGCACAGTGACGTTAGATTTCTAGAATGGAATTTAAAAGATTTCAGACTTCAGTGGGAAGAACACAGGTCATGTTAGTGTTTAGATTTCCCCTTCTACAATTTCCTAATTTTTTATTCTCACTGAAGAAAAGAGCAAATATATTTTCACACTGCTTTATGTAATGCTTTGTCCGGAGTGCTTTTAACAATATTATTTGTGTTTCAGGTGTTTTTTCAAATGCCTTTTGGGCCATGTATATCAGGCCCTGTGTTTAGCCCATCCACACATCATCTCTGACAGTTACATAACAAAACCAAACCCCAAATTGAGGAGGAATGTAACCCAAAAGCACGATTACAGACATCAGCTGTCATTTTTGTCGTCATCTTGTTTACTCTACAGGAAAAGAATGCAAAGAATGCAACAAAAGTACGTTGATGGGTGCATGTTTGCACTGATTTGCGTATGTTCAGGAGCGTTTCTCTTTTAACTGAGGGATATACTTAACACAGTTGAGCTCACAGTAGTTATCACAGAGGGGTCAGGTCAGAAATGCTAATAACAGTTTGTGCTGAAAAAAGTTAAGATTCCATATGGCAGCAATGCATCCAAATTCCATGTTGGAAAATATGACAAGAGAGACATCATGAAAGTATAAGTTTATTTATTCTCACTAATGGACAGTGTACAGAGTATGCTGTGCTGCACTAATAAAATCATCACTGGTTTTATAATAAATAAACACACATACACAGACACAGATAAGGGAGAAAAGAGAACGTCACAGCTCTCCTAAATGAAAGGGTTTGACTGGTACCACATATGTCCTCGTCTTAAAGCGGCAGATCTAAATGAGGGGGGCATTCTGCTTTATTTAGGCCAAGCAGGTAATATCAAGATTAAACGTAAAGAAAATGCCGGAAGAGGAGAGAAGAAAAGAAACGCAGTGAAGTAGCTTCAGGGAGTGCTGGGGGGGGATTCTGCTAATGAAATGTGAGGAACGTGGCTCTACATGATGGTTATGTTGGATAATAAACTCCCTTGTGAAAGTAATAGGTTTTTCTGAGAAGGGCAGGGAGTGAAAACAACACAGTAATTAAGCAACTCAGCTTTGGACACGGAGGACAGAGAGAACCACAGTGAAAACTCTCTTTAATGGCTCTTTTCCCTCTCTAACATTATTAAGTTTCAGCAGATGTGACTGATCTCCACTCTGAGTCACTTTACACTGAAAACATTGATAATTGATTATCAGAAGACACAAACATGATGCATGATGGGAGACAAGAATCTCAGCCCCTGAGAATCAATACCTGATATCCACCTTGACTTGCTGGTGTAAATGTTATAGTTAAAGGAAACAGTCAAAAGCAGTGGTTCCCAACTGGTCATGCCTCTGGACCTGCTTAGAAACTGCAACTCAAATTTATGTAAAGTTTATCAACTCAAATGTAATTAATAGCTGCAAAGCTTTCTGGGCCTTAGATGGGACAAAACATATGCCTGAACCAAGGGACAGGGCGAAAAAACAGTTTGAGAAGGACATCACCAGAAAACTTAATTTTACTTTTTGTCAGGGAAAAGTTAAACATAATATATTGATGTATGGACCTGTGAATCAAGACAACACTTAAATCAAATGTCTGCAACATGGAAATCAAGATCAAACATGCAGTTTTGAGCAGTCACATAATGTGACGCTTCCAGGATGCTCTACAACCCTAGATCGATAAGACTGGCATGTCAGAATTGTTTATGCACCAGCCTGCTAGGGGACACCCTTACCTGACATCAACAATCACTGTTCCTCTAGAGGACCCTCTGTTACACTTATCAAAGCAATGAAGAAAACAAATAACCCACATTGGGAGCATCATCTCAGGCAATGTTTTTACCTACAATTTCCTGTTTGTCCGAGAGTGTGCAAAATATCTTAAAAAGTTGCCAATGGGCTTTGGTGAAATTATCTGGAAACGTTGATCACGATACAAGGAAGAACTAATTTGATTTCTGTGGTGATCTGATTCCTGATCCTGATCCAGTAATTTCTTTAAGGATTTGTGAACATGGCAAAATAGGGGACTTTTCAACATTTTGCTAACTCTGCTTATAATGTCAGTTATGCTGTGAAATTATTCAGAGTTGAATGTCATTTGAGTTCAGGCAAAACCACATGGAACTTTGGATATAGACTTTGGTACAGATCTGTTTTTTTTTTATTCTGGACCTCGGTCTAGATCAGGGTTACATGTATATTCAGAGAGTCAGCCACTGACTGTAAATGCATTGGCAGGGTTTTGTGCTCTCTAAGCAGCTCTAGATTTTAAAAGTACCTCATTTTATCACTGCAACACTCCATAAAAGTAACTTTTTATGTAACTATCATACAGACACATCTTACTTACAAAAATCATCTTACTAATCATGTTTCAGTTCAATTATAGAAACAGCACAGAGCCAACTAAATGTCTACCTCTGAGTCTACTGCCACTCTGCAGCCTAGTTTATGACCCACAATGCTTTATTACAGAAAAATGTGTATGATAACCTTCACATGTTTTGAATATGCTAACATTCTGGCAAAGATGTGTGCAGACACACAGTGTACTGCACATGTGGGTTTCATTGAAACAACCAAGCACCACAGCACAGACATGCTAGCAGGTCAGGGAGAAACAGAAACAGTGCAGATGCTTCTGAAATTTGATTTCCTTTCACTGTCTCTTCTGTTTTCCTTTTTTTGTTGTAAAAATAAGAGTAAAGTGAAATGGGGCAAAATTTTGTATAAAGGGACTGTGGAGAATCTATCACCGGCAACGTAAAAGACTCTGCTACCCATGAGCCCGCGCGGCGACTGTCGTAATGCTGCGTTCCAGTAACCGCGGAACTGGGAGTGACATCATCTCCGACTTATCGGCATTCCAGTTACAAAGTCGGAAAACATGCCGATCTACCAGGCTATTGTTAGCTGATGTTAGCATGCCTGCGTTGTTGTTCACAAATATTACATGAAGAATGTGATTATCACTATGGGAGCATTTTTGTAAATAAAAGTCTAACAATACTATGTATACAGCTGATCTAGAGCGACACACCCCAGTCAGAAGTGCAAATAAATTGATTATTACAGGAGCTAAATAACTGTTCACACTGGGGGCATCCATCTTCCATTGTCAACTCGGGGGTGGTGAGGTTTCACAGAGTTCCCAGTAGGAAATTCAGACCTCGGGGGACATTTCAGTCGCATTTTCCCACTTCGAACTCGGATATTCCTACTTCTGCCTACAACTTGAACGCACCACGAGCCAAATCGTGTGTTTGTGTGTTGGGATGCTAATAAAAATGCCACTAGGACCTTACTCAGAACTCTGCATTGCTTTACAACTTCTTATTCAACAACTTACAGGATGCAAAGCGACGAGGTAATGTATCTCTTTCTAGTTACGTAGCGGTAGTTTTCATGTGTGACAACAAACAGTTTTTGGAAAACTTATTATCGTAGTTTTGCAGCCGGCTATGTATCGCTACTTACTGCCCGGTGCTCTAAGACATGTAATATAAATAATAAAATAATATAAATTTGCTCTAGTTTTAATTTGAATTGTCTTGTTCCTGAAGTTGAGTATTCAGGCCAGTCCAGTACTGTACGACCCGGCCGGAAGGCTAAGGAATAGCATTTATAGATAACCTATGTTGATGCTATAAAACTCATCGTAAAGTGTGTATTTCGATCAGGCATATATCTAAAAGTGAGACATTTTTGTAATTATTTAGAAACTCCTCACAGTCTCTTTAATATCACAATATTTAAAAAACCAGATTGACTCCTAAACCTAAAACTCACTTGTTATTATAAAAGAGTAACATGGTCCTTGTTATGATGATTTTGTATCATGCTTTCCCAACAATGCACATAAGGAGCATGACTTATTGGCCTAATTTTTTGACATGTTGTCAAAAAAAGCCAATTCATTTAATTTTCTTCTTGGCATGTAGATAGGAATATAAACTTGTTTCTCCTTTGCTTTTGCACTTTTATTTTGATCACCAGCATTGAACAAAGAGCTTCTGCTGAAACCATGACCCGCCTCCCTGTGAACCTGTGAACTATTGATTTAAGGAGACAGCAGATGATGTCATGATGACAGCATTAGATGAACTGATGTTGATCACTGCTGTAATCTAGGTATAATTTAAGGATTTCTCTTGAGCAGTCAGACATGGTGTCGCCAAGACATATACAATGTTACAGTGGGATCAGGCCTTTAGGGCTCATAAATCTTGGCTTTTTGCCACATTTTAGTTTTCTCTGTGTCACAATCACAACCTACTCCCACAGCTCTGTAAACTTCATCCAGAACCCACCAGCTGAGAACCACTGAACAAAAGGACACTACTGTAAAACACAGAAATATTGACTCAAGGACTTAAGATTGGACATTTTGGATGAACCAGTTTTCAGCCTCTCCATTGTGCAGTAGATTAAGGAACCACAGGACTGGGGCTTCAACTGGGTGCAGCAAATGCTGTTTGGTGTTTACATTGTATTACACAAATAACTTGCTATATTGTCACATATACATACATAATGCACAAACAATCAAAAGTAGAAAATGTATAAAGCAAAATAATATATTTATATATTTTTACATTATGCATGATCAAATCCCATTGTACTGAAGGAGGTAGATAGCAAAGATTCAGAGGTAAAAAAAAAAAAGCATGTATAGATGCTGCTGTGCTTTGGAGGAGATTAAGAACATAATGTGGCTGTGAAATGCAAGGAACTTTAGTGTGCTTAGTAAAAATGAATACAGTACAGAGAATGAGGTGAAAAGAAAAGTGGCAGGATGCTGCTGATCTCCTTGAGTTACCCGTCCAGTAATCTGGATCGGAGCGGTCTGGCTTGGCTGGCAGGGGTCTCCACAGTAAGCTGGAGGTGTTGAAGGAGGTCTCGCCGCTGCATTTGGATGTTTGGGGTCAACATGTCAGCTCACACGAATAGCAAAGAGTGAGAAGGACACCGGCATCCCTCAGAGGACGATTCACGCACCCAGGAACCATGACAGCCTGGGACTGATGCTGCCGACCAAAACGTTCTGTGGAAAAAGAAAAAGAAATTATGGTAAAGTTTTACGGTATGGTAAAAATGTGTTTATAAATGTGGCAACTTGGGATGAGCATCATCCAGTTTAGATTAAAAAACTGGCTCAAAGAATAAATATCATCTGTCTGTACGCTTAACACTTCCTTCCACTTTGTTCTGTTGGCCTTGCAAATCAAGAAATGTCACACTCTCACCTGAAGCAGTTGGAGAATCATCAGAGAAGTCAAAGATGGGATCATGACAGACAAGAGACAGAGGTAGTCAAAACTGCAACTTTATTTTCACAATATGACACTGACAGCACAACATCCTGTCTGTGTGATTTCAGGCACAAATGGAAACACTAACACCTAGGGCTGGGTTTAAAAAATCTATTTAATCAATTTTAATCGATTTCCCTTTAAATGGTTCATAATTGATCCATAACATCCAAATATTGATCTTTTAATTTGGATAGTTTTTTCTTCATTGGACGTGCAGAGAAGCAGCCTGTGGTATCAATCCAGCTAGTATTGTGTGATCTGCGTTTAGCGCTGCTTTCCACTGAACAAAATCTCGTGAGATGTTACTGCAAGTAATCAAACAAACACGGCAGAAGCAAATAGCACTATATGGGAACCACCGGCGAGTTTAAAGGCTGACGTACAGATGTATTTCAGATTTTACAAGCACGAAGGAAAAGAGGTGTTGGACAGAAAACAAGTAACATGCAGAATACGCATTAATGCATATAATTAATATAAGATTAATGTAACTGCTTTGGGTTCATTTCTTAATGTAAAAACAATTTTAATAATGCACCAGGTCAAAAGTCACTTTTTAAGTTTACAGTATTATTTTAACTGAGATATCCCAGACTGAATAAATATCTTGTTGTATCGTGAATCGAATCGGTTTGAGACCTGGTAAAATTGAATCAAATCGACCCAGAAAATCTGAATCGATACCCAGCCCTACTAACACCTGACATTTTTGACAATAAACATCAGTACAGGCCTACTTTTCCAGAAAAACCACAAGTGAATTGATAAAGAATCAAATCGGTGAGCATAATTGATAATAGGAACAGTATATATAAAATCTAATCAATCCCATCCCTTGTTGCAACAGTCAATTTTGTAGGAGAATTAATCTTTTTTTAATTTTTTGGGAGCATTTTGTGCCTTTATTGATAAGAAAGAGAGACAGTGGATAGGCTTTGTGAATTAAGCTACTTGCTCCATCATATGCAACAGTTTTACATTCTTATAAATCAGTGATGGCAACTATGGCGGCTACATGGGCCACATAAATACTATATTTTTGCCAAAGGTCAAATTGTTCAAACCAGTTGAAAGCATTCAACAAGGCATTTAAAATTATTTATGATTGAACAAAAAAGAGAGAGTGTAAAGCTTTTAGGATAAAGTATTTTCTTTAGAAATTATTGTTTTAGTTGTTGTTAGTTTGTACTCTAAATTTTGTTTTGGTGGAAGAAATCGTTTCTGCCAGAAACAGTGTCTATTTGATGCTGAATTGTTTTATAAAGCTCATCAAAGCCCAGCACTAAGTGAGCGGTTTGGCTCATTTAGTGACACAGAAGCTTTTCACATAGATGTAGCTAATAAAGCAGGTACGATCTTTCCTAGTCGACCCCTTTGCATATATTCTGTCATGTGAATTAAAATGTGCCTTAGCCCACTGTCCAGAACTCAAAATCTCTGCAGTATAAGGGAAAAGCTCTTTTGATGTATTTGTATGTTTAGTTTACCTGGTGCTCTCTCGGCCGTCACCTCCACAGCGGTCTGATTTTGACATGGCATCACTCTGACACTCTGCACAGACCAGCCTCTCTCTCACCAGCTGAGCGCTCCACAGTTTGAGTTTGCACGCTGCACTGGCCTGTTTCAAGCGCAGGTACACACAGTAACTGCAAAAAGGAAAAGAGGACATAAAGCGTCACACAGTGACAAAATATTATAAAATCATGACATAATTTATAAAAGGGCTGAGAGTCACAAACATGTCATGATCTCAAAAACATCCATTCACATACTACTATGTCAAAAAATCATGAAATATGGACGTAATGTCATGACAAAACCCAGAAAAATATGCCTCCATAAAAAAATAAACATTGGCACCTGACTTTCAACAAGACATAAGCATGAAAGTGCAGAGGAGTCGGGCTCAAAAGCTGTTAGTGAGTAGCGGATTGTAGCAGGAACATAGCAATGCATGGTGCTACTGAAAGCCTTGCAATCAACCCATTTATAGGTTAAAACTACTCTAAAAACCTTTGTTGACTCGACAGTACAATACAGTAGGATTCTTTTCAGCCCTACTACAAAAGTCTATCCACTTCCACCAGAGCTCCCCTCATTAGATCAGGTCAGAGTGCTGCGGCGGGGTCAGGTAGTGGTCATGGAGTATTAAAATATTTTAATCACTAACTTTGGCTTGTTGTTTTGAACATGAACATCAGGACTCACCCCTCTGCAGCAACAGTGTTGTGTTTGCAGTGTTCGTTTTACTGATCAGACAAACATTGAAATAAAAAACTTCACTCCATCACTTCCCTTGAAGTTGCTCCAGAGGTAAAAGTTGACCCAACATGGCTTCTTTGACTAATGCCAAGTTTTTATCCCCCAAGCAGTCTGTGTTTGATCACAACTTAAAGCAGACAAAGGACAAACTAAACTCTCCAATAAGAGATTAGCTCCATTTGAAGGTGATCCAACAGAGTCACGGTCACCTGCAGTATCCCAGTATCAACACAGCTCAGTCTGTTCACTGGTTACAATAATAAAGTCTTGTTTTTTGGCTCTCTGTGTTCTCTGGCTGCCACTTTGAACTTCTACACTATTTATATTGTCTCTCATTCAGACTGCGACAAAACACCATCACAGCAGGCTGGTCTGTCAAAGAAAACAAAAATCTGCTTTTTTCTTTTTTTTTTTACTCAAAGTGATTCTCAAAGGCCGAGTACAAGCCAGGCCTGAAACAGAATCATGAGGAGGAAGTTATTTTATGCACTTCAAGGAAAAAAGATGAAAAACAGCCTCAACATTTTATTCTCAAAGTTGTATCAAACTTAATTTCTGATCCTCATTATGATGTTTAAAAATATAATTAGGTCTCTGTCTTAGAGGTTGTCTGGCTGTAATTGTAATTATAAAGTGACTTCACATGGTTGGGGTCTGGTGTTTGACTCATTAAACTTTATTAGCTTCAGTGATGGCAGCGAGATGTAGAACACTGGAGACACTGAATGACTGAAAGGAAGTTATTAGGTTTTGACCTGTAACTATATGTTAAGAGGGATGATCACACCTGGGACTGCAAGGAAGTTGATCCCAGGACGGGGTTCAGTGTTTTCTTTGAATATTCAGAGAAACAAGTATGTGAGTTGCCTCCTTCTTGTTATTACGACAAGAAGTTTTTTAAGATGCCATGGGTTAGAATTTAAGGTATAATTAATTTTAAAAAAGAGGGCAAAAAATACCTATGATTTTTATTGAACACATAATGGCAAATTAGTATTTGTATTGTATGTTTTGATGTGTGTAGACAAATAACAACTTCACCCTTCTGGGACTTTGCTGGTGGGAAAATGGGGAGGGGGACACGCACATTTTTTTCATCCCAAAAAAGGATTGAGAATCACTGCCCTGAGCTAAAAACAGGTCTTGAAGTCAAATTTAAGTGGATGTAAACATCTTGACTGTAATGATGTCACACTTATATTGTGATTTTTTTGTAGTACAATTCAACTTGTTAAAGAAATTAAAGCTCATTTTCAATTACATTTTAAAAATTTCAAATTTTGAGAATCACAAATTTTCCCTAAACTCTGTATTTTAATATTATTATACAATGAAATTGTTTTCTAGTCACTTTAGCTTCATCTTTAAAGTGCATGATCCCCCACAAAAAAATCCCCCACTTATGTTTTCTTGTTACATCAACCAAAACCCTCTCATACTGACTCAAGCTGCTTCACATTAGTGGAAATACATTAAGTGATGAAAGTATAGCCAGAAGAGTCAAAAGAAATGACTTATGTCTAATCAACAATACCAGAAAATAAGTATACAGTTTTCAACAACAGTCTTAATTCTTAAACAGTGCAAAAACGTCAAAAATCCTCTTCGAAAAACCGATGCTCTTAATAAAATCTAATTTACTGGAATAATGTCACAGCTACATCAAAAGGTCCAAAGACAACAGCAGACCATCATGTCATGTTATTTCAGCCCAGCGTTTCCTTGGTTGACATCCATGACAAAAGAAGTTCCCAAATGTCTCTGTGAAATCGCTCTTACCCCACAATGTCCCTGCTGAATGGCTCACATTTCTGTGTAATGTTCCTTAAATCCCATCATGGTTTGTATTTCAGTCAAAACAAACTTATCTGATATCCGTTTTAATCAGCGTGAAGAGCTGTGGGCTGTCAGGAAGCCAAACCTGATTTGATTCCCTCAATTTTCCACCGCTGAGAACATCTGCAATCAGCTCTGATCAAATATGACATCTGAGCAGGTGGAGGGCTCCTTCTGACATGAATTATGGTTGTCTTATCAGTAAAGGTCAGCTCATGATGCTGATATTCAATGACAGTATCCATGTTAGTCAAAGCTTTTTCAAGGTTCTTACTGCTTTGGCAGCCTTGGCCTTGGTCTGTTCCCTGTAATCTGTAGGAGCACAAAGTTGATCTTAAATTGACCTTTGAAACTGAGACAAAACCAAGAAACAGAGCTGATATGAACTCTGGATAAACTCAGGATATATCAGAGGCCCTGAAAAGCAGCTTGAAAGCTTAAAAAATGAAAACAAAAACGTGATGCTAGCAAACAGGGACAGGCTTGTGTAGGTTATAAACCAAAGTTATAAGAGAAGGCTGCTTACAAGCCCCTCACTTTTTCAACAGCTTTCAATCTTAGAGAAATATTTAGTTACATAATTCATGTCTTGTCATGGGGGCTGCCTAGCAGTGCTGCCACGGAGGACTCGATGATTCATTGCTATGGTAGAAACACAAGTTATTTCAACAAATCAGAAAGCAGGAGGCTGCTGCTCTGCCACTGACTTAATGAAATAACTGGTATCTCATTTATTTTAGTGTGAAATTAACGGCCCTCATAAAAATTATAGTTAAAAAAAGCATGTAAAATCATGAAACTTGATTTACAAGCTCATATGGAAGTAGAGGTCTTCACAGCAATTCAAAACTCTACACTCTCCTCCTGTAAAGGTAAACAGTCAATCTGGACATTTCTTTAGTGGCAGTAGTTTGGTCAATCAGCATTCACAATGTAGCTTTGTTATCATCTTCACTTTAAACCATTTACATGAGTAAAGTAAACTACACCACCTTTGATTCATCAACATAACTATCCCACTTGTTTTCCGCTCTGACTGTTACACATCTCTGCTCATATCAGTTCTACCAGTTTTTATGGCATAAATAAAGATCTTCACAGCCTGGTTAAAAATTTGGATTTGATTTTAAAAAGAAACACTCTTTTATCATGCCATTTTTTATTTTATTAAGGATTTCTAGTCCTAAGAAGTTAGGAATAAGATTGACTTGGCTTCAAGTCCACACTGGGTTGTTACTGATCAGACAGACCTTAGGCCTGTTTACACAAATACGAAAACAGCCATAAAACGAGAGTTTTCATTGTGTTTTCACCTCCCGTTTACGCAAGAACAGTGCCTGAATCTACAAAAATGGTCCAGAGTGGAAAGTTTTGAAAACCGATTCGGATCCAACTCCATAAAGATAAGATTCAGTGTTTCATGGTGAAATGCTGACATCAACGCATGCGCAGTGCTCTTTCACATAAAAGCTGCGTGCACAAACCAGGAACAGCAACAACAGCTTCGGCCGTCTACTAGCAACATGTGTGTATGCTGCTTTCCGTGCTCAGTTTGTTATCCAGATACATTTGTTGTCCATACAAACATCTCCTGCATCTTTGTGTGTCCACTCTTCATTATTGTATGTGAACAGTTTGTCTCCACCGGAAAGCATACCATTGTTGTAACACCAATGTTTCACTACAAACCAGCATCGCCATCTACTGGCCTGGCATGCACAACATTTTCAGTTGTTTTCATGGATTTATGTGAATGTAGAGCACTTTTAAAAACGCAAAGGGAAAAGCTTTCCATTTTTGGTGACAATGTTGTCATGTAATGTTGTCCCAACTCCATACAGCCTCTACGTCTTTGAGTAGGTTGATCTGAAGTTTGGTTGAGATGGCGTTTGTATGGCAGCATCCATAGACAGGCATCAACACTGCTTCAAAGCTTTCTTTGATAATCAAATGACTGACATCTCATGACTTTGTCCAGGTCTTTCTAAAGTCTAATGCTGCGTTCCATTTACCTCGGAACTGGGAGCTGGGAAATGGGAGTGACGTCATCTCCGACTTGTCGGCGTTCCAGTTGAAGTCGGAAAAAAACCGTGCCGATCTACCAGGCTGTTGTTAGCTGTTGTTAGCACGCCCTGCGTTGTTGTTCACAAATATCACATGAAGAATGTGATTATCACTATGGCAGCATTTTTGTAAATATAAGTCTAACAATACAATGTATACAGCTGATTTAGAGCAACACACACTTGTCAGAAGTGCTAATAAATTGATTATTAGAGGAGCTAAATAACTGTTCACACTGGGGGCTGCCATCTTCGATTGTCAACTCGGGGGTGGCGGTTCCCCCGAGTTCCTAGTCGGATATTCCGACCTCGGGGGGCGTTCCAGATGAAATTTCCTACTCGGAAGTGGGAAATTCCGACCTCCAACTACAACTGGAACGCACCATAAGTGATGTTCCTCTTTAGGTAAAAAAAATAATCATTCTCTTTACAAGACTCCAGGTCTCCTTACTCCACTCACTTGAGTTGTAATTACCCCTCTGTTCAGCATAAAAGCCAGAACAGACAGAACAAAGTGGGCTGGCTGGCTGGATCAGTCTTGAGCAGTCCTGCATGTTTGTTTGTAGTCTGATAATTGAGGCCTTACCTGGCCTTCTCCTCCTTCATCAGCATGTGTGGTCGCCTCCATGGGTCCTTGAAGTTCCTTTTGAAAGAATCAGGCAGGATCTTTGCCACCTCTGAAGGAAAGTAGTGGGGATAAGAATGAAGAAATAAACAAGGGAACCATTATATAAAAAAAATGAGCTTGCCTCATATTGTGTATCTTATTTTTTTGCTTTCAAATGACTTTTCTAAGGAATGAAACAGCCTGTAAAAATGTAATCAAATTAGTTTTCCTATGAGATCTTTCCTTGGACGAGTCTTAATCAGTGCGTTGGTGGTTGATTTCTCAGAAAAGTGTTTCTTCACTGCACAGAACAACTGAGACATCTGAAACAGTGCAGCTGGAGATAAGGCCTCAAACCAGATGTGTGCAAAAGTGTTAGTCACTGATAGAGTGGACAAGCGTTACTCCAGAGAATACTGAAAAAACACATTAATATGTAAAAGGGATCAGAGCAGAGCGAGTGTTTGCCTATATGTATGAATGTCTGAGCTGGAGAAAAGGTCATGTTCCCACCTTTCGCAGAGCTGCATATGGCGTTGTTCCCAAAACATCCTCGACGTTGTTTGAGGTCGGGACATGGCGTGCCTCCATTTCTGGGAGGAACAGACACCTGGCGACTTCTCTCTGTGCTGCCGATGCCACATGATGATGTGCATGCTGACCAGGGACCCCAAGAGCCCACCACACAGTCAATGGCTGCTGGGATGGCAAGAAGAGAGAGAGATCAGCTGAATGGTTCCAGATAAAAGAGATAAACAAGACTTTCAGATGAAGCAATCAGCTATTGATGAGAATTCTGCAAAGTCAAAGAAATCATCCCTGCTTGTGTGAATTTGCTCTCTGACGACTATAAGTTTTTTTTGTTTAGTGATTTAAACTATCCATTTATCTTCATTCACCTGCTAGGCACCGGGTCACAGTGGAAGCAAGTCAATCCAGTAAACCCTCATCCTAAACATGAGGCCACCTTGTAAACTTGATAGATTTTCCTCCAGATGTAACCCTTCATTAAAAATGAGGGCCATGCCATGATATGTGATACATAAAGTTTTAGATTAAGACCATAAAAACACAAAGAAATTGACTACTAGGGTTATGAAACAAAAGAGAAGTTTTTTTTCTTACATCTGACCTCTGCTGCAACCATAGACTGTACATCGCCTGAGATTGTAGCCAACATATTCAGAGCTCAATTGCTAACTGTTAGGATACAAAAACATCATTAAAATAACTAAAAGAAACAAAAAGAAACTGACTTGAAAGGATTTTATAATTACTAAGAACAAGCTAAGGGCTTATAAGTGCACTCTTAAACTAGTGTCTTTTCTGAATGTGTAATGTAAGTGAGCATCAGCAGCAAAATCAGCTTGTTTTTTTGGCTCCATTCACACTTTCCATATTTACATCCCTGTAACACTGCCACTCTGAGAGTCACACAGGTGGGATGGGGGTAATAAGTTGACTCAGTTGGTCCGTCTCCAGAGGTAATATCAGAGGCAAAATACTGGTGAGCAGGGACGCAAGGGCTGAACAGAATACGGGAGCGATTTGAGATTGTCAGTCTTTGTGGGTAAGAGGAGCACTGTGTCACATGCATCCAAGCTGTGTCACACTGTGAACTGACACAGATATTACATCCTCATGGACTTAATGGGAATATCTTGAGATTTAATGAAGTTGGAGCTTTGCTGTCGTACTTCTCTGCACTGTGTGCAAATGTGCACTGTGAAGTGTCCTCTCTGAACCAGTATGAAGCTGTACAATGCAGTCCTATTTATGCCTGCTGCTGTTTCTTTGTTCACTACTGACTCTTGACTTAATGCAGACAATGAACAAGGGAAAAGAGACTGGCAAGGTCCAGGGGGCATATATTGGACTCCATAAAAAGATATCACATTGGGCCCCATCCCAAACCGCTTTTCAGTTTTAAGACACAAATAAGCTTCAAACATTGGAAAAAAAACAACATTTAACAAAATATTATGTAATACATGCATTTGTGTACATTTCTAGCATATAAACCATTTTAAGATTTCAACATGTTTTAAGTTATCATTTACATTAAAAGGCATCAACCCTGATCCATCTCTAACCTTTTAACCCTGTCAAAGATTTAACATATTTAAAGTGTATATGATTTTCTTACTCCATAGCCTGTCATTCTCAATACTTTAAAAATCAATGGGTCAGACATTTGGACATAAAAAAGCATAAATAAATAAGTGCTGCTCTTTAAGTCTAGCCTCTTTGGTGAAAACTTCCATTTTCTACAACAGAATATGTTAAAAACACATTGTCTAAATTAATAGACAGTAAATGTTTGCAACCAGTGGTGTCAACCCCTGCAGGCTGTGTCCACTTCATTTATAGTCTGTGGTTCAGGCTCTGTCCAGCTGCGCAAAAACACATGGCCTTCGCTGAATACTGAATTGATCTTTACCCCAGAGGTAGTTTAAGCTCTAAAATTCTCCTTTAATCTTTGCTGTCATGCCTTACTGCTTGGCTGAAAGAGTGAGCTGCAACATACACCCAGATCTGAAATTCAGCAATATAGCACAGACTATTCATTCAGGTAGGTTGGCAACAAACAAGTGGCTGGGTCATTACCATCCACTAATGTCAGGTCCCCAGAGCAGGACCCCAAACTCAGGAAGTCTGCAGCCCAGGTCAGATGTGTGCGGCCATTTAAATAAGGGGCTAATTTTGCATCCTGTTGGCACGCGCAACACACACATATGCACAAACACACAGCAGGCGGCATAAACAAAGCAGCAGTGGCAATCAGGCTTCCTGCTCAGTAGGCTGATTTAACCAATTACATCAGGCAAAGAGGAAGCTGTATTAGTTTGATGTCTGCTCCTATCAAAGCAGAGTCTGCAGCTGCAATCAGGCCTCATCCAACACAGACGCAGAAGATGTTAAACAGCTTGGTCACTTGAGCGGAAGTGCCAACTCAATGAACAAATGAGGAAAGAAAAATGTCCTCTTAACTTTCTCTTTGACATTATTCATTCAAACATATCATCACATCAAAATATTGATGATCAATAAATGTGTTATAAGGCACATTTGAAACATAATGACTTTACTAAAGTGCTGCACATAAAAAAGAAAAATAAGATCACAATGAAATACAGGGTCAATAATCAGAATCAGAATCAGCTTTATTGGCCAGGTATGTTAGACATACAAGGAATTTGGTGCCGGTTCACTTCTCTCTCCAAGTACAGAGTAGATACACACAGTGTATATCCTATATTATAAACAAGAAGAGTAGCAGAAATCCCAGGGAAGGAATTGACAATTTAAATGAAGCTTTAAAAAAAATTAAGTTAGGGTGGAATAGAACAAAAATAAAAATAGAATAGGATAAGGACGTAAAAGTAGAGTAACACATCAAAACTATTGAAAGGAAGGCCCACCAGATGGACATTCACTTTTTCATCGGTGAACCTTTCAAAATTATATCTGGCAGGTGCTTAGATGATTGTTTTTTCCACACTTTCACTCTGACATCCTTTTGATAAGAATACTCTTTTCTACAGTTCCAAGTTACCTTCTGTATGTTTCCCTCTTATTTGATTATCCATTATCTTTGGTATATACCCAAAGTCACACAGACCAGACAAGCTACTCGACAAAGAAAACCCATGTTAATTTAAACTGTACCAAACTGTAATATTGGAAATTTGAGGTTGCTGGCATTAAATACATGTTTGAGTGAACAAAACAAAATATTTTTTGCTGTATTACAAACTTTATAAAAGTATTAATCCCAACTATCTTTAATAACATTTGATCAAGTTGGTCTTGTCTCTTAACTTAAATCAGTCAGGCCAAATTCTGTGCTTATGGTTTTGGTAAAGACCAAATCTTCTGGTGTGCTGGTGCAGAGGTAAGCAACAACAAACCCCATCCTATGTTAGCATTAGCTGACCAGGTTCAAACTCATCCTGTGATTATCTTCTTTTTATGTTGTTTATCTAACAACTTAGAATAATAATAAGACCCGAAACTCAAAAACACATTGAAGTGTGAAAAACCTTGGTCTGTTGGTCTATTTTAAAATATCTGTCCCTCATGACCCCCAGATTATCTGCAGAGTTTGAGGAGGACTTCAAGATGACACATCCATCCTTGAGTTGGTCCAATTAATCGTCATTCAAATTGTCAGATTGTGTATAGCTTCTGCTTTTCTCAGTATGCACAACAATAATTGAACACAATGAGAGCAGGTGCACACAGCATGAATCTATTACATGTTTTATATTTAAATTATAGAGAGTGAGAGAATAAATATACCATAACTGCATCTAATCTGCCCACACTGTCTAATCTGCCTAATTCTGTCTTCATAATGCACACTCGCCCCACAATACAATGCAGTAACTGAATAACTGTGTGTGTGAACAGTAAAAAGAGGGAGCGAGAGCTTTCAAGATGCCGCCTGTCCGGTTCATTCCCATGGTCCTGTTGGGGTTTCAGAGGGAGTGAAGGGGGGCTGCGGTCTCAGTGACAGAGCCGATCCACAAAGCCACTGTGGAATCTCTGCATTCCTGCACATTAGTGCTGCCCACCTGACACTCGCCTTTCCCAGATCTCACACACACACACATACACACACACACACACAGTTTCTGTCAGATTAAACCCACCCACTTGGGCTTGTTCCACCTTCAGTCATCACTCTAAAACACACAGACACACACATTACAGCGTGTACTCCTGTAGAGTGACATGAACTGTTTAGAAGGAACACAGAGGGGCGTAATCGAATCAGACACAAATCAGCTTCCTTCTCTGCCCCCTCCTTTCCTATGCAAGTGCCTTGCCCTCCTCTTCCATTTGATTGATTTCATCTAACTTAAAAAAGAAAAATGTTCATTAACAACATGAGGATGCCAAGAGTTAAAAAAAAAAAAAAACTGATGAGAAAAACTGTGCTGAAAAGGTATGTTTTTGTACACAATTTAAGGCAAGAATAAAGTCCATACTTTGCTGTCAGTCAGTCAAAATCAGTGATATCCCTCTTTGTGAGTAAACTGTCCATCAAAAAACAAGAAGAGGTGATGGTAAAGAGTTCAAGTGTGAGTGTGTCGAGATGCGTACATTTGTGTATAGAGCACAGGCTGTCAGATTGCATAACTGCAGACACCACCCTGAGTGCCAGATGAAGTATCTTAATGACATTAAACCAAACATGATGTCCTTTCTCTAGCTGGTTGAAAAACTCAACTCACTGCTGCAGTGATTGGCATGCAGACATACAACGCAGTTTAACCTCTGGGGCACCTACACCAAAATTGACATTTCAAACGGCCCATGTTATTTTAATATGGCAGGTTTATATCATATGATATAATTTGTTTTCTTATAGGTAACTGTATATGAAACAACCTTTTGTTGCCTAGCATCATTTGTTTCTTTAACATATTAAGCCTGTGGGGTGCTGGTTTGGCGGAGTGGTTAGCAACCAGGCATCCCATGTACTTGCTTCTGCCGGTCCAGGTTTGAATCCCACATGTGACCAGTTTGCAGAGTGTCTTCCCCTACTCTCTCACCCCCTTTCACAAGCATATCCACTGTCTCTCCTGTCAATAAAGGCATGAAATGCCCAAAAATATACATTTAAAAAAATATTTAGCCTGTAATACAGAGATAACCTTTGTTTACCTGTGAGATTTATTGGCTGCTCCTAACTGGCAGTTAACCAGTTGTTAAGCAGTCAACATTGAGGGGTTATTAGTACCTAATTCTGCATGATAATCACATACAACTAGTAGGCTAAAAATTCAGAGTTTTTCCATCCTAATAAGTGTGTCAATCACAAACTTCTGGTCTTAGTTCAGTGTAAATAACTCGTAATCACTGTATGTGTAACTCAGAATATGTATCTTAAACTAAAATGTGCTTACATGCTTATTTACTTGTATTAGTAAGAATACAACATATGTGCTGAGTATATAAGAGAGAATAACTATTCCTAAGACACTACTACTTTACAAGGCCTAATAACAAGTAAGCAGTAATAAGGTGGTTATGAAGGAAATAGCACTTTAGAAATAGCATATAGCTGTATGTTATGGTCATGAGAATAAAGTACCTCAAAACTGTGTAATAAGCAGCTTGTTAGTGTAGAATATTGTATGACCAATGCATTAAACTGAGGTTTACATTAATTATTTATTTTAAGATTTAATAATGTGGCTAGTTAGATTATCTTAAAAAGAAAAAAACTGACCAAAAGTAAAGATTAAAATGTCAGGGTCTTTATTGACTTAGACTTGACTAAAGTGGTTTGGCTTTTTGTCAACTGAAATTTAAATTACAAAGTGTTAATTTCTAAAGTTAGCTAAAGCTTGCACTGCTCTTCTGTCCACATGAGTGACCATTTTTCTTTCTCACAATGAAAAAACCACAACCAAGCAGACCACTTTAGGTCTTTATTGCAGTGAAAGCAATAGGGTCAGAGAGTTCCCGCGCACGACATGGAAACAGAGCGATTACGCCTCTGATCAGGACTGAGCCCCCGTCTGGAAGTCTCAGCTTTTGCCCCTGAGCCAGCGGGGGTCAGAAGCCAATTACATGACTGTGGTGGTCCCCCTGCTCTGTTTCTGGTACCAGCGGTGCGACAGTCCTACCACCCACACGATAACAGACTGCCTGACACAGCCTGCTGTCCCCTGTCTCCATTGTTGACGAGAAAGTTGGAAAAGGGGACCTCCGCCTCCACCTCTGACCCCCGACCCCAATACAGGAAACACATGGCGCTTGTTTTCAGCATGTTCAGCCTTTGTCTTCACCATCAGCTGATACTTAGGCAGAGTGTTTTCAAGTGGTTAAAAGTTTCCTCTAAGAGAAGAAAGGGTTGCTATATTTAAACAGTTTATCTGCAACACAACCTCATGTAAGAGTGACCTTAAAAAACAGAGACTAGCTACAGAAACAGAAATACTACGGCTGTGTTCACAGTAACACAATCCAGTGAAAGCAGAATTATCTTTTGTTGTTTAATTAAAAATATATACTGTTTTAGAGATACAACTGTGCATGAGGATCTTCCAAAACAATGAAAAAAACAACCAAAAGGCCATGTTAAAAACGCTAGGCTAGTTGTTTGTGATGTGCTTTTGTGCTAAAACAGCTCTCACATGCTAATATAGGCTACTGTTCTTTCCTTAGGTTTGTTTCATGTCTGTACAAGCAGAAACAAACTTAAAGAAAAGGCTGTCCTTGCCTCATTTCATAACAACCTGTGTTTCCTACTGTGTCGGTTAACAATTGCAATGCTATCTGGATGCACTTAACATTGTGCATTGTGGAGCATAAGGTAGCATGCTAACATATTACAGATACAGATAAAAGATTCACAACTTAACTGTACCTCATCATTTTTTAAAATATATTTTATCATTTTTATATTAGTTTCTCTAATCACCCTTTGTTACCAAATTCAAAAATGTGATGGATTTTGGTGTTAAATAAACTAAATATTGATAGAAACAACTTTAACAGTTGTTTTATCCATTTAACAGAAAATGCACCTGTCAACCATTATCAGCCTGTACTTACTTGTCAAAACAATTCAGTTAAACTCATGACAACCTCTGAAAGAAGTAACTATGACATCTTAACTGTTCCCTAAGGCTGGCTGCAGGATGGGTGACAGGGACTGATCTCTCTTTTAAAAACACTAGATGGGATAAATACTTTGTGGGAACAGTAGATACAAATTAGAAATTTAGAACATATCAAACGAAATACGCTAACTGGACCAAAATGCTTGTAATGTTATCTCAACCGCTGAGTGATAACAATCAACCTTACACATTGAAAAGCACACAGGACGAGCTTCTGTATGTTTGGTAGACCCTTACAATGTCACTATTTATCATTTAAAGTCAGCAGACGCAGCTTGAAACTCCAGCTGCCTCTGGAAAAATGAATAATTGTTCACTGCCTCCAGCCTAAACTACACTTGTGTTTCATCCATGGTTTGTAAATTTTAGTATCATTTCATTGCTTATCAAAGAAATGAACATGTTAATTTTCATTTGTCATGCTCAGACATAATACTGCTTATTATAATGTGAGACACACATGAACGCTACATAAAGGCTCATGGTCTTCACTGATTTTGTTACTGGAAAAGATGTATTCATATCATATTAAGTCTAAGCTCTGAGAAACTAATCCAAAGGAAAATACCAGAAAGTGAAATCAAGTTTTTCTTTGAGGGTTTTGCAAGATTTCAGGCAAACCCTGAATGCAGTCAAGGGTTTATTCTGTTGCTTTCAAACCTGATAACCTGATAACATCAGACTCAAAAGTACAGTTTTCTAGGAACTTTAAAGCGAAGGGATGGCGCATTAAACTGATTAAAACATTTCGACATGCAGCTTTAGTTTGTAAAGATAACACAGAGTGATAGGAGTTTCTTTGGACACAGTCTGCAGCAGGTTGGCTGATTTTTCGTGGCAGTTGGCAGAGCTTCTGACGAACAAAACTTACTGAACCAAATTCTGACTGTGTATCCAGCCACAGCATTTTTATCTCCTGACTTGCCAGCCAATCTCCTGTCACACTTGCTACAGTAAGATAATAGAGCAGTATCCAACCTTTTACTAAGGTAATCTGCTTTCTCTATTCTGCCTCTATTTCAGGCCTCTGAAACAAAGAGGTTATCAGACCTGCCCATCCAATTTGCTTTATCTTCTTCTCCCTTTATCACTTCACCCCCAATCCTCCCTTGTTCTCCACCCCTCACCCCATCTGTCCCCCCTTTTTTGGCCCTCCCTTTTCTTCATCACCCCTCTATCTGCCTCCTACCTCCTCTTAAATGGAACCCAGATGTCCAGCTGCTCTAAATGACCACTGCACCCCAAAAACCACCACGAACAACCAGGCAGTCTCCCTCCCATGTAGAGAGCTGGGCCCTGGTCCCATCAGACAAGCCTTATAATGTTCAGACACACACAGGGGAGACCCAGAGGGCTGTTAATAGAGGTGAGGGACACAAGACTGAGCCCTAATAACAAGTTAGCACGTAAATGTTTCCTGTAGACACCTTGAAAAGAGGAACCGAAGAAACCAACTCATTAAAAAGGTTCATAACAAAACACAGCTGAGACGCATTTTCTGTTCAAACTACAGGAAGTGTTTGTATCACAATTTGGCCTAACAGCACCTCTATTAGCATGATGAAAAAAACAATTACCCATTCTACCATAGCTCAACTAACTCTTATTTAATAAAGCTAATAGAAGAGGAAAAAATGTTCTTCACAGGGAAACTGTCCTTGTTTACTCTTAAAACATTTAAAGACAGGGGTGCACTTAATTAAGGGGGCTCACGTGTGCCTGTGCAACAATTGCTCTGCACTTTTTTCAATCCTTAATTATACACTGATTACTGTTGACAGAGAAGAGGCATTTTGATGCAGTTTTAACATTTATGGATTTTTTAACAATACTGATAAAGGGCAAATAAGTTTAAATACATACATACAATCATTTACAAAGGATTTTCTATTTGGAGTGGTAAGAGTGTTAAAACATCAGTATAAGTTAAAACTTTAAGGTCCCATGTCCTGCAAAGTCAATTTTTTTTTTAAGAAAATGCTCCTTTAAATGCCCAGTCTTTCACTTCCTGGGGTTTAATATGTAACAGCTGCAAGGCCTCTGCCTACATGAATGTTTTCTGCCCAGGCAAAACATTCATGTTGGAGGGCCTCAGATGTCTTCTTAAATGTATTTTTTTTTTCAACTTAAATGAAATCCTGGCTTAATAGACACCCAAGACAAGTTGTAAACAGTCAAACACACAATAACATAGGACCTCCTAATACAGTATTCGCAAAAAAATGGTTGCCATTATGCAAATAAACTTAACACCTGAGCTTTTAAGCTCCTTGGCTTTGGTGCAACTCACCTCAGGGAAAAGGTGGTTTACAATGTGCTCAAGTTGTACCAAACAAAGGGACTCAATAGTGGAAAAGGAGAGCACTGAGAATGTGTTCAGTGCAGTACACAATCCCCACAGTACTGGTCAAATGAACACAGCACACTTCCCCTCTGCTTTAGTCCATCTCAGATGAATTCAGGTCAGAGAAGATATAATATACATGTATGGCTTTCACTTTACATGGTAGGAAGTTTACCTTGCACTTATAGGTATAGGAACAAACTGTGGTAATGAAAATGGTTTCAGAAGTTAAAGAAGGTTGTCTCATTGTCATCGTCCAGTCTGCTGCATTGGGTGAGATTTTGCACAACAGACACAAAGTTCATTATTCAAAATCCACGCAAAAAACATAAAGCCCTCCTAAGAACGCACACTTTTCCACTGTCATTGATGTGATTTTGAAAAAGCTTATCATATTTCTTAATCTTTTTGCAGGAAATATTGGGATTTTTCTATATGTTGCAAAAGCTTCAACTCCATGTGTCTGTTTGTAAAGATAAGCTTCAAGCTCCGCACATCTATGCTCATAAAACATCTTATAACCTCCCTCCAAAGGGCCTTGGCAAAGCTGATGTTAATACACTCATGCACACGTACTACTTTCTCTTCCTCACCCTGACTTCTTCTTAAGAATGTGTCCTTTAAATCATTTATAAAAGTAAAACCTTTTTAGTGTTTGTTCATGGAAGAGTCCAGATGAGGAACATCAGCAAGGAGTATCTGTTCTGGTGCATGCAGTACGTGTGTTTCAGGAGAAACTGGACTGGACACGAGAGACTGCAGCAGCTGGGCCACTTCAGCTTTGCCATTTATAAAAAAAACATCATTTACTCCTAAAAGCAAAGAGAAAAACACACAAAAGCGGGGAAGAAAAAAGAGGGGGAGAACGTAGGTGGAAAGAAGCAAACATGATGATTTGACAGCACACCACACCCTGAAGAACAGGAAGAGAAGAAGATGAGATAAATGCTGATATAACCTGTGGAAAACTCTGAGTTTATAACATGTCCTGTATCAGTGAGGACTATCAGCTGTTCAGAGAGGAGCAGCCAGAGCTGTCCTCCTCACAGTTACAGTAGCTCTGACATAAAATTTAGGAGATGTTCAGCAGGTACTCCGAGAATAGGAAACTACTCCCCATGTGCACTTTTCACCCTGTTTGTGAAGATTCTTTATCACTGATGTTTCATTTACAATCCCTAGTGTAGAAACAGTATAAACAGTAAACTTTGTTTAATCTGACATTCATTAGTGAAATTACAAAAATTTAGGCAACGTGTAATTCAGATATATTTAACCATGTGCTCTCTTTCTGCATTTTATTACATACACTGCCACTTTGTCCTCAAATACTATGTTACAAATTGCATTTCTCTTGAACAGTGTTTCTCAGAGCATGAAAGAATAAACAGCATGAGACATAGCGGGATTTTGGTTTTGTTAGGTTTAATGTTTTAAAGGGTTGTCTGCTTTTATAAACAGTGACATTTGGCGCTGCACCTTGAGTGAAATAGTATGAGACCTCATTTTTGATGCTGGCTTAAACAAGCTGGAACACCGTGTCCTGCAGTGGCAGAGAAAACTGCCTTAAATGTTAATTTTCATTTTAAAACAAATGGTGATGATTTCTCAGCAACATATATCTGGGATATTGCCCTCTTAGTCTATTATGCTGTCACCGCAGTGATCAATCTCACTAAATGAAACATCATTGATCTCCAGTGTTGATATTAACATTAAAAGTAATCTTTGGTGGTACACAGATGACGTAACAAATTAAGTTTGCATGCCAAGAAATCCAGCATTGATTAATTTATGATAAAAGCCTTGCATTGTGAAGTGTATCACTTTCTATTTTTCCTGCACAAAACAGCACTGTTTCTGTTTCTCTCCAGTTGTCATGACAGCTTATACCTGCATGTGTGTAGAAATAAACACAATCTGCTTATTGTATTGCTTGTATTTTTCATATTTGTTTTCATTTTAATGCTGCTTCTCTGATATTTAGAATAAGAGTGTTGAGAGCATTTTTGTTCAATGATTACACGGTGCTATTGTCAAATGAGCGAGTAACCCCATCTAAAAATCATGATTTCAGCATCTATCAAATGATCGGAAGCAGCCCTGCCTTGTTGTACTGTGTTGCTTAAACAGTCTAAATGCACCATCTTTTCAGAGAGTGACACATACTGTTTCCGTCTGTTCTTCATCAGATTACAGACTATGTGCCATTTACAGAGATAAACTGAGAAACCATAAACTGGGTGGGGGATTTGGTGACACAGTATCACCGTAATGTAAAAGATTACTGACAAATTCACTCAAACTTTAATGCAAATGTAAAATTGACATGACTGTGCAGCTTCCTTACAATGCCAAGCATCATATTTATCTTCTGTTCTTCTGTCAGAGCTCAGATGTACTTTATTTTTTTAAAAGCTTTAATTTCATTTTTTTCAATATCTTAAACATTAATTTTTAGTATTAAAACCTGACAGAATGCATGTATATATAAACTTCATCCACTCTGACATATGAGGACTTACACAAGCAAGAGACAAAATGTTTAGATTAAAGCTAATTCAAGAATTACATGCATCACTTCAATCCGTTTCAGCGTAAGTGGTCTATAAAATATACCTCCACAGTGATTCAGCTTGCTTCATTTTAATACTGCGCAGCACTTAGGAGAGCAATATAAATACAGGGCCCACATAAAACTCCTCCACTCTCTAAACAGGCTGCATGACTCCCTGCCAACTCTTCATTTAACAAACATCTCTGTAGTAAATCTTATCTCACTCTCAGGCTTTAAGTGTTTGTGTGTAACAGTCTGACTCCCTCTCTGTATCCTCAGATGTCACCCACTCACAGCTCTCCGCTCAACTACAGCTGACAAATTACAGACTGTGACAGACGGTGCACAGACAGACGCCGTCATGATGTGCGACAGAGGTGCAGGATGAGGATCAGATAGTGTGGAGTGTGATGTGGGTGACAAAACATCAGGGTGCTTTGATAAAGCTGAGGCGAGCCACAACGGCGTGCTTGTGTTTATACTGTTGAGACGATCAGGGCGCAGAGAGAGGAAGTCAAGGTGTGTTGCCCAGCATCACTCAGAGTTCACTCATCCATACAGTTTGGAAAGGTCATGGACAAGCTGTTGTGATCTTTTTCAGGTTCGGACAGATTTGATGCCATAAAAATGTTCCAAACTAGAACAAGGATCTGACTGAAACAAGCCTTAGAGGTTTACCAATGCCAGAGAGAGAAAGAGATAAGCAAAGAAGACAGGCTGGTGTCTATGGGGGTGTGACTGAGGATGAAAAAGAAACCAAAGACCTGAACCTCTGAACTCCAAAGTCTAATCAGTTCTTGAGTTAAGCTGGGGACACACTACACTTTTACAGTCTTGGCAGATTATGAAATGACTAGTAGTAAAAACAGACTGCTCCTATGGTGGATCACAGTCGACATGGTTTGTCCAACTACATCAAACTCACACAAACTTATGAGGACAAAAGTTTAAGGGGGAAACAAAGATACAAGTTGGCAGCAGTAATGCAAGAAATGTATTGCAACACTGACATCAAATTAAATGTGGATCACAGTGTCAGACAGTGTAACTTTCATGTTTGTTTACTGCTGTTTATGAGAATAACAATTCCATGACAGAAACCAAGATACAAAACTACAAATGAAACTTAAAAATTAAAGCAAATGAACATCTGCATTCAGAATATTAAGAACACATCAACCATCAGTGGTTATCTGTTACCATATGTGCATGGTATAAGTAAGATTAAGAGGATAAATACAACTAATGATCTTAGGTTAAAGATGCTATGAGGAGAATCTTTTACCGGCGAAATAAAGACTCTGCTACCCATGAGCACGCGCACCGGCTGTCGTAATGCTGCATTCCAGTAACCTCGGAAATGGTAGTGACATCATCTTCGACTTATCGGCGTTCCAGTTGAAGTCGAAAAAAAAAATCCCGATCTACCAGGCTGTTGTTAGCTGTTTTTAGCACGCCCTGTGTTGTTGTTCACAAATGTCACTCTATATATATGTGTGTTTTCGTGCTTTTTGCTGCAACACAATTTGCCCTCTGGGACACTAATAAAATTGAATCTTAGTCAAACATACTTGTTGGTGGTAATGCATCAATTTTTGCCTCTGATGCTATTTCCTACGTCCCACCCTCCCTTTTGCATCGGCTGTTGGCAAGATGTTTTGCAGTTGGGTTGGTCAGTTCACACCGCCCGGCTCTGCTCAGCTCAAAAACTGTAAATGTGTTTTCCTGACTGCAACTGAGGTCTGGTTTGTTCTGTTCCCCTCACCATGAACAGATAATAGCTATGTCCACTGTCCCAAGACTTTGCCCAACTGGAAATCACAAGGAAGTTATTCTTGTATAGTCTGCCAAAAAATCGTGTAGCATGTCTTCAGCTTTAGAGTTAACATTTGGTTGGGAAAGTTTGGGAAAACTCCTCAAAGCTTTCTTGAGATATCACACCCTTAAGCTTGCCCCCCTCTCAGACAAAGAATGGAAAATGGAGACAGATGCTATCATTGCAAGAAGCATAAAAATACTGAGAGTAATTTTCCCTATAAGTTATAGAATAGGGCAACTAGATGTCCCGATACTGGCAGAACTCCAGGATCATGCCGTGTTCTCACTAATATTCTAAAAACACTAATATATCCTGGTTTTGGACAGACCCTCATTTTTAACTTCATCTGCAAAAACATTTCACTATGCTTGAAAAACCCATGTTTGTAACTACAGTGCTTCAATTGATATTATTTCAAAGGTTGTTGCTTTTTTACTCGAGTGCATCTCCAGCTTTAACACTGTGATGTCCCACCTCTGTTATGTCAGTAGTTCAAGCCAGCTGTCTTGGGCGGGGGGCAGAGCATGGACATGGAAAAGTGGGCCATAAAGTAAGAGAAGCTCCTACAGAGCTTCTGAGACAGAGTGAGAATAGAGGGGGATCAGTATACAGTAGTTAAACTGTCAGGCTTTTCCTTACATAAGAAACTGTGATAATACTGAAGCAGGCATCAATATCAAAAATATCAACTCAAGAGCAAAATATGTCCACTTTGTGATAAGGTGGTGAGACCTTTTATTTATTAAGCACATTTATCACTTATTTAACCAAATGCCACTTAACATTGCTCTTTGCTTCGTTAAATTTTTATTTGCTTTTGTAATGTTGCTACACTTACTATCTTAGTTTGCATGTGTTAGCAGTAAATTACTTTTCACATCACAGTAAAAAAAGTCATTTCACACTCAGTCTTAAGTGGTTTCTGTGTTCATACTGACCTTTTGTTTGTTTCTTTGTATAGTTCACCACACTGGTCCGCAGACAGGAAGAGGCAAGCCCTGCACTTCCTGCTCAGTTATAGAGTTGAGGATGTCATAGGTGACATCACTGGGTCGTACCATTCGTGGGGGTTTCTTGTCTGGAGGATCATTTCTTTTGTTGAATCAAATACATTTTTACATATCATAAGAGTGTGATGTCTTTGTTTACACTTAATTTAGTTGAGTAGAGGAGGAAATGTTATATTTAAGAGTTAGTTTAAGTTTCTTAGTCTTAAGAGATTTTGAGTAGCCACCTGTGAGGCGTGACACAACTCAGTGCCAAATCAACTTGAGTTTTTAAAGCTTTTGGAGCTTTGTATCCTCAAGCAGTTTGATCTGATTATGAATCAGTTTGCCTTTTTCCTTTAATCAGACGCTGTTTCTGTTAAGCTGACACATGCTTTGAATCACTGTAAAAAATGCACACTTAAATACAAAGCTTCTTATTTGTAGAATAAAGAGTCATATACTTTTTTGGAAGCTACATGCAGCATTTAGTATGAGATCTGCAGACCCTGAATGAATAAGTGACTTAATATGTACCTTATCTGGTCAAATTAATATAAACTCTTCTGAAACAAGCAACAGGTTTGTAGGGTCCTTCGAAAAAATGAAATGCATCTTTCAGCAGTCAATTGATTGAAAAAATTAAAGACACTGGTAAATATCACTACACACACACTATGTATTTTTGAAACATGTAATTAGAAAGCAATTAGGTTACATCACCTCCTGAAATACATGAGATGTTCAACTGTTTGAGAGCTCAGCTTCTTGTGTTGCAACATATTCATTTTTATCCTCATTTTGTCTGTACTTGAAAAAACATTTCAGTTCTAAAAAGATAACAAAATAAGCTTCCATCCCGTTGAAACTGTTAAGCAAATTGTAACTTCAGCTTTAGAAACAGAAAAAAGTGCTTACTATAAGTTCTTTAAAAATGTAGTTTGTAGCTGATTACAGAATTTGTTAAATCCAACAAGTGTGTTTGTAATTCATGTATGTTAACTTGCGTCATTCAGCTCCCATTGCCCATTTGTTTTAATTTCTTTTAACTGCTTTGACATATCAGGGTCAAGTTGTCAGAGCAGCACACGAGGTCCACAGGGAGAGAAAAGATCCCTCTGACACGTGAGTGAAGTGATGCACACACAGCCGTGAGTCGACCTCAGAGGGCTCAGCTGCTCCTGAACAGAGGACTGATGACTCAACTACAAACTGAGAAGTTCTCGGAGCTCTCTGGGTGAACTCTACATTTGGTAGACTTATGGGGCAGAGTAAGAGATGCTTGAACTCAGCTGTCAGCTGGTGATCGATGCCTTTATATCGGCCCCTATGACTGATTGTTGAATACAGAAGATAAACTGAAAGCTTTACCGGAGCCAGCATTACACAGAGAAAAGAGCAGTGATGAGAACAGAAAACAGACAAACTGAAAAAAGCTCAGATGAGATGTCCTGAAGCTGTTGCTCTACCTCACTCTCATTTCCATTAAAGGGATTTTCTTTAAAAGTGTGGTTAATCCAGGCCTATGGCACTGGTAAATTGCCAGTAAAGTCACTTGTGAGCTTTGTCACTGAGGGAATATCGCCAGGTATGGATGCTAAGTGATATATAGCAGACAATGGTTCCACCAAAAATCTTGTACCTACTTTTAGGTTTAAACCACACAAAAAAACGTGTGTCTTCGAGTGTCTTCATTCACAAGCTCTCTTCTGACACTCCCAACTTGACCAGTAATCAGACAGCTGGTCTTACAATAAGCCGCCTCCACAACACTTTTCCTCCACAAACTCTAACTGTTCATCCTTACTCTTCCATTTCAGCCCCATAATCTAAGTGTTTCAATCATTTTCTATTGAATCGGCTATCCAAGGACTCACACGAATAGTACAACCCAAAATGTGCTCAACACGTGTATGCTGGTTTGGCTTCATTAGTCTAGCAGCATGCTTCAGTTAAAAAGTGGTTTTAAATGTATTTAGCTGTCTTTGGCAGTAACAGTGTGGTCTAATAAAACGTGTCACTGCTTTTGTTAAATTGCTGGGACTGTCTTCAGTCTGTATGAAGGGGTTGGTTTATGTCACAGCCCAGACACAACCCCAAAGCAGAGGCTTACTTAACATTATTCCAGTGCAAGTGAAAGTTGCTTAGTCTCGAAAGACTTGTTGAAAATACCTAAGTATAAACAATGTGCCTTTTCAGTACAGTGATGAATTCAAGGGTTTACTCTGAAAACAAGTCATTCTTCTTCATTACCTCGACTAAATGATCAGCCTGATCTGATCAGTGGCTCTGTCCAACAACAGAGATGGGCCACATACAGGTACAGAAACACCACCAGGGGTGTCCCACCTTTTTCTTCAAAGGCCATGGAGAAATTAATACACATGTGACGGGGCTGCTTTGCTATATCTCACCTACATGAATGAAATTTAAGGATTTCGTTCACTTTTTGTGAGCATGGGTGACCCTGTTTGTCTCTGTCTGCTCTTTGTCAAAATGAGAGTAAGAAAAAATTCTCTCTGCAACAGAAACAGAAACTACTGACACCTAGTTTTCACGTTCAAATATAAAACTAGAAAAGCACTCGGAGACCGCAGACCTCCGCCAGCGCCACAGTCCCCAGCCATTTTTTCATTTTGACCATAAATATTAGTCCTACCTTTATTTCATCGAAATATTTAGATTCCTTGACCATGAAAACATACCATTAGCAATTGGTTTCATAATGATACCTATTTTAGTTCAGCAGTTATTCACAGAAATCACATTTTTTGCCATGGCGGCCAGACGCTAATCCGGATCAACACCAAAATCGAATCAGTTCTTCCTTTTCACATGCTGAACATTTCCTGAAAATGTCATCAAAATCCATCCATCACTTTTTGAGTTATTTTGTTCACAGACGGACAGACAGACAGACAGACAGACGGACTCCCGAAATCATAACCTCCTTGGCGGAGGTAATAAGAGCAAAGTGCAAAAATGACCAAAATATGAATGAATGTTGGGACTTGAAGATTGTTAGCATTTCATGCTCAGGATGTTGCAGAAAGTGCAGATGTGCATAATTTATGCTATTTACTAACTAAGTTGGTTATTCAAACAAAAAATCATGTTCTAATGCAGACGTTTCTTGGGGGAGGTTTAAAATGACCAATGAGCTACAATTGGTCTGATCGTCAAAGTTTGGACACCCCTAACTCACTGTAGACAAACTATGATTAATAATAAAACAAATCATAATAATAAAAGAAGAAGAAGACAAACAAGAGTTCCCTTCTTGCACTTTTCATAGGACAAATATTTAGTTTTTGTTCTGCGCTTTTTCTGCTAAAACATGCCTATATAGTGCATGGGTTTAGTACAACAAGTTAAAGTCCTGGAAATAAATACGTCTTTATTTTTTAAATAAAGTCTGTTGGTGAACATGTCCACTCTAGGGAAACAGAAAAATATAACAGGTTTATGGCACTTTTTGATGTGTCTTCTTGGCACCTTAATGGGTTGGCTGTGAGTTTTTTTAAGCTGCCACAGCACAAATGGGAAAATGTACTAAAATTAGTTGCACCAATGATCTCTGATATGTCCTGGAATGTTAATCTAATAAAGTATTTTACTTTAAGAATTTTGTTAAATTCTTTATAAAATGTCAGCACATCATGCACAGTGCATTATGATTAAATGTTTTTATTGCAACAAAAGGGTTAAATCTGTTGTGCTGCTGTGTGGTCACTCCATGTGCCTGAATGAAGAGATCAGTGCAGTGTTTGAAGTGACCTCTGACCTGTAAGACTGACCCTGCAGGTGATTGTTGGGACCAAAGGTCATACCTGAGTAAAACTACACAGTGATAATAATTACTCTGCATGAACTTGAGATGTTGGAGCAAATCGTGAGACAGCTCTCAGTGTTTTCTGTCTGTCACACCTGAGAAACACAGCTGTGCTGGAGCTCTGACCATCTTTGGCAGTCCGTTTCCATGGTGTCCACACTCTTATTGTCCATATATAGCAGCAAAGATGTTACCCTCACTCACATACTATGCACAATTACCCTTTATTTCATGATTCGGAGCACAGAAAACTGTCCTCCGCGGCAGGAGGGTGACTTAATTTATCTTTTATTATCAGCTGATAATTGAAGAACAAACAGAAATCTTTTTGGAGGTTTAATCACAGAAGTTGCAAGTTGCAATAACTATAATAATTTTTTCTCACAAAAGTCATCTTAAAAGTAGTAGATATAGCTATATGCTCAATCACAGGTTCCCAACTCTACCCCTTAGGACACATCTGTTCACTACGGAGCAAATGAGACCAAAATAAATGATTTTTTACAGCCTCTGAAAGCATTTAATTGAACATGTGTTCTGACCTGAGACGGAGCAAAACAAATAGACAGGACGAAATGATGATGATGATGTGTCAAAGCAGCATCTTAGCAGATAATCCCTGAGATAACTTTTGATAGAAAAGGTGAAGCTTTCCACTAGTTGATGGAAAGTTTCATCTGGTCTTTTTTGTATTATCTCCATCAAGCAGGTCATATTTTTGCTGGTGTTTGTTTGTGTGTTTGGTTTTTTTTGTTAACAAGATGTCTTGAATATTATTTAACTGATTTTGAGTACACTTTCAGGGAAGGTTGTTCATTACACAAGGGAGAACTGATCAGGTTTTGGTGATCTGAATACAGATGTGGATCCAGGAACTTTTCAAGAATTTGCTTACAGCGCAAGAAAGGGCAGTCTATATTTTTGAAACTAACTCCTCTCACAATGTTGGAAATGTTTTGGTACAGATATGTGCTCTCTGAACACTTCCAGTTTTATTTATTATCTTCTCATGACTAAAATATAGTGAAGTAGCTTCTTCCCTCAAAAAACAGCTGCAGTAAGAGTATTGATTTCAAAAACTCCTCATAATACATGGGTAGGGCAAAGCTCCTTAAAAGCAATCACTGATCATGTGTGAAGCTGTTCTCCTCTCCAGTGACTCTCATCTTTAAATAACTCGTTTTGTAAAATAAAAATTCATTACTCAAATTTTCCTCCTTAATGTTTCAAATAGAAAAAAGCTTCAAATTTTCACATTTGAGATAATGGGGTCATGACAAAACCCCTGAAATTACACTGAAATCAGTGGCCAACTGTCGATTAGTCGTCGATTAATCGACCCTTTTACTGGTTTATCAATTCGTTTCTAAAATGTTTGTTGCTGGTTGGTGGCTTATAATGTTCTCCTAATACTTACTCCAGCCCTTTAAAATAGCTTAAACTTCCAATGCCAAGGGCCAACTCAATAAACTTAGAAACAACCTGCAGTGGAA
Source organism: Scarus forsteni (assembly GCA_036419115.1). Classification (NCBI taxonomy): domain Eukaryota; kingdom Metazoa; phylum Chordata; class Actinopteri; order Labriformes; family Labridae; genus Scarus; species Scarus forsteni. The sequence continues at coordinate 22,614,288 of JAZDUH010000066.1, read as the reverse complement.
AAAGCAGCCCAGCACTGATGGTCCCCTCGATGGTCACTTTAAACAAACAGTATTAATGGGCGCACTGGAGACAGCTATGTGTAGTATGTCTCACTGTCTCCATGTCACCTCAATGCCAGTCAAACTGGACAACAATAAACAACATCCTCACAGGGCAGGACAGGACACTGAAACTTCAGACAAAATAAGCAGCTGGGCTATAGCAGAGATTTTCTGCGCTCAGGATGATAGTATGTAACTCACCAGATATCTGGCACACGCTCTGGTAGTCCTCGCAGCAGTCTCTGGTTTTCTGACAGTACGTATCACAGTAGCACACCGTTTTCCTCCTGGTGTACCCCAAACATTCATTGTTCCGGCCGGTGCAGCAGTTCGGACTGTCTCTCTCCCTGCAGCCAGCTTCAGCCTGTGGGAAAATCCCCCCGCAGAAAAACGCCAAATATCCACAAACGACAAAGCCGAGGCGCGCTGAGCTCCATCCACGCGCTCCCATGACGGAAACTTTTTCTGGGTCCACTTGTTCCCCTTGTTTCACTGGTGCACGCCTCACAGTGGGTGCAGCTTAAAACAGAATTATAATTTTTTAAGAAGCACTGCTGATAGTATGTGCGTAAGTCCAGATTGGAGGTGTCCTCAGCATTAACGCCTGCTCGAACAACTGATGCGTAAAAGTGGTGTCAGTGCGCACCAGCTCCCCTCTATCCGCCTGCCGGACAGGACGCCGCCCTCTCTGTTACTGTTGGTTATTAGAAAAGATATACAGTACCAACCCCTCTCTCTCTCTCTCTCTCTCTCTGTCCCCCTCTCTCTCCCCCTTTTCATTCCAATAAGTGTTTCACAACATGACTTATTATTTCCCCGCCAAAGGACGTTGTTCCAACTCTGCTATAAAGAAGAGTGTTTTGACAGACATTGCCAAACCACACACACATTAAAAAGCTCCACTGCAAGCCTTAACAATGACTTATACTGTTAGGAAAAGTTTAAACAATAAACAGGTTTAACACAAACAACAGCATCAAATAATTAAGAGCCAGGATATTATGCTCAAGGTGTACAACTGTTTAGATCAGAAAAGATTTCTATCAAAAATTATATTCAGCACCAAGGACAGCGTCCATGCTACCTTAAATTGATTTGATTGGCGAAAAAAAGGTTGCCATGGAAATAAAATACAGTCAGAGGCCGATGTGTAAAAGTCTTTTATCTCGACTCATCCTATAGAGCAAAGAGCACCCACCCTTGTTCAAAAAAAGCCTGGAGAACAATGACATTACTTCCCCTTCACCGGCTCAGAGTGAATGGAGGCTCTCTGAGAGAAACTGAGCCAAAGAGGGATACTGTAAAAGAGCATCATGAGGAGAAAGGCCTGAGAGCGAACAATTGTCTTTAGTGTCACTTGTTGTAGGAGCACTGAAGTCCCTTAGTTAAAGAAGCAAGGTTAAAGGTCAGAGGGAGAGAAGAGGATTAAAGCTCCTGTGAAGGGGATATTAGCTGGTTATGAAAGAGGCACAGGGTGAAATTTATACAGATGCAGCTGTACGGACTATGAAAGCAAACACAAAGATGATGATTATTCTTGTGTAATATTTTTAAAGCCTGAAACAAATGTCAGGGGTTGTAGGTGTCAGAGTGTGAGATAAACCTGAATGGAACGCCGTTTTTAACAGCAAATAAGCCAAACCTCGCCACAAGTGAGAATAGAAGGACTGATTCAAAGATTAGGTAATTAATTGTCATAACATTAAGACAAACACTTCTCTACAAGGGGGTGTCTCTTAAAGGCCCCCTTTCAAATGTGAGCCCAGTCTCCTCTGGTTGTTTGACCAGTTTAGTCTGTGTTGAATGATCTGCGTTTCTTTTTGTAGTCTAAGTCTTTTCTGGGGGGCGTATGAATCAGTCTTTTCAAGCAGTTGCTGGTGTTGTTTACGAAGGAAAGAGAAGAGTCCTGATTGCAGTGACTTTCTTGCACATGAAAGTATTTTGACAGTGATGGGGATTTGGGGAGCACACGTGGGGTTGACACTTTGTCATTCATCATCCCTGATGACTTGCCTGCACCACCAGCAACACTTACCCCACTTCATTTGTAGACGTTTACATGCAATGAAGTCAATGGTGCAAGGGTGCATCTCTATGATCTGGGGCCCCAGAGGCAGAAGACCCTACCTCTGTCTACGTTACATAGAGGTTATCAACTGCTGCAGTGCCCGAAGACATCAGCTCACATCTCCCAAGCAACCAGACCATCTTCCAAGCATGGTTCAGTCGAGACTTGAACCTGTTACTTGTCCTCAGCCCAAGCCATTACAGACTGAGGTACACTGCTGCCGTGATGGAGACTAATGGGCTTTTAAATGTGATATTAACTGACAATGAAGTGTTACATATCTTCTGGGGTACTGGTAGGCTAGTGGTAATGTCCCAAGACGCAACCTTTGGCATGCCAAAGTCAAGCCAATGAGGGAGCGCAGTGAAAAACTGCAGTTTCTCTGGTGTCCACTTAAGGCAGCACATTTGACAGAAGTTACATAGTGTTCGGGGAAAAGACCATTTTGACAGCCAGAGTAAAACATTTGCTGTCTGGCTGAATACAGCTGTTCTTCTGGGAAGATAAAGTTGGGTATTTTTAAACCTTTTGTTGAATGGGGCGACTTTTTTTTCACACCTGATCCCCAGCTGTGTCTCATCACCTCATGTATTTAACCCTTGTGTCTTCCCCTGTCTTGTTGCCAGTTTTTTTTCTCTTTAGTGTCACTTTCCAGCCTTCCAACCATTGTCATAGTTTGCTCATGACCTGCTTTGTATTACACATTTTTGCCTGATGCCGGATTCTGCCTACTTTTTGTTTACCAAATCTTGAACTGTTAATAAACCTTGATTTTCACTTTACAAACCTGCTCCATCTGCTTTCTTGGGGTCTTTATGTGCTTTGAGAGTTCTTCTCATTACAGATGTGGCTTGACATTTCCCTCTTTGTTGGTAAAAATTGATCAAAACATGTGTCAGTGTGTGAATGCAGCTTTAAGAACATGAAAAACAAGACTGGTTTCGCTAAAGGTTACACAGCCTGAAGTCTGTCTCAACTCAAGTTTATTTGGTGAAGAGGATGTTTACAATGTGGCTGCATTCACAACTTTCAAAATATACCAAGACAACATTGATAACCAAACAACTGACCTTTGTCAGATTATGTCTGCAGCCTTTACGTTTGGATGTTCCTTGAGCAGAAACTGCTGTCCTTGAAGCAGGCAGTCTGGGTTCAAATTCAGCCGGAGGTGCTGATGATGCTTTATCCTATCTTGTCTTGTCGTATCTTTATTTGTCACCATTTATGTCTAATCCAGTAAACAACATTAAAAACAAATGCATTGATTACATACAAGAGCCTTAAAACACATTATACTGACATTAAAATCCATTATGTTTCAGAATAAGGGTCTCAAACTTCTGGTCCAGAGGCTGTCTCCCCCTGCCCATGGCACCCAGCCTGATGTCTGTAGCTTTTTAGCTTACTTTGTTCAGGTTTGTTTCACTTTAGTAAAATAAGCCCTAACCACACTTGTGTTTCTACCCTAACCTGAGGACAGGGGTGAAATCCAGAAGGTGACGGTCATGTCGACTACATAACTGTGTGACATCACAGCTGCAGAACACAGTGCATGACTTTGTGTGCCAACTTACGAGTTGAGGACTAACTTGGAGCCACTGCTGGACTCCTATGAGACGTACATTTCATCTCTTGGGTTCACAGATGATCTGAAGGCTGGAGATGGAGCTAAGTGTCTTTAATGTCTGAGAGGTAATGAGAGATTTTTGGGATAATTTCAGATCAGTGATGATGTTACAATGAAGGGTGGCAGCGGGTTTGACCCTGCTCATAAAGCTCTTTTGTACAGGTAGGAGGAAGGAGGAGGGCTCTCTCATCACTGACATCGGTGTGTGTGTGTGTGTGTGTGTGTGTGTGTGTGTGTGTCAGGGCAGGAGGCTGCGTGTGCTAAAAGATGTTTGGCGCTCTGGCTGCAGCTCCCCCTTCTGTTTAACATGCTGCTTTTGATGTGTGATGACACTCACATTAACTTCTGCATATCCACGGTCTCTCTTGTTACACATTTTTGTAAAGACTTACGAGCAGCATTTATTTAGAGTGACATTTAATACTATGCCCCAAAAATGATGGAAGATAAAATTGTTTTGAGGGGTTTTGAATTTTAGGCTTTAGGACAAAAAAATGAACCTCTGTAAGAGGAATTTAGTTCTTTTACATCAAGTTGGAATCTTTTAGCTGTAACATTAAAGGCCTCACGTCCTGGTGTCTTTGCACTACTTACATCATGTCTTGGGTGTCTATTAATCACAGATCTGATTTAAGGAGAATTAAAAAAATGAAAAAAATGTCTGTAGGGATTCAGATGCTGCTCTTTTTCCCTCCCCTTTTGGAGATGCTTGGATCTGAGGGGTATGGAGGCTACAAGAGGTTATGGTGTAGAGTGATATTCTAAAAAAAACAAAAAGAGGAAACCCTACTTGGCCTCTTGGAGAAACTGCAAAAATTGCTAATGACGTGTTTTTTTCCCCAAGTCTCCAGATCCTTTTATTGCAACTGACACATAGGTTCCAGTTTGGCAGACAGTGCTTTCTACTGGTCACAACCACAATAAAAAGAGGGGTACTTTTCCTGCTGTTCAACTTAAGGTGCATTTGTGCATCTGAATTTTCTGTCTGAGAGTGCAGTGCAGGCAGTAAAAGCATGTTTTCTGTTTGGATCTGAAAGAGGAAGTGGCCCGGGTCTTTCCCATCATTTCGCATCAGATTGGCCTGGGTGGACAGACAAAAAAACACAACCCCTTGCTCACGTCAGCGTGGAGGCACAGAAAGGAAAGTGGAAATAGGAAAAGTGGAAATAGATCTATGTGGTTATTTTCCAAATACATGCTACACATTTACTTCATTGAATTCTCCCTTTTCTTAACCTGTAAATGGGTAGACATTCCTCTTGAGCATTTAGCTCGTCTGTGTTACCACCTTAAATCAACATTTGAATGATTTTGTCAAACACTTCCATTTATTGTCCTCAGTTCCACATGGATACCAAACTGTCCACTACTGTCCTCACTCCAAGAGAGCCGTGCATTCCTTCTCACAACAAACACAGGGGCACCGGGGATTTAAAGTTAGTGCGTGTGTGTGTGAGAGAGAGTTGAATCACTGAACACGAGCATCAGCCAGAACTGAAACAATGAGCTCCCTGTTCAATTCATCCCCTCCATGCCCCCCATGGTTTGTCCCAACATGATCCAGAGTGACCGATCCAACAGAGTATTAGACCAGTGAGAGCGGGGAGACAAAATATCACAAACACATGTGCAGATGCAATATTGTGAAACAGACAAAACAACTCTGCATGCTTTTCAGTTTTCAGCTGCTTGATTTAATGAGTTCTGAGATTTTCCACCGCAAAGGATTTTTTTAACATTTAGCACAGATGAGAGGAGGCGATGATTACTGCACAAGCTTCATTATACATAAACACACACACTCTGACGTACACACATACCCCGCCTTGGAATATATTAATTTAGTATAACAGTAACACTCTCTCTTCTATCAGCCTGCACAACGTAACTCTATTTGACAATTTAAGATACACTTTATCAGAAAGAATGAACAGATATCATGTTAGATTTAATACAAGTTAAAAATGTGAATAATGGCTTTTAACTTTAGTACTCTATCATTTACTCTGCATGAATCTCATTGCATATCAGAGAGTTAGTGTAATGAGGGTAAGTGGCATCAGTGACATTTGCCAACGAACACAAGAGTAAAAGGCACAAGTGAGAATAAAACATGATGGCACCAGAACAAAACACACTGTGGTTAATCCAGAAGGACTGTAAACTGAACATTGTCTGATTGGTGACAATGTAAAATCAAACACTGTTCTGATTATGATTGTAAAATCTGTATTCAATGTAATCACAGCCTAAATTCAGAGACAGGAATAATGGTATGTATTGATCTACATCCAGTATTGAGGTTAGTTAATGAACTGTAGTGATTTTAAGTTTTTACTCATTCCAGTTATTTTTTCAATAACTTCATCCAGGGCTCTTCTGTTGGCTCCTCAATGACAGTGTTTACATGGTATACCATAGTAAAGTATCCTAGCTAAGAGCACTTTTTTAAAGTAACCTTTGTTTATTGCATGTGAACACCGTATCTTGCTGTCAGGCACAAACATCCTATCTCTAAGATTGCTACTGTTCAGGATATTGAATAAGGTACTGTACTGTTTTGATTTTAATTTGGTTAAAAGTCTATGAAACCAAACTCACCAACACAGAAATAACCCTGTTGTATAAAAAGATGAAGATTGTAAAACAGGGAAGATAGGAGGTTTGAGCCTGACAACATCCTGATTTCACACACAATCAAACTTTCATTTCCATCTTTCAAGAAACCTGATTTTACTCTCCAGAGAACTCCAGTACAAACGGGGATGCTGAGGCATGTAAACGCCTTATCCCTTCTTCTGACAGCTTTCTGCCATGGGGTGGTTGGAAAAACTTAGATGCAGTGATCAGTAATCAGAATAGTTGTGTTAATCCTAAACAAAACAAAATTAATAACCATAATAAACACAATATTATGAAAATGATCAAAACTGCAATAAGGATACTCAAAACCCAGTAAACCTAACATATTGGTCTGTAAACTGATTTTCATGTCTGTCTGTACAATCATCTTACTTTCTCCATCATTTTTTATCTAAAATCAGTTTGATTTAGTTGAATTAATAACACCTCACTGACCCCCAGTTAACCCTCTCTTAACATTCAACAGGTGTCAGATAAACCGACATTATCATAAAACAAAATTTCAGTTAAAGCATAAAAATGTTCAGATGATGTTATTAAAGTGAAATTATTTCACTTTTGTTTCCAGCAAAAAATGTAAATGTTGAACGTCACTAAAGTTAGAATCAATAGTTTGACTCTTATTTTATTCTCATTTATTTATCTGTTTGTTATTTGTTTATTTACTTTACTTATGCAGCAGGGCTCTAACAACCTAAGTTTGGGTTGTGGGGAGTAGTCTTAAAAAAAGGTTGAACTTTAATGTAGGCATTACTTTATTTAATCTTGAATGAAATGTTGGTTTGTGATTTGTTTTAACTACGTTATGAACTCCAGCAAGAGTACCTGCTACTACAAGCCAAGGTTAATGGGCCTCCTAATAAAAAATGAACAATAAAAACCCAAAGTCAGCTCTTCACTTGCTAATCGCAGCGCCTCTTCCAGAAATCACTGGGTTAATTTAAGCAGTCAAGTGTAAATAAGGCATCTTTGCTTTCTGCAGCTTTAAAGCAAATATGTAGCCTGCTGTTGGACCTTCTTATTTTTGTACCTGTATCAGAGGGATAATTAATATCATGTGAAATGGGTTCAATAAATCTTGTTGAAAATCTTAAAAAAAAAAGCTGAATCAGTTATTTATGTCATTTAAAATAAAACCTTGGAGGTGCATACAGTATACTGTATATTGCGACCATTTTAGGGGTCTCTGCTCGAGGCTGGGAAGCACCACAGACAGAAAAATTTTCAAATATGGTCAGAAAAAAGTAATCATCCTGGAGAAGGAAGATGGTTTTCATAGGATGACTTCATGAAACACCAGCTGACTGGAATACGCTGATTTCTGAGGTTACATTGCACGTTTGTCATTTAGACTCACAGTGAAATACAACAATAATTCATACTTTTAACATCTTAGAACAGTCTAACACCCAGACCCAATTACAGGAAAAACTTGACACAAGTGGCACAAGTTTACAACAAATATTCTCTCATATACCTTGATATTCAACATCAAGTTTTCAATAAATACATTTATCAAGTCTGTCACCTTAAAGTCACAATGTTTGCTTTTTTTCATAATCATTCAGCTACTTCTGCACGTTCTCACTCTGAACACACTTTCATAGTACATCAGGTTTGGCATTCGGCACAGATTAAAATATGTCCTACTTTACAATAAAACTATAACACTATTAAAATAAGTAAATTAGAATCTACATTGTACAAAAATAATTGTCATTTTATAAATGTAAAATCATTCTAGTAAAGGCGTAGTTATGGAAGTTGCTGCAGTTTATGTGACTGTAAACTGTGAACAGCTGCAGTCTGGCTCCTCTGGATTTAAAATTAGGCACAAGAGGAGACAGAGAGCAACAAAACTTAAAATAATCTGGTATAACACCTGTAGACAGGCTGTAAACATCTGTAAAACAGCTTTAAATATGTAAAAATGATATTTTTCACTGAGGGATAGGGTTTCAAAAAGTAGCTTGGAGAAAGTGAACCAAATAAAGTGAAAAAGGAAGACACACCTGTAAAAGTGCTGTTTTTAACAGCAACAAACAAAGCGCTGCGCTTAATACTAATGATCCGCTTCACATTTGGAATCTCATGGGATAAAAACATCTTTTTTTCACAGGTATTTGGCTCACTTTCAATCTCACTTAGAGAAACAAACTTGGTCTTGCCAATGGATTACAGCAGCAAAGCTCTGCGTTTACTCCAGCTGTCCAGATGGGGGAGACACCGGCTCTCTTTTTGTCCCTGCAGCTCCCACCTATTGGCTCATTAGCTTCCTGTTAGTATGTGACACTGATCTGAGTTCAGCTCCTCACCAGCAGAGGAGCTCAGAGTAACTCAGGTCTGTGTCTGATGCTCTGGGAGCCTCTGCTCGCTCTGCTCAGTCCGTCTTCCAGACCACATTCAGGACCTTCACCACCTCCTCGTAGATGATGAAGACTATGGCCACATCCAGACACACACGGCCCAGCCGAGGGACTGTCCCTTTATAGAAACTATAGATGGACAGGAGGAAAGAGATAATGCAATTTTAGTTTAAAAAATGTTACTGTAACACTGCAGCAAGTAAAAGTCTGCTTTCTGTGACTAAAATTTCAAATTAGATACAGAGTAAGACACTGCTGTTAAACAATAATGATATAATAAATATTAAAACTTCAGTCCTGTATGTATTTGTTAAAAGAGACTATGTCCAATACTCAGCAGATAATGTGTACGTTGTACGATCATATTACCATTATAGTCAAGTAATCTATTAAAAATGCTTAGTTGCTCAAGTTCCTCAGTATTTTATTTAATCCATGTTATTTTCAGGAAATTATGAATGCTTTGTTATTTTTAAATACATGGAGTTCAGCAGTACTGAAATATCCTCAACAGAGAGCATGGTTACATCAGTGTGTAGAAGTTTATCTGCAACTTCTCATGACATGTTTTTTTTGAAGATATTCTGGGGACAGTTTTTGGCTTTTATTTATATTGCATTTTCTTTATCTAACATTTATTTATCTAACATTAATTTGGCCAGGTTAGTCCCATTGAAATCAGATATCTCTTTTTCAAGGGGAACCTGCCAAGAACAGCGCTAAAACACAGATTCAACACTAAACACACAAACTTACACAGCACACAATACACATTGTGATCAATAGAAAGTCATCTCTTAAAACAGTTGTACACTTGAAGCCTGGATTTAAGACTTCAGTGAGCATTTGAGGACATTTAGGGAAACTAAACTGTGCAGTGCAAAATTAGTGTTAGTAAATAGTGTTTTGATGGTGGATAGAATTGGACATAGGAAACAGAGTAGAGACAGCACATGATAAACAAATATTTGTATGTTTTTATGTTCTTCAAAGAAACCTCATTTTAGCCATTACCATTGGTGTAAAGAGTATTGACTTAATTCAGACATAGTTTCTTACACCACCATTAACATCAAAAACTAAAAACATGATTAAAAACCATGAACCAGATTCAAGTTAAACTATTAATACTAAAACAGTTTTAAAGTGTACTTACGCTGCCACCCCCTCGTTCCTCAGGATCTTGACAGCACAGTCCAGTGTGCTTTTATATTTATGTGCTTCCAAACCCTGCAGACAGACAGACAGAAGTACAGATGTATAATTGGTAGAAAGGACTTCAAAAATTTAGGAAAATAAGATAACATAATGATGGTGCCCAGAAACTTAAACTTATTCACCTGCATCCGTGTCTTAATGACATCTAGAGGGGTGTTTCCAAAGACACTGGCTGCTCCAGCTATGGCTCCAAAGGTTCCAGTCAACAAGGGATTTATGGCTTTATTGGGGTCATCACCTTAAGGACAAAACCAAGGAGACAGACGATGCTAGAATGAACATTTGTCCTGGTATTTTAAATTATTCATGTGTTGCACAGTTGTACTTAAAAAAATCTGTTCAGCAATAGATTGTCATGCACGTCTTGCTGATGCATATGTCACTTCAGATTTTTCAGCACTGGTATGGATGCAATTATCTTCATGGTTGTTAAAATCTAAACATCAGTATCACATGGTGAAGTTAACAGTGTCAGCCAATAGATGGCAGTAAAAGCCAAACTACATGAAGCACAGAAAACAAGCAAGGATGGGAAATTGGGATAAAAACTGGGAGCAAGGAGATGGTTTAACACAATATTTTTTTAATGTCACAAAGAGCTGAACAATTTATCATTTTGACATCCCATTTTTATTATGAGCATGTGCAACAGTAACATTTTAGAAGGTACAATGTCAGCCACATGTCTCAAAGAGCATCATGCTGCCATCTGAGTGTTTGATGGAAACCAAATCTGCCAATTTACTTGTCTCCTTGGGCAGAGTTTTCAAAGACAGGCCATCTAAAATCACCTTCAGTGGGCCAATTCAAACCACAGACCATGGTGCATGGCGGCATCTGTCAACTGGGTCAGTCTTAGAAAATGTAAAAAAAATCTAAAATTACCCCAGTCATAGTGTATGAAGAGGAAACAAATGTCATGCATTCTTAACCACCAACTTGAACACGTGGGTTGTCTATCAAAACAAAACACAATTAAATATTGTAGATTCCTTTAAATTAAAATCATTAGCCTCCAAGGGGGTATTTCACCAAAGACATCCAGGATAACGAACAAAAACCAGGCTTGACCAAGTCCGTTCTGGCTTAATGTGTTTCATGAAGGCAAATCCAGACTGGGAAGGAGCAGCTTTGTCAAACCAGATCTAACTAATTCAGATAACTGCATGTTCACAGTTTTCTTCAAAAGAACATAAGGTTGATCACAGATTTACTGATCGACATTGTGATGACAGGTACAGCATACTGCACTCCACATGAAAAACAGCTTTTAAAACTTGTGAGGATGTCTGCGATTACTTTTCATAATAAAGGGAAGATGACCACTGCAATAAAGCAGCAAGAGAGGGTGGCAGATAATAGTGGACCACCTGCACTATAGTGCCTAAGCAGCATAAAATAAACATTTACTAACCATTTAAAGTGAATTTATTGAGCAAATTAGTACATTTTAATCGTTTAATGAATGAATCAAGGAGAGACAAAAGTACATAACATTGACCTAAAATCAATTACTGCCTACACTGAGAGAGAGAACACAAGAAAACATCTTAATTAGTACATGTAAGGAGTTTCTTGACATGCATACGCTTAGTACATATATATAGATGCGTGTGTGTGCATGTGTGTGTGTGGTTTAATTAAAAAAAACTATAACAATACACTAAAAGGGGGAATAACTTAATGATCTGATTAAAGTGCTCATTCCTGTGACTGGAGTTTGTTTCTGGTTTTAATCCTATTTTTCTTTTCAGCCTCATTTGAAAGTGTCTCTGAGTAACTGAAAGCCATTTTAAGACAAAATGCATTATTATTATTAAAATAATCCTTTTAAACTTCTTATAATCATTAATCATTAGAATTGTAAGAAACAGGCTGGTTTCAGATGAGAGTGCTGCTGATCGAACAGCAGGATTGATTTAGCCTGCCTGTTAGCCTGGTCCGGAGCAGGCGAGCTGCACAGAATACATCTCCATGGTAACTTGTGTGCCTACGCTTCATGAACATAAGGTTGACCAATCAAAATCATATCACATCTTAATTGATCTAGATTTAATGGTAAATCCTGGCCGAATCCACTATCAGGGTTTTGTGAAACAGCCCACGGTAGTCATGCCGAGACTTTCACAAACAGTACTTACTCATGTACGCTATGAATGTTATTTTAATGGTGGGTGTTGATGTAAGTCTACTCATTTGCTAACTCTGATGCTAATGCTTTAATTTTAATATGACAACAATCTGCAAATCCATAGCAACCTAAGTTTGATGTTTTTAACTTTTTGAGGTACCCCTGACTAAGCCAGAAGGCACCCCTGTTGAGAAAGGCTGAGCTAGAGATCATGCTCATCACATCTACAACAGAGTTACAGTTTAAAAAGTAACTGATGTTTTAGGTTTGTTGAATGATCCTCTCAAATTAAAATTTACTCAGTTTTTACTCAGAGTACAGAAGCACTGTTACGCTTTATTAGTAAAGACTCTGAGTCTGTTTAGCAAAAGAGACAAAAATTGTAACAGTGAAAAGAACAGTATTTTATCCCATCTTGGATGATTCGTGACAAACATTAGGAGGTCTAAACTGTATTATATAATGCAAAAAAGCACCCAAGCAAAAACAAGTAAGCCCCTGGTCAAGTGATTTCATAAGAAAAAGAACAGAAAAAAGAATAATCCATTCATTTGCATTTATAAGCAGCTCAGGGACTGTACACAGAAAGTCAGTTTACTTCTAAGGCATCTGAGGGCCTCAAGTGTTTATACCCATATCTTTGCTAAAGTATCCCACAGTCAAATACTAATGTGATTCCTGAGTAGGGGACAGTCCTTCCTTAAAATCAAAATATACATTGCAATGCAAATCACATAAGGCTGTAGGAAGTATGAATCCATTCTAGGGAAATTATTAACACACAATTCCTTTTACAACCATTTCTTTAAATTTCAGAGTGTTTTTTTTTTATGTCTTTTGCACTTTAATTCAAACACCATCTACCCTCCGCACACTAACCTTTGTACCAGTTCTTCAGGTAGGTCATCACAAAGAATCGAATGGCCTGGTTGGAGCCTTGTTTGAGAATGGTGGCGGTCAGACCTTGATATGTTCCTCTTAATCCTTCAGAGGGTTAAAAGAGTAGATTTATTATTCTTTTATTTCATTCATAAAAATCACTCAACGCTAAACTCAGTTGCACTACCCTTATTGACCAGTAGATGTCAGGAGAGTGAATTTATTGCAGCAGGTGTTTACCTTGTTCCCTGATGATCTCTCGCACTCCATGGAAGAAGCCCCTGTATTTTGGCTTGGCTGATGTCTGGTCATGAATGAATTTAACCTTGGGAGATAAAATAGCAAAAACAGACACTTTTGAGTCACTACAACAGAGTATGGGGGATGTAAGTTGAGAAATAAGTGAGCAATTGTTTGGTCTGACTTGTACTGAAGAGATTTTCAGATTCAATTGTGTTAAATGAATGTACATGGGCGTAATGGCATATTTTTACTAAAAATAGCAGCAGCTGAGAGGTAATTGAGATTGGAATAGGTGCTGCACTTTTCCTCATTTAGGTTTTCTGAGTGAGTTAATTTCCTAACAAGCATTTCTGAGAAAAAAATCTTGCATACATGAAAACAAAAATCTTAGAAAACAACACAGAGCTTGTTTTGTGACTCAAACTCCATGAAGTAGAGAAATGATAAACCCAGTTGTCACATGAAGCTGACAGTTTGTGTCTATCTTAACTAGAATGCATCTATTGCATTTGACCCAAAGTCTGGCCACAGTAATACCTTCACGGTCTCCATTGGACAGACGACTAACACAGCCTCCATCACCCCGGCTCCAAGCCCACACAAGAGTCCTCTGGTGCTGTCCAGTCTACCTGACTCGTCCTTTGCCTTGTTACTGAGAAACTCAAACACCCCAAACCTGAGGATCAGAACAGAGGAGGATGGAAATTATAAGAATTAATTAATATATATTTTTTGAAAACTTGCATTTTCTGTTGTTTCACATTAACAACAGTCTCTTTAAAACAGGCTCTGTGTCTTTGCTCTTTATGAACTGCATATTCTGGTCATGATTTTCTTCCCATAAAATATTTAACCATGTGTGTCACTCACATAAACTCACAAACAAATACACTTAATTTCTGACCAGTTCAGAGTGAAGTTGATGTGAATCTTTTGTAAATGAGACTCTGCTCCTCTATTGTGGAAGTGCCACTTCAGCCCTCAAAAATATAAATACTCAGAATCTGCTGGCTGAAGCAACCGTATATCCAAGATATTCCAGCAGTTATTTGTGTTAAACTGAATCATCAAAAAGTCTTCATTGCAGTTTTTTGAAGTGTGGATTTGCTTTGACGGGCAGAGTGTTTCTGTCAAATCTGTGATTGGCAGAAATATAACAATCAAAGGATGAACATGTGATTCCCTGGTCTTGGCCTTAAAAGTACAAAATGAAATTATTCATTGGTGAGACAAATTTAACATTTTGCACAATTTAATTAAAATCCCTTTAACAAGTTACTGAAAAATCTGTCAAAAAAGATTAAACCTGAGATCCACACACTTAAACCTTTGACATCCAACATTTAATTTCATCAGAGGAAAAAATTCCCAAAGCAATTTCGAGATATTAGTTCACATGCAAAGGTGACGGGGGAAGTTTGCCTTTAGCCTTTGACCAGTGGCCTCAAAAATCTAACCTTCTGATTCTTGCAGCTGTTTAAAGAAAATCTGTTGACGCTTTGTTTTAAGATAATGCATTCACAAGCAAAGGGTAAACACGAGGCTCCCTAAAATTTAGCCTATGGCCTCCAAAGTCAAAACTGCTTATCCTTGTGTCAGAGTGAAAAATTGTACCAAGTCTGAAGAACATCCTTCAAGGTTATTTCTTTAACAAGCAATTGGACACTTGTACAAAATGACTTGACATTCTTCAAGGCTTTTTCTAGAAATCACATTTACAAAGAATGGACATGATGCTTCATGATCTTGATCTTAGATCCACAGCCTCCTCAATCTAATAATCTCCCTGGCTCAGGCTGTTTTCAAAAACCGCCTACTACATACAACTACTACTATGAAACATGTAGTACTGCATACTGTATTTGGAATCAGTATGTACATAATATGACAGCCAACAGTTGTTATTTTGTAGCTAAGCTGATTCTTCCTTTTGTTTCCTTGCAAGTTGTAAACATTACTACCACCTACTGGGCTAAGTTTTGAATCAGAGCAGAGAACATAAAAACTACATATGGAAAATTGTGTTTCTTAATATAGCTATGTAATTTCCCTCCTCAATTCAACAATTTAGCTGATTTCATTTTCTGGTCATGGAAATAAAACTAATGGTAGTTTAGCTAACCGTTAGCCCCACCACATTAACCACCCATTAACAAAATAAAAGAAGTCTAACAAGGATTTTTTTTTCAGTTTTTTTGTTTTTACCTCTAAAGGTAAATGCGTTATATCCATGCAAAGACTTGAAAACATCTAATTTATCGAGTTTTGTTATCTTTACTGTTGTATAGATGTTGAATAATCAATGCTAATGCTAATATTGCTAAGGCCGGCTGTCCACCATTTTGAACTCTGAGACAATGTATATCCAAGGAAGTGATAACACAAGGCTAAATGTCCAATCATTGACTTACAAAAATACAACTCATACTTCAATAAGACTGGACATATTTGCAAATTTAAGAAAAATCCTTCAAGTGCTTCAAAGATATCTTTCCAAAACAATGATACAAGTAGAAAAATTAACACATGATCAGGCAACTTGAAAACTTAACAACTCTGGCCCTGGATGTCCCAGCATAACGGCATAAAAATTCCTCTTACAGCTATTTTAAGTCAACTCAAGTGGCTGGAAGTACAGAAACTGACCGAGGTTTTCACTTAATGGTCCTGTCTAAGGGATGCACCTGTACAGTGTATTTCACAGAAACCACTGAGCCACCAGCAACAGCTGCTAAGGCAGCAGGCCAGACAGAGAGAGAGGGGTGGGTGTGGTTTATGTACCTCCTCAATGAGAAAATGTTGTGCCAGGGAATCATTTACAAGAAAGGTTATTTATAGATGAAATTGAATTGTGTCGTAGGTGGGACACTGCCCGGTACATTTAGCAAAGTCGGGCGGGGGAGGATGGACATTTGGTCCTGATAAATGTCCTGTTTCTCCTCTCTGTCTCCCTCAGCCTGTTTTACCTGACATTGGTAAACACCATCCCTTCAACTGGGCTCATGTTGTTTTTATTTTCCATCTGCTTCTCTATCTCAGGATTTTCCTCAGTTCATTAACCTCCCACATCTGTCTCAGTCCAAACACTGTGGTAGTTTGCTTTGAAACAATGGCGCCACACAATTAAACGACTCCCTCTGTCAAGCAGGAACAAACAAAACATAAAAAATAAATTGTTCGTCTCTTTCTTATGCCTACCGCTTGCTGGCTAAAGAGCTTTTGAGCTTAAGATGGGAAGAAAGAGTGTGCTTTTTCCCCTGCGGCTTTCTTAGACGTAGCACTTAATAACTAACCTTGTGAAACAAATGCTATTCATTAAAAGCTGCTGGAGAGAAATACACCGCTGTCACTTCTGCTTCTGTGCCAATTTAATCTAAAGTCTTCCCTCCTCGCTTAACAAGTGGGCTAAACTTCACACTCAGATTGTGACACATCATCTTTTGGCCAACGTTCATGCTCAGAGATGAGTCTAAATGGCCTGATCTTCATTAGTGGCTCTTTCTACAAGGTCAGGTGCACTGATGAGATGACCAAGATGAGAAATTTAAAAACCAAAGGCAGAAAAGTGTGATGTAAATATGGAAGAAAGGTTCACGAATGAGAAAGGTCAATGGCTCTCTTCTTTGTCCTTCTCGTCCCTCTTTGACAACCCTCCAGCAGACTGTACGGAGCATGATGGTGCACAGGCAATCAGCTAATGGGATGGGGGTGGACGAGGATAAGTGAGGAAGAAGATGGGATATAAAAAAAGGAGGGGGTATGGTGGGGGAATTGAACAAATGACTCAGAGAAAGTGGTGGTAAATGGAAAAGTGCCAGGACAGTTTCCATAAATCAGATCTAAGTGAGTGGATTAAATCTCTGCGTCATGTATCATTTCTTTAATCAGTCAGTTCACTGATGCTCGGCCTGCAGAATGTCTGTAAAGACATCAAAAGTCTAAATGAAGCTTATAGAAAAATAACAGTTCTGCTCATTAATATTATTCTGTATCCCCACAAAGGTCTGGAAGATGAGGCCTAAAAAGTATCCTAGGTTTCACAAAACTCACTTAGCTGAACAGACATTTTTAGTTTTTGACCGAAATTACATAAACAAGCTTTGCCGTAATTTCATCAAAATAAGGCTCATAAATTCACAGTTTTTCTCCTAAGGCAAGAAGGAATTTTGTTATTGAAGGTGCATTAACTAGGTTAGATAAAGGCAGGCCTGTCTTCAGTGTTGCTAAAAGCTTAACTTTTTTCACAATAAAAAAACAAACAGGAAAGTTGTTATTTCATCTCATTAAAAAAAAACAAATAAGGTCTAAAACCTATGGAGTCCCTAAGATGCCATGGAAAAAAAATATATGTATAAATTGTGCGCACAAGATACTAAAACGTGTGCACGACATATATTTAAACGTGCGCTCAATTTAAGTATGCAGGCAAGCGGCAACAGACAGCCGGGCTCATTAGTAGATGGCGGTAATGCCCCATAATATATTGTCATCAGCTGCCACCACAAACCAAGAAGAAGAAGACAGCCAGCTCGACTGAAGCATCCCAGTAACCAGCTAACATTAGCTGTGTCTATGATTGTAAGAGTGCAGGATATGTACAGTCCCTTAGGCTATTTATCACTACCTTATATAAAAGCTGCACAACTTTCAAGACTCAAGCAAAGCTCGTGTCTTGCTGCCACCCGCTAAATAAAGTGGAGAGAGTTAGCCCTGAAGTTAGCTACAACTTTGCCTCTGTAGCAGCAAAAAAGTCCCCCCCTGTGCATCCCAGGTCAGGAGACTGACTGGTTCTTAACAGAAAATTGTTGCAATATATCATGCGCACGAATAAGTATTTCGAGCGCACGTTTTAATATATCATGCACGCGTTTTAGTATCTCGTGCGCACGATTTAGATTTTTCAAAAGCACCTTAGGGGCTCCGTTAAAACCCACTGGGATAAAAATGAAAACTTTCAGTATTTCTATTTTCATAAATTGCCACAACTTTTGAAATGTTGTGTCATTGTTGGAAGGAAACAAGTGAGAGGAGTGTAAAACTGGGAGTCCAGGTGAGCCAAAGTGATGGAGTGAGTCAAAGACAAAAAACTCTTAATTTTCATTTTTTGAATCTTCTGCAACAAATATTGAATAAATTGATTAAACTCATGTATCTCACAGTCCTATCTCCACATCATAGAGTTTATAAACCAATAAGGACATAATCTCAAGTGATCTAATCCTTAAAGTCCTAGGGAGGCATTTAAAGTCCAGTGATGCCAGTTTCCATATTTGATATAACCTTGCAGAGTAGCTGGATCTTTCTAGCTCAACATCAAGCAGATGTTCATGCAAGCTTCATGCAAGAGTGGTGGAACCAGGTCTGCAGAGGTAATAGCCACTTAGCTTTCCTTTGCAAAGAAAAAGGCAGAAGCTACAAGATCGATGACAAGAAGAAAGTGAAAGCCTGCAAACAACAGTGGTCACATGTTGATGTGTTCATGACATTCAACACCCAAATTGCTCCCACTGCTGCTTCAACGCCATGTAAAAGAGTACGAAAGGGTGTGGCTGTGTGAGCAAATGTTGATGGACAACTTATAGAAGCCACTATGCAGGAAACCTATGCATCATCATCATATAATGTTGATGGTGCCATCCTCTAACATTATCTAACTAGCACCGAGGAGCCCATATTTTGCCTTACCTCCTTTTCATATTTTTGATTGTAGTGACTGCTAGAATATTTTCATTCTGTTTTTCACCTACTCAGTGCCTCTGGTCCACTTGTATTCTCTCTCTGTCTGAGACACTCTCTTTAAGGCTCCTTTTCACTGAGGGCCCAGTCTGCTCTGATTGGTTAACCAATCTTCTGTGCATCCATTGATTTGTTCAGCACTGTTGTCAACAACCCTGCATTCATTCTATAGTAAATGTCCATGGGCTTTAAGAACTGATGAAGCAATGGTGGGATAAAAAAATAATCAATTTTAGGCAGCTACAGGTACCATAAGCACGGGAAGAAGGAGTCCTGATAGTGCAGACTTTTTGCTTTGTAAAACACTTCTAAAGCTTAAAAAAGCAAAATATAAGCTCTTTAATATCAACTTCAAACTCAGCATCCGTGCTGGTGCAGTAAGGCAGATCAAATTACAAAACATTTTCTGTAAGTAACAAACTCGTGGTTAATGTAGCTGCCATTGGCCAACATCATTAGCACCAAATTTAATGCTTTTAAATTATTTTAACAAGTTTAAAGAGATTTCAGATCACTCTTATACACTGTACTGAGGCCCAGTGCCATCAGGTTGTTTTCTTTTTTATTGTTACCATAAGGCTTGAAAAGAGTACTATTTTTTCAAGTAATTGTAAAATATTTACTCTCATGTAACGCCTTATACTGCGGTTTACACTCAGCGTCATAGAAGTAGAGGAGGAAACAGGCTTTTAACCTCTGAGTCCCTCTGCACCACATTTCCTCAGAGAAAACTCTGCTCAGATCAGAAACAAACCCCCAGACCCTCTGAAAGAAATTTAGAAAGCTGACTGACAGACTCATGAGTCCACACACACACACACACACACACACACAGTTCATAAACAAACACACATTCATTGACAACACAAGTCTCCCTCTCTGTTCCCCCATTGAGACCCTGCCACAGTTTGAGTGGCATCTTTGCTCCGCCTGGCTGCTCCTGTCTCTCCATCGTACAGACAGCCTCTCCCTCCAGCATAACACACACACAAACACACACACAAACACACACTCTGAGAGAGACTGTGTGCCGGGCGTGAAAGAATGAGTCGAGTAAAAAAAAAAAACACAGCGACAATGGAGACGTCTGACTCAGTTTTGTGCAACATGTGTGTTTGTGAGTGTATGCTCTAACAGTCTGTTGTGTGCGTGTGTGTGTGTAAATGTCATTGCTGCAAAAGAATAATGTAATTACTCTGAAGGCTGGTCTGGCATTTATGCCTTGACTCAAACGTAATGGGCCAGAATAATTGGAGAATGTGAGTTAGTGGTTCCAGGTAAAAGATCACAATGGCTCGGCTGCAGGTGCTCATTTAGCTCCAGCTTCACTACAAAAAGATACACCTAACCATTAAGAGCTTAAAGACAGCACATTTTAAAGATTATGAATAAGGAAAATGAATGTGAAATTATGAATACTGCGAAAAAGAAATGGCAAAACTGTGTGCTTGCTTTACTGCATCTGTTTATTTTGAAGCTTAAACAAGAATAGAAGTTCATAAACACCTCTGCGTTCTTGTTGATCTCTGAAGTTAAGATTCCACGAGTTGCAAATTAGCCACGTCACTGAAAATGTGAGCTTTGTACTGGGAAATTGGAGCATCTTCAGCTATCCTGACTTTACCAGCTCGTAACTGGAAAGCATTTCCATGGGGTGTGATCTTATTACCAATTGACGTCCATTTTAAATGGAACACTTCATTATAACAGCGTTTAGGACAGAAAAAAATAAACAAAAGCAACATTGTATATTATTAAAGAAGCAAAATACTGTTAAGAGACATTATGTGGTAGTAAGTAAGGAAAGAAAGTCACATCTATTTTGAGCACCTTTCAAGAGAAGTTGTCACTAGTGCTTCAAAACTAAAACAAAAAATCTTAAAATGAAACAGAGCCACGGACATTAAAAGCCAAAAGCATAAAAGCAGACAGACAGGTTAAGCAATAGATGGTCCACAGCAGCTTTTTGAGAATGTCCACAGTCCTTAGCTCCAGAGCTTAGGAACAACACACCCCAAAGCACACGCAATATACCGGTGCACTATATTCTGACACAAAAAAACCCAAGTTGTGTTACAATAAAATAACCCTTGTAATAATGCTCCAGTTAAACGTGAACTTACCTGACAGCAGACTTGGGTATCGATCCATACAGCAGAGAGCTGAGTCCTCTGTACAGCCCTTTGACTCCATGACCCTGAACAGTCTGTTTCACACAGTCACCTGCAGGAGGATGTGTTATGTGTTAATGTGGAGAGGTCAGTAGTTCATTCTTTGATTTAAAGTTGGTTTCTCTCTTGGTGTAAAATATAGAGGCATGTTATACAGTTGTTGATGCTCTTGGTGCTGTTTGTTGTTTGTTGACATGCAGATAAAGTAGATGTTGTACATGAGGAGACATTGTACAGTTTAATATGTGCACTTTATTCTGACCTGATCTATCATTCGGCTGACAACAATAGTTTCAACATGTCTGTTTTTTGTTCACTCTGTCTGGATGTGTGGAAAGTGTGAAATAGCTTTTGGTTATTTATTGTTTTATAACAGAAAATGCTAAATGTCTATTTGAACAATAAAATCCCCTTTCCTGCACTAATAAAAAAACATAAACCGTGACTCTCAAACTCTTAATGGCAGAAATACAGCTTAAACTTGTAATCTGATATCTGCATTTATCTCACTCTGATACTCTGATACTTGTTTATTCTACACGTTTAAAACTAAAAATCTGTAGTCATGTTGTCCTAAAACCTGTTTTTTGTCCTTTTGCATGTCTTTGCATGGGCAGCATGCCAAAGCACCTCAAATCTTCTGTTATAAACACAGTTTATATTGTTTAAGCTGCCTCCAGGAAATTTAAAGTGCAAAAGCACATAAGCAAAATTTCTGCCACTATGCCTTTTAGTCTCTATCTTAATCTATTTACTGTTTTTATTTCTAACAGATCACTAAGTTTCCCTTGTACTAAAACTTACTGGGTGCCATGTTTGCCATTTTATTTTATTAAACTGATTCTTGCCAAATAAGAGATTTCTGTTTATTTATTTAAGCATTTATTTTTGCAAGCATGGGCATTCAAGTATGGGAAAGTGGCAATTCCTTTGGATCAAATGAACTTTACCCCAAAACAAGACATTACGTTAGCTTTTTCAGATGATATCTACATCTGACATACGAGCTATGAAGATCTGAAGACTTTTTCTGATATTTGCTCCAAAAATCTGTTTTAAATTATGATCTACCAATAGCTATGGTAAAATTTTAGTTGGCAACATTTGCAGTGTTGCACAATCCAGGAAATCCAGAACAGTGCTCCAGTAAATTAATGATCATTTTAGTGCTACACGGAAGTAATAAAAATAATTTAAGTAACTTGAGTACTCTCCTTAACTTCATATTACTGACAGATATTTTTCAAGCACTCATAAACCACAAACACAACTGACAGTGAGCAGATTGTTCTTACTATTTGGTATCAAAATATTGCCTATATATTGGCAGTGGTTTAGACAATGAGAAGAAGTTTTTCTTCTCCTTTGTATTGCTCGTCTTTAAGATATGCCTTGTACTCCTACTACTAATGGTCAAAGTAAGGGAAAAGAGTCGGTGTCAACCATGCAGTCAAAAGTGCAACACACATAAAAGTTATGTGTATTGACCAAACTCTCATGATTGATGATGAAATTTTTTACCTTCTGTGTGTAGTGAAAGTGGGCTCCCTTGATTTAACTACCTACTACTTACAAATATCACTCTTTAAAGCTCCTACCTGCCGTGATTACACATCAGTGGCATGTTTCAATGACAAACATGTTTCCATCACCTCGAGTTCAAAGCATCACAAACAGCAAACTGAGCAGATTGAACCACTGGCTGATTTCCCTCAAATTAGCTGCTTTTCTCCACAGACATCAGTCTTCTTCTTTATGTGCTGCTGTTTCTCCAAATACACAACTGAGCAGAAAAATCAACAGCTGTCTGCAGAGCTCATTAGCATGGTCTCCGATCCTCAGAGCTCCAGCCAACATCATCTGCCTGTGTGTGTGATGGTGAATGTGCGTGTGTGCACTGGTCTGTTCTAAGTCAAATAAACAAGCACAGTGACAGCCTGCCAGAATCCCTAATGTACCTGGGGATGATGGGTAATTAGATAATGAGCTCCTGAGAGAGAGAGGGAGAGACAGAACGAAAAACAGAGCATACCTAAGATAGATAGATAGATAGATAGATAGATAGATAGATAGATAGATAGATAGATAGATAGATAGATAGTAGAGCTGGGATGATAGCTTTTCTCACGATTTGATTTTTTACGATTTTTTAAGTGCCCATCCGATTTAAATTGCGATTCTACAATATTGCAGATTTTTGCAATCTTTAGTTAACTTTTTTAGCACCACGGAAGAAGTTGAACAATGATGATGTCTACCGACTATATCAGGAAAATATACATCACATGTGAGCCATTTTTAGGATTTAATCAGCAATATAATTTAACCCGCTGTTTATACTCTCTCTTCAAAAGTCTGGATTGCATTTAAAAGTGGCTTGATAACACAGACTAAAATGAAGCATTTAAATTTGGAAAAAAATGATTTTTGAGCAAAAAAAAATTGATTTAAAAATTGTCAAACAAAAAATCCCGATACTTATGTGAGTCAAATTCTTCTCTCACCCCTAATAGTTAGACAGACAGATGGAAAGTTTACCACTAATAGAATATATCAGATCATTTTATTGGCATTTGTTAACATTAAATTAGAATGAATATTTTTAAAAACACTCTAAATTAAGTTATATTATGTTGTGTTTCTGTGATGACGTATGAAAAAACGGATTCCTTCATTAGAGGCCAAGCACATGTTGTCACAAGTGAGTGAAATTTAGTGGCAAAAGAACGGACTATCAACAGCAGTCAGTGGGATGTTAACGGCAAAAAAAAGTTTCAAGTCATTTTGAAGTAAAACTGTTGTTTTTTTCCCTTTGAAGTTAGGTTTTTAACTCTATTCTGGATGTCTCATTCTTTTCTAAGGCAGAGCAGAGTATTAGTAATTTTAAGCACAAACTTCCTTCCTTTAGACTGAGCTTTACTTTATTTTACTTAAGGCAGCTTTATTTATTTATTTTATTTTTTATCGCACTATATATTTTAAATGTGTTTGTTTTATTATTATTTAAAATATTTTATTGTTTGTATCAATCTTTCAAAATTGTTAAATATTTATAATATTTAGTGTCAAATATGAGGTGATTTGCACCATGGCAGAGTATCTTAGTAAAACAATACATCATCTAGATGTTCATGGAAAGTCACACAAGCACATCTCACTCACCAATTCCTCTGTATTTGGGTGGATTTGCCTTTTCATCAAGTTGTAACTGTGTCTTGACGTACTCTGTGGGGAAGGTGATACAGATTTCTATACCACCTGCAATCCCACCTATAAAAAACAGAGCAGATGTTTGTTAATGTAACAGAGTACACATGATAACAAAGCCCTCAATATAATGAATTTAAGTGACCCTGTTAGTGGTGCAGCAACTGGGAAAAGAAACTAGATCACAATTTGACCAACAGGGCATCAAGCTGCCCTAAATAAAAAAAGTTTTCTCCAAACAGTATTTAGGGGTGTCCAGTGTCAGTACTGATTTGGGAGGGCAGAACAACTGAACATCTGGAACTGATATCTGTTATCTTTTAATTTCATTTGCTGATGGCCGGTGTTTTTAAAATAGCTGACGTCCAATACTGATGTTGAACCAATGCTAATATTCTGCATTATAAGAAAGCTTAATTCCCTGAACTTATGATAACATGTGAGTCTAACTGCAGCCTAATAGAGCTGGATTCAGTCTTCAGTGGGCCTTCTGTGCTGCACGGAGGTGACATTACATCATGGACCATTAAAATGACTGCACAAATGTCTCTCCCTCCATAAACATTAAATTAAGCACTATAAAAGTGGAAGAGCGTCGAGCTGGGAAAACATAAATCTACTGGTTTAGCATCATACAGAGACTTTCAGGTTTGAGGAATGAACAGGGAGGCAGCAAAATACATAAATGACATACAGTATGAGCTGCATCTATTGTTGTTGCTCAAGAAGAGAAAAGGATAATTTGACTGAATGAATGACTCTGTCAGGGACTGGTGGAGGGTTCGGCCACAGTTGACGGAGTAGCTGAGGACACGTGTCCAAAAGGCCGAAACAAACCACTTATGAGTCACAAAGAAGGTTAGAGCGAGAGATTGAGAGAGAGAGAGAGAGAGAGAGAGAGAGAGAGAGCGAGCTGACATTAATTAAATTATCCTCTCAGCCTGCAGGGAGGGGCTCCATTACTCAGGCCAAGACCCTCCATTAACTCAATGACACAGACACACACAGGAACACTAGCATACTGAGCAAACAGGACAACGCACACACACACACACACACACACACACACAAACAAACGTGACGTGGTTAAACATCAGAGCCTTCCTCAGGCTGATAACAGGGATCCATATTAGTTTTATTCTTTTGGTCAATTCTAAGCAACATTGTCCTAAACATTTGTACAAGGACAGGAACTACAGGCAATTCTGACCCACAAACAAAAACATGTATAGTGGAATAAGCATTAAAACACAATTTGGTTCAGAGCACATTTTCTAAAGGGAGGTGACTGAATACATGTAAAAATGAATAGATCTGAACAGATGCTTATTTTTATCAATAGATGAACTTCAGATCAGATGATACACCGGATACTAGGCAGTGTTCGTAAAGACGCTTACTCTAAATTAGGTACACTTTATTTAAACTAGCAAAAAATGTATGTAATTCCTGTTTTTTGTCACATACAATCCCAGTGAATTAATGTTTCACTCCTGAACATGTAGACATATCATTCAGAGGTGCAGTTTGTCAGCTCTTGAATATCACTGCTTACAATGTGACCTTTATCACAGCAGCACCTCCACACCGAGCCTCTACTTCAGATAAAAATGTACATTTAACCCAGCTAAGACAGGGCTGTAGGACAGCATTTTAGGATGCCATTACTTGGAAACCAAATGTCCTTAAAAGCCTCAGTCTCATCTTATCTGTCTACATCTGTGACTAAGGCTGATTTAATAAAGGAAATCAATACAGGAAAATGGCTTTTACTCAAGGCTGAGTCATTAAATTGGACACTCCTTTATCCTCCTGTTGCCAAACCTGTTCGTACTTAATTGATTTTCATCTTCTATTATTCATTTTGTGGCTAAAAAACCCGAACCAAACCAAAAATTGTATGTAGCGTGACACCCCTATTGTGTTTTGCTGTCTAGTCTGGACAAACTTTGCACAAATATTCCTTTACATTACAATCATTGTTCATGAAATGCGATAAAGCCCACGAGACACACAGGACAGTATCACACACACACAATACAGTGCGAATAGTCAGAGAACAAACAAAA
This sequence comes from Scarus forsteni, assembly GCA_036419115.1. Classification (NCBI taxonomy): domain Eukaryota; kingdom Metazoa; phylum Chordata; class Actinopteri; order Labriformes; family Labridae; genus Scarus; species Scarus forsteni. The sequence goes on along the minus strand of JAZDUH010000066.1, from coordinate 22,587,888 downwards.
ACCTTCCTTGGTTTTGATTGATTTGAACAGAATTTAACAACAATTTCATATTGATCAGCTTTGAGGGTGATTCGAAAGTGGATTGGGGAACTTTTTTAAAGGCTAAGTTCACATAGCGGAATACAGCTGGTTAAAAATTCTGCTAATAGCTCAGTAAGTTCACATAGACTTTGATCACAGTTACAGGGAATGTTGGTCATGGCAAAAGCAAAAAGTGATTAGACTTTGGTGGCGATGTAGATCCAGATATAGATCCAGGTGTGTTTCTTGGTTTTGTTTTCAGTGCGAGATAGGGCAGTGTTTCACTATAACTCACTAAACAATGTGGGAAATGCCTTGGTTGAGGTTTGGTGTTTTAGCTTGTTTAAATGATGTCTACAGATTCTAGGACCTTTACATACTGTCACTTATTATACCTTATTTACTTCATCAGCAAAGTCAGTTTGGAAAAGTGCAACACTAAGCTGAATAATGACATGCATGTGATGCATACAAACACATACACAAATGGGCCAGTGGGCTTTAATTTGTCTAATCCTGCTCGACTGGTGAGTAAATGTAAGCCTGCTGAGACATAACAGAAATCACATGATGCTTAATTCCAGCTGTCCTGATCCGGGATCACTGGGTCAGTGTGTGTATCTCAGAAAAGTGTGAACAAAAAACCTCATTCATCTTTTTTTTCTGCGGAGGCTGCACTGCACGTGAAAACCAACCAGCAGCAACTCAGCAGGAGAGACACAGCAAACATGATCAATCCTCATCACACACACACAGCCTGAGGAGGAGAAGCAGTTTGTTTGCTCCCCATTTCATTTCACAGTCTACCTCCAAAACACACATTTACAGATGACACCCTAAATGACTGCCGTGTCTCTGCCAGGCATGGGCTACATGAACAGACCGCTCATTAATCTTTATCTTCACAGGCTCGCTCCTGTCTACTGTTGGTCATTTTTCTCTCAGCTTCACCTTCCTGCCCCTCTCCTCATCCCCAAACTCTCTGCTCCACCGTGTCATAAAATCAATGCATCCTCATAGATCTTTGACGCTAACCATTACATGGAGAAGAAATGGAAATGGCATTGGAGTAATATCGAAACCTCGAAACAGGGAGAAGCAATCTGGCTAGAGCTACTGTCTTTGATTTAATACCTGACTCAAAGTACTTCAACGTGCAAAACTTCACCTACATGTAATTGGTTGTCTTCAGGGCTTATATTTAAACAACAGTCTTATTGAATTTGGAGTTTATGGGTCCAGGAGAGAGAGTAAGATCTATAAATGTATAGAAAAAAGCAAGATCAGTACAGGATTCAATTAAATGACCAAGAAAATCTTGGTTATCTCCACATAATTACAGCTCAAGTAGTTAAAAAGTAAACTTAGACAGGGTTCTATCTAATAACTAATTCTTGCTACAGCAACAGTCAGTCCAGCCTAAGATGAGAGTGCTCTGAGGTTCAACATTGGATGACTGGTTCATATTTACACTCAATCTGTACAAGAGTATTACGCTGTGCCTCCAATTTAGTTGGATGGAGCAGACTTAGTGCTCAGTGGACTGTGTGCACTGTGTGAACATGACCACTGAAATCATTAGGATTTATGCTCAGAGGGAATGATTGAAGAAAATTTTACTCAAGTCCATCTGATCAACAACAGAACAGATGCTGTGATTCAAAGATTGGATCAAACTGGTGAAAAAACAAACTGTCAGGGCTTTAATGATAACACATTTCCCTCCATATCCATTCATTATCTATACTGTGTATCCCTTTGGGCTGCAGGGGGCTGGAGTCTTTCCCAGTTTAACAGTCCAGCAGACTGCACCGCCGACACAGAGGGAGAAACAACCACTCACACAAGTGGTCCGAAGAATACTAAGAAAGCTTTTCATCAAAATGTTTTTCAAATAGATACTGTAACCATATTTTTGGTACTTTGTTGGCATTCAGCCATATAAACATCCGGCTCAGCCAGGGATGCAAAAGGGCAGAACATGAATTTCTAGAAATGTTCCACGGGAAACCGAGCTTGGACTTTTTGGAGATATTCCAACTTGGAAACTTTTCACAGAATTTTGCAACCATAGCTCTGCAAGGAATGGGGATCGAAAACCAATTCCAGTTGAGAACTGATAACAGCTCCCTCAAGGATTCAATAACATTAGTCATTTGGTTTAACAATTCCCTTAATCAATTCCTTCCACTTTGTTCTGTATGCCTAGTAGTAAAGTACATCAAGCTCTCATCAGAGGCAGTCAGCAGGAATGACAAATCCATAAAAAAGTGTAATCATGGCAGACAGTGGACAGAAGTTGTGTGTTTTAATCTTGCCGCTAAACATGTTGAACTACTTTTGCCCACAGAACACCCACAGGAATGGCTAGGGCAGCCCTATTCAATTAGCGGCCCGAGGGCCAAACGCGGCCCAAAAGTAACCCTCAAGTGGCCCTAAATCAAGGTGACTGGGACTTAGGTCTGGCAAGAAAAACAGAAAAAACTTTTACAAACACCGACGAGGTCTTACAAAAATTCCAACATTATTTCAGACATTGAATGCAACACAGTCTGAAAGGTTGCTGTTGATCAAGTTACCTTTCATGCACTTTCAAATGTGACCAAAATATCGTGCTTTAAATCTGCACTTTTTATGTTCATACACACCTTAAAATGTGCTTGTATTTACCTGTCAAAGAGTGTTGAAGTTATCTGTTTGAAGTGTTAAATTTAAAGAAACAGTATTTCAGCAGAAGTTTAGTTTAAGTACTGATCTTTATTGAGTTTATGCTCTTTTCGGTGTTGCGATAAATTAAAAAAAACATCCAGTTTGTTTGTTATCTATTTGTGTTTCTTGAAAGTGGTTAACTTTGCTCACTGTCTGCCAAAAATGTCCAGCCCAGCTCATGTCCTAAGTCTGAAAATCTGGCCCGACTGAATTTTTACTAGGGGAATTGGTAAAGCATCAGACCCAAAAGCAGAATTGATTGTGGTACTGTAATCAATACATCAATTCCCATCTCTGTGCTTTACATTGTGAAAATTGTACTTCAGATGAAGTAGGGAAATGAATATCTACAGATTTATTATTCCATTATTGGTATCAGGTCTGGTGTCAGCTTTGATTTTCACTACTGATGCATCCTTTCTCTTAACATGTTAGACAAATTAGCAATTGGAAAAAGCATTTCTATCGCCTGTCATATTGATTATCAGCAAGTGGTGGAATGAAAATTAAACCATAATAGTGTCACCCTGATTGATGTAATATAATCAAAAATCCCAAATAGAGAAGAACCTGCACTGAAACAGGTTCCTGAGCACGTTTGACTTCCTGTGTTACTTAACCCTTTTGAGGCGTTCCTGATGTGATTATTATCATGGGCCATGTTTCCTTTTGTATCCTGCTGTATCCCATCATATCACACAAATAAAATGAACACAGGCTGTACAGAAAACTAAAATAAAAGCCACTTTTTGCTGTGCTGTGAGGCACAGAGGAGTCCAGGTGATGAGGCAGAGAGCCAGCTGACAAGGAGGAACAGTCTCTGAAATCCTGTCGTCGCTGCTTCAGTGACTCTAATGAGCCACCAACACATCTGGTCCACTTAGAAGCTTCCTTTCTCTGAGGAGAATCTGACAGTCCAGCATGGTCTCTGAATGTGGATGCTCCATTTCCCTCAAAATAAAAATCTTCAAGGTAACAATCCTCAGCCTTCAAACTTTTAAGCAGCTGTGAATTTTGGAAGCAAAGTTTCACAGTGATGTTCTCGAAGACTTCAACAATATGTGTAAGTGTGGATGCCAGCTGATTAATAAGCAGTTTTCACATCATCTATTTATTATTTATCCAGATGTTCCTTATTTAGATTTAGTATCTTACTTTCAATTCTCTGGAGTCTAACATGATGTTGTTGAGTCTGTATATCTCAAGTCCAAATGCCGAACACAGCCAGAGGACTGATGACTTCAAACATTGTTGTCTTATTAACAAGGATGTAATATTCCTTTTTAGCATGCCGCAAAACATGAAAAGAATAATTCATCTGATGTCTGGCCTATTAGGCTTCCTCTGTCCTGAACAGCACTCCCTGATACTGCACTGGTGCCTAATTACAGGAGGGATATTGATTAATTTTACATGGACACTGATTAAAGTACTTTAAACCCTGAAGCAAGCATACTGTACAGTGATTTACATAAAGAGGACAATTACACAACAGCTGTTTGACAGTGTGGATAAGGCTATACAACTCTTTACAGTAAATGGATGAGATGCAGGTTTCCCATTTTTTATCTGCCTTGCGGTACAGATGGATTTGTCAGATTGCTTTTTGGGGTTCTTTCATGTATCTACAAGTGAAGTTTAGCTGTGCTAAGAGCAAGAAGTATCTGCAAGCCTGATCCTTAAACAACATGACAAAAAAAGCTGTTCATTAACTTCCTGTGAGATGTTGCACTGATGGATTTTAAATATATTAAATGGATATGTGGAACAGTCCATCTGATGTGTCAGCTTAAGTGGGAATTTTGTTTTGATTTTTAAACAGATTTATTTGTAAGCAAAACTGTTTTAATATTTCATTGAAAAATCAATTTAAGCTTCACATGAAGTCCACGGCTCAGACGTGTGGCTTCGACAGGGTTCTGGAAATATCTGTGCATGTGATGGAGGAATGAACAGTGCATGGTGGCATGGTTTTAATACCCCTGCAATAAAGCAGTGTGCTACGTGCATGTGATTGAGGAATATCAGAGAATACTTGTAGAAAATCTGGTAATTAAATATGTTAATAAAACTAAAATATAATTTCCCCAACTATATGTGAAGTCCCTGGCAAGGGCAAATCATCAGTTTTGGAAATTCCAGGTTCATTCCTATAAATTCCCATGAGAAATTTCAAACTTGTAAATTTGAGGAATTTTGCAACCCTTGCTGGGCCATCTAAGTATATTTGCCAGCTTTATTCTTTTTGACATTCATTTATAATTACTGTCTGCATACAAAAGATGCTCTTGCACACACCTCCCATAAACTGAATGATTGAGGTGCAATGGTTTAAGTTGTTATGTTGTGACGTTTTTTATGTTTGTTTTTCTAAAAACATCTTGCAGTCACTGTTAACAGTCAGTCAATGGTAGGTATACACTACATTATCAACATGGTACAAGTATTGGCAAATGATAACTGGTGTCAGATGTCAGTATTGCTGCCAGTATTTAAAGCCTATATTCTGGTTGTACAAAATGGCATAAAATCGCATAGCTAAGCCTGTCATAAAAAGAACAAATGCACCATACTACACCTTATTATCACTACATGTATATAAGAAAAAAAACAAAACAGTGTCACTAATAGTCAATCAAATGTGTTTTTTTTCATCATCTCTGTATTGTAACAGAAAAGTTTTGTTAAATATGTTACATTTTGCATTCCTAACTGATCAACTAATTGAATGAGATTTATTTTGTACTCCTCTACCCAAGGATGACAGGTTGAGCAAATAACCCATCAATCACTCAACCTCTGAGTGATTAAGAAATATTGCTAATGAGGGATGCAAATGATGTAATTTAAGACGGGACGACAGCTGAAAAAAGGGCTGTCAAAGACTTTGAAAGATTGTTTTTTGGGAAATCATCCCTCATGTGCTTTACAGCCTTCCAACATAATTACTTTAAAATAAATTGCCCTACTTAAATTACATAACTCTGGTAAAGTTTCAAGTCTGTGCAAATTCATTTCCACTCAGAGAGGGGGGAATTAAATCATAAGACAAAAAAGTCTGAGAATTATTTGGTCTCTCTGACTAAAACAAACCTGCATGTCCAAATCAGGCCCCAGAGGGCTTTCAACCAAACAAAACACCTGCGGATGAGTCGAAACCAAAGACTGTAAAAGATTAGAGAGTGAACCACAGTCTGTCTTGCACACCTTCACCATTCACTGTTGTTTCAGCTGAGGACTCTGATCAGTCAAACTTCACTCTGTGAGGTGTGTCGACTGAACAGAACAGAGGAAAACTTAACGCTAGACAGAAATACGTGAACAAAATGGACTCCTGGTTTGTGACATGAGCTTCAGACAAAGATCCTGGGGTTGCTCTTTAGCCTTGCTTTCATTTAGTGGTCTGGTTTGCTTCAGTACAGTTCGGTGCAGTTTGGATGCCACTTTGATTTAAACATGGCACAGAATGTTGCTCTCATTTTACCTTTTGTCACATGGGAGGTGGTGATTCTTGAACCAATTAACAGATGACAGCGTTTTAGCTTCATCCTGTGGGGTTGGCTCAGTATGCTACATATGTTCTTTGGTACCTTTACCTATATTTGACAGTGAAAAACCAACAATTGCCCACTGAACTGACCCAGACTGAACCAGACTTATCCCTTCATATGAGTGCCAAAAGGTGGGACAGCACTAAGGCTGGGTATTTCCAGTAACTTCACGATACAATATGTATCCCGATACTAAGGCCAAAATATGATACACATCCCGATACACGTCAATTGTGAACATTGACTATGCTTTAAGCAAAATTCTTGACAAGTTTAGAAGAAAAAGAACAAGGATGAGTTTTAAGTGGTTCTACAACTTGAGAGGCATAAATTCAGATCCTCAAAGATGGTAGACCTAAGTTCAAATTTAGAACATATGCTTCATTACGTAGCTTGTCTCCTACTTTGAACTGTGCCACTGTTAACATTACCCAAAGTGTATTTACAACAACTGTCAAAATATTTAGGCCATATCGATTCTGTAGAATCCGTATCGATACACGTATCCCAAAGGAGTGCGATACAGTATTTTGCTGTATCGATATTTTGAGCACAGGCCTAGACAGCACAATAGTTATTTGGACGTCTTTTCTCCTCCCTTGGCAGTGGAAACAGCTTTGATTGGGCGCCATGCAAAGCTGAACTAAAAAGACTGAGAGGTGGAAATGCAGCTTTAGCATGAATCAAAGAAGTGCACTTTCAGAGGCCTTTTATTCTCTTGTTACACAAAATGTATTATAGGTTTGCTGTGTAGTGGATCGACCTATGGAGAGCAGTTTTTGTTGACCACAGTCAACAGTTCTCAAAAGAGAAGTAACACTGAAGGTGGACAAGAAGACAGCATGTTTCCTTTACCTTGTTAACATCCATTCATGAGGGTCAGGCAATAACGTTTTGAGAGGAAGTTTGGATAACAGAAGGCAGAGAATAATGGTGGTAGCCTACGTCACAGCTTAGCAGCACAAAATGCCAATGACAGAGACAGAACAGCTGCAGTAGCAGATCCTGCTTACCTGTACCTTTCATGCATTACTATGTTTTCTCATGGCAACAATAAGCTTCCCGTCACTGCAATACAAGGTCCTTTTAATCTATGAAAATTAAGAATTTCTCTGTCTTTGAAAACTAAGGGAAATATTTGAGGTAATGTACTAAAAAATGTACTTAATACAGAAAAGTCAATTGTGTAAAAAAAAAAATCAAACTTTACATAATTTAACTATTGTATCTCTTTGTTTTAGAAATCTCTACATTAGCTGATGGCTAAATGCTAAGAGTCTGCTACATTTAAAACAAATCATAAAAAGCATGTACAACAAATCTGGACAAAAGACTGCGTTGATCAGTTTTTTATTGTGAGTCAAATATGTCTTCTCTGCACAAATAACTGCTCTAATTTCTGTCTGTGTCCACCTCGTCTGTGTGACACCAACACTGGGGCTGGGGAGCTGCTACAGAGGAGGTTGCAGGGGCTGCACTGTGATTTATTATCTCCCCGAACAGGGGTCGGCGAGCAGCGGAACAGTGGAGGGGAGGCGACAGTGAGTGCGTCACCTGTGACGTGAGGAAACAGGGAGTAAGCGTACAGTTTGATGAGCCCTTTGAGCCGGAGAGGAGACAAGCACTCAGAAAAGCTAACCAGCTGCCCCCAGGCTTCAGAGAGAGAGGAGGAAAAGAGAGCAGGACAAGTGACATAAAAACAAGCCTGTCTTAGAAAACAAACTGATCTATCTTAGAAAAATGAACTTCCCCTCTAAGGCCATCACTCTACTTCTCAGACTGCTCAGAAAATGAAAGTAAAAAACGAGTATAAATCAACTGCAGGCTGCAAATCCAGACCAGAGAGTCAATTAGGTCGCCCCCTCTCCCTCAGGCTGAGCACACATAAAATGCTCCTTCCTTTTGAGTCCCAGCTCCAGTCATCACCCGTGGCTTTTGAGAGAAGACTTTTAAACTAACCAATGGAAGCAGAAAGAGCAAACAGACCTCTATAAAGCTTCAGAGACCCCTCCTCCAAAGAAACCACCATCTATGTGGGCTATTTAATCCATTAAACTCTGACCTCCTACATCTTGCTTTGTCTACTTGCAGCTTTCAGCCATGTACGCCTGGCACATCTAGAGAAGCATTGGCATGTCAAGCTAAAAGATGAGCAAGAAGCAGAGTTTGTATCCTGAGGAATGTTACCTTAGACCAGATCTCCAGTGATGGGTTATCCATTGCTGAGTCATTTTTACTAAACTAATTACACATTTTGATTTACAAAAACCTTTTCAAAGATTGTGATGGATCAGTGCTTTCCTAAACAGATGGACTGGGAGGAGTGTGAGGCGGAGACACAGAAATTGCAATCATGCTGCTGTTGCAAAACTGGACAGACAGGCCCGAAATGAGTTAAACTGCACAGTGAGGAGGAGGGAGGAGGAAGAGGGAGCAATGCTGGGCCATATCCAGTCAATCAGGCTACACAGGACAAGGAGGGGGAGGGGAAAGGTCTCGCCAAAGATCCACATCTCCAGTCCTCAGAGGCTGACAGGATGACATGAGTCAGGGGTAGAGATTTGTTTTAGCCTATCTCTAACTCCTCATATACCCTAAAACCATGATTCCCTTAACATTTAAATGTTTTCCTGTTTGCCTCATGTTAGAAAAGGACTGTCAGGGTACCAGAATTTTAATATTTGACATGATACAAGAAACAAATCAAGTTTAAAGTTTACCACAGAATGACTCTGTGCTTCAGTTGTTGAAAAAATAAGTAACTGAAGTAATTGTCATTAAAACTAGTTGTAGGATGTCTTAAGATTTGATTTTTTTTCTTTGCCTAAATTGTTTAAAATGTGCATTAACAAGTAAAACATCTTATTTCATGAAGTCACCTTGTGCTTCAGCTCATACAGTAGTAAACATGTTCCAGTCTTTAAGGTTTTATTCAAAATTTTCAATTCATTTCATTAATTAATCAAGTATTGATAAAAGTCTTTAGACTAAGCATTAGTTCCAGTTTGAGCCTTTTTTAATCTCATACAGTTTTTAATCTTTAATCAAAAGCATGTAAGTGTTGCCAGAGACCGAGGCAGAAATGAACAGAGAGCAGCCAAACAACAGCATGAAGCAGAAAAACAGAGGCTCTTCATCATCAGGAGCTGCTGCACCCCTCTCCTCATCACAAGAGGGGGTCCTCGGGATTTAGAGGGGCTCATCAGCGGGTGAGAATGATTGGGGCTTTTGAGCCACAGCAGGAATAAATGACTAAAACAAGTCAGACTTAAGTGTGGCCTCAACTGTCGATCTGTTTGTCTTTCATGGAGTCACCCCAGTGGTCTAGCTGTTTTGAGGTGTGTGTGTGTGTGTGTGGGGGGGGGGGGGGGGGGTACATCACATTTTACAAAAGATATACAGTGGGTTAATGTTGGTTAAGGCAAAAAAAACATGTTTCTTTAAATTTACAATCGAGCCCAGTGTAAGCCTTAGTAAAAGAATATCTACAGTAGGAGTCATTCACAATAACTTGCCTATTACACCCACGGCCACTTCATTAGGCACACATTGTTGACCAGGAGCTGTAAATGTGTCTCTAAGATTTTGGCCCATATTGACATGGCAGCATCATGCATTTGGTGTACATCTATCAGCTGCACATGATGCCAATCCTCTGTTCCTCCACATCTCATAGGTGCTCTACTGGATTGAGATCTGCTGACTGTGGAGGCCACTGGACTACAGTGTGCTCACTAAAATTCAGTTAGAGGTGATCTGAGCTTTTTGGCTCTGCTGGAAGTATACATCAGAAGATGGTCACACTGAGGTCAAAAAGGGATGGACAGGGTTAGCGACTACACTCAGGCAGGCTGTGGTGTCTGAATGATGCTCAGTTTAATGTCTCCAAAGTGTGCATAAAAAAATCTTCCCTACACCACCAACAGGCCTAATCTTCAATCCAAGACAGAGTGGATCCATGCTTTCATGATGTTTACGCCAAATTTTGACCCTCTAATATGAATGCCAAAGCAGAAGTCCAGACTCATCCAGACCAAGCAACATTTATCAATCTTTATTATCAATTTAGAGAGCCTGCATGGAATGTGGCATCAGTTTCCTGACAAGTGTCCCTCAGCCTGGTCTTCCGCTGCTTTAACCCGTATGCTTCAAGATTCAATGAGTTATTCAGTCAAATGTGGTCTCACCACAATTGTAAAGTGTTTTGTTGAGTTTTGTTGCTTCAGTATAATCTCAATCCACTTTGGTCCTTCACTTCTGAACTCTGAAATCACCAAGACCAAGAAAACTGCACTTCACGGACATTTTTACTTTTTCTGATCATTATCTCCTTTTTTTGGACCATTCTCTCCCACACCATCAACCATGCCATGTTAAATGTCACTGAAATCATCATTCTTCCTAAATCTGATGATCTATTTCAATTTCAGCAGGCTGTCTCTACCATGTCTACATGCACAATACCAATGAAGGGCCCTGGACTGGCTGGTTTGCTATTGGCACAACGATCAGTTGTGAACCTAATGAAGTGGCTGGTGAGTAAGCATCATATTAGAATCTAGTTTAATCAAATTAAATAGGGGGCAATTATCTTATTCATTTCATCTAATTATAGTTGCATTATCATTTGATTTTTATGGGTTGTTTATCTTTATGTCAGTTCCTCATGTTCATGTTGACATTGTGCAGCTGGCGGTAGTATTCATAAGTGGATACACACAGAGGGTTTTTACATAGAGCTAACTTTATTTCTGTAACTTGTTTGCAGACAATATTGTATGTTATGTATTTCACTGAGTTCAAAATATAAAGATATACTATTGGTATAAAAAATCCTATAAACCCTACTTTTAGCTTTGGCAGATATGCAGGAAAGACACTGTTAACCTTTCAAATCTTATCAGGCTGTTGACTGATAATTAAAACTGTACGGATAGGAAATTACACCAAGATAACACAGCAAAACAAACTTTCTGCCAAATACACAGCACCAAAAAGACAACTAAGAAAAAGACCAGAATTAAAATTTTTGAGGAGCCAAAAATCTCAACATCACTCCAATCAAAAATGTAAAATGAAGAGTAGATGAGGCAAGTCAGTAAAATAAAGATGGAAGTATTTTACAGCTGAGTGTTTTCTATCCTCCCTGAGACAACATGCTTCAGTGTCTCCCTCTGCGCTGCATACATCAGCCTCCAACATCACGTCGAGTGAACTGGAGGTAATCTTTAAATTAAAGGGATACAATCAAATCAGTGCAACATCCAGGACAGATCTGGCTGGGACAGAACAGCACTGTTTGCCAGGATAAAGGAAAAAGATGTTATCTTCTCCAGGTGATAAAATCTGAAGACATTTTTCTTAAACAATGGAGGTCAAAGGGTCAGCATGGTTTGAGGGTAGCCAACAATCTTTAACCCAGTTGGACAAACTGGTTTACCTGCTAATCTCAGACTTGAACAGGAAGTGACTGGGAAATCTTCTGAGTTTAAATTTCCTTTGCAATATCGGTTTGAAAGAGGATGAAAACAAGGTGGATAAGAATCAATAATTATAGTGTCTGGTGATGAGCTGCACTGTCTTTGTTTGAAAGGTTTATAGTGTGTGGTAAACTGTTGAACATTTCGACCGGCAACACTGTAAAAATATGTTTGGCACAAAATATATATTTTTAAACATACAGCCCAGCACATAGTACAGCAATATATACTGCAACACATATCGCATTGTTAATCATGTACTGCAATACATACAGCATAGGTAGCCTCTTAAAAATACTCTTTGTAAAATGATTTTATAAATTTATGAAGACTGATTACATGCCATTACATTCTACAACATGGTTTAAAGAATTATCCTAATTATAGAAAAAGATTTGTAGTTAAATTTGTCATTCATTGTCTAATTTCATACAATGAAACTGCTCTCTATTTTTTCTCTCTTTTTTTATTTGTGTCTGAACAGAGTAATCTGGCAGTTATTATTTACTTACATGTAAAGAATGGCAAAGGGGAGCATTTAATTTCAAGTTAGATTGAGACACTTATTTTGCAGTCTATTAACAGGGTTTTTTCATAGGAACCTCAATTTATGGCTCTATCTCTGTACATTACTTTCATAATTATACCTTTCATTTTATATAATATCTTTTTCATGTTTTATTGACTAGATCATTGATTCCCATATGGTGTGATGGGGTACACAGGTGCACTTTGAGTTAAGGTGTGGCTTGGGAATCTCTACCAACACAAGTTATTCTTCTATTAATAGTTATACATCTATTAATTGACTTTTTTAGTTTACTCAAAAAGTAATTTGTGTGCATTAATCTGCATACAATTGGAAATATTGACTTAAAAGCCCTTATGAAGTAATACCAGAATTATTTTGTAGAGACAATTATTTATTTATTCTCTCCTGTAAAACAGTAATGAAGTTTTGCATTTTTTGCTGAATTTCTTAAATTTAACAGATTCTTAAAAAATGTATTTAACAGAAGTTGTTTGTCGTGTCTTTCGTGGATCAATAGATCGAGGAAAACAGACTTAAATGTAAGTGTGACACGGTTAGAGTCTTTTGCATGAAAATGAATATGATGTGCCTTGCTCTTATTTTTGCAGATGTGAAATCGATGAGCAATTGTGGGCATTACTGATGGACCCAATATCAATCAAGATAGTCGTAAAACAGGCTTTTGCCTTGATGGAGCAGGCAGTGAAGCTCTCATCAGCAGAGCAGCTCCTCTGACCACAGCTCTCCAGCTCCCAAAGCATCCATGGGAAACGTGTCACGAAAGACAGAACAGCTCTGTTTAAAGACATGCGACCAATAACATGTACAAAAGTGAGGATAATCTGTATGAGGGGAGTGGTGGTGAATTTAGTCACAACTTTTAGGCTTCAGAACCCTCCCTTTTCTACTTATATAAAAACAGGACTGTATTTTAAATCAGGTTCGCTTGCTTTTGGGGAACTATTTTTCCCACAGCTTTTAAATTACGATACAAATCCCTCCGCAAAGTTGGACACAAGTTGCACAAAGTACCCTTACACTCAAGCTTTTACTCTTTTCTTTTTGCTTTTTACACTTTTAACAGCATAATTTGAGCGATGCTCGGAGTCATTTTCTCTCTCTTTGACTTTTTAACTTGTAAACATTTCCGAACTTACCTGCCAGGATCGCTTTGCCCGGGTGAGTGAGTTTGGCTCTCCCGGCCGGCGCCGCTGCAGCCAGACACCTCGGTCTGAGGAAAGGGCTGATAAATGCGCCTCTATCCTGCATGATAACGACCGGAACAAAACACACTGGGGCTGCTCGAAAAGGCTCCTCTGGTGCGGCTTGGTCCCCTGTCAGCACCTTTCTGTGTTTGTGAAGTAGACCAGAGAGCGCAACACATGAACAGCGCACTCCAGGATCCAGGTGAGCTCCGGCAGCTCCGTGTGTTGACAGTGGGCGGACACCGGGACTGTCAGGGAAGTTGGGATGTGCTATATCGACTGGCTGTTATTTGTAACCATGGTAACGCCGTTTCACGACTGTATGTAAGGCTACGTAAGCGAGCGGAGCAAACCCGGAAGTAGCAAATAAGAAGGGCGGATAAACAAACAGGAGCCTGGATATTCCTCTGCAAACCGAGTAAGCTTTATCCACAGCAGAGCCTGTTCACGGACAGGAGACTGTGTGAGCTTCTGTGGGTGTTTTTATGAAGGCAGGGTGAGAGGGGACCGGCCATTCCTGTCTGAGAGCAGAAACAGGGCGGGGCTCATGTCCCAGGCTCTTTTTTCCATCTGAATGTGACTCCGAGGGGACCATTAAAACCAGAATTACCCTGTTATTGAATGTTTCACAATCGAAGTCGTACATATTTTTTTCCAGGAGCAGGCTGTTCATGATCCCAAAGAGCCCAGCCACACCCTCTCCAAACAAAGAAGCAGCAGACCAAAACCATCAATCAGATGTTTGCAGCTTGGTCACTAAATGTCAGTGCAGGAACACAATGACAAGAAATACACAACAGAACAGAAACACCCTGTCATTAAGTCTGAACACACGGATGAAACACTCAGATAATCAAAGCTGCGCATAAAAGAAGATGAACATGGAAAAAAGAGAAATTATTTAATTTGTGGGTAACAGGTTTGTATCAGACAAAATGGGAATATCTTCAAGGGGAAAGCTTACTGGGGCCCTCTCTAAATTTACAAAATGATGACCTATACGTCTAATTCTCAATGCCAACCAGAACCCTTATAAACAATGTATATTTGTAAGGTATTTTTACCTGTTACACATTTTAACCCCTTTTCTGAGAATGTCATGATCCTCTCATTATTTAATGCGTTAAAAAGACTAGTAAAATTTAACTTTGTCTACAGTAATGCTGTTGTGAATTGCCATGCTGAGACCTGTAACAAACCCATTTCAGTCTCCCCCGTTCTAATTGATGCAACACCCCAAATGGGGGGCCCATTTGCTTGGTCCCTCAGGGGCCCAGTCTTTTCTGTGGGCAGGGTAGTGTACAGTGGAAAAGTTTGGAAGATGATCAGTGCCCATGACTGACAGAGGACCCTAAAAACAAATGATGTTATCAGTAGTTTTAGCATTTCAATTCATTAGCAATGCGCAATATCTTTGTTTCTATTCACATAAAAAACTAGCAAAAAAATAATACTCAGGCATCAATCTTTCTGAACTTCCAAGAAAAACTTTAACATTTTAAAAAGAGGCACCTTGAACATACACTATTGGTTTAAAAATGTATGCTTTTTTGCATCAAGCATCATTTCAAAAGCTGTGATCCTTAAGAAAAAAAAAAAGGTCATAAAGTAGGAAAAATGGATAACATGCAAAAAAAAATAGAATTTAGAAATTTAGATCAGAGATTTATGCGGGCTGTGATAAATCAAAACATTTTATATGCCTAAAATGGTCAAAGTGCCAGAAATTTCTTTTAAGACTATAGTTTAATTCTCCATTTATTCAACAATGTATGATGTTTTCTCCTGTTTAAAGCTTTTTGTTGTCTTTAAACAGTATAACTCTGATGTAATAATTATAAGTGGTCAATTAAAGGATATATTTCATCAGATTTATCCATCAATTTGTTTTTTAGAGGCTTGATGCGAGCACAGTTGGTTCAGGAGGGCGCCCAATGGTATATGTTTCCTTAGAGCCAAAAGATACTCTACACTAATATAGAGTATCAAAGTAACAAGATGTTTCAAAAGAACTCTTTTGTCCACTGAAATATCGACACCAAAGGAGTACTCCAACAAAATGATTATTTGTGAAGCTTTTTCAGATGTTTTTTTCAGTCTTCCTCTTTCCCTCATGCCAAGGCAGTCTCACTTTCAGTCATGTGACTGAGGGGAAATCATCGAACAGAACTCAGCTCCACACTCAAGCTTTCACACAAACACGTCACAGTTTTCAAACAAACTAAAGAAGGAATGAAAAAAACACAATGTCATGAATTTACACTCTCCACAAAATATTTTACACTTTTGGAGAAACTTTGAATTGAATATATTCAGTTAAAAATACATTGCTGTAATGTGGGCAGACATGTTTTGTATAGTTTTTTCATTTGTGTTTGTATTTATGAAATAATTATCAATTCATCAAAAAAGCAATATGGGATATGCCACACATCTGGAATGTGAGGATTCTACCACTAATAATGGGAAACTACGTCAAGAAACGGTAGAGTGGGGGTGCTGGTTTGGAGGGGTGGTTAGCAACCAGGCACCCCATGTATATGCTTCTGCCGGTCCAGGTTCGAGTCCCACCTGTGACCAGTTTGCAGAGTGTCTTCCCCTACTCTCTCACCCCCTTTCACGGGCCTATCCACTGTCTCTCTCCTATCAATACAGGCACAAAATGCCCAAAAAATACATAAAAAAAGAAAGAAAAAAGAAACGGTAGAGTGTGTCTGCCCACAGTGCTACAGGGTTTCCAAATTGTAAGAAGAAATAAAGTGATGGGGGAAAAAAAGACTGAACTGAACTAAACTCAGACTGTTAAAATGATTTCAAATTTCAATCTGATCAAACAGTTTTTACATTGTATGAAAAAACAGAATTGTCACAATACCTAAATTTCAGAATTTCAGATCAAACTGGTAAATGCATATTTCATACCTTTAATTTAGTACAAAAACTATACACTTCACATATTATTTAACTTTTGGTGCTAGCGCCTTAGACCGAGAAGATTGTTTGGTTTAGGGTTATAATTTATGAAACTAATCTTCAATATTATACTTGAAAAAGGGGAGATTGCTGCATTTTTGATACCATGGAAAAAAACAATCCTCAGGCATACATTATAGGTTTATGTCTTGAATCTTGAATCATTTTTAAAAGGGAGCAAATTTCTTTTCAGTCAATACTGGACAAAAGCGCTGGCAATGTTTTATATTTATGTGCCAATGTTTCCTTATAATTAAAAGTGTCCTCTCACTTACTCTTGCTGCAGCGTTGGTGAAAATCTGACTGAAGAACAGTGGGGTTTTTTTGGTAGGTGACATTCAGTGGAATGACATATTGTATGGACTAATACATTTAGGACACTGGACCTAAAATGAGCCCTGTAATAAGGACTATTTGATTCAATTTCTTGTATTTAGCAGAAGTTAGCAGTCATCATTCTTTTCTTGCACACAGAACAGTAGAACATGCGTTTTGAAAAAGGAAAATACAACAACGCAGCTAAACCCGTTGGAGAGGATGTAAATCTTAATATTGTCAACATTGTAACCAGTTGAATAAAATACACAAACAACACTGTGTGTAAACTTTATTCCTCTTTCTGTATGCATGACTTGTGCAGATAAAGGGAGTGCTTCGTGTGCAGCAGCTCAGCTTTTTGCTCTCTGCTTCCAAAGTTGGGACATCGTCTCATACAGACTCTGTATGTCGGACAGCACAAGAAGTAAACAATCGACTAATCTGTCAGCACTTCCAGTAGCCTCGCCATGAGACTTGGCCATTTATTCACCTGCTGTTTTTGCATTTTGTCCTTTTTCTTACAAAAATTATTATGTTTCTTTGTTTAGACTACAACAACACACTATAGACAATACATACGGTATTTCATAATATTTGACTTCTTGATTAGTTAGGTATTTCAATATATTTTAAATTATACAGTTTTCAGTACAATAATGATTTTTTTGAACCACCAGGATGTGAGCTAATGTTCCCCTGCTTTTTTATCTACTCCAGTATTTTGGAGTTTTTCTGTTAGTCAAATGAGAACGTTTCATCAAACATCACTTCATTTTTGACACGACATTAGTAATACTTGATATACTTGAGTGTAACATGGAAATTGTGCTCCTCGTTGCAGCTTTATAGTTTGGCAGCACATGCACAGACTACAGCGTTTAGCATTTTTTTCATTTCTCCTCCTCTCTATCTGCCTTTTTGTCACAAACATCTTGTATCAGAGTCCGAGTTTGCAGCTGCAATGGAGTGGACATTTCATTGAATGTCTTTTTTTGTTTGGTGACGAATCCCTCGAAGGCTTCAGAGGCTACACAAACACGCGCACACACACTCACACATACACAGACAGTACCGTAACCTCATAAAACAAATGTTCTTAGTCCATATACAGCAAACACTTTGTACCTGTAGTGAGACAAACAGAACTATTGCACTGTGCCTGTCTCTCTAATCTGAGTGTGAGACAGATGTGAAAGTAACATGAACTAATGAGCCCATTTTTTTTGTTGTTGTTTTTTGCCTCCTCATCAAAATGTGTAAGGCTGTAGCAGTGCTTCAGGAGGGAGGGAAAGACGCACACGAGCCCCTCCAGCTCCTCAGTATCAAAGTCTCATCCTTGTCAGTGCTGAATCTCTAGGAAACAAAATGGAAATGTAAATAAAAAGCTGCTCTACGTTAATAAAGTCTACATGAAACAGCTGGAACAGGACAAAGTGGTTTGGTGTCACTAATGTTATCTTCGGTTTGTTAAATCCTCTAGGAGCTGAGAGGCAACTTCATGCTGTGTAGTGATGCTGTTAAAATGTCCAGGAGGGAAATAAAGAGGAGAGCACGGAGGGTCCACCGGTATGGCTTCCGTCCTGGAGTGTATGAAACAAAAAGGGGAGACCAAGGGTTTCTATTGCAGTTTCAGTGATTTTGAATGGAGTCATGTGAGGAACAAAAGCCCAGTCAGTCGTCAAACCGAGCCAGAGAGCAGCAGAGTTCAGTGTGGTTCAGGCTGGAGGTGGGTGAGTGTGGGAGGGGCAGGGGAGCAGGGTGGGTGAGGAGGAGTAGGGTCTCTACATGTTGAAGCCATATGCGGCAGGCTGAGCAGGGAAACCTGCTGCAGCAACAGGCTGAGCTGGGTAACCTACAGGAGCAGCGGCGGGCTGAGCGGCGTAACCTGCAGCAGCTGCAGCAGGGTATCCGTACCCTGCGTACGCCGGCTGTGGGGCAACGGGAGCTGCAGAGGCCGTCAACATCAGCTGCTGACCTAAAAACACACAGAAACATGGTGTTATACAGGATCAGATGGCATTTCCTTCTTCACAATGAAATGTTTTCTGTTTAAAAACAGACAAAGAGCAGAGTATGACCAGAGGATCATACTGCTTGTTTTTGTCTCAAGGATAGAGATACATAAAAGATCATTTGATGTCAAGCATTAGTTTACTTGGACAATTTTTGGATTTTTGCCCCTTTACAGTTGGCATTTCCTGTACCAAATAAAAAAAAAACCTAAAGCTAACATCAAAAATGTTACACATTGACACAGATCTCATTAAAAAGAACAAAACACAACTGACAAACCAGCAATACATACTAAATTAAAATGTGCTGGAATTGAAAACAAAAGTCAAAAAAAGAAAAAAAGAAAACAATCTAAGGTCCCGGACTATGATAACCACAATTAATAGCCGTTAGTCCTGATGCATTTTGTTTCTTATTGGTGAGCAAGTGTAATCAAAGATTATAAGATTCAAAGTTTGTTAAATGCAGAGAAAACATACCATCAGATGGTATATAATTGCTATGGAAAAAACTCGTGTTCATTTCGGTCCTTTCATTACAAAGTTTGTGATAAAATATTAAATTCCTTCTATCATTACAAAAAGAAAAATTGCCATCATGATATAAAATGCAATCAGTGCACTATAGCCGCTCTAACCCTGCTCAATATTTAAATGTCATGATCAGGTTCTCTTCATTATGTTTGAATTGTGGCAGGAACAAACTTTAACTTCAGGGCTTTGTTTTATTTATAGTTATGTGTAATTACAGATCATTTTCAGTAAGACAAGACCCTGACAAAAAATCGCTATCAGACAAACTGAGTCCAGAAACACCTGGATAGCAGCAACAGTCCAATTATGCATTCCTTTGTATTCCCCATTACGCCTTGGATTTGAATCTTCCTGTATCACAATCAAAACTTTACTTTGATTATATTAACCTTTCCTGAAGCACACACCAAGTTAGGTAAACATTTCTTTTTTCTTTCTTCTAATAGACCCTCTCACATTTGTACCAAATGTAACATTCCTATTTTCTGCATATAAAACTATGATTTAAAAAAATCAAACTTACCGAACACCATCGGCTGAGGCTCTGCCACCTCCTCTTCAGTTTTCCTTTGGCTCTCTGCCTCCTCCAGTTTGTCCACCTGAGGGCGACAAAATACAGAACGTAATGAGTCAGATTCATTATAATTTGATTTATAGATTACTGATAACCTCCAGAAACTTAGTCACTCCATGAATACTTAACACTCATCAGCAGCCATTAACATGATAATCTGAATGAAGATTTTTAAATAACAAACACAATGTAGATATCTAAATGAATAACAACAGATTTATATGAGACCATATACAGTTTTTCTACTTCACTATATGTTTATTAACATAAAAAACACATAAATGCCATTAAATATAGCCAGTTAACATGTCTATTTTATCTTAACCTCTTTGAAAAGGCAGACCTAAGCACACTACTTCACTGTACAGCTGGAGTTACCTCGGAGAAGATGCCATGCACATTTGGTGAGAGTTTCTGAGACACGTCCAAAATGAATGTTGAGTTATAAAATCAAGAGTCAGTTCTTCCAAACCACAAAAAAATTAATAAAACAGCATTTTGACCTCAGGGGTACCTCACCATGAGACAGCAGAGACTCCTGCTTCAGCTCCAGGTGAACAGAGCCGAATAAAATGTAATTTATGCTGCTCAAAAATGTTAAATAAAAACACTCAAAGCCATTTTATTTACAGATACATAACCCTCATCAGTAATTCAGACTATTCATTTTTGGTTTTAATGTTAAGCAAACATTCACTGCAGTAAGAACAGTTGCAGAAAAATATTTGTATTTCTTAAAGCATCAACTTCTGACTTTGTAAACTTGAACTTTCAGAGGGTTAGCAGCAGAAATACACTTCTCATTCCTCTGGTTAAAAATGCAACACATATTGATCAATCATGGTTAGGTATCACTGTGGGAACTATCATTTTCTGTGGTTTGTTCAAACGGACTCTTTCAAAGTAGAATAACAAGTGGAAACTGAGGTTATAGAAATATTATTTGTAGTATTAAATAAGTAGAAGCTCTACATGCCTTTATGCTAGTGCTACAACTCCAGACATTCAGTTAAACAATCTCATATTAATAAACAACATTCGTGGTGCACACATGCATCCAATCCATCACTCTAAGCAGCCCTCCGTGTTGCATATTAAGTGTGTGTAATTCTGCTGGCTGTGCATTATGAGCTTATGAGCTAATCTTCAACAGCCATATCATACATGCACAGTAAATTCATCAAAGTTCTGTTTTAGTCTTTAGTGGCTAAACGCTGAAAAATCTGTCATTGTTCAGGGAAACCGCAGACATCTATTTATCTACCATCTAATAGAAAATAAATGATTTAAGGAAATTTTAGTTTAAATTACAGGGAATAAAAAAGGAGACCTTTATTTAAAGTAATATACCCAGGAGTTTAATCAAATATTTGCAACCCAGGATAAGACTAACTTTGAAGCAATCTTCTTACTGGACAATAAAGAAAAGCTAAATAGTTGTATGGTGTTCATTATGTCTTAAGTTCCATAGATATAGTTCTCTTTCATTTAACTCAGACATGCAGGTTTTTTACATACCTTGACATGTTTCGGAAGTTTCCGCCGAAACATGTCAAGGTATGTAAAAAGAAAAAAGTCAATATCAAAAAATCATGAGGTAGTCACTTTTTCAATTACATGAAAGTAATGAGGATGGGTATCTTACTATCCAAATAGCTGTTAAGACTTGCTGGCAGCAGTTTGAATAGCGATTAAGGGAGGAAAGCTGAAGAGCAACGGTCAGACGGGCTGACATAGAAACCCCGTTCACACTCGCAAAGAAACCCTGAACTTCTTACTTAATGTGGGTGCGCGCATGTGTGAATGTAGACAATCAGGATAATTAATTGAGGCGAGTGGGGATGGCTGACGGCATCAAGTAGCACAGACTCAAATGTGCATCTTAACAATTTTAAGTTTTGATTCCACTGTGCATCATTCAATATCTGTACATCTGCTTCAAAACGATCACCACCGGGTCTCTCAGGCATACAAAGATCCTTCTCTTGCTGCTGTTGATACAGAGCTAAAACACTGCAGTTTTCTTTCTCATATGTAATTGCTGAGGGTGTAGTAATGCTGCTGTAAAACATGTTATCAGGAGTTAGAAACAGGGATGCATCTGAAAAGTCTGTGGTGGCTGGCTCTCCGAACTGAGAGCCATTTTTATCTTTACTGAGCATTAACTATAGATGCAAGGGCAACAGACTAATTTGTGTCATATTTTATGTAACTGTCACATCAATAGAACTGAAACTGTCAAGCTTTTCTATCAAGCCACTGAACACTGGATGCAGCCCCAAAAGAAAGGAGTTAGAGGGTGAGGGGTGTCTGTTAGGCCAGAGAAGGCTGATCCTGGTCCTGAAGAACAGAACGGTGCACAGGCTTTGGCTCCAGAAACCAACACAAAGGTTCAAAGTAAGTGCCTCTTACCACTGTGTAAAATATGTTCAAACCTTGCATTAACATTATCTGGGTAAACTTGAGATGCACCTCAGTGCAGAGTCACAACCATGTGACACCTTGTAGCTCAGCCTGCCTGTTTACGTGGTCAGGGATGCCCTAATCACTTGTTAGGAAATAAACTCATGAATATCAGCACTTAAAAAGAATAATTAAGACTTTTTAAAAAGGAAAAACAGGCCTCTTTGTTCATGACTAGGTCTCCATGGCTGCTTTGAATAGCAGACCTGCTGGCATTACTGGCTGGTGACAAATTAGCCACAAGCTACAAAGTTAGAGATGTCCACTCTGACTGGATTTTGGATTTAAATCAGTTAGCACTTAGGTCCAACCAGTGCCCCACAAGATTAGCATGCACAATGGCATATCACTGTTTCCTTTACAAGTATGATATTATG
This sequence comes from Scarus forsteni, assembly GCA_036419115.1. Lineage (NCBI taxonomy): Eukaryota > Metazoa > Chordata > Actinopteri > Labriformes > Labridae > Scarus > Scarus forsteni. The sequence goes on along the minus strand of JAZDUH010000066.1, from coordinate 22,565,139 downwards.
ATAAAATGAATCAGAAAAGCTGTCAAAGAGGAGCTGCTAGCCTCTTAGCATGTGGCTAATTTGCTAGCATTTATTTATATTGCAAGCAGTTTTGCTGCACATACCATGCAGAAATATCCAGCCAAGAGGCTAACTGAGAATCCATTAGTACCCAATTTTTGTCATTAATAAACCTGTTAGGGGCATTGGTTGGTTAAAATTGAGTTCCACTTGCAGGTTGTCATCATCTGGAAAGATGTAGTGTTTTTGAAAAATGCGAATAAGTTTCTTATTAAGCATCCAGCTTCACTTCTAAATACCCAGCACAGCTGTTAATGCAAGGAAATGTAGACATAAAACACGGCTTGTTATTTTTTGTCTCCTGACCCTGATATAATCCAAGTCTGAACAACTAAAGGGGATAAAATAGGCAACCGAGAATCACTTTAAATAAATTAATATTTCCCTTGAATATACTGATTACAAATGGTTTCAATCACAATTTCACGTATTTAGAAAGAATTTAACATCAATAAATAAGTAAAATAAGGTCAAAGCAGAAGCTCCTCAACTGGGTAAATCATTTTTTTCATTTTTTTAAATGTTAATACAGAAAACCAAAAGCTGGCACTGCGGAAGAGGTTGTTGTCCTTTATTTCATCCACATGAATTTGATTTTGCTGAAATGTATTAACAGCTAACTGAGCACAGAGGTAATAACATTCCTCTGTGGAGCCTTCAAAAATGACTCACAGTTAAATAGAGTCACAATAAAGTTGAATAACACTGTGTTGGAACTGAAGTGGAACAAAAGCCTGCACACAGAAACACATATCCACACACTACAGCCCTCCAGGACCAGAGCTAGTTAGGCTGTACTCAGTCTACGGTCCATGCTAGGTTCCTACATCAGAAACCTAAGAGATAAGTCACAACAAAAACAGACAGGACACAGAGGAGGAATAAAAAAGAGGGCCAGAGACCATCACCTTTGCTGCAAACTCATCAACCTGGAAAAGAACCCAAAGACATGACCCCAGGTGACCTCACATGTCTCCAGGAGAATATTATAGGACATGAGCAAGACCAGAAGGAGCTCACACTTTACTAACATCACTGCAGAAAGATGACTTCTCTATGATCTTTAATGAACATGTCTTTGTGACCTGTTATACAATACCTGCACCGACTCTCCACCCTCTCCTGTAAGGAAAAGTCTCTACAGGAAATAATCTAAGAAAAGTTTATAAAAAAATTTGATAGCAGAACATCAATTATCCAAAAGATTATTTTAGTAGAAACCAAATCAAAAAGCAAAAAAGCTCATTATTCTGTAGAGGACAGTGCTCACCTTCGTGAGGTACTCCCTCATGACCTGGATGAAGTACGGCATGGCAAAGTCCATGATGTTGTGCCTCCAGGCCAGCTCCAGCACCACATCAGGGTGAAGCAGGTCATAGGAGGCAAACAAGCAGGCGGCGAAACACTCCTTCCTTCCCTCCTCGAGGAACCACTGGAGCAGGGTCTCTGCCAGCTCTGCGTCCTTGGACTCTGCGGCATACAGCATTGCATCCTGGGAAAATGCAAAAGGAAAATGACTTTCATGAAGTCTGGACATTTGTCTGAATCTTGAAATAACTCAATGTTAGTCAACTATTGTCCTTTCTCTCATCTCCCTGTACTGTTCGTCATTAGAAAAAGTTGTCCAAACAGATAAAGGACCATCTACAGCAGGGGAGTCCAAACTTTCTTAATCAAGGGCCAAATACAACAAAATACAAGGATAACTGGTCCACATTGATATATTTCCTACCTTGTACTAAAAAAAATCAGTTAAGTATAGGTAAAGATATCCTTGATTATAAAACTACTAGACAAAACTGCCCCCATAAACACTTAGTGCCATTAATGGCATTCATTAATGATAAGACACATTGTCACTCATTTCAAATTTGGGCTGGCTAGGTAGAATTCTGAGAGCTTGGTCAGTCCAGGTTACCACTGGATGGGCCCCTCACCAAAAAGAAACTGATCACACAAGCAGCAGAGGAGATGCTGATGGCTCACTTCCACATTCAGACCCAAAACAAGAGAAAACTGGACAAAACTACAGCAATTACTAGAAGCTTGGTAAGTGCTTGAAGATTAATACAAAAATATTCTTTGTGAAAAAACTTTGATGCCATCAGCGGCATCAGAGATGTTTTTAATTTGTTTGAAAATGTAAAAACCACACTCAAAACATGGAACATGACCAATAGCACTGTTTTATGAAAAAAAATAAAATCATAAAAAAGAGAGATAGGTTATGGCCCAACAGCAGCAACAACAAACTCAACTGCATCATCCCTGATAAATGAGAATAAGTTCAGATCAATTCGCTATCTACCCAAAGACAAAACAAACAATTGCGCCCTCTACAGGGACATAGATGTAACAGTACAATCTCTTGTCTGTAACATGGCCAGAAAAGCTTACCTTGTAGAGCTTGTCTGTCTTGCACAGCTCCACGCTCTGTCTCCAGCGGTTGTTACCTTTGTACAGGTAAGCGGCGATGCGCCTGAACTCGATCAGTTCATGTTTCTCTAACCTCTGAGCCAGGCCGATGGTGTCAAAGTTATCATACGCATCAATGGACGCTCTCAGGCCCTGTGGGAAACACACAGATAGGACACATCAGCAGTGGTTCTCTAATGGTGAGGAAGTCTATACGCGCCCAAGCTTTGTACAGACGTGTCATTATGACAAATGAATGAGTTTTAAATTTACTCTAAATATAACATTTGTTAACTATGTTGATAAAACTTTACAGAAAACCCCAAGACTTCTCCCTCCATGGTGACAAAGGACCTTTGAATTCCTTAAATGCACCTGGAGGAGGCGAGGATGGAGGAGAGTAGGGGCTTCTTCAGGAGCTCTGAGTGAGAATGCACCAGTGTTTCCTCTGAGGATGTGTTTCCATCTTATATACAATGTGATTGGTCAGAAGGCCTTACACTGGACGAATGCCACACCTTCACCACGATCATTACTTTTTTGCACAGGTTTTCTGACAGTGTTCATATAAGACCCTTTAAACTTTATACAGGAGGACTTATTTGTGGACATACTGCTGTTTCATTTGAAGCCACCTTATTGTAAAAAGATTTTGTTTGTGTAGCGTGATGTTGGATAGACAATCGGCTGAGCAGCTTCTCATGAAAGCGTGCTCAGGCTGATAAAGTGAAGGACTTCTCATTTTGGTTTCTTTGCCTCCTCCATCCTCCTCACTTCTCTCTTTCAGTTCCTCGCTGGGAAAAACTAAGGTGTAAGGACGAAACACCAGTGAAGGAAGTAGGATGGACGAAGTAATGTAATGAGAAACACCAACAATTATGAGAAACACCGACAGGCTCCCTGAACTAGATTGTGTCTTCTAACAGTGCCCCCTTGTGGCTAAAGGGGCTTTGCATATTTCCAAAAGTTGAAACTGGCAAATTATCCATCCATCCATCTATACTGCTAATCCCTTTTGAGGTTGCGGGGGCTGGATCTTGATATTGGGCAAGAGGCAGGGTACAACCTGAACTGGTCACCAGCCAATCACGAAGAGAAACAGACAACCATTTACACTCACACTCATAATTTAGGGCAATTTGAAGTCACTAGTTAACGTCCTGAGCATGATTTTTGGTTTGTGGGAGGAAACCTGAGTGCCTGGAGGAAACACACACAGGCACAGAGATTACGCAAACTCCATACAAAAAGACCCTGGTCAGCACAAGGAGTCGAACCAGCTAAGTTCTTGATGTAAGACATTTGCACTGACCTGCTGCACCACCATGCTGCCCACTTGCTCATTTTTGTCACTCAAAGTTAAAGACAAACTTCAATAGTCTTGTCTTTTATCATGCCCCCTTTTAATCTTTTTGAATATACTTTCCAAGTTTATTGGTGTTATTTTATTTAGTATGCCACTTTACACTTAATAGGAATGTCACCTTGCTACCATCAATACTTAAATGTAAATTTTGCCTTGTTTAAATTCTAAAAAGTTTGGAAAGCAACAACACCAAGGATAAGATGCAAATTTAAGCAAAGTAGATCCTGGGGAACCCTAATTGTGTATATTAATGGCCAACAGACCTGGAAGTCTTCCTCTTCTGTCAGCAGGTTGTTGAGAGCTTCGTTGACAGATTTGTTGTTGTGACTCTGAACAGACCTCAGGTATGGCTTCACCAACTTCAGCTGGTTCACCTGTTCAAAGAAACAAACACAAGCCAAGTCATCCTCACAACTGTGCGTTAAGTTTTTACTATGAATGGGGGAAAAAAAGAGTGTGGTGTGAGTGTGTTCAGAAGTTACCAGGTTTACCTTGCTAAAATAGTTCACGGCTCGGCTGTGGTCCAGACGTGGGGACAGAATGGTCAGCAGGTCGTTCAGTAGGAGAGGTTTGAATTCCAGGTAGAAAGAAAGGGATTTATAGTACAGCTCTACGTTAGCAACCTGAAGAGAAAAGAGAAGACATTAAAATATCTAAGTAAACACAAGGTAAAGGAATAAACCACTGGATCAAGGATAATCCTCTTTACCTTGGGAATGATGTCTTTGAACAGCCCTTCCTTCCACGCATCTGTTGGATGAGACATCATGGTGAGGACGGCGTTGTCATACTCTTCGTATTTATCATAAAGAAAAACCAGCTCAGCCCATAAATGAGACTGCTCTGCTGCACGAAGGACCTGAAACACACAGACAGAATAATGATGAGTTAACAAAGATGATGACACATGATTTGGTTGACTTTGGGGGTATAAGTTGGGTCAAAAAGATCACAATTGTTGCATTTATTTGTATGTACTTTTCTTAGCTCTTTGCATAGGCAAGAAAAATCTTTACTAGATCCTCTTGATCACCAACCATTGACACAGTGGATGAAAAAGTCTGCAGAAAAAGCATAACTATCAAATGAACACTGAGGTTAATAAACAGCATTTAAAGCTTAAAGATTTGTGTAAAAAGGTCAATCTAAAGTACTACATTCATAACTATAAATAATAAAAAGTGCAGTGTGCAGGACTGAAGAGTATGGAATCAGATTTGTGCCAATAGAATAAAGCAAAGCTTTCTAAAACTCAATCGAATAAAATGGATTTAATCAAAAATAAAACGTACTCATCCAAAAAAAATCTTGTCAAAAGCAAAAAATATCACTCATCGTGAAAACTGTTTGACTTTTTTCTGAATTGTTTCCATTGCTTCATTCTCTCCTCTCTCTCTCTTTTGGTTTCGCTTCTCAGTTTTTTGGTTTTGATTCCAGCTTCTTTGGTTATTCTTCTGACACAAACCTCTTGTGTGGGCAGGTTCTATGAGGGGTGCGTTCCTATTGGCTGATAAGTTTTTGAGTATCACGGCTGTGAACCGGATGTTATTTAGAGGGCAACGCGCAGCGCGGAACAGCAAAGCAAACAACCACACGTGAGGAGTCGTGTGTCGTCCTGTGTTCGTGTTCTTCAAACATACCTTAGGTAAGTATTGTTCACTGCATGGTATCCAGAAAGGTAAAGCAGTTTTAGTAAAGTAAAGCTAAGTCTTGCTTTGTAGGCTAAGTCTTTTGCTTTGCTGTTCCGCGCTGCGCTTTGCCCTCTAAATAACATCCGGTTCACAGCCGTGATACTCAAAAACTCATCAGCCAATAGGAACGCGCCCCTTAGAGAACCCGCCCACATGAGAGGTTTGTGTCAGAAGAATAACCAAAGAAGCTGGAATCAAAACCAAAAAACCGAGAACTGAAACCAAAAGAGAGAGAGAGGAGAGAATGAAGCAATGGAAACAATCCAGAAAAAAGTCAAACAGTTTTCATGATGAGTTTTATTTTTTGCTTTTGACAAGATTTTTTTTGGTTGAGTACGTTTTATTTTTGATTAAATCCATTTTATTCGTTTGAGTTTTAGAAAGCTTGGCTTTATTCTATTGGCACAAATCTGATTCCATAGAAGATTCTCTGTACAATGTGAAGAAAGCAAAACATGTTTAACAACCTCCTGATGAACAACTTTACCCAATTTATGCTTACATTTCTTTGTGTCACAAAGTAGAAAAGGAAATAGTCAGTACAGAGACCAAAACAAAACACAGAAAAGCAAAAACTCAGAGTCAAACATTTCCTTTCTCTCTAGGGGAGCTGACGACAAACGAAATTCTCAGTAGAGTAATAAATCAAAGGTGCTGCAGCAAACTGCTTCCATTAAAAAAAAAAGACAGACTATTTTGAAAACACAGAAAAAGAAAGATGATCTACCTTTGGGATGTTGACTCTGGACCAGAAGAGCTCCAGGTGCTCCCTCATCTTCTGGGGTTTGAACTTTGAGTAGAGGATGGCGAGTTCAGTGAACATCCCCATGTGAGCACGCTCCAGGCCAAGAGCAGCCTCCAGCAGAGCGATGAGCTCCTCGAAGTAACCGCGGTCTTGGTAGTAGCTGATTAGATCCTCCAGCTCGTCGGCATGGATCACTATGTGGAGACCACAGATCTGAGCCAGGCGAAACTCCTCGCCGTCAACACATGCAAAACACACCTGGTTGAAAGAGAAGAGAGAGGGAAGAGTTATATATAAGGAAAAACTATGAAAGAAAAGTGCAATGCTAGACTCAGCTGCTATCTCATTAGCTCTGGACTCATTTATTTGTTCAGTAATTTTATTACTCTTTGTTTCCTTTTCCATTAGTTCTCAAGATCTTGATTTTCCAATTATTAGATTACACACCCATTTTGTAATGTTAAGTTATATATTTTCTACATACTAAATTACCTGTTTTTCTTTTTAAATGCCATCTATATATGTATTTTCATTTATTTTTACGTATTTATCCATTACTATTAACAGCTTTCTCTGTTATATACTGATTTATCTCCCCTACAAGCCTTAGTTTAAAGTGTTGAATTATTCTTTTCACTCTGTTTAGCTTTCTACCTTTCATTTGTTTAATTGTTTAATTTCTAATTGTTTTGTCCATTTTTATCTTTGGTACTTGTGGTTTTATATAACACTGCCATATTCTTGCATAATCTAGGCTCTTATGTTCCTGCTCTCAAATTTATGTTTGATATTATCAATATTATTATAGTTTATATAGTTTATGGTATATATAGTTTTTTATTTGTTCCAATTCTTGGGCTGTTTATGCTCCTTGAGTCTGTTAGCTGTTTGGGTTCTTATGCTTTATTGTGATGTATTTTTCAATGTGTTTGTCAAAGCATTTTTAAAAGTGCTATATAAATAACATTGCTTTCACACTAAAATTAGCGGGAAAACAAGTTTTTCAACGCAAGTTAAATCCCCCCAAAAATAAGAAAGTGACTCTTTTCCCACTGCCAGCAGACCCAGGTCTAATTGCCAGCAGACAAGCTGCGCGGAAGTTTTTTTTTTCTTCTGGTGCAGAAGAATGGAAGCCATGGACACGATGGTCAACTGTTTTCCTTACTTTGGACCTTTGTCCCTCTTTAAAGTATTTAAACTCACATGGACTGAATGAGACTGATGATATGAAGATGGATGGAAGTTGTTACTGAGATGGCAAAGAGTCGCAGAAGTAACTGACGGGGGAGACGGGTGTGACATTACGCTAACGTCATGACGAAAATTAGTGGGTTTGCCCAGGCGTGATGTTCCCATTTGAACCGATAAGAGTTGAGCTGATAAAAATCTGTACTGTTTCAGTTAAGCCTTGTCTATATGTAATTCAGACCCTTTCCCACTGCGTACAGGAGCTGATTGTTACCGTGTTTAAATGGATTGGCTTGAGGAAAAGGGATATGAGAGTACTATTTTGTATGAGCAAAGCAAGGCTGGGAGCTCTACCTTTGTACAAAGTACTAATTTACAGCTTATTTAATTTGGCTGCATGTGTACGGACACAGACCCTCTCCCAATGCCCTCCCTGCAATGCTTTCCCTGAAAGTCTCTGTGGTGCAGTTGCTGTTGGAGCGACATCTTAGACGCTCTGCTCTTTTTCTCCGTGTTGTTTCCTCTTCTTTCTATTTCTTTGACTTCCTTTTCAACCCACCATCCTAACACAAATTCAATTATGTAAAACAGCACTTCAGCTGACATTTTGTATTAATGTTCATGCACTTCTCCAGGCTGATCAAATATATCTGATTTCCCTGTCGCATTAAAATAAGAGGCTGGCACCAAAGGTAATCAAACTGGTACCTTAGAGTCCTCTAAATCATGTACACTTTGTTCAAGAATCTTGGCAGAATGATGGCAGTACTTGTATTAATGTTCAGTTGTTTCAACTTGACAAGCCAATCAATCTGTACGGCCAGCATCTTTTTTCATGATCATGCAGTACAGAGAGTTCACTCTTAAAAGATACAAATCTACAATCATTCAATGTCAAATACAGTCCAGTCGAACAGAGGCTGCTTTGTTTGTGTGTCCATTACCTCCTTCCATGTTCGCGTGCTGTTTGCTTTCCTGGCACTGTCCACGGCTGCCTGGTACTCTCCCAGGTGGACGAGTGTCGATGCGAGACGAGCAAAGTTGGACACGTTGTTGTACAACAGCTTGGCTGCCTCATACATCCCCTCTTCGTAACATCTGTCCCCCACCTGGAGTGAAAGAGTAAGCAGATGGAAATGCAGATATGTGTGTGGGAAACAGGAAAAGAGATCATTTTGCCGTCTGATCCTCTACGCTCTTACCTGCTGTATGTGAGCATTGTTGGGCCCACTGACAAACTCCTCCAACTCAGCCAGACGGTTCGTTTTGGCTAAAGCGAAGATCAGCTCGGTCTCCACGTACGACTCTCTCGCTTTCTTTCGGGCCATCTGAAGGAATTTCACCAAGTCTTCCCAGTTATCTGAGAAACACAAACTACACTTTTAATATCAACTCTGATTCACAAAACAAGTAAGAACCAGCTTTACAGCAGGTAAAAAGTGGCTTACTGTTCTTGCTGGCTGTGTTGACCACCTCCATGTAGGCTGAAGGATCGACAGCTTTAATGTACGAGTCGATGGCCTCCTTCACCAAGTCTCTCTGCAGCTGAGCTCTGGCTAACTGACTCCACACTGCAGGTTCATTACAACGCTCTGCAAACTCATAGGCACGATCCAAGTTCCCTATGTGCTCGATCAACACCTGGGGAACAAAGGGAGGAGGTTAACATAATATCAGCTCACATACACTCGAAGTGTTTTTTCTATCCATGAGCAAAAAATGTTTTATAGAGGAGAGACATTATGCTAAGCACCAGTTAGAATGAAGAAGTAATACCTGTCAGCTTTTTCTGACTAATTAATCTTTTTCTTTTTCTTTTTAAGAAGCTCTGACATCTCTCCATTAATATATGATCGTTGAACTTGTTTGCATGTGCATTTCAGCCTGTGTTTGAGTGGCATGTTTCAACAACAGAGTGTAAAGAATCAAATTTCCCCATGAGGGCGAATAAAGGATGTCTTTGTTATTCACTAATGGCTGTTCTCCAGATCACCATCAAAATCTTATCAAATTAAGTTGGGCCATTACAACATCTCAAATCCATCAAACCAGTTTTAGCATAATATAGGAAAGAAACAGACAAACTAAAGCAAAAGCATGCCATCCTTTGCTGAAGATAAAAACTGAATAAAACACATTAAATGATCAATCCACCACATGACACATTGTAATTGTTAAGTCATTTTTCCATCTATAACTATTTTAAGGCATCTGTATTTTTCACATATTTTTTAGCTATTGCTTGTTCAGAATGATATCAAGAATATTAAAATTCAGTTTACATTTTTCTGTTGTGTGTTATAATTATAAAATCACAATAATAATCATTATAATTTCACAGCAATCCAAGGTTGCTAATATAACTAGAAAAGCACTCGGAGAGCGCAGACCTCCGCCAACGCCACAGTCCTCACCCATATTGGGATTTTTACCATAAATACTAGTCCTACCTTTATTTCATCTAAATATTTAGATTCCTTGACATGAAAGCATACCATTAGCAACTGGATTCATAATGATATCTATTTTAGTTAAGTAGTTATTCACAGAAATCACATTTTTCACCATGGCAGCCAGACGCTGATCCGGATCAACACCAAAATCAAATCAGTTCTTCTTTTCCCATGCTGAACATTTCCTGAAAATTTCATCAAAATCCATCCAGAACTTTTTGAGTTATTTTGTTCACAGACGGACAAACAACGTCTCCCGAAAACATAACCTCCTTGGCGGAGGTAATAATAAGCACGCTGAGGGAAGAAATGCATGGGATCCAAGTCAGCTTATTCTGTGCTTGTTCTGGATGATAGGTCAATTTATTAGGCCACCAATGTAATATGTATGCCACAGGGCTGTTGGTGGCACAGACTGATAGTGCGCTCTGATTGTAATCAAGGGTTGTAAGTTTGAGTCTAGCTCCAGCTGTCATATGGTGTTGCGTCCTTGGGCAAGATACTTCAAGTTCCAAGTTGTTCCCACAGTGACATCAGTGGTGTGTAAATTGGCATAAACATGTTTGGACTGACATAAAACTCCAACCATGGGTCAGTGAATGTGAGTGTGAATGGGGGTGTATGGCCTTCAGAATGAATATTGAGGAGGTGCACAGGGGTGAAAAAATACCCCCCACCCACTGTAGCGGCAGTAAAAGAGTCATTACAGAAGTGTGATAGGAATGGAAGAGCCAGCAGTTCTTGGAGTCCATGTCCAATTTAAAGTTAACGCTGAAGCTCCAGCAGTGCAGAGCTTTTAATGCTGTAAAGTCCCAGAAAGAAACCAGCATGACAGTTATAAAAAATAATATGACAGTCTTATTGGGTCATGAAGTCTTTACGATGGTGTTGTGGACATGAATGTGAAAAGGGCAACTGACTTTGAGCAGAGGAAAGGTTCAGATGGACAAGAAATACTGTTGCAAGTAAAAAACCTTCTTAGGATCGTGCCAGACACACCAACTCACTCTTCTCTTATCTGTAGGTACTTGTATCAAAAATACATTTCCTCACAGTTTCACACAACTAAAAGAAAAGTTAAAAATGAGCTTTGAACCAGACTCAACTGAGGAAAGTTTAGCAAATGTCATATCCTGAACTCTTTTCAGAATAACAGTTTCTTTGTAAAAACTGCCATAAGGAAGGATGTCCTATGCAGGTGGATTTTAGGCCAAACTTCTGCCTCCTGTCCTGAACATGACTTCCTAATTGCTCCCTTTTTACTCTATTTTGCGCAGCTCGAACAAGAATACATTCATTGTACCTGAATAGCTGAGGTGTTGACGTCAAACTTCTTAAAAATGGCGAACGCTTCTTCAAAGAGCTCGTTGCTGATGGCAATGTTAGCGATATCTGGAGCATCATAGTTGTCTAGTCTGTTTATGTACTCCATGACACGAGTGCGGTCCGCTTTGATGGCCGTTAAAATCAGAAGATTCTGAAGGTTTCTGAAGGAAAAATGAAACAGAGACATAATGAGAGGAGTGACAATAATTCACCGTCATTATGAAGATGATCCTGAGGCTGCTGACTCTTATGTACCTGTGCTCACTGAAAACTGAGTTATCAAGCACAATCTTCTCCAGCAGTTCAATCAGCTCATTGGGCAGGTCTGCAGTCATGAAGGCCTTCACTGAGACTGACACCTCCTCTGGATCCTGAGTCTCTGACAGAGCAGTCTGCACCACCTGAAATGTCATTCAGTACGATGAAAACAGAAATGACTTGACTTTGCTGAAAAATCTTTATCACTCTGGATCATGCGCAGGGTTAGAGCTCACCTGGTCAATGAGTTGTCTCCTGTAAGGGTTGTTTTCTTCCAAAACATTCGCCCAAAGCTCTGGATCTTTCCGGCGTACCAGATATCGAGCCTCACTCTTAAATAACGAGTTCTCATTGCAAACCTTGAAAGAAAAATCATATTATCATATAAGGTTGATTTAAATTAGATGAATGCTGTCTGGATGTTTTACAACCATGTCAACACACTTTAATGAGCTCCAGGTCACACTGTCCTCTCTCATAAGCCACACAGGCGAGGTGGGGGTCTCTTTTCTCGCAGTATTTTCCCACCACGGCGCTGTCATAGAAGGGGTTCTCCTTCAGGAAGCGCTCTGGTGTGTTGTTGCTGTCTATGTAGATCTTGGCCAGGGCGTTGTGGGTGGCTGGCTCCTCACATCCCTCATGGATACGGGACTCCAGCCATGGCAGAAGAAGTTTTAACCTGGTAAATGAAAGAAAGAAAAACACTGCAATGAAAACCTTGATAAACCAAGCCTCACTTCAAAAGGCTATGAAAACATTTTTTTTAAAAAAAGGGCCTGTTTCTCTGAGGTGCAATACAAAGCTACAGAGCTAGATGGCAGTGTTGTGTATGCATCACTGTTACTGAATTTAAAGTTCTCCTTGTCCTTGTTTACACTTTTTGACATTCACAGAATTTAACAAGGGTTGTATAAAAATCATTGATGAGCTGTACAGCCAACATGGGACAGTTTAGTGATATGGCTCTTAAAAACCCTTGGAGAATTAACGTATTTAATGCTTAAAAAACACTAAAATTAACAAAAGAAGAAAAACATTCACACATACAGTATTTCAATGGTTTCGTTCATCTGTTTTTTTAAGAATATTAATATTTTGGATGAAGGCGCTTTAATGCGTAAGAGTTGATTTTTAAATCAAAGTTTTTACTTATTGCAGAAAACATACAAAAGCTGTTCCAAGTTGGTTAGTCAGTACACTTTTTAACTTCTGTCACATGACAATGGCATGTTCTTCCCAGAGTCATTTTATTTTTGGAAATACGTTCAGTAAGAGAAGGTTCAAGCAGGCACTTACAGACATAAATGTGAGCTGGTCTTTCAGTTAAATCACAAAATGTTTTCACATTTATCACAGCATCACAGCAGCTGATAGGAAGAGGCTGGACAAACTTATTAAGAGGCCAGCTCTGTCCTGGGGTGCCATCTGGAACTTGTGGGGGAGGAGGGGGAGGACTACAGCCAAGCTGTCCTCCATGATGGACAAAGACCCCCACCCCCTCCAACACACACTCACTGCACTAAGGAGCTCCATGAGTGACAGGATGCTCCACCCCAAGTGTGTGACAGAGAGTTATCGCAGGTCCTTCCTTCCTGCAGCTGTTAGACTACAACAAAAAACCTCTCCAGTGTGCAATAAACCATAATTATATTTATAATACATCAAACCACCCATCTGTAAAATATCAAACATGAACATAACCACTTTAAATACCAATTATATATATTTTATTTTATTTTTCATTTGTAAGTTTCTTTCTTTCAGTTCTTGTATTCTGCAGCTGCTGTAAATTTAGAATTTTCAGCTGTGGGACTAACAGAGGAATGTCTTATCTTATTTAAAGTAAACACATTTATGAGTGGGTTCATTTATCTATTATTATTTGGTTTTTAAGTTTTTTTGTATTATCTTTTTATTAGAGAAATGATGCAAATAGCATATATATGTGTACACAACATTTTCACTGTTGTTCAACATAATTTAACAGCATCCATTTCCTCTTCTTTTCCTTTTTTTGAATAAACATACAAAAACTCATGAACCAAGGTGGTTTACACAGTATACTAACAGAAAAAGGAATTATATAAAATTTAGTTTTAGTTACTACATTCATTTTGTGTCAGAGTAACAAATTCAATCCATTTTGCCCAAATTTGGTCGAACGTAACTTTCTGAAGTCTCAGACAGTAAGACAATTTTTCTAATATTTGAAGTTTTAATTGTATATACTAAAATGAAACAGCATTGTTATTTAATATTGTTTCAAAAATAATTTTAACAGAGCGGAAAAGAAATGTATCCTTTTAATGGCTTCGTTTCCTTGGGTATACAGACATTAAACAGGCTCTGAGGGGTAGGGACATGAAGTGGGTACATTTGAAGGTTAAGCCTTCAGGTCATGTGTCTTATGTCACAACTGTTTTCAAAATCTAAATATGGTGGCAAAGACCAGAAACTTGAAAGACTGACTGATCGATAGATTGATTACTTCTCAATCATGATTAAAGGGACTTTTGTTGGAGAAACCCTTGTAAGTTCTTGTCAAAAATGCTGAATTTAGATTTTACAGCTTTTATGATGGTGCTGTAAAATCTGTATGTTTGTATGCCGGGGGATACAAAACAGTGACCTAACACATAAATGTATCCTCCATGAATACTGAATCCTAAAAATAAGAGACTATAAATTAATAAGTTCACAGGTTCACAAATTTGATCATTTTAATACAAGTTTTTAATATAAATTACCAAGTGTTGATATATATATGTTACCAAATATTGCATCAAATACTGTTCAGTTTTTCTTCAAACTTTTGAAGCTTCTCATGCATAACAAGCTAAAAGAGCAAAAGTATCAGTATGATATGTAATGTAATTATTTCATTTCAGATATGTTTCTAAAACATTCATGTCTCTCCATTAGAGACTTAAGGTACTCAAAGCATAAAAACTGACTTTAAAGTTCATGAATTGATAAGATAAACAAGAGAAGCTGTGAAAAGGAAGAACCGTTCCTCCTTCAGTCTCACCTGTTCCTCTTTTCGACCTCCTCCACCAGCTCATCAGTAGAAAACTGTCCTCGGACCACCATGATCAGGTTCTTAATGACGTCCTCTGAGCAGTCTACATCCAACAGGCCTCCTATGACCACGGGTAAGCGACTGGGGTTCACCTGAAGACGGCACAAACAATACAAGAATGTCAATGTAAAGCTCAAATCATGTCTTGGATTTGTAACAGATCAGATATGTTATCATCTCACTTTTTGAACATAGATCTCGATGTATTTCTGAAGATTGTTGCGGTAGAGGTAGAGCACTAGATCATGGACAAAGTCGAAGCGATCACACACGATGATGAGAGGAAGCTGGTCGGTCAGCTTGGCCTCCTGATGAAAAAAAAACACTGGGTCAGTTTGGTATATTTCAATAAACAAAACAGGTATTAAAGCAGAAAGAAATTTGCTTGAAGTCTGGTGCATCTGGGCTTTTTTACCTTAAGGAAGTTTTTGACTCTCTCTGGGTCGTAGCAGTTGCTTTCCCTACAGATCCTCTCCACCTCTTTGATTTGACCTGTTTTACAGGCCGCCTGGATGTACTTAAAGTGAACGTCAGGCTCCTGGCTGAAATTTACAATCGACCCGAGGAAGTAAAACAAGCCTTAAGAGGGGACAACGCAAGAGAAACAACACAACTGTCAGCTCAATCTGTACTTAAAGGCTGCAGAGAACTGACACATTCATCTATGTAGTATGATGTTGTCTTATAAGTATGTTTGTAAGACTTCTCACCACTTAATAACTGATGTATTCATGTTGTGTAATGTGCTTTAAGATTCAAGTTTTTTAACCATTAATAATGTTACTTTTGTTGAGGTGACTTTAGCCATTCACTGTGTTTGACATCCAGTGCCCCTGAAACATACATGCAGTGCTTAACAGATTCATTGGGCCACCACCCAGTGTAATGTTGTAATTACCAAAACTTTTTTCATGTGTCTGAAATGATTTATGCACCAGTGTGTTAAAGCTCTTTGACATAAATGGTATTTTTAATGCTAACATAAAATTATTATTGTTATCCATGACTGTACTTGTATTTCTGGATAGAAAAATAATTCTAGTGGTTCAATGTCATGCTTGATTAATGTCTTACTTCTCAGTGAAGCCCACTGAATACAAATTTGGGGATAAAGGGTGAATCCAGTTTGAAATTTCTCATTCCTGTTCACAATGTCTGTCCACTGACATTAGCATTTTATTTTTTGACACATATTTGAAAGATTTCTAAAATATCTATGTGTACATGACAGATGGTCTAAATAATTTGTCAAGCAGTGTACATCTAACTCCATAAACCTGTTTTCTATATATCTAACTCGATCAGTATCTGCAGTCAAAGGGTGACTTTTGTGACAAACTCACCTTCGTAACTCTTGAAGGATTCAAAAAGCTCCACTAAAGCCTGAGTTCCCAGCTGCTCATGATACTTTGATGCGACCTGGACACACAGCTGCAGGTTCTGTCGAATGTTGGCGGACAGCATGGCCCTTAGGCACTCCAAAGAGTCTTCTACTGACAAAGAGCCAAAGAAGTTCACCAGCCACTGAAAGAGAGGATCAGAAACATGGAGAACAAAGGTGAGACGGGCGAGAGGGAGATGCTGTTGTGCCTTGATCAACATCCATCTTTGGGATCATTAATGATGTGAAAACAATATGATACCAATTCATACTAGTAGGACTGGCAATATCTGTGGTAGTCAACTAGGAAGCAACAAATGTGGCTTATTTACAACAATTCAGACACTCAGACCCCTTTTAGTGATTCAGATAATTTGGCTCGACTCAGTCTTCTGGCTTTCAGATCCCTCTTCATTTGGTACAAATTCCAAATCCAGTGAAGTTGGGATGTTGTGTAAAATGTAAAACAGAAGACAATGATTTGCAAATTATTTTCAACTTAAAATTGAATACACCACAAAGACAAGATATTTAATGTTCAGACTGACAAACGTTTGTTTTCTTGCAAATATTCACCCCTAAGACATTTGGTGCCTTCAAGACTTTAAAAAGCTGGGATGGGGCATTGTTACCACAGTGTTACATGACCTTCTTTTTTAACCATACTTAATAAGTATTCATTTTTTAAGCTCTGTAGGTGGAGTTCTGGGATTTTTGTTGTTTTATTCTGTGCACCCATTCACCCATTTACTCAGCCACACTGTTGTAACACAAGGTGTCTTGTTATTGTCTTGATGAAATAAGCAGGGATGTCCCTGGTAGGTCTTTTCAGAGGGGCTGGGGGAACAAGACCTTTAAAGAAGCTGTTCATGCTGCAAAGTCATGGAGAGGGAAGGGTCTTAATGCTGCAGATTTTCTTGTCTCATTCATAGAAGTGCTCTATCATTTGGAGGAGACATGCTGATAGGGATGCACCTGATTAAATTTTTGCAGATTTCCGAAATTCCAGTATTTTTGATTCATTATCACTGATGCCGATACTGACATTTCTGGTCATGAGCACAAGATCTGTACTTAACAAAGATGTATTTGTTTCTTTCAATGTTAGTGTACAGTATATTTTTGCGAGGAACAAATGTAAAAGAAAAAAAACAGGATTTAACTCTTACAAAAAGGAAACTCTTGATTTTTAACCGTGACCATGCAGTGATGAAAAAGTGCACCAATATTGTACATTTTTGTAATCTGCTGATATGACAGCCAATATGTGTGGATGACACATCCACTGTTAATATCTGCAAATATTTCAATATTAGCCAATACGATAATGAACTTTTTAGGCTGATATTGGCCATTACCAATATCAAACTGATAATATTGTGCATCCCAATATGTTTAACACACTAAACTGCACAAATTGCTCAAAAAAGTATGAAATAAGCTCATTTAAATGATGAGCAAAAGCTGTCATGTTACTCATTGAACGAGTTGGTTTTGAGTGCTGTGATCTTTGGGAGCCCTTTTTGGGAGACAGTTTCATTTGTTTACAGCAGTCATAAAAACAACCAGAACCAAATACATTTATGAGGATGGAAGACCAACTTTGAGTACTGAGATGAGTCAAATTTAATGTTCATTGCCACAGATCAGGCTGGAAGGATGTGGACAACCACAAATTATGTCTGCTTATGGGTGGTCTTTAATCTGAGTGTAGACTACCAAAACAGTCTGGTTGAAGACCCCAGACCATGTCCATACACAGACTGAGCTATCACATCTGACCGTCTACAGCTTCCTTTAAGGTGAGTTCACTCCCAGCATGAAGGACTACACGAGGTGCCTGACAGCCAGTTTGGATGTGAAAACAACACACAACAGGGTCAGAGAGAATAAGGTGGTTGTTCTCAGGAGGACGACATTTACAGGCGTGACGGATCATTTACAGACGTACCTCAGGGTTGAGCAGATGAGTGTGCACAACGGCTCGTTTGATGTCGTACAGGTCTGTGTAGTGTTCAAGAGCTCTCTGCAGCAGCCCCGCTTTCTCACACAGCTGAGCAACGTGGGCGCGGTCGTAGTGCGTGAACATCTGGTTACCTAAGATAGCATCTGCAACCTAAAAAAACCCCAAAAGTTTATACACAAAAAAGTCCAAAAGGTGACAAATGTGGGGATGCTTTTTGATAACTATAGACTGAGAAAGTGTTAACCCTCACCTGGGGGGCATGTATGAGGTTCATCTCCAGCAGACGTGTCTGCAGGTGACCTTCAGCTGGACGATTGTTCTTTAAAGCATCCAAGAGGAAGGATGTGCACTGCTGGATCAGGCTGCCCTCCATAAAAACATCCACTATCTACCAGAGAGACAGAAAACGGGACAAATTAAGTGCAAAGAGGTGAAACTTTGAATTTCCACCATCTGTGAACAATATTTCCAGTTTCTGAGCATGCGAGCGAGGATTAGAGTCACACACTATGAAGAATCACAGGCTCAGTAGCCAGATGTTTCTGCTTTACAATTTCAGCGACATGAGAGGAGGCCAGGACTGAAAAGCAGAGTGATGATGTGGCTTTAAAAGGAGGAAAGAGGTCACTGACTCAGTGGATTCCAGACATTGTTGGCACATCTGGAATAACACAGATGGAAGCTCCCTCACAGGGCACTCTGTGTTTGTGTCTGATGTGTTTTACAAGGAGGGCAGGAGCAGGAGGTAAACTGTGAGTCTCTGAGGAGTGAGGTGGCTCTGTTTGCGTGTGTGTTGGAGTGTGTGTGTGCGTATGCTACCTGGTTGATGTTGGCGAGTGGCTCCTCATCTTGGACCAACATCTGGGCAAACTGGAGTCCCTGGTCTGGATTAACGCGCATCACATTTCTCAGCAAAAACACCCAGTCTGGAGTGTAGCCCACCTGTGAATAAACAATTTTCAGTCAGTTATGAATGTGATGATGGATTGGAAAAGCCAACCATTTGAATTTTTATTATACTTTGACTTATGAAACTTTTGTGATTCATTATAGTTAAGTTGTTACTATTTTTAAAATATTTTTTGTGTTGTTTTTGCAGTATTTTATGTAAAGTTTAAAGGTTTAATAGATTTTTGTGTTAGTTTTAGATTTTCTATCTCTGTATCACTTCACTAGCAAAGACCACATCATCATCAAGATGAATTTGACCATTTTCATTAGTAATATTAGCCGATAATTTTGAATTCTGAAATGCATAATATGTAGCTGAAAATGATTTAGAGGAACTTTTTGTGGTATCTGCTGTAGTTCACAAGCACTACGAACCCCCCTTTTAAGGCCCTAAGGAAAGGATGAAAAAGGATAGAAAAAGGAGTGGGAGAGAGGGGACAGAATTTATAAGACCATAAGAAGCAGCAGTGTTGAGGTGGGGTCCTGTTACCAAAACTTTGCCATAAGCAAAATCTCAATTGATTTCTTCAAAATCACCATTTAAACTATAACCGTCAAGAAAAGTTAAGAAATTATTACTTGTTATTATTGTTATTTCAGATTATTTCTGCTCTTGAATAATACAAATTGGAACTGTTTTATGTCATTGGAAATCCTGATTAGTCACCTCTCATTGAGGTACAACTTGTAAGGATCCTGCATTCATAAAATGAGCTATACAGCTAAAGGTAAGGGTAACACCCCCAGAAAACATGACCAAATCCTCTCTTCTTCTGTGAGAAAACCGAGGGTTCCTCAGTGAAGCAAGGAAGAGGAACCAGTATTCTTGGGGTACTGTCTTCCTGGGATGCTCACTTTGTGGTCTGTCTCTGACTTCATCTGTCTCATAGAACCTGGTTCTAAGTTTGAAAATGACCAGGGCTAACACAACATAATGCTGCCACTCTGTGCACTGGAACATTTGTATCCAGTTGCCCCATTACACAGGTCTTACCCTGAAGGGAAAGATGTGGCATGTTGATGCTCAGAGTGCACACAAACTCAACCAACTTGCAGAACCCATGCACATAAGAGCTGTCAGCTAGGTGTCAATCTGGTGTCAGTTTGTCATCTGTGACTGGCACACACCTGGGAGCACCTGAAGCTCAGAGCGAGAGTGAAGATGAACAGAAAAATATCTGCAGGGGATTCACTTTTCTACCTACAAGTTTTTCTGGGTTGCTCCTTCCACAAATACATGATCCTTACAAGTTGTTCTTGGTTGTAAAGGTGACTAATCACACTTTGCAACTACATAAATACAAAATAAACAGGTACATTTTAGTAAACAATTTTTCAAAACTTTTGAGACAAATATTTTTTGTTAAAGACGGTGGCTTAGTTTTGTATATTTTGTGCAAACTCTTAAAACAGATGTTACATTTCATTTCAGCTAAATATTTCCTATTTGCATGTAAAATGGCAGCAACCAAAAATGATTTTCGTAAAGTTGATTCATAGAGGAAGCTTCTTGTTGGGTGATAGGAATGGCTTGTAGAGAAATTCTGATCGATCTAGGAATAAAAATCCTTTTTATTAGTGACTGACTTAGCTAAAATGCTTCATGAATTTTTAACAAAGACAGTATTCAAAAAGAACTGAAAGTCTGTTGAACTACAGCAGACTTTGCCTCAAATTAAACATGATTAAGAGACTATAAACTTTTGTCGATGAAAAAAAAACTTAGAGGAAGCTTTGTCCCTCTCAGACTGTGCAGCTTAAAAAAAGATAAAATAATTACTAAACTCCTCCACTGTCAAATATTTACTTGAACCAGCTTGTTTTATTGTGCCCTGCTGATAAACCTGTGTTCATACAGAGTTACTGAGAAGTGCAGTTAATTAAACAACACATGACAAAGGGGGCTTGAATACCTTTTTAGCGTACAGCACTATCTTCTGAAACTGTCCAGTCTCAGCAAAGCACTGGATGACTTTGTTGGGGACATTAGCTCTGAGGTAAACACTAAGAGCGAGGGTCGGGTCAGACGACTTCACCAGGTCCCCGAGCTCTTCTGAACACTCCAACTACAAAAAGACATAAATCACAGTCGTCAGTGAATCATAATAAGAGACAAGGCTTCTGGGTAACAATAGAACATCAGGCTCAACAGGTCTGATCCTACCTTGTCCTCCTTCAGCCACTTCTCCAGCAGCTGTTTTCGTCCCTGCTGCAGGACCGGCCTGCACAGCTCCAGAGACTCAAACTTGTTGAGCTGGCCCTGATCCAGCAGGATACCAAAGTACTGCAACAGAGGAGAGGCCTGACCGGGCTGAGCCGGGACGCTCTGAAACTTTCGGATAGTGTCTGCTGTGCGCAGGATTCCCTGAGGGGAGGACAGATGGAGAAGAATGTAGGAATCATTGGTATGAAGGGAAAGGAGAGAGCAGGAGACATGAAAATTCAAAACATTTCAAATCAAATCAAATCAAACTTTATTTATAAAGCACTTTTCATACATTAAAAATGCAGCACAAAGTGCTATACAAGTTAAAAACAATGCAGGCGGCCCCCCGCTGAGGAAGCACTGGAGATACGCAAAAAACATAAAACTACATAGGCTAAGAATCATAAAATAAGTAAAATGTAATAAATAAAATCACAATAAAAAGTATTAATAGTAATAGAATAAAAAAAAAAACAAAAAGAGGGCTACAATCTATAAATAAAATAAAATAAAATAAAAAAATATAGTTAAAAATAACAAATTGAAATATGGGACTAGATAAAAGCTAAATTAAATAGGTGGGTCTTGAGCCTACTTTTAAAAATATGAACCATCTCTGCAGCCCTCAGGTCCTCTGGCAGGCTGTTCCATAGACGGATAATGCCAGAAAGATACCGCACCGTAAGTCCGTGTTCGAGCTTTAGGAATCATTAAGAAGCCAGTGCCAGAGGATCTCAGGGTCTGTGAGGGTTCATATTGTAAAAGCAATTCAGAAAAATAAGAAGGTCCAAGACCCCTAAGGCATCTTCATCACATCAACATGATCATGCAACATCCTCTGGACGTTTTCTTTTTCTTGTTGACTGAGGGTTATATAGACTGTTTTTGGCATCAGCAGAAGAAAAAAAAGCAACTCTACCTTTTCCTAGAATTTTTCTTATTTGTGACTCTTTGTCAACAAACACGGTGCAGGCAGGGAAGAGCAAACACCACAGGGTGTGAGTAAATAAAGGCGTACCTTTGGTGCTGATGCAGCCACCTTTGCGGCCTCTGAGTAACTTCCCTGGGAAAACAGCGTGTTGAACTTTCTGGCAAAGATCTCCTCTGCCCCGGCCAGATTTGACCTCACAGCCATCCTCAAAGCCAGGTCAGGGTTCTGGAGGACGTTTGTGGCATAGTTTACAATGTTTTCTTCCTCAACGCACACTGACAAGACCTGAGGAGAAAGAACAGAAACACATAACCACACTTATAGGACAAATGAGAGGAGGGAAGAAAAAAGGCTTATATTCCAACATTAAGCCTCTACAAAAAATGGAGGGCTCATAATCTCTGTGTGACACAGAAAAAAATTAAATCATGCACTTCTAGATAGTGTTGTGCTCAAAACCACTCTATCTGAGACCAAGATTTGCCCGAGACCAAAATGCACCAAGACCAAGACAAGACCAAGACTTTTGGGAGTCGAGACCAAGACCTAGACGACCCGAGACCGAGACAAGACCAAGACCATCAAAATCAATTTCAAAAACCATGACAAGGTTGAACAGTTAAGGGGGGTGTCCCTCAATCACAACACCAGGAAGGTTGCAGTCATCACAGGGGAAAAAACACATGAATTGAAGCGTTTTGTTGTTTTACCAAGTGCCCCTTCTTATTCACATTCATGAAGTTGAATCGGTCCTGATGGAAAATCCCGAGTCCAGCTGTCCGAGACCGAGACAAGACAGAGTAAAAATGCTCTCAAGACCAAGACAAGACCAAAACCTTCAAAGTGTGGTCTCGAAACCGGTCTCAAGACCAAGACCGGTCTTGAGTAACACAACACTACTTCTAGACAGTGAGAAGAAAGAGGACTTTTAAAAAAAAAAAACACTAAAAACCAAAAATTGAGAATGAAGTGATAGTTAACTTTATTCTGATCATATGACAATTATCCAAAACTTTTCTGCTTCACTTAAACTTTGTTAAAAATTTGCATTTCAACATGTCTCAACAGTTTAATGCTTTTGGATTTTTTGTCTTTTATTAAAACATTTTAGCTTTTTCACACTTCGTCCTTCATCTCATCCATTCTTGGCACATAAATATATTCTTAAAATTTCACCTTATTCTAAATAACTGACTTGTTTCCCTGAGGGTTTGGACTTTTATTACCTTTCCTCTTTAAATTGTGGCCAGGGTAATTCCCTGGCTGGATACTTGGCCATCAACCTGATAATATGTTGTCTGTGTGAAAAAAGCTTACAGTATTCCTGTCTCCTGCCTGGCCCCAATACTGTTCTCTGATGTTATGATGGTATTACAAAAAAACTTTTTCACTATATAATAGTCAGCTGGTTCCTTACCTGCCCCTTCTTGTTCACTCCAATGATTCCTGATGTGGCTTCATGAGGCGCTGTGACAAAAATGGTCTCTGCACTGATTCTGTTCATGTAGATGCACACTCCAGACTCCAGGTCATACAGGTGAATGTAGCCGTACTTTGTGATCAGATATATGACCCCGTGCTTATTACCGATCTGGGGAGATGATGAAAGAAAGACTATTAACTCTCAGAAGTCACTTGTTCAAACAATACTCCTGCACAAGCAGCAGGCGTCCATCCTTACCTGCATGGCGACAGGAAAGTCCGTCTGCGCCTCAGGAGGGAAGAACACATCCACTGCTTTCTTTGCAAATGGCTGGTTTCCTGTTGCCGGTTGGCCGACTTCAATGATGTGCAACTGGGAAAAGAAAGTCCACAGAGAACCAAAGTAAACAAACATGAGACGTGAATTCAGTCCAGCTCTGTAATGAACTCTGACTTTCTTGACATCAACATCATAGAGACCAAAGACATGACGCATAAGGCTTGATATATTCTGCGATCTGAAGCTCGACCCTTTCGAAAGAATACTGAGCACAGTGTTCAAAGCCTTCACTAAATTAACTGACGGCATTATGGGTGAAATCTTTTTCTACAGCCCTCCCTCACCTTTCCTCCCCCCTGCGAGCGAACAGCGAAGCAGAAGAGAGTGGAGGGTTTGGCATTTCCCTCCACTTTGAACTCCCCAAAGGCCGCGGCGTGGCCCTCAATGGGCTGGGACACTTTCCTGTCCACAGAGTACAGCTGCATCGCCCCCACTACACGGTTTTGCTGGACAAAGAGATGAAAACAAGAGGAAAAAAACAAAGACAGTGATGAATTGCTGAGAGATCAAAGATAGCTCTGACATCCTTATTAGAAACACTCATAAAAATTCTCTTCGGGTTTATCATGGTGGATATTCTGCAGAGTAGGATGAAAGGATGAGTGCTGACAGTTAACATATGGAAATGAACAGTTTGTTTGATGCAAATGTATATGCTCACACAGTGTCTTATGAGCAGGAGATGGAAAATTACAGCAGAGTGTAGGATAAGGAGTGTTTCAGAATAGCTCAAATGAAGTCAAAAGTTTGCGGTAAATACTTTCTGCCAATAGTCTGACCAGAAACTAAACTTAATCTATCTAAATAGCGTGTAATATGACAAATGAAATTACACCCTAGCAGGGGCCTCAAAAGCTAGAAATAAGGTTGGTGTTGAGGTGCAGAAGTACAGCATTTCATTAAGTGTTCATTTGAGACTGGCTATAGAGGCACCTGACGAACACTCCTTAAACTCTGAATATCATAAATAACAGTTTTATAGAAGAAGAATGCAACTTATTCATAACTATAATCATAGCCATTGTTAAGTGCATGGCAGATCTGACCACACGCTGTGCTGTTATAGCTGTTTGCAGGAGGCTCAAGATCTGCCTCAGCTCCATCTCTTTGTGTTTTCAAGTTTGATTAAAATTCACAGTGAATTTGCATCGTCATTATGGAAACCATCATAAACATCATCTAACACTGATGCATCTTAAAACTTGAGCAGCCCAGAAGCAGCCGTTTACTTGTGGGATGGCTGTGTGAGTGAGGAGAGGGGTGTGCAAGACAAAGTTACTACAGGAGAACTAGGTGATGAAGCACCTCTGTGAGTACATTTTTATCACTTCAGCTATTTCCTTCTCTTACCGTTTCACGTTTTGTGCAGTACCATCCACACTTTTGTTCTTAACACTGCAGTTAAGGGGCATGATAACTGGATCTCTGAAGTAGGGATGGGATGAAATATCATTTGGCAAGATATCACGATACAGAATGTGACGAAATGCATCGAGTTTGGTAAAAATGGATCACGAAATAAAGACGTCACGTCCGCTAATAGCACAAGTGACCAAAAGTGTCGACAACAAACATTAGCACCAACTACCTTGCCTCCAATAAGCCGAATGAGGTCAAAATTAAGGACGCTCCGCCTGGATACAAGTCCTCTGTCTGGCGGTATTTTGGCTTTCTCATTAAAAAAGATGAAGATGGCGAAAACTAACCTACCGCTCGTTAGCATACACTCTCTCTAACCTCTCTAGGGTTAGAGAGAGTGTTATTGTTTGTGTTTGGCCTGTTAGGCCTTGTGTTTTCTGTGTGCAACTCAAACAAAAACAATTAAGTTTTAATTACACAGTAACATTTTTTCTTTTTTACTTTTTCGATACTGTATTGTGACGTATCGTATCGTTACCCTGGCATACTGAGGTGCAGCGTATCGTGAGTTTAAGTGTATCGTCCCATCCCTACAAATCTGCCATATCAAGCTGTAACAATTATGTCCATGTCCTGTGAATGTTGCAGAGACAAAATGGGGGAATGAGTTGACCCCTTATTTGGTCCATCATGAGAGGAAGTATCAGAGGTGTAATACTGGAGGGATGGAGGTACACCAACTAGGCGGGAGGCAGGAGCACTGTGAGTGAGTGTTTCTGCATATGCATCCAAGCTGTACTGCAGCGTGAACTGACACAGACAATCATTGTGATTGTCTAGAGGTGTAAATATGATGGGGCTTAGTTGCAGTGTTTTTGGGTAAAGGCACTGTGAAACTTTGCATTTACAATGAACGTCATGGAGGCATCAAGGGAGGAAAAAGTGATTCCGCCTTTTGATGGATTTATAAGAGGCAACAGAGGCATTACGGATAGGTATGGTTACTGAAATCTGATGCTGATGAGGGAGAAACACATCCAATTCCTACTATACTAAATTACAGCAAAGATTTCTGTGCTTTATGTTGGCACCTTATCAATTTTCAGAGCCTAAAATGCTGAACCCTTTCTGACTCAGTCTCTTAGTGAGCTATCCAGTGTTTAGCTCCAGATAGAAACTAACTTGATGGCTAGGCCTGGGGGATATAGGCCGCTTTAACAAAAAAACAATGAAAATGACAAAGAAAGTACACAAGACAAGTTTTGCTTTTACATAATTAATAAAGTGTCTTTGGACATCATAACGTTTGACCTGTCTGTAAATGTAACCACTATTCTCGATCACTTCTCCTTTCTGCAATCAGATTACTGAAGGCTTCTTCAGTTTTATAGATTTTTATACGTTCCACTGGCTTGAATCCTTGCATTGCATTTTTTTATTAAACAGATTGGTGTTATTGTTGTTTTTTTATATATATTTTTACTTTTTTATGAAGTCTAACTATGTATGATTTTTTATCAGAGTTCAGTCTAGGCTTTGTTTCTTCTTAGCTTCACCTGTTGTTGTATGTTACTGTGGTTGGTTTCTGGGTTTCTTGTACGAGCTGCTCCAAACAAATGACCGCAAGCGTGATAAATAAGTTGTCTGAACTGAACTTAACTGAATTTTTATACTTAGATTCACAGTAAGTTGAATTTCCCCCTATGAAGAAAAGTGCTTGATGAGGGTTTGTTATGAAGAGGTGTACCAGTATGGTATGTAGTTTGGATTTCGCTTGTATTCATTGACACTAAAAGCTTTAAAATTTTCTATAAACATTAACGTGAAACACTTTTACCGTTATCTAATTTAATTTGAAAAGAAGACATGTCAAGTTTTTTGTCTTAGCAAAAATGTTCCTACCACTATAAGTGCTAGAGAAAGTTAAAGAAATTTCCATCTAAAAACAGTGACAACTTTCAAGTTGTTGTAGTCTTTCTGGTGGGAGGTGAAATGGACAGGTTTGAACTACTGGAACCCAGAGGAAACAAAAAGAGTGGCAGGCTGATGGTGAGATCCTTTTAAGCTGCAACTCAGATGTGGGAAGCAAAATTGTGTCACATCCCACCTAAACATGTTCCAGTTATGAGCTAGTAAAATAAGGTACCTGAAGACTGTCCAAGTTCTCATTACGAAATTCAGACCAATTATCAGTGACAAATTTAATTTACATATCAAAGAGTCCAATTTCCAAGATCAACTTGTACTGACTTTAAGTTGCTGGGGGAAAATCTCTGTTCTGTTTTAAATATTCAACAAAAACACACTTTAAAAAATTGATTTAACGAATATGTCACAGAGGCCTGATTGATAAAGAACTGTCCAGGCATGATCATCATTTTATGTATCAACTGATCACAAGAAAGCACTGCCCTGTGTGTGATAGTCTGTGTACATGTGGAGTTCCCTCTGTGCTGTGATCTGCGGCGCTTTCATAAAACCGTAACACACTGAAGTGACCGACTTGAGCTTCTACACTTTAATATACTTGCATATTTTTTCTACCTGTGCAGAGATCCCAATCAGCAGCAGCCATTTCTGCTGTTCGTCAGTTCTGTAGTTGATGATCTGACACCCGGCCAGACTGGCGTGCCGATCGAACACTTTGGCTGGTTGTGAGTCTCCCTCCATGCTCCAGTGATAGACGGCCGTTTCCGTCACCAAGGCGATGGTGTTTACTGATATCCACTTCCAGAACATGACCTCCTCTGTCATGGTGTGAGCCTTCATCTTACTCTTCATCTCAATGTTGAAGATCTGCAGCGTCTTTGCAGCTGTTGGAGGAGAAAAAAGAGAATCAGTGAGAGGATGGAGGTGGAAACAAAGCTCAGAGGGTGAGACAGGTCGACAAAGTTATGATTAGACTTTATTTAGAGTTGGGATTAGGTAATCTGTCACCGAACCAAAATGATTTCCCACATTCACTTCTCTTTTAAAATGTAAATTTCTAAAATATAACTCAATTCAACACCTGTTTAGGCTCTCAATGCGTGAAGACTTAAGACTTCAGGTCACTGATTCAGACCTTCTCAACTCTCTACTAGCGTCATTTCTACCTCAGTGTTTAGAAAATAATTAACCCATGAAAAATGATTTACAATACTAACAAAAGCAAAATTCAGCACAGAGATGAACTGATGGATATTTGAGATAATATTTTGTATCTTTTTATACACGATTTTCCCTTTTGATTGTGTTGAGTAGTTTTTAATGTACTTGTTGGTATCAAAAATAATAATCTGATCCACATTCTTGTAGTTGTTTACATTATTTAATACCATTTAAATTATATTCAATTTATGATACAAAAAGGGTCTACAGTATTTTACCTGATGACTACTCGTGAGTAATGTATTTGACTATTTTAAGCTATAAGAAAAGGAGGTTGCTCTTTTTGCAAGCATTTTTCAGCTGTAAAGCATTATACTTAAATACATCACCCCGGTCTATTTTTTTATGCTGGTTTATTCTGATACTTTTTGTCTCTTCTGTTGTACATATTTCTCTTAGGTTTGGTATTGTGGTTGCTTGCAGAGTCATTTTGAAATAATGAAAATCCACTCTTCCTCCCTGTTAATCAAAGTGGCTTCATGACATGATCTCTTTTTTAAACCTTGAAGAAATCAGGTTCACTTCATCCAACATTCACCCAAAGGTTCTCTTTACATGGGTCACTTTAACTGAGTATATCAGAGCTTGCTTCAAATTCATTTTAAAAGTAGATTAAATGAATCTGAAGCAGGCTGTAGATACTTTGACTGATGATTTGCTGCTCTGTGACTCTGAATTAATTGGTTGATAGGTGTGTATCATTTTTTGTTATTGATTTAAGTATAAAACTTTGTAAATGTGCTGCCGCCTGTCTGGTCCAGAACAGGGAAATGTTATAATCTCAGTGAAGCCTTTCTGGTTGAATATAGTTTTATAAAAGCTTTTGTTGTAATGCAGCTCTTAGACCTTCGTTTTTTGACACCCACAGTTCGGGGCTTTCTGGGCAGGCCCTGAGGACTCACTCCCTGTCCATTCGGTACATGGAGTCCTTGCACTACTGAACAATTCTGGACTCATTTCTGGACCTTTTTTTCTTCACTAATAGACATGTTGTACATTTATGAACTTTTGATAAAGACCCAATGCCTTTTAATTATCGGACCCTAAAAAAGTCTGTCATGTTTTCTAAATGTTTTCGGATATGTCTTTGTCTCTTTTCTTTTCACCATTCAGAATATTTTCTTTTAAAAAAATGAATATAAAATCTATTTCAGTAAATCATTTTAAGCATTACAATATGATTTTAACTGAAGGAAGTTTCATCTTTTTATGATATAAAATAACTTTTATTTCTTTAAATAACAAAGGAGTTAAAGCTGAGTATGTCAGGGGGTGAACTATGCTGACCTTAACTAGGAGAGAGAGAGAATTTCTCTATGAGAATATATTCAATAGAAACAGAACTCTGTGCTTTTAAGTCAAGTGTAAAGACAACAAGAGTGGCCAGAGTGCTCAGGAACACTCACCAATACCTCCAGTCTTTGACTGTTGTTTAGTTGTTGTATTTTTTATTGAATTAATGCAACAAGTAATGTTATATATCTATAGAAATTGGCACTTATCGCTTAGCAGAGCAGCACAAAGTGGTCACAGTCCTTTGAATAACTGTCTCACTCTAACCAGGGTGAAAGCTGAATCCCTGTCCAGGGTCGACAGAGTGACATCAGAACAATAAACAATGAAAAGTGAATGAAATAATTACTCTGCATGTCAAGCTCCAAAAGGACAAAAACATTAAGGTAGAATGTTCAGATACAAGCACCACAGCGAATACTCTTAGACAATGTGCATATACAGATTTAAATGACAGTGAAACTTAACAAAACATATTTTATTTACAACATTTATTCTGGAGAGAAAACTGCTAACAACAAGATCTATGAGTCTGAGTTGCTGTACAAACACTGAAGCTAAAGTGTTGACTTAAAGAGGTGTTTCTGATGTTTTGTATTAGAAAACTGCCCTAAGAGGAAAAGGAAATAGACCAACAGAGGAGTGTTGTTTGCACTCAACAATTTAAAGGTTGACATGTGAGAAATGTGTGAATGAAACAGTGTACAGGGTTCAAGGTTTGAGGCTTTGTAGCTCCACAAGTTCTCGTGTAATGGGTTCAAGGCCTAATAAAAGCTTATTCAGAGATAACCAGGAGGGTTTGAGGCCACACAACAGATGACCTGTTGGTTTTTTCTTAAACGTTTTATTTTTTTTTTTTTTATCATTGGTGTGTCAAAAAAGGTCTAAGCGGAGATATGGAAGTATTCAAAAGCCAAAGGGTTATTAAATCTGGGGTGATTTGGATATGTCAACATGCTTGGCTTTATAAAAAAGGGGGTTGGCAACTTTAAGAGCACATAAAGCCTTTGTTTCACTGCCAAAGGATGCATTTTTATACTTTTTTTAAAGACAGCCTCAATGGGAAAATGAATAAATAAAAATAATAAACACAAAGCTATCATGAAAACTGATTATACCAACATTGATATAATTTAACTGAAATACAAATAACAGTCAATGACCTTGACACAGATGTAACACTAAGTAAAGCTTCTTTTTAATGAAATGAAACAACTCTGTATTATATTTGAATGTGTTATTAAACAAGATATTTAGAGAGCCAAATATAACTATAATATATATACAACTGTTATATACATATATAAATGCAAGTCATACTTTATATGTATTCATGCATTAACTTGAGTTATTTAGACAAAGCATCTCTAAAGCATTGACGGTGTCCAAAGACAGTTATACTGCTTATATTACAACTAAGTCATATGATCATCTTCACTGTGGTGTTACACCAGAGTGAACCTCCGAGAGAAATACTTAAAAACTTCTGCAAATAAAAGTCTGCATACCAGCAGAGGACAGAGAAGGCGTCACTGTGTACATAATAACCTGCTGACACTTCCTGTGTGGCTGACCTCTAGCTACAGAGACGTCAGCCTTGAGAAGATCAGAGTGAAAAACTCAGCTAACTTCAAAATAATTAGAATAATAACTCGGTTTAGAAACAGTATAGACACTGGCCATTGTTTCAGGCCTGCTCAGCTCTCTAAAAATAGCCTTTATCATTTTTATCTAAATTTGAAAATGTCTCTTCTACTCCATTCTCAGCTGTCTTTTCTTTTCAGAAGGTATACAGTTATTGCTCGTTGTACTTTTTAATACTGAAAATATGAATGAATTAATAAATGAAATCAATAAAACAGGCAAAAACAAACAATTCTGACATACTGTGAATGGAACACAAATTTAAGTCAGAACGTACAGCTACAAAGATTATGGCCTCTGTTTTGTTCAATAAGGAGATACCTGAATGTTGATTTCTCTGTTAGGTCACACTCACAGAGGACAGAATAGAAACCTGCTCTTTCATACATACATACCACACATTCGCATTTGCTTCCAGCATACAAGTCAAGCTTACACATGTACAGGTCTCATTAATGAAGAATATGTGACAGCAGACTAAAGGCAGGGCTCATTTTTGAAGCTTTAAAGAGTTTGTCTTATAAAAAGTAAAGGTCATTGGCTTTTATTCATATTCTATTCATTTCCAATTTAAATGAGATTTAGAAGACAAAGTCATGACACTTAAGTCATTTTTAGTCAATACAAAGCTATTCATTTTCTGTTTTGACACATACTTAAGCAAAAACATGAACACTTTTATATTTGAATAAAAATGAGACACTGGATTTTAAATAGAACTTTAGCTTTCACTATAAAGGGGGAAATTTTCATTTTTTAGGAATAATTGGAAAACTATTGGTACAAGTACAAGACATTTGAACTAGGGATGCTCGATGATATACCAACAATACTGGTATCGACAGATAAATGCCTAAAAAGGTAATGATCAGAATCAGCAGATATGACAATTTCAATAAGTAATTACCACCAAGTTTTTCACTCAGGGGATTTCCTCTCTCTCTCTTGATAGGATGGATAAAAACAGCCACTGTTGCGGGAGAAGTTTATCTGACTATAAGGGGATAACATCTACACAAATGTGCGTCTGGACATCTGAAGTGTTGTTGTCACTGCACTTAGTCAGAGTTCTGCAGATTATCTGTTAAAAAAAATGTCCCAATGGGTCCTTCATACATACTAAGAGTTGTCTCATGCTAGCTTTGGTTATGTAGCTTTAACACTGCAGCTTTCCTCCTCCGCGGTAATTGTCATGCACATTATGACACAGCTTAATATTCACCTCTGTGTGCAACAGTGCTCCTCTCTATAGTTTTGTCAATGCTGCTCATGCACTTTTTAATATGTGACACTAAAGTAAGAATACACATTGTTCATCCACTCTCATATTATGAACACTGACTTACGCTGCATATCATGTGCTTCACATTTGTGACCACACACACATTTTCTCTTAGTTTTTGTCACCAATGAGCTATTCTTAGCTGATTATTCTCTTGTATTAGTAATGGGAAAAAAAGGTTATTAATGCACACATTTTAAGGCTGGTTTGAAGAGTGGGCATATGCGGAAAAAAAGTGTGAGATGTCAGTCTTCGTATTGATCTGTGGTGGAAATAGCTTTGCCTACTTCAGGAAATGGAAATGTGGGAAGCTTTAATGAAACAGACATGGCTACTGTGTCATCATTTAGAGACTGCCAGGCGGGTAGACAAACAGAAATCAACTCACCGTCTGAGAAAAGGCAGAAAGCAAAAAAGGGAGAAAAAGCAAAGTGTCAATCAGGTGAAAGGGAGGAGATAAAGATAGACCACATGGAGGAGGCATAGAAGGGCAGAAAGACCTCAGAAGGGAGGAGGAAGGGAGAGAGAGAAGCATTATAAGCAAATCATCCTGATCAGCGCTTGTGTTTGTGCTCTAAAGGCTAGAATCTGTGGCATAAAATCAATCTGCACAACCTATTAAGAACAAGGAGGCAATAGATGTGAGTGCACTCTGCATATTTACAGCATTGACTCAAGCATTAGTCACTGCTAAGCTATGGCATTCCCACAGTAAAATTTAGAGATGTCTAAATCTGTTCAAACTAAAGACAAATAAACAGTTTGTGCCATGCACAGTCCGTTCTGGGAATTAAACCAACAATAATAACTCAGCATTTGGTATGAAGCCACTAATAATAGCAGCAAACTGCCTTTTTCTCACAGTAACACAGTATTTCTCATCTAACAGATAATGTTACAGTGCAGCAGCCTGGATGTGTAGCAGTATATCTGACCGTACACGCTCTTACCTTTCAGGGCAATGACCTTACTGGCGGGGTTCATGATGGCGCTGTCTGCAGAGATCGGCCTCCTGATCAAGTTGGTGGGGTCCGACATGTCCACAATGACCACCTGGTTCTGCTCACCCACCTTCTCTCTGATGCAGATGAATTTATCTGACTCCATTGTCAGGTAGCTGAACCCGATGTTGGCCGGGTTCACACCCATGTTCTGCAACTGGAGAAAAAAAAGGCAAATTTAGTCCTCAAAACAGTGCATCAAATTATTTAAAAAATCTGGTTTTGCATATTATGAAGGTGGTGGATAGCACCTGAGACAGCAGCATGAGAGAGGAACTGCAGTTAAGAACTGAACAGGCACTTTATTTACTTTGTATACAACTAAACTTTATATGCAGAAGTCCCAATAAGCAGCATTTTACATCTTTGTCAGACATTAAGAAATCCATGTTAACATTTAGACAAACAGAAACCTTCATGCAAAATTAGAGACCAAAAGATATTACTGTGTACAAGTTTACTGTTATAGTGCAGTGGATTAATTAATCACTAAGACCTGGGAGACATTTACTGAACAGTGGACAGCATGAACATGTAAATGCTTAGATGGCAGTTCATGTACATTAACAAATGAGTAAATAGCTGTATTGCAATGTAAGTAAAAACAAAGCATTATGTCATTAGTTACAGAACGGTAAAATAAGTAAACATCCAGCAATCTATCATTGTGCTGTAATTTGGAGGAAGATAAACAGGTACAGTGAAAGAGAAATAAATGAATAGCCAATAAATCAGAGCTGTGCATCTTCTCTGCTCTTACGATTCGATTTAATTATATTTTCATATCACGATGCAAAACAGTGAGTAGAATCTTTGATATGGATTATCCTCCATTTATCCAACAGACAAATTTTTGTGGGAGAAACTTTATTTGTAATGATCTGTGGATTATTAATTGATGATAGATCCGACATCGTGGGGCTGCAGGTCAAGCTATACAGTGCTATGGGACATGAGCTAGTTAAGAAAGATGTGCCACCACCTTTACTGTGATTGTAAGAGCATATGGGCTTGTTTGACGAGTGGACAAGGGCACAAGTCCAAGGGTACACATGCTTTTGTCTCAGAGAGGGAGAAGTTATTTGGTTATCATTCCATACAAACATCAACCAGAAGTCCCCTGGTGACTGGCTCAGCTTAGTCTTAAAAAATTGTGTGTGGTATAATAAACATGTGCAATGTTTTAGGTGGGAAATCTTAAGGGATTCGGAGCTATGAGCCTTTAAAAAAGGGGTGTGCATATGTTCCTGTGTAGCCAATTTTGGAAGCCAATGTTTCTGATACAAACAAAGACTTCTAGCTGACATTTCCTGTGTACTTTGGGTCTAGTTTTTCAGTTTCTGTCATTGGACAAGGCCTATTTCTTCTAGTTTCTAAGCCATTGGTGTTCAAAGTGGTGATGTTTTTTATGTACAAAAATGGGAAAAAAATGAATGAAAAAATTTTTTTCAGGGGTCTAGTGTCGGCTTACAACCATTTTAAACGGACTACTGATACTGGTTTCCATTAATTTTAAGATGGGACTGTCTGCAAGAGGGAAGCTGACTCTGCCAAAGTCTTGATGAAGAACTTCTGGTTCCAGCTTAAAAAAAAAACACTTTTTGACACATTTTTGAATCCCAAATTCACCATGTGGGCTACCACCCACGGTCATTTAAGCTTTCTACATAATTGTATATATCTTACAATCAATTGCTCAGAAAAAACAGCTTGTTTTCTCACCTTCAAATTTATTTTATTTTTTTTAAATGTTGACCTCTTCCATCCTGTGACCACTGCCACTCTACAAGAAATGGCAATAATTTATTGGATAATCTAGTGAGCATTTAAATTTCCTGGTTATCATTAGGGGTGTCCCGAGAATATACTACAATTAAAACAACATGAATATATATATAAAAAAATATATATATATTTCACCAATTGCAAAATAACCACTGTGTTGAACTTAAACACAAGCATATTCTACAACTGAATAAAATAAAAAATAAATATATTAGAATGGACTGCTTGTATTGGAGTGCTGATATCGGAGACTTAGGATGCAGGCCGATATAATCCGACTTTTGTTTTTTTGACCGATATCAATATCGGATCGGGACATCCCTAGTTATCATAGCAGATGATCACCTTTTTAACTTTTATTGCATTAGTTTTATTTATACAAGCAGGTATTCTTTACCTCAGTAAACTTTAAGAAGATCTTCAGGAGGATGAGGCCATGTTATGTTGGACTTTGCTGAGAACAGTTTGGTCGTTCAGGATGAGTTACAAGGCTTTCACTGGCACAATGCCCAGGCTACACTTCACCCACGTGACCATGGGCTTTGGTTGAGTTCATGTGGAATGACCCGTTAGTGTAACATTGCCTGATTTTATTGGTCAGCCTTACACTCCATTAGAGCAAATATAAACAAGGAAAAGTCAAAGTAGTGTTGCTTAAATGGCCAGAATTATTTCATGACATGGTATTTATTTTTTCTGGCATTTTTTTTTGTCTAAATGGGGGACAAGATGACCCATCCAATAAAACAAAATATTTAAAACTTACACTAACAACAAACTTCAGGGGAAAATATATGAACATAAAAAAGAACTACCAAACAATAAACAACAAATCAGCTTTAGAAACTGAGTGAGTCCACACTAAAGTCCAAAATAAAGAACCAAAGGGAAATTAAAAATGTCCTCACTGTTAAGCAAACCTAACAACCTAGCAACCAGCATCTTACAATGAGCACGCTTTATCATTCACACTGTTGCTCAGATTCATAATTCATAATCCTATTCCTTTTTCAGCAGGATGACTTTTTGCAGCTCATACAGCTAGAGGGCAATTCAAACACAGCAACACAGGAAAGAGGACAGCCCAGAATTCTTGTTACAGGAAAGTTAACTAAATAGATCTTGCTCAGGTATTACAGTTTCTTTTTCTTACAAGGTTTCTTTGAATTTTTAATAAATAAGTCTAAGAACAGTATGCCTGCATGTGGAATGTTCCAGCCGAGGAGACCACTAAAAGAGTCATACCTCCATCAACATAACATCATTTCATAGTTAAGTATACTGTACACAGCAGCAAACAACTTCTGCCTTGTTTTGGGGGGAAGCCGCATGTAGAGAACAAGGGTGGTGCTTGATTTTAAATAGCAGTGGGTCTACCAACATTTTCCAGAGATGTTCTTTAAGGTTTATTTCTATACAGGAGGTCTGGTGCCACACGAATTTACGATGCAAGTAAAAACAGGATGTGCACTTCAGTAAAATTCAGTTTAATGCACACCTGATATTTTTTGAAGCTTTTGTAGACATAGAGAGTTGTTGACAAGGAATTGGATATCACTCTACACTATTTTTGTAACTTGTTTTCCTCCAAACTCTTCATATTATACACGGAGAAGGAGGCCCCAACTTAAACGTTATACAGTTGTAGCCTCATGCTGACCATTTCTGTTCAGATGCAGAGCTGACCTCTGTCCCTGGGGCTAAAGGCTAGGCTAGTGCTTTGTGCTAAAGCTTTGTAACTCACTGGGCAGTCCCTTTAACAGAACTTGATGCAGATTTTCTTCAGACTTAACCTAAAGGTGCAAACACACTAAACTTGGTGACTGATATTGTGTCGCTCATGTCAGTCTTGTCACGTCAGATCACGAGTTTCACCTCAAACCTGTTTGACAATGTATACATTTAGCAGAAATCATTCCAACTATATTCTTTTCACGCAATAAAATGCAGCAGCTGGTGGCCCCTCTGTCTCTGCTGCTGGTCCTGCTGCTGTCTTAGCATCGTCTGTCAGCTGCACCTCGAGTAGGGAAGGGAGTTCTCTGCAGTCCTGTCTTCATGGACCTCCGAGCCATGTCGCCGTTCATCTCCCTCCCTCAGGCTAATAAACGGGTCGAAGAAGGACAGGACTGCAGAGAACTGCCACTTCTTTCCCCCTCCATATGCATCCCACAAACCCTTCCATCTTACATAGTGTACATTAGGGGTGTCCCGATACAACTATTTCACCTCCGATACAATACCAATATTGCAGCCTTGAGTATTGGCCGATACCGATATCAATCCAATACGATATCAGCAGGAATCATACAGACTTTCATTACCTGTTTTGTAGTATGGACTGGAAGAAAAGGCTTGATCAGGTCAGATTACTCAAACAGAGAACAGTAGACAGCAATAGTAGGTATGGGAAGAACTGACCCACTTGTTATTAACCAATAGGTTAAATAAATTTTAACCTTAAACGTAAGAATATACTACAATTAAAACAACATGAATAAAAAATATCAGAAGACCCTGAAAAGTGACCTCAATAAATCAAACAAAAACATGTTTCACCAATTGCAAAATAACCTCTGTGTTGAACTTAAACATAAGCGTATTCTACAACTGAATAAAATAAAAAATAAATATATTAGAATGGACTGCTCGTATCAGAGTGCTGGTATCGGAGATTTAGGATGCAGGCCGATATAATCCGATATTTGTTTTTTTGACCGATATCCGATATCAATATCAGATCGGGACATCCCTAGTGTACATCTACTGCCAAACAGACACATCCACACAAACACAAGGTTATCTGCAACAGCTAGACTAGCAAGTGGCGCTTGGCTTCCCTCATAACTACAACTGATTGACTTTTGCTACACAGCCACATGCAACATTGCCTGAAAAGTTCAAATTTATCAACGTTTGCAACCTAACGACACAACCTGGTGGTGCGATCCACGACCATGTCGCCTAGGATGCATCCCATGAGAGTTGGTTTCACTTAAGAAGACACAAAACTGCAGAGGGAACTAACACTGAACCAAATATGAGAGATTTTGACTCAAGTGATGATAATATTCCTTTTACTGTGGCTGCACAAGAGTATACAATAGGAGACAATTCTTCAGAATGAGATTCAGCAGGCAGAATCAATGCACACAGGCAGAAGAACACACAGGGTCCGATCTACTGCGGGTTTGCGTGTATAAAAACCTGCGAAACTGATTGGGATGGGACTTTTTTTGTTTTAAATATTATTTTTTTGTGATTTGTACCTTTATTGATGGGAAAGAGAGTGACAATGGATAGGCTTGCAAGAGAGAGCAAAGGAAGACACTCTGCAAACTGGCCAATGGCTTGATTTGAACCCAGGCCAGCAGAAGTATGTATATGGGTCGAGCTTGGTTGCTAACCATTCGCCAAACCAGGCACTGATACCAACGCCATTAACAAGTCTGCTTCTCGATCTGATTCTTAATCGAGTCAATTCTTGATTGCTGATTTTTTTTAGAAAAAAAGCCAGGCCATCACAGGTTTTCAGAGGCAACAATATCAAACACACGACACTCATGATATTCTGTGTCACGCTGCATAGATGCTTCTGCAAGTTGCTGGTGTTTCCACTCTTGCATGAAATCAGATAATCACAGACGACAGATTTTGTGCATCGAATGCCGTTTTCTGTAAAATACAGCCACAACCTTGATGCCTGCCATGATTTTTTTAGTTCTTTGCTATAAGTTCTGCTGACAGCCTCTGATGAGAGCTTGACCTCCATGATTTGTAGAACAAAGTGGAAGAATTGGGAAGGAAACTGAGAAGTAACAAGACTTCTGATACTGATTCCTTTAGGGAGTTATCAATTCTTAACTGGAATTGGTTTGTGATTCGCATCTCTAAAAATAATTGTACCGTTCAACAGCAGTGTACCTTACCTGTCATCTCAGCTTGTTCTTAAAGGTGCAGAGCTGCAGCAGACACCTACAGCCACTTCACTGACTATTGTCAAGTATCTGATACAACCCAGCTTTAAGAATGCTGACATATCCTTTAAAGGATGAACTGACTAGGTTTACAAAGTTCAAGATTGTTTAGTCTCGGGTTCATCTCTTGTTTTTAATATCTCTACAGGAAGCAGTCTAACACTCTTGACACATCTTTGAACTCTCTTTAGCAAATGCATACCTTTGCTGAGGAAAAACCACACCAAGAAGTAGAATTAGTTTAATATGAAACAAGTATGGCATTAAACCATCACACACAGTTAAACAGTATGTATACACAACCTGATGTGAAGAAGTTAAATTCTTACTGGTTTATTCAGGCTTCACAGATCACAAAAAATAAAAGTCCCAACAGAAATCCACCAAAACCAGGAATAAATCTGAATATTTGAATAAAGCCCCAACAGCAAATTTAATCCATTATTCAGCATATTTACTTTTCTAATGAAGAGAAATCTCAAAACAACCACAACAACACAAAGATTGAGCTGATGTCAAACTCTGCTGTGCCAAATCAGAGCAGAACTAACAAACATGAAACCCTTCAGCAAGGTTAACCGACTGCTGAACAGAGGAATTACTGTGCACATTGTCACTGACTGTGAAGCGAGCGCACACACACACATCATGAAGCAGAGAACACACACACACTCTCCCTCTGATGACTGAACCAAGTGCATTATGCAGTCTGAGGCAAGCGGAAAGGAATCCTTACGCTCATCACAAGGACGGCACTATCTCTCTGCTGGCCGGAGGAGCAGGACAACAAATCCCCACCGCTGAGCCTTTTAAATCATGTCGTCTACAAAACAGGAAGGATGGCACATCAGTCGGGGGTCAGCAGTGGGGGGTTCAATGAGAGAAGCTGTTTTCTAAACAGCAAAGTACTTAGACTGATTATATTCAAGACATGGTATTCATAAATTTTCATCAGACTAGGTCAGGCTGATGAGAAGTGACCCTGCACTGAAGGTTTTATTTCAGCATATATGATGGAAGAAATGTTTTTGTGATGGATCACATTATAAATGCACAGAAATATAAAAACATTGTATATGTACAACTCCCTAAAGTTATAAGAACAAAAAAAGACCGGCGCCTTAAATCTGCCTGACATGACCTGGGGGTTATCACCCAACTGTGCACGTCCCCTTAGATTTATGAACCTTTTAACCTCCCTTTAGCTCTTTGTTTTGGTTTTATGGTCCACAAACTTCACCCTTAACTTAACCCTACCTTTGATAGTGATAAAAACAGATCTCATATGATCATTTAGGCTTTTAACTAAGAGTATTGCTATACCAAGTCTGACAAAATCAAGATTACCAGTCTTACAAAATCACAATTTGTTTTGATAGTTTGACACCAGTTAGAACAAACTATCAGAGAAAATAGAAGGTAAGTTGCCCAAAAATATGTCGTTCAAAAATAAATACTATTTTCAAACAAATAAATCCATGCTGACAGAACTTCAAGGTGCTGAATAATGGATTTACAACTTAACAATTTTTTTCATGACACTGGGTTTCCACCAAGCAGCCCAATTCAGTTTGGCCCAGTATGGTACCCAATTAAAACTGTTTCCACAGTAAATTAAGGAGAAAAGGTGTCCAAACAACCGAACCGTGCCGTCCCACTTTCTGGCACCCCTCTGAGGGGACAGAATGTACCAAACTTACTTGAAAAAGTGTAGCTAAAAGTGCTGCAGTAAGTCAGCTGGTCACAAAAACTGTGAATTCCCATGCCACAGCAGCTAAAACAATAACACACACCTCGCCATGTTCAACTATAGTGACTTGTTCTCTGCTTTTTCTGAGAATAATGTCTGCTCAAAACAAAGCTCAGTGGAGTTAAGGAGTGCTAGAAGTCATCAATTGCTTCCCTAATGTATGTTCACAATCATGCTCTACTTAAAGGTGCAGTGTGTAGAAGTTAGCATTTTAGCGACATCTAGCATTCAGATTTTGGAATGAGCCCTTCTGTTACCTAAACATCACATCACTAAGCGATGAAAGTTGGTGAAGACTGAAAAGATTTATAACAGTGCATCATCTACAACAGTTTCAAACACCATGCCGTCTTCTTCTCTTGTAATATCCACTCTGTCTCTTCTTCGTAGCATGCCATCTTGGTAGATTTCAGAACCGGCAACCAGGCTCATATTCAAAAATTCTGTTTCACTCTTTTGTGCCCAAAACCCACCCACAGACAACATGGCAGATCATTATGTCAGCCTCCACAAAGGGGAGACCTGCAGCTCACATCCCTGCCCTCAAGTGAGGGTACAACTGAACCAAACCAGACCACTCAAGTGGCAAGAAGGCTTGAGATGAGCTTTAAAACCAATTCCAACACTTTTAAGACATTTAAAATGGGCCATATTTTGCTTTTTTAATCTTTTTTCCTGCCTTTAGAGTGTTTCACATGTAACAAAGTATTTCTTTATGCAAGACAAAAAGTCCACAACATCTGGGCTCTCCCCTCCTCTAGTAAACAGCGCCAGTAGCTGCTGAAATGGTTGACTCCCAGAGCTCCCAATAAGACCTACCATTGCGACATCATTTTTAGCCCATTTGCTCACAACAGCCAGTCCATTATAGAGCACAGAGTGGACGAATATCTATCTGATAAAGATGTTGTGGACGAGAACTTTGAATATGATGGGTGTCCTTACAGTTTCAAGCCAGAGTATACAGATGAGGAGGCAAAGAGAAGAACAGCTCTCCAGAGAGCAGTTTTCAGGTCAGAGGCAAGAACAGTCATAAAAACATGGGTGGAGCGACACCAGACTGTTGTGGAGCTTCATCACTCATATCAGAATTACCAAAATTTCAAGCAATAAATGTTTGAAATGTTTCACTCTATCTGTAATGAATCTATATGATATATGGGTTTCACATTCTGAAATGAGTGATGAAAAATATTGAACTTTTTCATGATATTCTAATTTTCTGAGATGTACCTGTACATGCCCCGTCCGCTAACATTATACGGATGTCCGCCGCTCGATTTTGGATCTAAATATCTCTTGAAGCACCATTTGGATCAGGAAAGCCTTCTGGGTGAGTATATCGTTCTACTTCATTCTATAAACAATGTGAAAGCTCTAGAAACCGAACTAATCCTTTAACATGACCTACGGGGAGTATTGAAGCCATATGCTGCTTTTTCTCAAGTCTGCCAAAACTCTCAGAGGGAGGAGAGATGAGGGAAAGCCACATAAGAAACAGAGAAGGAAGGAAGAGCTGAAGACACAGAGCAGCATCCCCCTGAAAGCAAAGGGAGGCTGTAAGAGGAGAGAACCACAGTGATAAATGCACCTTTTATGAGAGAGGAAGAGGAGCCATGTCTGTGCAGAGCATTTCCAGGAACACAGGCCGGTGGCAATTTACAGCTCAGGGTGGGGCAACTGACTCACCGGAAGTAACCCCCTCTCCATCCACCTCCTCAATGAAACATTCCAGTCTAAAATCACACCTCGACCACAACCTGGAGTAAAACCTCTTCTGACCCAAACAGACTCCTGACACTGAGAAAAGGGGCTTTATTAGAATAATAACAGAGGCAGCAGGACTTCAGTGATGATACAGCACTGACGGTATTCGGTGACTCAGCCTGGGTGGATGTTCTGCTGAAACACTGACACATAAGAATCCGATCAGCTGCTGAGGGTTTTCGGTTCATCAGGAGAGTTACACAAACACTTTCAAATCTGAGGAATGCAGCACAAACATTTTGCAAGAACTGATATTTCACACTTTACTTGCACATGCAACTTAATTTATTTCACACTTTCTATATTGTTCAGAATTGTAAGTCTTGCACTGACTTGTGCTGAGGGATTTGCTTTATTTGTTGTATGTTAGATCACAGGGCTGCATGAAGGTGCAACAGGAAGTGCTTAAATCAAGAAGGCAGCTAGTTTGACTCCCCA
Source organism: Scarus forsteni (assembly GCA_036419115.1). Lineage (NCBI taxonomy): Eukaryota > Metazoa > Chordata > Actinopteri > Labriformes > Labridae > Scarus > Scarus forsteni. The sequence continues at coordinate 22,521,918 of JAZDUH010000066.1, read as the reverse complement.
GTTGAGCAGGGTCTTTCTGCGTGGGGTTTGCAGATTCTCCTTGTGTGTTGTTTTTTCTCCAAGTATTCTGTTTTCCTCCCACTGACCAAAAGCATAAACATGAGGTTAATTGGTCACTCTAAATTACCCTTAAACAGCCAATATTCTGCTTTATTAATTCTATTAGCCTTAGGTGTGTTGGAAATTCCAGCTCTGCATGACAGAGCACTTTAATGACCAAGACAAAAGTCTGCAGCATCAGGACCTCTCCCTCCCTCCCTCTCATATTTATGGTGTCTGCAGCTGCCTAAAACAGCTTGTTTCCTCAGTCCCCCAAATAGAACTGGCAGCATGACGTCCTACCATTGTTTATTCTTCAATTCAAGCCCGTTGACTCAGAGTAGTAAGCCCTTTGCAAAGCACAGATGTTAGAATAAATGCCAGAGTTGACCTCTAATGCTAAGGAGCAGATCCTCACTGACTTTGGATACCAGATAATCAGATAATCCACGGTAATGTTAGTCAGTGCCTAACAGAGGTTAAACTTGTGCTGAAACCAACTTTTAGGCTCTTTTACCAGCTGCTTACAGCTTTCTTTGCTCTAACTGAGGTACATTTTCTTTAGTAAATACTCTACTGGACATCTTCTGATTTCAAAAGGAGGTAAACATGATGCATCTTCCCCCTGCTGCGCTTAGTTTCCTTAGCTCACCCCAGTGTCTGTGACTAAGTTTTGTCCTGTAGCCCTGCTCAGTTTTGCCATGGGTGTAAGACCTGTAACATGAAAGTGTGTTTCACAATCTCACGTTGGTTGCAGAGTCTGGCTGTTCCTCTACAAGTATTAAGCTTGCAACAGCAATGCTTCTGTTTCCTTAATGACTGTTTCAGCCTAGATATAAATATGATGATCATCAGCACCTTTTTGGTACAATTGGTTAACCATCAAACATTATGGGTCGGTCTCTATCAAGACATTATGCAGGCTTCTACTGTGGAGACATTAAAGTAAAGCTAAAGACACACTTCTTTATTGTTTCAAATCCGCCTTTTGTTGTTACATTTTTTCTCTTAATCTGTTTTACGTGTTTGATTTTTTTGTTTTTAATTTTATTTTATTGTTTTTCTTTTAAATTCCCATGCATAGCACTTTCACTGAAAGTGCTTTTGATTGAGATTTCTCTTCTGTTCATTCACTTTGTATTTTTAAAATTAATCAAAACAAACAGTATATATTTTATTTTGTAAAAGTATTTTTATCATAAAGGATTGTTTTCATGCTAGCCTTAAACTTTTGAACAGTCTGTACAGGATCTAGCAAATAAGAGTCAACTAAAGGGTTACTTCTGTCTCTTGCATTTTCTTTTCTTAAACAGTAAAACAGGGCTACAACATTTTTAATGAATAAAAACTAATAAAAAAGTTTTAAAAAAGGGGAAAATTTGCCCCCACACAATGTTTATCTATAGCAATTTTATTTAAAAAATGGCATTATAATAACATAACCTGTGAAATTCGCCTTGGCGTTACTAGGGATGGAGTGATCCCCTTTTTGTATCAGCTTTGAAGGAAGAGACTGAGGGTTAACAGGGACAAGACAAGTGTGGCAGAGCCAGAGTGAGACCACACCACTGTCTAAGTATGCACGTCTGGCAGTGTGACTTTAAGAAGTTTCTGCAGTGCTGTGCTCTCTTTGGCTTTTATAGTGTTTATAAAATTACAGAGGCAAGTTTGATCAAAATAAATGTCTTTGGATGTTGGAGTTTGAAGTTTATACCACCACTTCATCAGTTATGGGGCTTTCCCATCCATCTGCTTAACTCCACACATTGTATGGACATTACCTCCTTCATTTTCCATTACAACAGAGACTTTTGTCAGTATCTTCTTTAAGGTTGGAGGGGTGGTTATAGCCTAGCTGTTCAAAACTACCATGGCATCCTCACAACAACAAAGGAGTAAACAGAGGAGACTGACCAGCAGGCTCCTACGTGGGTCATTGTCAAAGTGAAGAGATGAAAGCTGTTCCAAATATCAGAAAATCCAAATACAATTTGATGCAGAGGGAAGTCTGGGACGTCCCATAGCATCAGACAGGACAGCGGGAGGCGTTTCATTTCCGTGTATGATACCCTTGCTCCAAACTTTCAGAGGGCAGCAGTGTCTCCATGTCACATTTAGAACCCTCCTAGAGCTGACACAAAAAACTGCACCGAAAGCCAGGCATTATCCCTAATGGAAAACTAAAACAATCAAGTAAAGTCGAGGTGATTTCATGTAGTGGAAAAGCCCCATTAGAGCCTTAACTGAGCCACCTCGGTCCATCTCTGCCCCTGCAGTCAGTTACAGCCCCGGGTCAGTTTTCCTAAATTTAGTAACGGTAATCAGTTTGGTGAGTTATGGAACATTACAGTGGAACACAATGTCCTCATTGTATGTGTGAATGACTGCTCTTCAGAGCATTCATGATTAAGTTTTGGTGACTGAACACAGACACTCGGCCTCATCACCACCAGCCTCTGCAGCAGCCACAGATGTTCGACTCACTTACTCTGTTCTGTCATCCTGCTTCCTGTCCTGATGTGATTTGCTGGACGTAAATGGTGCCTGCTTACGTACCTCATCTGCCAATCACTTCCGTTGTTTGGACATCATTTTATCAGCATAGATAAAGCAGCACATCAGGATGCTGTAAACAGCCACAGAGCTGCAGGTTGGACTATTCTGACTGAACACAACGGGACAATGATCAGACGCTTGAGCTGCAGGACATTTTTGCACTTACACAAGCTGCTACAATACGTAGGCCGCTCCACTGACAGCCTGAAGCAAAGCCACAGTGGAGGCAAATGACTCTCACTTTAGCACTTTTATTATTCAACGCAGCAGTCTTTGTGCTCGTCTTCATTTCTCCTGTAGCCATCATTATCAACACAAATAAAGACACGGTTTGGGCCCATGACAATGAGGCACAGACCTCAGTCAATAGATATTTATTTGGTTTTAGTTAATAACACTCTCTGACATGGTTGTGAACTGCCTGGATTTTGCATTACAAATATTAAAAATGTTTTGTTTTGTTTTTTTATCAAGGGAGGCAAAGATTTCTGGTGAACAGAGAGTTTACAACAAAGTAAGCTCTAACGATAGTGAAAGGTAAGGCAAGGTAATAATTTGTGATTCTAGCATTATTGCAGTACGAGCTTTTGCAATAAACACGTTGGACCTGTCTCAAATATCTGCAATGAATTAAAATAACATTTTTAAATGTTGCCAAGCTAAATTTGGCAACATAACGGTCCTGCTTTCCCACATTTTGCTGCAGCTAAATTTGGCTATAAAGGCTACCTTTAAATTCCTTTGTGCCAGATGGTAATAAAAAGATTTTTGGGTTATGTTTAGATTTAGAACAAATATGTTGCAGCAAAATAGCCTCTAAACAGTGTGAGCTACAGAACTGATTGTTTGTGTATTTACTTTTATCTACCAGTCTATAAAACTGAAACTCATCAGAAGATGAGCACACTGTGGTCATAAAAGGACAAACATGGTCAACAGCAATACTCAGTTAGGCATATATGTTTAAAGAAATTTGTACCAAGACCAAAACTGAGCTGAGAAAATCTCCCCCACACCATCAAACCATCACTGGCAACATGAACTGTTGATACAAGGCAGGGTGGATCAATGCTTTCACAATGTTTATGCAAAATTCTGACCTTACCATCTGAGTGATGAAATCCAGACTAGACATCATTTTCCCAATATTATATCAAAGTTAGGAGAGCCGGTGTAAACTGTAGCCTCAGTTTCTTGTTCCAAGCTGATAAAAGTGGCACGTGGTGTGGTCCTTTGCTGCTGCAGCTAACTTGCTGAAGGATTTTACGCGTTGTGCATTCAGAAACGGTCTTCACCAAGTCATTTCTTTCACTTACTGTTGCCGTTTTATTATCTCCAACCACTCTGGCCATTCTCCTCTGACCTCTGGCATTAAAAATGTAAACTACTGTTCAGAGGAAACATTTCAATTCTTAGACAATGCTCTGTAAATCCTAGTGAAGGTTTTGCTTGAAAATTCCAGTAAATAAGCAGTTCTTAAAACTAATATCAGTTCTTGCACGAACAACCATGCCATATTCACAGTCACTTAAGTCTAACTGCTCAGTTTTTATTTCCACAAGTTATCTGATGTCTACATATGCCTAGATGTCATGTAATTTGCTGATTTGCTATTTCCATTAACTAGCAGTTGACACTGACATTCTTGGGCCAGATGCCGACACAAGGTTGACTTTAGGTGAATTAAATTGGTGTTTAAAAGCCTTAGAATTGAGAATTGACTCTCCTACTCATTTAAGGATGTACATTAATGAACTTGAAACTCAGTTCATCAGACCAAAAAAAAAAAAAAACACAACTTCTGGTTTGCACAAAAATAACATTCCATGGGCGATCAAGATGTCAACCCACTTAACGATGTGCTACACTGGCAAGAGAAATTAGTGGGTTTTTTTCAAGTAAGTTTGGCTATATCTTCATAATGCTGGAATTTGTTTTAAAATCATTATTAAACAACGAATAATGACAGAGAACGCCAAGTCTAAAAATTTGTTTCATAGTGGTAAAGAGGAAGCCTGGTGTGCTAGCAGAAAGTATAACCTACTTCAGACTGATTTTAAACCGTGAAAGCTTAGTTACCCAGAACTTTTTAAATCCTTGGTGAATCCAGGCTCTCAGTTAAACTGTTGACTGATGACTCTGATCAATCCAAGTACTTGATTTTTTCTGTATAGATGTTGTAATTGTATGTTGCTGCCATTCTCGGTACTAACCTGGCTAAATAAAATGCGATAAATGTTTTGTTTAGGAATGCAGGTAATTGAGCTTGTGCTGATATCCGGTGTGTATTTCTTTCCAAACTCATTTTCGTCATAAACACATAGCCCCTACTTAACTTAAACAGACCTGTTCCTCTTATGCTGACAGTCTACTTGTGATAGAAACTGATGGGAAACAAGAAAACCATTTGATTCTTAGTAAATGACACTTTGATTTACAAAAATGGACAAGCAGTGCCAATAAACCAGTATGGTACATGTTCTAGCGATATTACAGCTAGAATATGGGAAAAATATGGCCAATTAGTGCAGCCAAAATATCAGATGTATCAGCAAAAATGCTCTGCTGATACACATTACTGTAGCAAAACTAGGGATGCACCATAATATCCTTTCTTTAATGACCACAAATTCTAAGGCTAGGCTTTCTGCATTCATAAGCTAAACTGTTAAAATGTTTAACAATAAATAAGGACAGTTTTGTACAGAGAATCTGGTTTCCTGATCTCTGGATGGACAGCAGATTTCTTGAGAAGTTAGCCGAGCTGCTGCGTACATTAGCTTCACCTCTTTGTATGTGCTCAGTCTGTTTTTAGGTCAGGATTCCTTCAATGTACTGAGACATGTCACACAACAATGATAGCCATCAAACCATATCCATACAGGCTTACGAGTAAAGCTGTTACATATTAGTAATAAGACTTTTTCTTGCCGTTGCTGGTATAATTAAGGGGTACTCCATACTGATAATGTGACAGGAAGTGAAGAGAACAGAATTCCTCCATTTGGTTGAAATATCTAGAACATTTGGTTCATTTGTCATGCTCTTCATCATGTCACCACAAGTTCAGCAGGCTGGTATCTCCCTCATCATAAATCTCAGTCTAAGTTTCAGTCCTGGACCCCTGGCCCGGACTGCCAACACTGAGCAGTAAATACCAGGGCAAGGGGAGAAAAAACTAAACAACTTGAGGCCCAAAGTCCTGGGTTTGCAAATTCCAAGCATTTTTCACTCTGCTGGAGCCACCTAGATTCACAGAGGGATATGAGAGGGGCAGAGCTGGGATTTCACGGTGGAGGTGGAACATAAAGCGGTCTGCTGCTTATCACTGTCTCAAGGCAAAGATTTTCTTAGGAGATGTATACGGCGAAGGTATGCAGCTGATAGCTGTTTGAACTAATAACCCAGGCTTTACCAGGTACTACTGCCCTCCATCACGGCGTGCACCAGTGCTGTCAGGGAGGTGAGGAGCCTGCTGGCCTGCAAACTCCAAGTTCTTTTGGAGGAATAAAGGATCTTTGGCTGACGAAAGCGGGGCTACTGGCCAGAGGAAGAGGGGGTTGGGGGCTCCGTGCTTCAGTGAAAGGCCATTTCACTGCCTGCCGTTACCATAACAACTAGCCACGCAGGAGGGGAGGTGGAGGGGTGCATCACAGAAGTTTCTCTTTTGGCTGCAAGACACCCAGAACCGGGGCTGCTATGGGACAACCACAATCAAAGTCCAAAGCAGAGGGGGGAAAAAAGAGGTCATAGTGGGAATAGCTCCTCCACAGACGCCCAAATAACTGGCTGTTTGTTTTCTTTTTGTCACAGATTATGAAAGGGCATTTTGTGTTGTTGTTTTTTTCCTTCAAGAGACTGCCAACATGGCCTTTGCTCTTCTGTCATGTTCTGAGGCTGCACAGATGCTCCTCTGCTGTGGGAACAGGAGAGCAAGGCCCTTCAAATCAATAAAGTGCTGCCACAGTAATATGAAACTGAACATCATCCCGGACTTTGGTGATGTACAAAAAGTAGATTCATAAAATGTATTTTGTTTTTTTTACTTCATTACAACTGCATGGAGTTTTTGGCAATTTTCAAGTAATGCTTTTTAGATGTGAATGAAGCACTCTTCAAGAACTTTGGAGGTGTATTTTTGAGCACCTTATGCCTGCAGTAAGTTCTGATTTCCATGCAGAAAGTTATAGAGGCAATTCAAAGGTGTTATTGTACATCCTCATGTTACATCAAATGATCCAAAGGAGACAAATTACAGGAAATACTTAGTTGAAGTTAAAATAATAAATGTTCACTGTATTTGTAATGGTAGGGCAAGACATTTCACACAAGCCCATTTCTAGGCTTGTTTTGGTGTTGTTTAATGAGATCCAATAATGATCGATGAGTTTGGTTTATTTTTTTGTGAGAACAGGGACTTCACGACTTTACTGCCAAAAGCTGGACGGCTCAATCAGGGAAGAGAGGCAGAAACCAAAGATGGGACAACAGAGACTGCATCTTTGCAAACAGTGGTGGCTTCTGAAGCGGTCACGGTGGAAGCAGCAATATCTGCTGTTTTATAAGAAATGGAAAAAGAATGTCACTTAAACCTCTATTACAGGAAATCATGTTTTTGCTCTTCTCTTGACCGGAGATCACCGCTCGGAAACTGGAAGAGGATGCAAAATTACAGCATGAACTTTGATTGTAAGGCATAAAGTCACATAAGTCTTATGACATATTTTAATTAAATTAGAGCAACACTTATTTTGCGCTATTTCTGTCATTTGGAGTTTTTGCCTGTTTGTTGTTTTTTGTCTGATTTTGGCTCTTGTCGCATTAAGATGGAAGAAAATCCATTAAACCTGGAAAAAAAGAGTTTTGGGTGGAAAAAATCTGATTTTTTTTTTGCCATATTGCTCGACCTTAGTAATATGTGTTCCTGGGAGAGGTGAGATAATTTTGAATCCTCTCAAACCTGTTTGAGCTCATATAAAAACATTTGTACAACCTGACTTTCTGCACAAGGATGTTTTTAAGCATGTTAAAGCTTCTTATCTAAAACTTAACCTATTTTTAATATTATTAAAATAATATAGTAATAATTAAAATTATTAAATTGAAGCATATAAAAATTGTCAAGTAGCCCTGTAAGTACTGGCAGGGCTGAACAACTGACTGAATTTTAACCGCATTAGCATTGAGAGTAAGGCCACCTTGCCAGGGTCCATAATCAACACCTGCCAAGCAGAACATGAGGGTAAAATTTCAATTTGGTGGGTTAAAGTCAGAGGGCTCGCCAGCTGCAGCAGGTTAAAAATCCTCCTCATATGCTTAAATCAGCCATGTTAAGTGTTTAATAACATAGTATTAAGTCCCTTTGATTCAGATATGAAACCAGTTTTAAAATCCATGAAGAAATTACCAGGCCATCAGTAGTTAGCTAAGCTAATGAGCTAACTTTTGGCATGGCTAAATTTCATTGTGACATGGTCAAGTTTGGCATCTAGAAAAAAGTTTTTTGAGAATAACGAGACAATTGCTGTTAGTGATATTAATGCTAACTTTTTGTCGAGAGCACAAAGCATTCATCTAAGTAAAACTGGCCATTTCCTTTCACAGGGACAGTCCATTAGTGTTAAAAATAGATGTGAATCAAGCTAAACATATTTAATCTTAAATAAATGACACATTTGATTCATCAAAGTGGACATTCAGAGATAAGGTACATTTTAACATGTGGAATATACTGTATATGGTTAACATGTGTGGCTAACATATTAGTTGTAAATATTGCAAAGGTTTTCATATCTGCTCATTCTCACAATCACATTTGTGGGCAATTATCTGCCAATACTGATGTTGTTCCCATAACATTGTGCATCCCTTATTAACAATTGTAACAGCAGAACTATTGAACTTCACAACATTGATATTTGTGATTCACATGGTACCTTGCACATAAATATCAAGGCCAACAATGCTGATCCCTCTCTACCTTTTTTTCTCTGTGAACTGCCTGATATTTCCCTCCAGCTTCAGTAAGTGATTCTGCAGTATCAGAATCATTATCCCATTTAAACTGACCTTAATTACAACACATATCTTGTGGATTAATTTGGGTACATTTCACAACATTTCATCACAAAATATGCTGAACCCTCTCTGCCTTCAGTGCGACAGTGAGCTGTCTAATGTGTACCTCCAGTTCGGGAAGAGGACGTGAAAGTATCAGCAGCATTAACACATGGGTTATGACAAGAGAAAACATGCATTATGCTCTTTTTTTTCTCTTTAAAGAATCAGTTCAGGATCCTTTGAGGCACATCACCATTTGGAGGTTATATTCTGGGCACTAAAACCATCGACCCATCTGTACATCATCTCGACTGCCAACCCTTTCAGGGTCGTGGGGGCTGTAGCCAATCCCAGCTGACACTGGGCAAGAGGCAGGGTACACCCTAGACTATCACAGCTACATTTCCACCAAGCAGTATAGCTCAGTTTGGCTCAGTACAGCACACACTTACAGCTGTTCCAATGAAAAATGAGCAGAAAAGTTACTCAAATAACTGCCGCCCCACTTTTTGGTACTCCTTTTGAAGAAGTGCTCCAACCATAAAAGGTTTAGCCGAAAGCACTGTAGCCTGTTGATTGGTCACAAAAATCATAAATTCCCATTCAACAGCAGCTAAAATGAACTTAACACAGCAAACCATGTTCACGTAAATTGTGGATTTATAGTGATTTGTTGACTGCTGCTGTCGTGTTGTATGTCCACCCATAAAGTGTTAGGAGTGATGAAGAGCTGGAAATCTTCCATACACACACATAGACAAATTTGTTGGCACCTTTATGTTAAAGAAAGAAAACCCTACAATGGTCAATGAAATAACTTGAAACTGACAAAAGTAGCGATTAATAAAACTGTACTGAAAATTAACCCATCAAAATCAGACAATGCTTTGGAATTGTGGTTCAACATAATCATTTTATAACAAAACAATTAAACTGGTACAATTGTGCTTCATTTCAGACCACTTCACAGCGTCGCACTGCTGGGACGTCAAACATTTACATAGCTGGCGTGACCCTCTACTCCCAGCTCACATTCCTACCCTGAAGTGAAGATAAAGCCGGTGGCAGAAACGCAAACAAGACCTTCAAAATGCACCAAACTGTACCGGACCATTCATAAACTTACAGGCACCTATTGGCTATTACGAGTCCCCCATTTACAAAACAAGTGTGCTTATTTTGATCTGTGGGAGGAAGCCAGAGAGCCTGGAAAGAACCCATGCATGCATAAGGAGAACAAGCAAACTTCACACAGATAGGCCCTGACTGACACAGGGTTGGAACCAGCAACCTTTTTGCAGTGAGGCATGTGCCACCTTGCCATCCAGCACAAGAATTAGAAAAAAAATAAAAATACACAACCCTTATCCTCACAGGAGCAAAAGGCCAGTATTTCAAAGCAGGGAGTAGATGTTGGGTCCTGGAGCTTCATCAGCCAATAATGACTAGTAAGAGGCATCTCTAATAATCACTACATTACTAATACACTGTTTAACATCAGTGCTGTCTGCCTGTCCTCATAAGCTGAACTGTGTTATAGTTGAAGGTTACATAGTGGGGATATGTAGCTGCAGGACATGACAACAACATGGTAGCCACAAAAGCCTGAGTGCAAGTGCCAGTCAGGTCTCAGTTTCCATGTAAGCACCAACAGCTGAGCTCAGTCGCCTGCAACACGAAGTGTCCAAACACTGCAGTTTGAATCAGCGCGGATTGGAAATGACAGCAGCGTTTTTACACTTGAAGGGAGAAAACTGCGGCGTATCCACACACACACTCACACGCACAGGCACACACACAGGTCCGCATTGGAGTTGCTGTATACGATCTGACTGGTCAATTTTTTACAAGTCATCATCTGCCCGGCAGGAGAAAACTAGGCCTGTGGCTATATTGAGCACCACCCTGCAGCCCTATTCCCCATTCCCTTTAAATGCGACATGTGCCAACTGTGAGAGGACATACCCGGGCGAAGAGCTGCGCAAAAACAAACACGGATACGTTTATTTTAGGGCATTTCTGCGGCTCCTTACCTGCAGATGTTCCTGAAATCGTATCGGCAGTATCTGAGCCATTTCTGCAGGATTTGTCTCCCAGAAGACTCCGCCAGAAAGGAGAGGGGAAGGGGACAGCAGGAGGAATAGAGGTGATCTTGCTCTGTTTGTGCCCTAAACGTCCCCAAAAGTCAAATATGATGGGCAGTAGTAGGTGGTCTGTGTAGCCTGCGTTGGTATCACACGAATCCAGTGACTGCTCTCATTCAGTAACCCCCCCTCTCCGCCAGTCCTGAATCAAAAACTCCGCGCATCCGCCAAGAAAACTAGTCCCTCCTCAACTACTACAGAGCCCGGTGTGTGGAGCAGTCCCTCCTTCAGCTGAGTAAGGATACTGGGCTGTCCCTACGATCGGCATTGAGATATTATAAGTGATGGCTTCGCTTGAGAAACCCGTTGTGAGGGATTTCCCGTTTTTTCCTCTCTCAGAGATGTCAATAAGCGGTCGGGTGTGCGGCTTGTACCCCTCCGCCGCAGCCCCTTCCCCCTTCCTTTACACCAACTTCGAAATCAGGGCTCGTGACGAGCGCCCCACCTTTGCATTATTTCTGCCCATCTGCACACACAATCATCTTTTGGTCTAATGCTTTACCGTCAATGACGCAGAATTCTGCATCAGTTTGGCGGATGGTGTGCGGTTTCACACAGGATCTATTTTATGGGCCTTTACACCCCTCCTATTGTTTCAGCATCTATCACCCATTTCACACTGCAGAGTGGGCTCCAATGTTTTAGTCTGATCTGAAAAGATGAAAAGATTTTAACGTGGGTTGTGATACAGAAAACTACAGTAAATTTATGTTGCACATAATTTATCACATAGTGCAGGGGTTTCCACGACCTCCAGGGGCGGATCTATTGTTGTGCACAGGCCCACCCACACTGACAGGTGGCCCACCCAGTCAGAGTCATGAAAATGATATAAAATCAAAGTAATACAAGCTTTAATATTAGGGTGATATTTTCAATTAAATACAGATTTCAGAACAGCATCTCTCATGTTAAAAGAGATCAGTGTTTCTAAGTATATTTCAGTGCATCAGTGTTTTATAGATATCAGTTTATTTACTTTTTACCTTGAGAAATGTCTGTCATTCACATATATAAACACTATGCTTTTCTTGTTTTTGATTGCATACTCAGACCTCTTTTTCATATGTAAACCCCATAAAAACATTTTATTAAAATGTCCTCTAGACTATTTAAGGGATGTTATTTTTGTTTAAGCATTTTGCTGTATGTTGCTTTTACAGGTCGAAAAGACCACATTAATTCTGAGTACAAGTAAGAATAAATGAGAATGTTCAAATGGCCCAAATGCCAGAGTTATTTTTTTTTTTTACATAGTTTACACTAATTCTATAATTTAAACTAAAGACTGCTTTCCCAACTGCTTGAAACTTATTTGTATCATTGAAGATAATAATTTGGCTTTCATATCTATAAGTGGTCCAATGTAAACTTTATGATGTCATATTTAATCATCAGTTTGAGAAATAGTCCAGAGCTGGTTTGAGATGGGGCCCAAAACCACTGCGCCTCTCCCCCACATGACATGGATAAAAATTAGAATTTGTGTTTTAAAAGCATCCCTGACACATAAATACTGTAGAATTATAGATTAAAGCCACAATATTATGACAGTATTTTACAGTATACCACAATGATTTTACAACCCTTTACTGTGATTCTATAGAAACCCTGACAATGCATCACACTTTATAGAGCACAGATAATAATCAATAAATGACTAATGTGGGCACTAGACATCATCATACTGCAATTTCAGAAAAGAACACTGGGATTCTGTCATTTAAACCACAATAAACTTTTGTGAATCCACAAATCATTTTACAGGATAATACTGTGATAAGAGAGAGGAGTAATCTGAGTTGTTTATTGCCACCAGTCACTCATCATTCCACTTTTATCCATGGTTTTCTCTACTTGTTACTCAATTTTTTAACTTGCTTCTACATATTTTACTTATTATCTGCTTCTACTTGTTCTTTGTCTGTTATTATTATGCAGCTTTTACCCATGTTTTTGTTCTTATCATCGTAACTTTTTTTTTTGTTTTTTTTAAAACTCGTTTCTGCTTATTCTCACTGCTTACTGTGACAAGCACTGCACTTTAACATCCTTGTGCAATAACTTCTGACCATGCTTGCTGCTGGCCTCTTGCTTATGTTACTGTCGCATGTTGTCTAGTATTTTTGTTATTTATAATACTGTGTCTTTGGCCAGTAGTACTGCTGTCCAAGACAAATTTCCTGCAAGGGACAATAAAGTAAATCTATCTATCTATCTATGCTTGGTTGTAAAATTCCAGTGCTCTACTCTGAAAATGCAGAATGATGATGTCTACAGTTCACAATAGTCATTTGTTTTTTAACATCTGTTCTCTATAATGTGTAATGCATTGTCAATGTTACTACAGAATTATAGAAAAGTGTTGTAAAAACATTGAAGTATTCTGTATTATGCTGTGATACAAATGTATAATTTCACAGTGCGTCAGTGATGCTTTGAAAACACAACTCATTTTAATTTTCATCTATGTTTCATGAGCAGTTCTCTAGTGAAATCACAATTATTAGTCGGTGATTTACTACAACATGATGGTGATATTTTTAATTGTGTAAGTACAAGGAGAGTACAGAGGATAAAACAATCTAAGGGTTAAGATCCTGCTAAATACACTAGAGTGTTTAAATCATTATTAGTGAACAAGTCTTAGAGTTAAAAAGAGCTGTTTACTCCGGATTTTGTTACCAGGGATTTCTTCATGTAGTTTGCTGACAGGCCTGGATTTGGGATTTATGGCTTGGCCACAGAAGAGGTGGTTTCTCTCTGACAGGAAGCAGGTGTAACCAGCAGCATCTGGTCAGTGGCCAGAGCAGGGTGACAAACACACAAATACACATTCACAGAGAGAGAGGGAGAGGAGAGAGAGGGGGTGAGGAGAGAAAGAGAGAGAGAGAGAGCTCAAAGCCACAAGGCAACCACCCTGACAAGCATCCATCACAAGTTGAGGTTAGACAACATGCATTTACATAAAGTTCCTCATTAAAAACTGACCTTCATCTAAATTTAAACACTTGAAAACATCTGTGACATCGTTCTCCATCTTGTTGCGTTTAAGCTTCTAACAGTGGGGAACCTTTAGACCAAATAAGTCATTGTGGTGTCAAAAAAACAGATACATGTTTTTAAATAATGCTTAATCTTTTAAGACAGAATTAAAGGTGTGGCTTGAAAGGTCTTGAAAAATGTAGAGAGAAAACTGGTTCTTGCCCTATTTTCTCCTCAGGGTTTCATACACTGTAATGTCAACTTCTGTGTGCAAACTTGTAGACCAAAAACTAACAGGGCAGAACATGACTTTCAGAGAAATTCAGTAAAGAAAAATGAAAAATGAACTGAAAAATATTGTTTCTTTCTAATACTCACACTTGATTTAGAAGGTTTCATGTCTATCATCAGTCAGATCCATTTCGTAAAACCTAAGCTAAAACAGTTGTTCAGGTCAGAAACTGAACAAACACATCAACATTTGTAGAACAAAAAGCATGGTACCAGCATGGTTTAGTAACTTTCCAAGTTATTTTAAAGGGCTCTTCTTCCCCAAAAAACTTTAATGAGATTTTGCCTCAATGAAGTTGTGAAATATTTTGAGATTTAAGGGATAAAAATAATTCTGTTAAACTTATGCGGCACTTCAAATACAGAAAAAAATCATAAAATTCACAGCATAAAACAGACAGATTGTTAGTCCTTTCTCCATTTTGCATTTCGGAAAACCTGATAGGGAACAACACTTTCTGTGTGAAGAATTTTTTTCTGCATTGTAGTTAGAACAAAGAGGGAGTATGATTTCAAAGACAGTTATAACATTACAGTTATTCATTTAGGAAATAGTTGTTGTAGTTTCCATTCATCCATGCAAGATTTATTATATGTAGCTGAACAATAACAAAGTTAGTTTTCATTATACGCCTAACTTTATTGCAAAAGTGTGTCAGTGAATAATAATAATAGTCATCATCATCATCATCGTCATAACAATATTGATAAAAAATAATAATAGGCATGTAAAAGGAGTGTTTTGTAAAAAAAGGAGGAAAAGACAGTTTTTTAGTTCATATTATTCTACAGACAACAATAGAAAAATAAATAACATTTATCTAAGGTAAACTAAAAAGAGCACTGAGGGCTTAAAAGTACCAATAAAAAGCCAGACAGTCAGAAAAACAAATAAAACAGTAAGGCAGATGTTTTTTTAAAGATATACACAAAATCCACGACACCATGATGAACCCCAAACAACTTTAAAGACAACAGACTGAAGCACACCACTCAGATGATCTGCACGACTGTCTAAACAGAAAATCAACAACTGATGAAGACATTTATCCATTATTCATTTTAACAACACTAAACAGTGAGCTAGGCACACATATAAAATTATGTCTTTAGTGCTCATATTTGTGAGGTTTGTGATCTATGTAAAAAAGATTTCATTCATACTCTTCTTTTCCCCACCTTCAAACCTTCAGCCCCCCCGTGCTTTGACTGAAATGTCTCTGCTGGCTTTGGTCATAATAATATTATAATACTTATGAAGTCCTTTCTAAAACAGGAGCACTAAGTGCTTTACATAAGCAATTTAAAGAGATAAGCAAACATGTAAAACATACAGTTAAAAACTGAGATATGGTTTAAGCAAATTTAAAAAGCAATCATGAGATAGGAGTAAAAGCCATAATAACATGTTAAAATAACTTTTCCAAGGCCCTAAGAAATTTATTGTCAGCTGGGAAGGCAAATTTATTTTTTGAAAATGAGTTTTGAGAACAGATTTGAGAGCAGAAACAGTATCTGCTGAATGAAAATGAGGGTGGATGTTGAAGGGTCATCACAGCAAAGCTCCCCCTGACCACAGTCTTGACTCTGGAACTGTTAGCAGGCCTGATGCATCTGACCTCAGGGGCCTTCTTTGGCAGTCACAAAAACAAATAAAACCATAAGACAGATTAATTTTTTTTATGTAAAATATCCTTAAAATCCACAAACGCCATGACAAACCCCAAACAACATCAAAGAGAACAAACTAAAGCACACCACTCAAAAGACCACAGAATAATAACTCAATTATAATATTCAGGGGCAGGACCTTTGTGAGATAGAAGGGAAATTTTGAAATGTATTCTGAATGAAACTGGGATGGAGTGAAGCTGAATCAGAGGTGATGAGGTGGATTTAGTCTTTGTTAGAAGTCTGCTGCAGACTTTTGTACAGTCTGAATTGACCTAGACACGAGCACCGAGACAGGTGAAAGCATTACAATAGTCCACCCGTGATGAAACAAAAGAATGAATGATTACATCAGTGTTAGTAAAAGAAATAGTCCTATGCCTCTTAAAAACAACTGTATCATCATTTACATCATCACCACAGGATTTTTTGACCCCTCTTAAGTCAGCACAAAACGGCCTTTACCAAACCCTCAGTTCTGGTGTGTCTCTTTAAATGCTAAGGAACTGCTGCCTCTGCCACCCAATTCTTCCTCAGGATGTGCTGTGACCGAGATAACTGTGCTTCCATTGCTGTTGGTGGAGATCTGTGGGTGGATATAACAGGTGACGGGCAGGTAATGACTCACTGTAGCGTCTCAAGAGTCTAGTTCTGAACAGACCATCAGAATTTTGTTTTCAGACACAGGTGGACTATAATCAGAAGACTGGGTTGACTTATTTCAAAAATACCGTTTTTCACATGACATTTTCCCTTTAATGTTGGGTCTTTTTTACGGGGTACAGCTTGGGCCTGCTCTTCTTGTACAGTGTAATAACACCAGTTGGTTTTCTACAAATAGACTGATCGACTGACTCACTGATATTGTTTAACAGTTGATGTTGGAGAGTTGTTTCATCTTTGGTGATACAGTTAAGTAGTGTGAATCCTAACCTCATTCTTCTCATAAGAGCATAAAATGATAAAACATGTAGTGTAACATGGTAGTGTACTTTTACGGGCGTGCAGGGTAGGTTAAATACGCTGTGTGCTTGGCTTGGCTCTTGCTGTCAATCAGGAGGAGCTGGTTATGCTTGTGGTGGGATATCATCTCTTCAAGGGTGACGAAAACCTGAGAGAGAAAGAAGGACATTTTAAAGAAAAGCCTGAAGCATTCTCATGAAGCTGCACCTCTTTCCCAAGAACTTTTTCTCCTCCCCCAGCTCTAATGCCTCTTTCCCACTGTGAAAACTCTCTCACTCACCTCTTCGTTCTTCTTGCCCTCTTTCCCGAGGGCATAACCTCGCATCTCCCCAAGAAAGCGGATGGGTATGTTGTATACCTTCTGTTGGTAGAGAACAGCGAGTGTGTACGGCTGTCGCGGGCTCTGGGCTGAGCTGGGTCGGATGAGAAAAGCACCGTCCTTCAACAAGAAGAAAGAGAGAGAAAGGGTGAAATCTGAGAAAAATATACACAGAGAATTAAAATAATAATGAAGACATAAATGGAGGTTTGGGGGCCTAAAAGTCTAAAGCAGCAGGAGATTAAACATAAAACTAAAGAAGCACTAGGAGCGCAAACCTACACCTCACATATTGTAGTTACATCTATAAGCAATAGTTTCATGATAAAGTTACAATCATAATATGATTCCTTGACCCTGAAAACCCACACCTTGCACTCAGAAGCATGTTTATATCATTATTAGATAGACAGTTATTGAGCAAAAACAATCGATTGTTTATGGCAGTTATCTGGATCACCACCAAAATCTAATAATAATTTATAATAATTTAATGATAATAATAATAATTTATAAGTTGGGCCATTGTCAACATCTCCAGAAAAGCAGCATAATCCGTACAGTAGTTTTTACATAATCTTGCTAACAAACAAAAAAACACACCGGCTTAAACATAACCTCCTTGCTGGATATAATCGAAGTATTGGAAAATGTTTTGGGAAATACCAGTCAGGGTTGAGTGTTTATACTTTCAGATAATGTAAAGGGCAAAGCAATAATAAGCACATCACTACAGTGATATAAAAGATAGATATCGGCAACACTGGGAGTGCTGTGCACATGATGTTGCTAGTTTATTTTCTTAA
This sequence comes from Scarus forsteni, assembly GCA_036419115.1. NCBI lineage: Eukaryota > Metazoa > Chordata > Actinopteri > Labriformes > Labridae > Scarus > Scarus forsteni. The sequence goes on along the minus strand of JAZDUH010000066.1, from coordinate 22,504,084 downwards.
GATTAGATCAGATTCAACTTTATTGTCCCCTGAGGGAAACTTGCTGTGGGAAAATATAATAAACTGACGGCAAATGGCTACATGTTGTCTTAATTCAGGGATGTCAAAATCATTTTCTTCATAGCCACACAGTTAAAAAGTGTGACAGCCACAACCTTGCAGTGCAGCTGGATCCCCTGATTTAATGTCTGTAATCTGACAGATCAATCTTAACAACCTAAAATCTGTAACAACTGCTTTCGGCCCAAAGCAGCACAGTCCAATCAGCTTCCTTTAATGCCAATAAGTAGAAGTTTATCAGAACTGGACCACATTTCTTCGAAAATGAAAATAACACTGAAAACACTTCTTCATAGGAATCATGTTTTTTGCTCCACTTCTGACTTGTTTTGGGGTTCCCACACCTGCTACTACATTATCCAGTGGTCCTTAATGAATGCAAATGACAGAGTCCAATGAGCTGGATTTGCTTTTCTGCCCATTCCCAAACACTTTTTGTAAGCTGTTGCCCTGTAGGACAAGTGACAGGTTAACTTTCCCGTACCTTGCATTCGATGAACAAAATTTGGTTTGTGGGTGGCCAGTCAAAGTTCAGGTAGCTCTGGGTGACACTGGACACCCTTTTTTGCTACTCGTCAGAATAAGAATCAGAATATAAATGCTCTAAACTACATACAGGTAAGATATGATGGCATTTTTTCTTGTTAAGACACAAAACAAGAGCAAAGTTAAAATAAAATATGAACAAATGCTGGAGCTTCAAGATGGTTAGCAAGTTTTTCAGTGGACCTCAAGAATGTGCAGGCAGAGCAAATGAACAAATTTTAAGCTGCTTGCGATTCTCCTTCATCCATTAGTTAAGCATAAACTTCATGGTCTAATGTGGGCCAAATCAAATTTTACCTTGCCTTTTTGGAAATTTCTGAGGTTGCCACAGATGATCCCAGCCATAATTTGGACATCCATGTCTAACTTACACAAATATGCTGGCAGTCTGACCAGCTCTGACCACCTTTTCTAAATGTTTGATTTGCAGTTTGGACTTTTAGTCAAAATGTAACCAAAAAACAGCATCTTAAAATATAAAGTTTGTTGAGAACTTCAGTTTAAAAAAATGTTGCAAAGACTTTTGTTAAATTCAAGCATTGTTCTACTATTTTTTGTCTGTTAAATGAAAAACTTTCTCGTATTGGATGTCAAGAACTTTATGTTTTTAATGTTTTTTTACAGATTTTTCCTGGGGTCATCTCGAGTTTTACATTTTCATAAACCAATAATTACTTGCATGGAGTATTTCACTGTGTTTTAATGTCAAAAGGGTTTCCAAGTCCCTATGGGAGCCACATGAGGGCACCAATGTGCCACTGAGCACTTCTGTTAATATACTGACAGTTTTTGTCTCTTATCTGCTGTTAGTTTGTAAATGTATGAGTGGTCTGGTAGACAGCAGATACCCTATGGTCATTTGAAATGTACAAAATTATCTGAACCTGGTACAGTGCCATTTATTTTCTTACCAAACAAATAAAACATTTTAGCAAGAAAAAAACATACTTGGTCCATAACACCCAGCCTGAGAGAGGGGGGCTTGTCTGACTCATAGTGGGATATTATTTGTGAATGAATGTCAGCAACAGCCTGCAAATAAACAATCAGCCACAACACCCTAGCCTGAAGCCTTTTCTGTGTTTAAGAGGATAAAAAAAAACTTAACCACTAACAGAGGTTAAAAACATCATCAGTCAGCAGATGATTATCTTATTCCCATGACATAAATCATCATGTTGTTTGTTTTACCTTGTTGACCTTTTCTAGGAGAGACTCTGCTTTCTTTCTGGTGTAGTCTCCTGCAAACCATTCTTTGTTCTGCAATGAAGAGGTAAGTTAGCATGTGGTAAAAGCTTCATGTCAGGACTTCTATGAAAATCTACTCCTTACCTCATGCCCAGATTGTTTGGCTGCCCTATTTGCTCCTTGAACTTTAAACAGAGAGAGAGCAGGTTGGTTTTGTGATAGTTAGGGAAATTTTTGACCTACAAATGTGTGGTTTATGATGGATGAGGATTCCATGCATACCCCAAAAAAAACACAGAATTTAATTTTCAACTTACCCACGGGTTTGGTGTCTGCTGGAGGAGGAACTGGAGCACTTCAATGAAACACAAAAGGTAAAGTTGAACACACACCGCAGCCAATTTGGCAATTTGGTAGACCGGCTGCGCTAAGAGATGGGTGTGCCGGCGCACCAGGGGGAGGTGCAGACAGATTCACGTTGGCGCAGTGACAATTTCATGCCAAAAAACTGCTCACCTGCTCCAACCTGGTCTATTCTCGGCGCAGGGGAAGCACACCCTCCACAGTGGTTAATTGGCTGACAAGGCGCACACGTCACGAAAACCTCACAGGCGGGTATTGAGAGGTCAGTGCATTCTTTGTCGCACAATGCATGTCACACATCATAGCCTTACAACTATGATGCCACTTTGTCGGCGCGGTGCAGGCGCGGTGCAGGCGCGGCACAGGGTGTGTCTGGTCTCCGAAATTAGAGCCGACAGTTGAAAAGTAGAGATACTTTAGTAGTTTTTGATACCAAGTTTTTTTGACCTTATAACATTTGTCATTGATGTTTTAGTTTGGACAGACGTTTATACAATTGTCCCCCCTGATGCAATGATAAAAATGAATGCTGAAGATCAATGGTCATAGTTACTGTAATCATATTGTGCAGTTGATCTCTGGAGTTGGATTCTCTGTCACAAATTTTGTGCATCACTGGAAACACCGACCTGACACAGCAGCTTTACCATCTCTTAACTGGAGCATGCTAAAGAAGGATGTGATGTGATTCCCACATCCAGGTAATAAAATAATAGAAATAGAAATAAAAATATACAAGTGAAACGTTTGAGGGTAATGATTTTATGGGAAATTCCCAAGTTAAATCCACCATAAAGGTCATAAATGTCCAGATAACTAGTGTCTAGGTACTTTTATCTGCTGCGGTAGCACTAGACAGACTTGGATTTCATTTCACTTTTTTATCTATCATATGAAAGTACAAAACTCTGGCATTGTGATGTCCCTCGTTATACAGTGAATATTAAGTGATTTATTTATGCATTTGCGAAGAGGGTGAAGTTTAAAGAGCAGGCAATGAGTTTAATTAGTGCTGCTGCACCACTTTTTCATATCCCCTCTGTATTCTTGTCCACTTACCTAGGTTTACCTTCCTTCAGGCTAGCAGGCAGAGGGGGCTTAATGCTTGGAGTCGGTGGAGGGAATTTGGAGGGAAATGTGGCTCTTCTTGCTTCAAGTGAAGGAACTACAGAGAGGAGATGCATGGTGTCTTTATCCAAATGCTATAAACACCATCTGTGGTGTTATTACTAAGATTTTGCTGTGGTTACCTGTTTTTATCTCATTTAGGGAAGGTAAAAATGAGCTCTGAAACAGAGGAAGGTTAGGTTACTGCTGCGTCATAATGACAAGGTGAGATTTGTTCTCTGAGAAGAAAAGAGAAAGTATGAGTAACTACGAAAAACTTTATTTCTACTCCAGTCGAAATCTTCTTTTGAAAAAGGACAGGGATCAGCACTAAGAAAAATACATGCACTGAAAAAAACACACACTCACGGACTGAGCTCGAGGAACTGGAGGCTTCACCCTGCAGACAGAAGGAAGGTTCATTTGCATTAAATTGTTATCACCAGTTATTTACTGTGTGTTATCACTTGAGTTATGCATTTGCAGTTTGCTGCAAAAGAAGCAACATCACTGTCAGATGTGGCATGATGGATGTGGGCTGTAAAGTTGCAGGAAAAGCAAAGTTAACGTATTTCTATTGCACATTTCAGCAACAAGGCATTTCAAGGTGGTATAAAGCTTCAGGGCCCATCACAAACTCCATGATGAGAAACCATGAGACTGTTAATTCTTGAACACTTGAGTAGAAAGATTTTTTTTTTTTGATATATTTGAACAAATAGATGACTAAATAAGCACTAAATAACACTTGTTATCAAAATGGCTTTATAAATGGGAGGCAAGGCTTTCATAACGTAAGAAGAGTGTTAAACATTCTCCATTATAAAAAAGAGGAAAAGGATACAGCACTTTTATCTTTAGATGTGGAAAAAGCCTTCGATAGGGTAGAGAGGCCCTATCTTTTTAAGGTGCTTGAAAAATTTGGGATAGGGAACAACATAATAAAATGGATCAGGATACTTTATAATAACCCTACAGCAGAAATTCTAACAAATAATATCTTTTCTAAACCAATAGAAATTAAGAGAGGCTGTCGACAGGGATGTCCTCTTTCACCCCTGCTCTTCTCTTTGGCAATAGAACCATTTGCGCTGGCTATCCGAACCCACTCTCAAATCAGCGGAATTACCATAGGACCCTCTGAACATAATATTTCTTTGTTTGCTGATGACGTGATTTTGTTTCTTTCAAAGCTTAACTCAACTGTCCCGGCAGTGTCAAAAGTAATAGATTTGTTTGGAAAAATTTCAGGCTATAAAGTGAATCACACAAAATCTTCTATTTTACTATTAAATACTTTGGAACGAAGAAATACAACTCCTCAAATAACAAATTTTAATTTGAAAATAGTGAATCAATTCGAATACTTGGGGGTACAAATTTTGCCAAATATAGAGCAAATTGTCAAAGGTAATTATGAAAAACTTAAAGATGAAATTCAACATTCAATCGAAACGTGGATGAAATTACCTGTGTCTGAATTGGGAAGAGTGAATGTTTTAAAAATGACAGTGCTTCCAAAGGTGCTATACTTATTCCAAAATATACCTTTACCTCCTCCACCAGATTTATTTGCATGGACAAGGAAAATTACAACAGGTTTTATTTGGAAAAACCAAAAACCTAAGGTCCGTCTATCTTTGCTTTACTTACCGTTTGATCGAGGGGGGTTAAAATGCCCCAATTTCAGATGGTATTTTTGGGCTGTGCAATTACGAACATTAATGTTTTATTTCTCAGGAAAAGTGATGCCGCATTGGGTGGAGATGGAGTCGCAAAATTTAAAATTACCTCTACCCTCTTTTTTATGTTCTGATACAGTAAAAAAATTGCTTAAACGGGTTAAGCATCCCATTTTGAAACATATGATCAGAGTCTGGAACACTGTTCGAAATTATCTTAAAGAGCCAAACATACTTTCACAGTTCAGTCCAATATGGGGTAATCAACTTTTTGTTCCCGGTAGGGCAGACGATGCATTTAAATCATGGGCATCAAGGGCACTGAAAACAATTTTTAATCTATATCAAACGCAATCAGATGTTTTTATGTCCTTTGATGAATTACAGTCAAAATATAATTTAGATAAAAAACATTATTTCAAATATTTACAGTTAAGAAGTTTTGTGAACGTTAAACAAGATGGTCTTAACAAGTTTCCCTATACACAACTGGAAAAAATATTTATAAAGAATGTTATAAGGAAAGGGAGTATCTCAGAGTTTTACAATCTTTTGGTAAGTAATGCATCAGAAAATACGAAAAAGAAATTATTTTCTTGGAATGAAGACTTATCTACCACTGTTGAAGAACTGAACTGGGAAAGGGCTTGTAGTAAAATACATAAAATGTCAATTAATAGTCGACTAATGATACTGCAATACAAATGGCTCATGTGCATTTATATCACACCTGTAAAATTGCATAAATACAATAGTAATATACCGGACATTTGCATAAAATGTGGCTTAAAGGGGACTTTAGTGCATTGCATGTGGGAATGTGTTCAAATAAAAACATTTTGGGTAGAAATAAAAACAACAAAACAAAACAAATTATATTAGATTCTAAATTATTTATAATGGCTTTCTATCCAGATAATCACAAATTTAATAAAGCAGAGACTACCTTTATTGATTTCAGTTTATTAATTGCAAAAAGATGTATCGCTTCAAACTGGAAAAATGTTAAAGGACCAAGTGCTTCCCAGTGGTTAAAACACATGCTATCCAATTTACCTTTGGAAAGAATAACATATATTCATAAAGCAAAACGACATGTATTTGAAAAGATTTGGGGACCGTTTATTGTTTTTATTAAGGACTTGGACTACTCGGATGACTTGATAAACTTGTGATACCCCTGCAGGGTAAAGAGTTAAGTAGATCATCTTTAATTTAAAGAGAAGCAGCGTTCCTAAAGGCCCTGTTTGTTTCTTTGTTCTTGGTTGTCTTTGTTTTCTTTTTTTTTTTTTTTCTTTTATATATATATATATATATATATATATATACGTATATATATATATATATATATATATATATATATATATATATATATATATATATATATATATATATATATATCCATAAATATTTTGTTTAATGTTTTATAGCATATATTTATTCTTAAAATGTGTTCAAATGCTATGAAACACTGAGCCAATACTCTAACATTAATATTCCCGTCATTTGATCTGTGGCATTGAAAATCTTCCAATAAAATTTGTATGGAAAAAAAAATAACACTTGTTCCCACTCTAACTATGTTCTGGTGATCTAAGCTGTATTTTCTGCGTTCATTTTGGATGGGATCATTCCCCAGCCATTAAAAAATAAATAATAAATAAAGGTAAGGTTGCTGCATGAAATAAGGGCCCCATAAAAAGGTATCACATTGGGATTTATGGCAAACAATACTGCACAGGCTCTCAAACCAAACATCTTTCAAGCAAAAAAAAAAAAAATAAATTAATATGATGACACAAGCTCTTAAAAATGGCCTGATTAAAATTATTACAGCCAAGGTATGTTGTTTAAGAGCATAAATAAGTTTTAGGTAGTGGATATTTAAAGGAAAATAAAATGTATGCATGCATGACTTTTGACACTTTTTTCCAGACATGTTTCCCACTCATCAAAACTGTTCTTCAGCTCACTTTTGAGTCCTGATCTCCAAGGAATCACATTACAGATGAAGTTCAGGTAGAATGTGACACAGGTTAATGTGAAGATCATCACTGTGCTATAAGGTTTGACTGAAGTGAACGTGCTTACATGGGAGGAGGAAGACCTGATTTTGGAGACTGAGGCACCCTTATTGGTGGTCGGGGTTCAGGGGCACAAGCTGAGGAGCAGAGAAGAGGAAAACCTTTTCAGATTTCATCCCCTGAAATGTTTTTTGCCTAACTTTCACAATCCGTTGAGAGTAGCTGAAAGAGTGAAATATGAAGCTCTTTCTTGTGAAATGTGCTGTGACTCACCTTCTGTGGGCTCTAAGTACAGGTCATCATTATCCTCCTGGAATATAAAGTGATGCATGTCATTGAAGCAAAATAAGGTATTTAGTTGTACATAAACTCACTGATTTAGGAAGCAAAGTTCTGTAAGAAAAAAACAACAACTTAGGCCTATTGGTGGTTCTGAAATGAACACGTGTTAAAAAATGTAGCCCAATCTTCAGCGGCCAAAACTACTAACACTGAAGTTAAAGTTAAGAATTAAAATGTACAGCATATTAAACCACAATAAAATCCTAAGAAATGCCGCAACTGAACTGGATGAGATTGAAATGCAACCTGAATGAAATATTGTACTCAAAAAAGCTGAAACAGCTGCATTGTTTTCAAGCATCCTGTGGTTTCCCCCAAAGACCCCCACTCCTCATTTACATCCTTGCTGTCAGGATCCAGGCCACACCCGTCTCCAATGTCCTGGTCCATGCTGTCAAACTGTCACCTTCCCATTCAAAACTAACATTCACAGCAGAGAGGTCCTCACTATCTCTTGTCAGAGACACACTACTTCACTGAGCGGCTCCGCAATCAAAAAGCTCCTGTTGATGTGTCCTCTGCTCATGAGCTCATTCAGAATGGACTCTTTGTGTACATGAAAAAGTAGGCTAAGCATTGGACAAACATTTTGCACTGTCACATGCAATCATTTTCCCATAAATTCAATACCAGAAAAAGCCAAAATGATTTAAATTTGTCTCAAAGATCCCATGATCTGTAAAATTACATTTCTTAGCTTTTTATTTGCTTTTTAAAAACATGATTTAAGGCAGAGGATGCCAAACTGTAAAAGAATCTTTTGCCTTTTGTTTATATAGCGACAATAAAGCCTAATTTCCTTCAAAACCTTCAAAAATAATGACATTGTCCTTAAACAGACTTAGGGAATACTGTTCTGTGCCTAGACAGTCCATCAGGTGGTTCATTTGTTATAGTGTTGGCTTGAAAGATAGTTTAATTTTACAGCTGTCTGGCTGTTGCCATTTTTAATCTACCTTTGCATATCTTTACAAAATACATAATTAGCCACCCCTTTGATATCAATAAATCTTACAATGCATGATTCATGTGACACTGGCCTGTCTTACAAAAGAAGAGCAAATTAAGTCAGATAACTGTGTTAAACTTGCCTGATCTTCATTTGGATCCAAATACACATCTGAAATGCAGAGAGAAAGGACAAGCAGTGATCTTTGTTAGTGTGGTGAAGTACAGTAAAGACAGATACAACAGTGCTATCACAGAGGGTGACACCCGTTCAGTAAGAAGGTAGTTTATAAGGCACCAGTAGCCTCACGATCAGGTCTGTATGCTGCGTGCACAAAGGCTCTTAAAGTTAATGGTCCAAGTTTGAATGTTTCCTTTGGCTCCTCTCCTGCGTTCGCCTTAATTCCTGCATGTGTTTCCCATCTCCCATTTCAACTCTATTCACTGGCCAATGCAAATAAAAGCCCAAAAGTAATTAAAAAATGCCTTGTAACTGTAATTGTTCACTCATAAGCCTGCATCTTTTGTCTTTTAAAGAACTAAATCAAAAGAAAGAGGGATTACTTTTAAATTATTCAGTTGAAATATATGAATTGATACACTAGTGACTTCAAACAGATAACCTCATGGGATAATCTAAAGGAGAACTTGGTGGTTTTACTAATGTTTGAACAATAAGAAACATTTAGAGACAGTCTCGTAAATGAAGAGAACAGAAAATGTATTAACGTCAGTGGTGAAAACAAAATGTTATTGAGTGGACCTCAGGATACCTGGATGGACCTCTGTATTTTTGTCTTTTAATTTAACTTTTTCAATTTAATATATAGACAGATTCTTATTATGTTGTTCTTTAGACAACCTCTTTAGAACATTACTAATGATCTTATCAAAATGCAAAGAGACAGTTGATCTACTCCCTCAATAATTCACTGCAGGAAAATTACCTTTCAAATCCATTTTAAATTATTGACAACTACAGTAACAAAAGAATAGCAGAAGCATCTTACTTCAAAAGCTGACATAGTTTTCTTTTCATATGCTAAAATAAGAAAATCTATTTTTGTATAAGAGAGGTTTCTCTGAATATAAATCACTTTAAGTAGCTGCAAACAAAAAACTAATGCAAAATACCATTTAGCTGTATTGTCTAAGTAAATGTAAATATTGGGTGGGGACTCTGAATTGGCAGATAATCTGTTTTTAAAAATCAGATCAGGATCGAGGTACAAAAAAGCGGATTAGGACATCCCTAGTAGAGGTAATTTCTGCACCTTCCTCTGTGTTGGGTGGAGGGACCGGAGCAGGCGATGGGCGGACAGGTGGAGGAGGCATCAGCTTCTTCCTCCCGGGCTTCTCAGTTCTGTCTATCTCAGGTGCTGGGATGCATGAATCATTAGGGGTGTATCACATGGATAAAAGAAGTTAAATATAGAGAGACACCTGGTTATGTAATGTATGAACAATGTGGGACTGTCAGTATGTAAATCAGAGCAGATAAATAACTCACGTTTCTTGATCTTGTGATCAAAGTTGAACTGCTCAACACGCTTCTGATGTTTCTGCATGACAGACAAGTAATAATAAACCCAAGTCTTGCTTAAAACAGGGTTTGTTTTACTACATGTTGCAAATAAACCCTGAGAGAGTTGTTTAATTACCAAAAGTTTGCTTGGTCTGGGCGGTGGAGCAGCCTGCCTCTGTGGGACTGCAGGATTGGAGGTTGTGTCTGGAAAAGTTAAATCAAAAGGCATTTTTATAATAAGTCTTAGATTTGTGTTCATTCAGACACCCCTTTCTTGTCTGTTTGCAGGTGATCAAGCTGTTACCAAGATAAACATTTTCCTCTTCTGGTCTCTGTTTGACTTGAACTGGGGCACGCTCACAGGGAGGCGCTTCATACATGTCCCCATCCTCGTCATCGTCATCCTGTCATCAGAGGACATGAAGTTTAGAAACTCAAGAGGTGTGCCAACAAGTTATGATAATAAAAAACAAAAATAACAATGAAAAAAATAACAATATATATCTTTGTTAACCTTTGTAAACTCAAGGGACAAAGTGCTTTGCAAGGACAGCAACAGAAAACATACACCACAACAGACAGGTGATAAAATTATAGGCAAAGAAACAACCACAATATTCCCAAACATTTTATAACTTAAAAATCATCTAAAATAAAATAAACCAAAGTAAAACCAGGAAAGGATCATCGGTAAGGATTAGGGTTAAACAAGCCAGAAATGTTCGAATGAAAAGTTTACTGAATTCATAATCAATACTATTGATCCCAGGAAGACTAGCTGCTAACAGGGATCATTTTAAACCAATTAACCAATAAACTACGGGCTCACCCTGTCAAACATTTTCTGTGCAACTTAAAAAATTTAATTTATTGATATAGATCTATTCTTCACGATATGCATTTGTACAAAAAGACAATTAAAAGTAAGTAGAATATACTTTGATAAAAGACTTGCCCGGAAAAGATGGTGTGAATTTTGCTCATTATTATTGGGTTTTACGATCTGCAGCTAGAAAAAACAACTTAATATTGAAAAAAAATCACAAAGCAGCGATAAACAGTCCCTATTGCTATATCACAAGTACCTCTATCCTTTGATAATATCCTTATAATTATTTTTCCCTCTGATAAAGAGGGATCTTTGACCCTCTCTGTCCCCACAGTTTCTGCTTCAGGCTGGACCACAGCGCCCCTCACGGGACATTTACGGATAGGCATTCTTCAGGACACCTCAGTGACAGGACCCCGTCCAGGGTGTTTAGGTAATAAAATCTGTGCTGCTGTTTACAGTCTTTGGCTCTTTCTTGACCAAACATCCGACTTTGTTAACATTATTCGCCCTGTAGCTCATTGAGAGTATGTTTTTAAATAATTATTATCATGACATTACGTTGTTCCTTGAGCCAGAGCTTTGCCTCTGCTAGCATCACATTACCTTTGCATCCAAAGCTAACAAGCTAAATTATTCATTTTTTAAAATCTGAACTATGTTTTTAATGTAATTACAGGTCTCCCTTTATTTTTTCTCTGGAGCTCCGTCATGCCCTCAGACTTATAGTTTTGGTCAATAAGTTCTATTTACCTAAGTAATATATAAAATACCTAGCTTTTACTTGTAATAATTCAAATAAACTCACCTTAGAAACTAAATAGTTATTGGGAAAATGCAAGTGGCAGAATCAAGATCAGAGATGTGGAAATGGCGAGTGTCTAAAACTGTGTAGAAATATTCATGATATCAAGTCAAAAATATCAATATTAGTTACAGTCATACAGAATTTAAAGCCTGTTCAAGCAACCATCCCTGCTCACCCTGTGCTCCTTCATACATGAGTTTGTGGAAGTGTAGGATAACATAAACAAGACGCACTGAACCATTTAACATTCAGAAAACAGCAGTATAAGAATTAAATGTAAATCCACCTACAGCAAACCAACAAGCCAGATCTTCATCAAACTACAACTCTCAAATTTCAGGACCTGGTTAACTTTAAAACTATTCTAAACATGTACAAAGTTACAAATAATCAGTTATTCAATAGTTTACCTAGCAGAGGGGAGCTAAACACAACCTCAGAAGGCTCGAGAATGGTCAAGATGAGTATGACACTACAATGTATTTCAACAAAAGGTGTTAAGCTATGATACAGCTGTACTGAAGAAATGAAGATGTGTACAAGATTACTTATATATATTTATAACATATTTTAAAATAACAGGCTAAGAAGGTATGAACAAAGGGAAGACCTAACAGTAAATAAATTTAATATATGCTGAAGATAATATTTTAACTATGCAATGTTGTTGTTTTCTCTGTTTTATTTGGTGGTAATCTGAAAAACTACGGCTTAAATTATTTGAGTAAATTTTGTGGTAGGACGAGTTAAGCTCTTTTCTTCATCCTCCGCAAGGCGAGTTTATTTGTAGAGCACAATTCATACACAATGCAATTCAAAGTGCTTTACAGAACAAGAAAAATGCATTAAAATCACAGTACAATATAAAAACAACAATGATCATGATAAAATGAACTTTAAAAAGAAGAGTGCAGATAAGATCCTTTCAGTCATATAAACAATTAATGCTTTTTTGAGCCTAAATTTGAGCATTATCAGAGTAGAGGGCTGTCTCACATCTTCAGAAAGGCTGTTCCAGATTTTAGCTGCATAAAACTGGAACCCTGACTCCCCATGTTTATTCCTGACTCTGGGCACCAGCAGAAGGCCGGCCCCTGAGGTCCTCAGAGTCAGAGATGGTTCATCACCATCAGAGATGTACTTTGGTGCTCGGCCGTGGAGAGACTTGTACACAAGCAGAGCTACACACTTTTAAACAAAAAAAGTCTCATTATTTCATTTTGTATAGATGTTATTCAGTTTTACCTTTTTGCTTCATCTTCATGTGTATTAAATCTTTTTTAAAAAGATGTTTACTATAGAAATGATTGAAAAAGTGTCCCCCACTTCAAAAAAAGAAGTTTTTTCTCAATGTTGTACAACCATCAAACACTTTATATGTTTATACACTTATTTACCTATTGTTCTTATTTTTTTCTTTCTTTCAGGCAGTGGTGTAAAGGAACGAAGTAATAGTACTTAGTTACAGTACTTAAATATGTTTTGGGAGTATCTATACTTTACGTGAGTTTATATGTTTTTTGCAACTTTCACTTTTACTTCACTACATTAAAAAATAAAAAATGATACTTTTACTCCAGTACTTTTAAATTGTCAACTTAGTTACTCGCTACATAATAAAATTTGAATATAAATGACACTTATTTTCACATTTTATTTTGAAGAGGACCGTACAGACTATTCATGCTCTCGGGTGAATATTCAACCCTCTCGACTCATCTCAGCGAGACCACGCACGCAGCCTGCATATGATCGTCAGTGTCGACAACAACGGGCAGCGTGATGGAAGCAGCCTCGTCTACTAGCAATTGCTGGAATACCCCATGGATGTATTATAAGATCATATGGACCTACTGAAATCATTCCCTGCCATCTGGAAGTTGTCAGTCAAGCTAGCTGAACACACCCCTGCCTGCCTCTGCAGCCTGTGAACAACTGTTTAGCATTGCAGGACTTGTATTCAGCCCATGAGGAGCACGACTGAACCCATGCAATTTTGAAAATCAACTTCTGCTAAAGATGAACTGCAACCTTGTGGACTTTACGTAAGGGAGGAATGGAGAGAGGGAGTAAGAGGTGAAGGGAGCTGAGGGAGGGAGGAAGAGTCAAACTTAAAGCTGGGGTTGGTGATCTGATTTAGATACACTTTTTGTAATACTGGTTAAAATGGTCTTTATGACCCGATGGTAATCAACTCATAATGTGTTCTTAAAACACATCATGTAAAATATCCGCTATCTACAGCAGGAGTAAAACAGGGAAAGCCCCAACCAATAATCATGCCGGGACACCTGCTTTTAAACCAATCAAATCCTGTCGCCATTCTGCCTGCCTACTCTGTGCACTTTCCCGGCTTGCACAGACTGGGTGCATGTAGCCGAGCTCATACGTATCAGAGTCTGCGGGAGAATGCTTACCTTTCGTTTGGCGGGGCCCTGAGGAGATACTACTTTCAAAGTCATGCTAGTTTTCCAAAATCACCAACCCTAGCTTTAATAAAGCTTGGGAGAGCAACAAATATTTGTACCTGTTCTCTTTGTTTGTACTTTTACTTTCATTACTTAAGTACATTTATAGTAGCTACTTTAAGACTTCTACTTAAGTGATTTTTTAATGAGTGACTTTCACTTTTAATTGAGTATATTTTATATAAGATATCTTTACTTTTACTCAAGTATGGGTTTCAAGGACTTTTTACACCACTGCTTTCAGGGAAGTTTATTTCCATCTCTCTTTTTCTTGATATGGATAGAGCACTTAGTGATGTAAAAAAAAAGAAAATGTTTGCTGCCTAAAAGCAAGCATTATAGCAATCCAAGAGTATTGTCATGGATGAGGCTGAAGAGTAGAAGCACAAATGAAATGAAATGAAATTGGAGGAAGCTGTCACTCACAAACTCGCCCTGTGGCCACCCTGCATCATCATCTAAAACAAGTTTAGAAAAAAGATAATAGTATGTTAATTGTCACAGGAACATGATCAGAGTGGATCAACGTTGCTTTCTCTGTACTTCACAGTTTGGTGAATCTCACCTGTTCTTCTGGGAGGAGCTGGAGGTCCACTGTGTTCATGAGAGAGGACAGAGGTAAGTCCATTTAATCACATCATAAGCAGGAACTATCAGGTTTACCAATGGCTCCTATACTTACAGGCTTTTTAGTTTCCCAAAGAAGCTCTGAAAAAAGAAGTTTCACATTAATAATGTGTGGCTCATTATCTACAAAATAACCCCAAGGGCTGGAAAAGTGAGTGATTGATTACTATGACTGTCTGTAAGCTCTCATCAGTGGAGGGAGGGCAAACAGGGGCTCTATTTCCAGGAGCTCAAGGAATACACATATACTGTATTCAAGCAGAAGTTCAGTTACTCTGATTAAAATAAAAAAATAAAAGTAATAGTAGCCTTCATGAATATGCATAATAGAAAGTGAACAGTACTTCAGAAATTTTCAGAGTATGTTCTTGCTTAAAGGACAGCAGCTCAAGTGTGAGAATCAACCTATTTTGGTGATTAATAGATGATTGTTAATCACATTTGATCCAAATAAGACAGTAAAACTATAAAGGAGCATTTTGCTTTTATACATAATTATAATAGAAGTGTTTTTGTTGGAAGAAAAGTACATTGTGCTGTCAGTCTGTAGTTTTGTGTAAGCCCTTTGTTTCTCAGAGTGCCATATATTTAGGCACAATTTGCCCTTGAATATCCTATGACTAATACCTAACTATACAATTATCTTTTATGCTCAATGATTTAAATGGACTGTCACTATAGAGAAGTTTGTAGTGTTGTTTGTTTTCTATTTAACAAACTGCCACCGAAGCTGTTAGCATCTATGCTAACAGCTTCGGTGGCAGTCCCCAACTCGGTCCCCAACCACCGAGTGGTTCATCCTGCTTTGGGCCACTCACAGTCATTGTCAAGCTCTTCCACTACAAGGTTAAGTTGTGTAACAAATTCTTTAAGCTATTTTGCAAACGTTGAAGAATGATGTGCTTGAATAAATCATTGTTAATATGAAAAAAACTTAAGTTCCTTTGATAGCAAACATTTCTTCTAATTCCTTTAAGCCGTGTTCACATCGAATGCGACTTGGCGACCAAAATTGCATTGGCCTCCAAGTCATATAACCTGTCAATAAATAACTCATTAGGTTGCTGTCGCTCAGTGACGTCACGCCATCTGGAGTTTCACTGTGATCATATCATATCATGTAATAGAATTCATTAGCTGACATTATTCCAACTGTATCCTTTTCACTCACCTAACAACCACAAAACACTGCAGCTGATGGCCCTGCAGCAGCATCGTCTGTCAGCTGCACCTCGAGTGGGAGTTTTCTGCGGCCCTGTCTTGGGGAAACTAATGAACTGACTAATGAACGTTTCTCACAGGGACATGGATTGTCCCTCTGTGATCCAGAATAAAAACAGTCTGGCACAGGTGTCGTTACACACCCAGAAAACACTGATCGGCTATTGTGGCACAGCCACACATGATATCGCTGGAAAAAATCACATTTTTTTTTACTTTGGTGACCAGGTGATGCTACCTGGTCACCCTTGTTGGAGGGTTGGCCCCACCCCATAATGGCTGTACATTGGAGAGTGGTCGCACTTGATGTGAACACACCAATGATTTGAATTGACATAAACATCTTCTGCAATTCTGCATTTGTTAAATGATCTTGTTTGTATTAATAACATATATTATACACTGGCACAGAAGAGACACATTTTTTAATCTGTTGTCTTTGCTATCTTTCTATTTTATCTCTACTTTTATATTTAACAAACTTAGTTTAAAAATAAAGTAGAATTTCATTTGAGCTGTATTTTTCTTGTCCCTGTGAGTTTTATTCTACTGACTTGTGTCTTCATAACCACCGTTACTGGTTGAAATCAAAGCAAAACTTAATCCGTTCAATGTTCTGGTTTGTTTCTGAGGCTGAGAGCAGGTAGAGATCAAAACAGGCATTAGGTGAAATCAGGAAGTTGAGCACCAGTATCTCTGTTTTTCCCACAGGGCCTGGTTACGGTAGAGGAAGTGTTCATGTAAAGTGGATTATTGTGGACAGGTAGTGAGATAGGGAGGTTAGTAATGACTGCATGTCTGTTTCTCACACTTAAACAAAAGAGATCCAAGGAATAAGCTCCTCGTGAAGAGTTTAGCAAGTGTAGGTGATAAAAAGAAAGAAAACAAACTGTTCTGCTTGTTTTTATTCTTCATTGTAACCTAAAGTGCTTGCATTTTAGGATCAGGTTTTGTCATTTTACTTGTGGAAACATTTTACTCATCAAACAATAGATTTGATATCTGTGAAACCCAAACCCTATCTATCTATCTATCTATCTATCTATCTATCTATCTATCTATCTATCTATCTATCTATCTATCTATCTATCTATCTATCTATCTATCTATCTATCTATGCTTAAGTAATATGTTAATTTGCATGCCTTTAAAATGAGAAAACAGAGATATTTAAAGATATTTAACAACTGATTTAAAACTGAAAATGTTAATGATGCAAACATTTTGAACAGGAATAAGGAATTTAAATCTAGATTCACCTTTTTATTCCCATATTTGAGCTGGTTCACTGGCTTTCACTGAGTAGGAGTAACATTTTTCAGACTGATCCTAAGTGACCATCAGTGAGCAAATCACAGCACGCACTGTTGCTACCTCCCCGTCTGCTTCTCCACAAGCATTTTTTTGTTAGGGGATATAGTACAAGTTATTAATAATGATTATTTCACAAAAGCAGACTTGAAGATAAAACTATAGGAGAAGATTTGACAGGAGAATAGCTCAGTATGTAATAGAATCATAATGAAACAAACTTAAAGTGAATTTGAAGTTACAGTGTATATGCTATCATCAAGATATGAAACTATGAAATCAAATTGTGCAAATGTGTTTGTGTGTGCTTTGCAGACATGTAAAATAATTAAATTAAGTAAATGACTAAAGATACTTTCAATAATATAATATAAAATATGAAAATTTGAAATAAGCAGAGAATGAAGAGCACACTCTGGTAATCCCCTAATCAACCGCAGGGCAGTCAGTCCTAGTCAAATAATATGTTTCATTAAAATCAGCATATCAGAGGCTCCAAATAAACATATTTTTTAGAAAAGTACTTAGCAGAGAAAAGTTAGAAAGAATGTGTCTGACCTTCCCTGGCTGGCATCACATTTAGCACAGCACTGATGTATGTTACTGTGTTTACTTTAGGTTATCTACAAACAGTACTCAGCTGAGCTCTTCTTTCTCTTTGCTTTCACTCTTCCTCACAATAGCTACTGTCTCACATTAAGAAATTGAAAGAGTAAATAAATAAATATACAAGGCAGAGAGGGATTACAAAGATCTCATTGTTACAGGACCATACTCTGCTAAAACACCAGCTCACTTCCTTCTCACTCCACCCAGAGTTACAAAAACAGAAAAAGTACAATATTGAAACAGAAATATAAGAAGTACTTTACCATTGTCATCGTTTCAGGTCTGGTCCAAGCTCAAGTCATGAGGAGGAGCATGTGTTTCTCCTCTTAGATGCAAATAGTTTGTAGATCAGCAGTGAGGGACACAAAGAGAAGGTGGCGTGCACTCTAACTGATCTCATTTGCATTTCCTACCTGTTTCAGTCGGACAGCCTCACCTGCTGCTGAGCTACATGACTTTAAATGAGCCTGTTTTTGAGACATAGCTGCAAACTCACTCACCTCAGGCTGTTTAGCCCCAGATACCCCTCTTATTATGATGTGTTTTGACCTGAAAGGTTAATAAATGTTATTTTTGATCTATCTGTGTTTCAATGAGGGAGTTAATCATAAACTTTTCATACACACACATACTGTCAGTCTCAGGCTTTTGGAAGCAGGGGGAAAGATAATATGTTCAAATTAGGGTACATGCTGTTTGAGGGATCAGTGTGGTCTCAGTTTTTAGGCCATAGAACCAGATTTGATGAGGGAGACCACTGAGAGCACTTTGTCATGTCCCTCTGTATGAAAGAGGTTTACTGTCGTTGTTTACCTTAGCAAATACTTTGGGTGGCACTGTGTTGAGTTTTCTTATCAAAAGGAGCATGAAAGAGCTGCTTTTTCTGTGCTGATAAGTGACTGATGCAGCACCTTTGCATTCTCTCACTCTGAAGGTACCAATAGAGGGAGCTTTAACACATTTCTCCGCTAGGAGGGCACTCGTCAGAGCAGCACATCACACTTTGTCCACTGAAGGAATCCTGTAGATGGTGCTGTGCAACATTTTTTCAATAAAGTGCTCCCTTCAGAATACTGAATTACTCCTTATCTACTACGGGTCCCCTGGAGGTAAGAAGCACTATTTAACTTTGGAAGTGATTCTACAAGGATGCTCAAACTGTTCAACCAGTCCCTCAGAGAAACAGTGCCAAAAGGCCTTTTCTGTTTTTTCAACCCTGATTTTATCTAGAAAATATCAGTGTTTTATTTGAAATATCCCTTTACCCACTTTAAAATTAAGATTAACTCCAAAAAGCAATGAATATATGTTTGCATACTTAGTACATATTCATGAATTAGGAATTCTTAGTAATGCAAGTTTTATGTCAATTTTCTTCTCAATAGTTCTTTGTTTTTACAAAACAATTGTCAATACTGCAGGCAAAGACCTTGATGGACACAATTTATTATGAACTGCTAGAGCATCATATTGTCAGGTGTAGCTAGGTTTCTTTTTTCTCTCATTAAACGGGTGCAAATGTTAATGTGTCTTTGACATCTTTGATACTCACTGTAATTAATTGATGTTGGGGGGGGTAGATTATATAATTGTAAAATGTTTGCTGTCTTTTAATGTTGTTATATATGACTACAGGATGCATAGACCCCAGGAAGACTAGCAAAGCAACTAATGGGGATCCTTTTCAATAAATAAACAAATAAACACTTGTGCCTCACAGCAGGAAGTTTTTCTGCAGTTTGCATGTCTTTCAGTGGAGGTGTAGAAGAGGTGAAAAACTATGAAGTAAATGCCAGGTATATTTCAGCTTAGAGTTAACCCTACTGTTTGCATTCACACCAAAGTAAATTCAGGATATTTAAAGGGGTTTTCTGAGAATGCAAAAGGGGCTACAGACAGTCGACGCAAGTTGTGTCCATGCACCCCACATTTGAAGGCTCAACACGAACAGCCACAGTACAATTCAAACCTACGGCTCTTTGCAGCTTGTCTTCTCCCTGGCCCCCATTTTCAACTCTATCTGCTGTCTCTTCATTACTTTATAGACACAATGGTCAAAAATATCTCTAAACACATAAATTTAAGAGGGTTGTCCAGATCACGCTCTTAATGGCCTGACCCTACTTCGGGGATCAACATCCCCCTTCCTCCAATTCAAGTGGGAGTAGGGGGGTATGCAAACATGCACACGTGCTGATTGTGATGGGATTCTAGAGCCAACATAGTCGAGAACCTGTAACAACTCACATGAGGAATCAGCATCATCTTTATGCTTAAGATTCCCTTATCAGTGCCTCACACTTCACCCCATCATGGAAGTTGTATTTGTGGACAGAAACAGTCCAAAGTGTTGCATAGTATTTTTTTTTTTTAAGTGATACATGTTTTAAACAAGGGCACCACCAGCAACACACCACAATATTTGTCAATACAATACAGCTTTGACTATAGTGAGTACCATGTGTTCAACGTTGTTGACATGGATAACTTGGCTAAATCTACCTTTGTCCACTTGAAAAAGTGCAAGAATCAAAAAGGGAATCATTTAGCAAAAATATACCGACTGATAAAAATAAAATGTGGTTGACTAATAGGCACCAGCTTGTCAGACTTGAATGCTGACTTCAAACAAACAAAAAACATGTTCAGCAATAAATGAACTCCAATTAAATCATGTTGTCTCTAAATTTGTAGCATGCTGACAGACTTCCTGTCTCAGAATTTCCATATTACAGAGATACATTTTCATTAAAAGGTAAATTCATTCTCACACAGATAATCTTACTTATTACCTTAATATCTTAGTATAATATTTTTATCAGTAAAAATACCACAACAAGTGAACACAAGAGTTATTCCTATTATTATTTATTGACAAAGGAGTATAAATGCAAAATATGGTAATAGTGACAAGTGACAATAAATTATTTAACTATGGTACAGACAGTACAAAAGTATTTTCTACACAACAATATCAAAATACATAAATAAAAAAGTATTAAACGTCTTAAATTTAGTCAATGACATGAGTTAAGTAGATCAGCTTTGCAGTCAATTAGCAGTTAATGTTGAATAGAAAAGACAAAACTCAGAGTGATTTCAGTATAAAACAAATTTACATGTCATGTACATATTGGGCTCAACCCAGGAGTTGGGGTGGAAATGTTCTTAAAGTTTAGTTAAAAAAACAGCAGGACTCTTTGCTCTTGGTCAGCTGAGATGCTTATTTAAAAGGAGTGAATGACTCAAGTTTGCATTTCGTCCCAACGGTGAGAAAAAAATAATGTGGTTAACAGCTAACCATAATGCAGAATCTGAACCAGCAGATTTCTCTTTTTCAGGTCTAATTCCCACAAGCCCTGGAAGTAAGCTAACTGAGAATAAAAACAGCTCACATCTAAAAACCTTGCATTTAGAAGACAGGTCATTAACGCTGTACTGTGCACAAGTCTTTAAAAGATACCTACATTCCTATGTGACGTACTAAACTGTGCAAACTTATGCTTACACTGAGTGGAGTGCTCTCTCTGGTTAAAAGTGCTACTGAACTGAAATCTACTTCTGTGATGTCACTCCATGAGCCAGCATTGAGCCAGTCTTAAAGACAGAAAAAGAATCCTCCTTCCTATTTCCTGCCTCAGCTTCTTTGTGATGTGTACGCGCTGACCACGCTGAGGAAACAGATTAAAAGAAATATACAGATGTGAAGATCAAGAGCTCATCCTGTGCTTCTGTCTGAATAATATACATCACAGTAAACAGTAGAGAACAGAAAACAAGAGCTTTGTTGAGCATTAAAACTCATGATTGAGGTTTTTCTTGTGCGCTTCAGTGGGAGTCATCCTGCTGTGTTAAACCTCTATCAGTTTGGGTTCAGATCAACAGACAAACCCTAAACACTGTAGAGTCCTGTTGATCCCTCGGTCTGTCTTTTCACTGACGGATGAATCAGCTTCTACTTTTACCCACTGTGTTTGCGAGTATGGTCATTTCAACAACACTGTCTTTGAAGTTAGACTGGGTTTGCCCTGATTTTCCTGTTGATCCAGTCAATGTAATTGGTGACTCGGGTGTAGACCCCGGGCTTGTCCTTCTGCCCACAGCCGTCGCCCCAGCTGATCACACCCATCAGAGTCATCTTGTCATTGTTCCGACAGACCAGTGGGCCACCAGAGTCTCCCTAGAATAAAATAAAGTTAACAGAAATGTTAATATAAGACAGGATATTCTTCTCAGTGTAGATTTAAGCCGTAGTTTGTGTTGATATTCTCACCTTGCAGGCATCATCCCTGTTGCGGGTGTCACCTGCGCACAGCATGTTCGAGGTTATCTTGCGACCGGACAGAACTTCGGGGATGCAGCGCTCTTTGGGCCACAGACGGACATAACCCCTCTTTACACGCTCTGAGTACTCTGCAGCAACTGTGAAGAGAGTTTATGTTCAGTATCTCATAATCATAAAGATATTAAGCTCACATTGCCCTCTGCTGGTCAGTCAGGTCAGTACCATAAAGGTTATCTATGGAGAGCATTAGGGTGTGATATGTTGGGTAGGGTTTAACTGACACTATATTGAGATTATACTTCCTGGATCCATGTTGGAGCAGGAAGAATCAGTTTTATGAACCGTTTTACTTATGGGACCTTGTAGGCCAGTGACAAAAAGAAAAGTGTTGCTGTAATGTAAGAGAGGGTAAATAAGTGGCAGATATAAGAATCCATCTCTTTTTATTAAAATTTTCCATGTACAAATAATGTATAATTCACATTTTATATATATTAAAAAATGATAGAAAATTAGGTAATTGTACATTAACCCCATCCACCCAGTAGGGACATATATGGTCATTGTAAATCCACTGTTGCATAAATAATGAGGCACAGAAATGTATGTCAAGAGAGTGGCAGCTGGTAAGTAAGAATTAATTAAATAAATACATTTAGACAAGTAACCAAACAACAAAAATTAACCCCCCATGAAAAGGAGGGGCTGCAGCCAGGGAGCGACTATTTAATTGTTATAGTGGCAGAGATATTAAGATGCTGACTTAAACCTAAATTTCAATCAAGTCAGCATCTTTTATTGTCTTTTTTTTTTTTTTTTTTTACAATATTAACAATAGAAAGGTAAGAGAGGTGAAATAATTTTACTGAACTGTCCAACAAAGGCCCCTTAGCATGTTAAACTGCTTAAAATAAATAAATAAAATAGGCCCTTCATCTGATCACTTGCCTGTTTGACAGTGGCTGTGGGACAGATGATTAAATTTCTAGTTACACTGCCCCCTTAGCCAGAATTGCCCAGGATGTGTTTGTAGGTGACGGCTGATTGTTTATCACCTACAACTTATCCTGCTTTCTTTCTGAGGCTTCATTTGTCCAAAAAAAGACGTGTTACCTTGCTAAACGCTGTCATCCATCTGCAACCACTCATCTTAGCTACGCATATATATTTGCGCACACCCAAATAATCCTAGTTATTTATACACACTATTATCTACTGTAAGACATAGAAAATGCTGAGCATAAGAAAGGATGAATTTTGTTCCTCCAACAAAAAAAAGAAAAAAAATTTCTAACAGAAAATCAGAAGCAGAAGAGGGACTCCCCCAGCTCCCAGGCAAATCACACCCCAACATACTGTGCATTATCTACACAGGCAGGCATGCTAAGTTAAGAGAGTGATAGGATAAGTGGCGTGTTATCTTACATTCTGAGTCTTTCCCGTATCCTGAGATCTCACACTCGGTCCAGTCGGGCAGCACCAGCCCACGCTCAGGCAGACAAGCGGGAAAAACCTCCGGAGAGTTTACAGCACACATGCCAATGTCCGACCTGAGCTTCAAAAGAGCTGCAAATGGAAAGTGACCAGTGGAAAGTCAGGATAATGCTGTGGGTGAACACTGAGGGTGTGAGTTCAAGTTTTTACAAGCGTTTGCTGCCCACTTAATGTTCCATATCATTACCCCTCGGGGGGAGTTGCTGCTGTTTGAAGTGTCTCGTTTAACTTTCCTCAGTCACTTGGGCTAAAGTGCCAAAACCATCACTTCTTTTGCACCAGACCACATTTTAAATACTGACTTTATAATTCAACATTAGGCAATTGTATAGGTAAGAAAAGAGAAGGATGATCATTTTGTCCAAGGATGTTTACTCACCTATGTCATTGTCAAAAGTCTCAGAGTCAAATTTCTCATGGATCCAGTACTTCTCCACCTTGAAGATCTGTTCACCACTGGAGTTCTGTTTCCGGAACGTTCTTCCCAAAATCACTTCCAATTTATCTGCTTTAACACTGAAAAAATAAGGAAATATACGTTTATATGCTGAAAGTTCATCTCTGTCTTCATGTTGATCCCCCTATCCTCCATGAATCTGGTTCTGCTCGGGGTTTCTGCCTGGAGCTGTTCGTTGCTACTGTTATTTGCCAAATGCTGCAAAGTCTGTTGCTCATGTTAGATCAACCCTTTGCACCTTAATATCAAGTAACCATGGGTCATACACAAAGTGACAACCCTATATTCAAGTTGAAAGTGCACCTTGGTGTGTACTGATGATGATTTGATTTCCACTAGCTTAGGCTGCATACTGAGGTGGCCGGAGGATGCCCAAGCACACTATGTTTATAAATGAGAAAAGCCATTAAAAAAAACATTTAGGATTTCTTTTATTGATTCAAAACTCATTCACTAGTTATAGTTGTAATTTACGATTGTACAAATTACCAAGACACACTTAGGACCACACCATTTGAGAACCACTAGTGTTGAGGTAATGTATCTTTACCTGATGAGGATACAGAGTCAGGAATTGGTATTAAATGTCTCACTGTGATATCCCAAGGAGCCTAGATTACTTTCAGACCATCAGATTTTAGTTTTCAGGTATAGGTGGACTACAAACAATGGACTGGGTTGGCTCATTTACATTTTTGTTGGTACTTGAAAAACCCAAATGTCTTTGCTTGAATATTAAAAGGTATGTTCTTATGATATGTCCCTTTTAAATGCTTTTAAAGACCCGCTGATGAGGCACCACTAACCTTAGCATGCTATGTGCAGCTAAACCCCCAGTCATACTGATGAGTAGGGGCAAATTAGCAACAAGTTCAGGGGCTTGCATCCACCAGCCTAGCAATATTTTGCCTTGATATAAGTTGGTATTTTGGTCAAACCAGTTCCCTGTGAGGTTTGATCATTTCCTTTCAAAAAATCTTGTGAAGAAATGTGAGAAAAGCTGTTATACAGGCGGTGCTAGCCTTCTAGCTTGAGGCTAATTTCCCCCATTCATCTGTATTGCAGGAGCTTCCGTGCACATCACATGGAAACAAGCTAGGGGGCTAGCAGGCAGTCTTTTCAATGTCATAAAACGGCCTTTAAAGGAAACTGAAGTATATAGTTTAGCATGTAAACCTTGTGGGTGCTGGCTAGTTAAAACTGAGTTCCAACTGCAAGTCATCAGTGGAAAGTTGTTCACACAAAGTTTAGAATAACTAACTAAAGTGCTTCAACTTGGTATCAGATTAACCTTCAAAAGTGTCTTAAAAGTCCAATACAGATTGATTGACCACATCAGGCGATGTTTAGATTATCTAGATTATATGTGTTTATGTGACAGATTCCTACCTGTCCTCAAAGCAGTGAGCAGCAGACAGCACCCAACAGGAGTCAATGAGGACTCCTCCACAGCGGTGAAAGTGCTGTTTGAGACGAGACTGGTAGGCATTAATAGCCGCCTGCCATGGCTGCTCCGTGATGTCACTCGCTCTGCCACCAAACATGCGGAAAGCCGGGTGATTTAAGCTGTTGTCCATACGCTGGCCACAGGTTGCTGCAGCAAAGATGAATAAACATCATTCAATGACAAAATATATCATACAAACCTGGAAAGTGGATCATTTTAACAGGTACAAAGATGTCTTACCTTTGTTGTTGTTGGTTGTGGGAGCACGAGGGCCAGAAGTGGTGGGCAATGATGAACTTGTCTCTGGAATACAAGAGCATACATTTTAGTCCGAGGTCAAAGTAAACCGCCATAATCCCACATTTTCCTTCACCCTCAAGGTAATTCAACCATCAGAATTGGAAAACTCACGGCATCTGGGTATATCACACAGCTCCCAGGACAGCTGCATGTTCTTGTAGGTGTGACACCATGGACTTACATCTCCATCAGGATTCCTATTGGACAAACGGAGGAGAAATAAAATGGCTCAAACTGATCTTTATCACTTAATTAATCATTTCAAAATGATCATGTTGTCTTGGTTGTTAACTCTACCTGCAGAAGTTGTGGTTGCTCAGCCCCTTCTCCAATGCATCTTTCTTCCAAGCATTGTTGAGTTTACGTTTCAAGACAGGAGAGTCCCAAGGAAGACAACGAGAGCCGCTCTTAGTGGCAGATGCTGTTCCTCTGTACGACTGGCCACTGCCCAGTACACACTCTTGGAACTTTTCTGCAAAAACACATTGAGAAACCAAGTGTTACAAGAAAATACAGCTTTATTATAAGTTTTCTCAGTGAATAGACTTTCTGTTAGCTGTACCTTCAGGACATTTTGGAACAGGACAGGCCTCCCAGGTGATTTGCGTGCCTTTATAGATGTAACACCAGGGAGTTTCATCATCATCTGGATTTCTGTACAGGGGTAAAGATGGGAAATACTTCAGAAAATATGGTCATGGCTCAAGGACATACATAAAAAGTCTTGACCAGAAATCTTTAAATCCACCATCCCAACAAGATTTTTTAAAAATGACATTTTAAAATACTTTAACTCTGCCCTTTTCCATCATGGTTATTTAACCCCTGTACCTCTAGTCTGGTCAGTTTTCCATTAGGTTTCCTTTTTCATTTCCTAGCAAGTAGGAGACTCCTGCCTCTATGATAAAGTAAGCTTTAGTTTCAATCTACCAGCCATGTTTGTTATACAGATGTCAGACCACACAATATTTTTATCAGGCAATCAGGAGACCAAAAAGGTTGTACTAGGAATTGACAGACACGTTGGACTAGACCATGTGTCATCCTAGTTGATGCTATTACACTGAAAGAAAGGGGTCAACACTCAGGAAAAGGATGCACATATAGTTTTGTAGTACTACACTGTATTATTCTATCCAGTTGTTATGATAGCTTGTTTGTTTGCTGGATACTGATGCAAACGTTAGTTGCTCCCACTACCCCTTACCATCTTTTTCTCTTTTTTGTCTGTCATTGAAGTGTATCCTTAGCCCAATGCATGTAATAAAGATTCACCACAAAACATCTGAGTCCCAGAGGATGTGATATTGTGTCAATTAAAAGTGTAATATGGCTTCGGGGGAGTAAGTGAGAGCGTAGTTTGAGATCCACAAACACACATGCACACAGCACTCCTTCCATGCTCCACATGCTCCCCTTTCACTTTAATACACCTCTGATGATGCCTCCAGAGACAGACAGATCTTGCGTCTTATCTAACATGACCAAGTAAATTGTGGAGGGCTGGTGGAAAATCTAGCATACTAGACTTTCTGTCATGAGGGGTTTCATACTTGGCCTCAGTGGTTCAAAATGACACTTCACAGAGTGATGGTTTTTGGGTGCAGTGAGTCATGACTGTCATGTAACCTCAGCATTGGTTGTGCATTTGGTTAATTAAACCCTTCAGGTAAGTAATAGAGGTATATGCTCAACGCATCCCTTAAGCAGCTAAAACCTAATTTTGACTGATATTACTAAGTAATCCAACTCCTTCCCAGTTCACTCTGGATATGTACCTGCAGAAGTTGTGATTTCCCAGCCCCAGACTGGCGGCATCAGTTTTTCTGGCTGTGAACTGTCTTCCTCTCAGAGATGTGGAGTTCCAGTTAATACATTCTTCTCTTGAGCTGGTGGTACTCCATGTGCCGCGGTAACCTTCACCTTTTCCCTTATAGCACTTCTCATTGTTGTCTGTTGGAGAAAGAGGCAAAATTAGGCTGAATACGTCACTCGTTTCTATAAGGCTGGATTCACTCTGATAATATGGCATAACTCGTTCATTCTGAAACAATAAAAATCTTTATTAGTTCTGGAAAATCTGAGCCCATTCAAAATGTTCAGACAAATTTTGAGAAGAGGAGAACGGCATTCTCGTTGTGTTGACCGGACATAAACTATAATGATTGTAAAAGTAATCAGATTTATTCAGTCTGGCGATGCTAACTCATTACTCTGTCACAGACATCAGCCTAATGTGACCACAAGTGTTTGCATAATTATACCACTGAGAGGGTGGGGTGTCCCCAAAGCCTCAGAAAGGCACCCGCAGAAACAAAAACATTTATGTCCCAGAATGTCTCTGCCTGGTTTATTATCTTCTTTCCAAACCACAGGCTCATAACACCTTCTGTTTGAATTACACGGTCAGACTGTGACTTAATCTGCAGTCATTAACAACTTCGTAGAACGTTCTAGTCAGTGTTGTGTCATTGACCGCAATGTCTTGGACTCAACTGAACTGGGTTTGCTCCAAGAAAATGCAAATGTCAATATAAGAAACACAATAAAAATAGATGACAACATTTACATTATCCTCCTTTACATAGAGCCTGTCATCTTATTTTTCCACTTTTCTTTAGTTATGTAACCTTGATTAAGCTCCATCGTAGGGAATATTACGTGGTTGCAGATGTGGAGAGTGGGGAATTCGTCCCAAAGCACTGAGTTAGTTTTGAAAAAAATATACACCATTATTTTGGACTAACAATATGGTAAGTATGAAACAAATTGGGGTAGTGTGATGTAAAAATGATAACACTCTGCACCACCATTTTAATAACAGTATTAGATGCACCAGACTTTCTCTGGACAATCTAATTTTTAGTTTAAGATTAATAATGTCCCATGTTGGAGCACTGATGGCCAAGCAGAGGTTGTGCCCCATGTGCAGAGGCTGTTTTCTTAATGGGCAGTAAAGTCCCACCTGTGACTCTTGGGCCACACATACTTATCCATTTCAGTGGATTTTAAATGTGCACGAAAGTGTAGAAATATGATCAGCAAGTCTCTTATGAGTGAGAAGTGACTATTTACACATCATACAGATTACATATAATCTATTTATTAATTAACAAATGAAAAGCTTAACTAGCTGTCAGCATCAAATCATCCAGATACTTTGTCCAGACCACTCTGGGCTCTGCCCTGCTCAAGGTAAACAGAATTCAAATGAATGGTTCTACATGGGTAAACAGGGTCTAGAGAGATTTGAAAGCTTAAATAAGACAAATGTGCCATTTAACAGCTATCAAGAGCCCAGGTCTAATGGTCAGTAAGGTAAACATAAAAATAACATCTGAGATCATCAGCATCATAACTTCATGAACTAAACATTTAAGTAGGAGTATATATGAGTGTGTCTTCAGTCATTTTTCTATTTAACTGAAATTAAATCCTTGCTTAATAGACATACAAGACATGATGTTAAATGGTCAAACGCAACAGGACATGAGACCTTATAGTAATCTGATGACAAAAAAAGTGCTCAAACTCATTCACATACATTTACATTTACTTTTTTTTGCATTGCTTTAGTGAAAAACCCTACAAACAGCTTAAAGTCTCGAGAGCGAATTCATTAACAATCATGCTCTTAAGTAAAAGTCAATCTTGGTCATATACTCACTGATTTCACACTGAGCTCCACTATAGCCTGCAGGACATTGGCAGATGTAGTCTGATGTGTACACTGCTTCTTTACACCTCCCTCCATTGTAGCAGTGGGACACGTAGCAGTCTGGGGGGAGACGGTTAGTCAGTTATACATCACACAGTTTCTCAGAAAATAAACAACTTGAGTGATAGGAACACGGTTGATTAGCCCTGACCACTTACGTACACAGACAATTACAGTGTGTTTTTGGCAAACTGTGTCATATCTGACATAGAAATATAAAGGTCAGTTTTCATGGCTCATGCTGACTCTCTTATTACACACACCAAGACTCAAATTCTGGAGAAGGTCTGGTTGACTTCCATCCCCAGTCGGGTTTCTGAATTATTGTTTCAATGTTTCCTAAAGGCTGGCGTTAAGCATAACAGCATCCTGCACTCGCTATGAGCTCACAGACGGAGCAGAAAATGTGGTTGTAATTTGTCCGAGGGAGGGGCGGGTCATGTCTCATAGAAATCGTCAATGGGGGTGAAAGTGCGCATGAGGGTTGGCCTGGCTGGAGTATTTTAAACAAACTGAGGCTCAACTACGCCCTCTCCAAAACACTGAAAACCCAGCAGCTCTTTCACTGAAATAACAGAGATTTGGACACATGATTGAGGCAAGCCGACAAAAAAGTAAGCATGCAAAGTTGTAACAGAAGAATCAAGACAAAGAGGTCAGTAAGGGCAGACAAACACTGACAGAAAAATTAACACAGAGATAAGGTTGCATTCTTATAATGACCAACAGAATGAAGAGGTGCAGGGATGTTATTATTATAGGCCAACTCTGAAGTTAGCAATGTGCTGTTTCCATAAACAAAAAGCTCATATGGCCTCTCAGTGGTCTTTCAGTATTGTTCTGGACTTATAGGAGCTAATGACTTTAACACAGTCTGTTCTTCGAGATAATCTTAATCTAATTTCATCATTTTTGAAGCATAAATATAATTACTGGTATGTTTGTTACTAGCTAGTCTCAAGCTATTAAAATGAGCCACAGTCAACAGACTTCGAGAATAACACCAGCAGTCTATAAGCTTTGACTTGAAAAAAACTGCAAAAATGAACTCAGTGTAAAAACAGCCGCTGATAACCATACATGACTGTTCACTGCTGCTTTAGGGGCCAAGAACTCTTTCATGAATTTAGGGGAAAATAAATGACCAAACAGCATTGTGGTGATGGTACACAGCAACGGACACATTTAAATGCTTTACTTTACAGCTGTCAAGCCCCTTTGTTTTGGTAGGACTCGTTCAAAGAAGAAAGCCTCAGAGGTTATGTGGGATGCTGAAGTACTACCTGAACAAAGGAGCTTTAAATTGCAAAAGTTAAGTGTTGTAAATGTGTCCAGTACAATGGGCAATCACTCCAACAGTGTTTTCTTAGTTTGTTTTCTCCTAAAATTCATGAAACTATTTGAAGCCCTTGGCCCCTACCACTGAGGGAGCACAGCCAGGCAGAACTACTGTGGCTAATGTATTCACTACAGACATGTAATTCGTACAACCCCACTTCAAGAGAAAAAAGCCTGTCACTTTAATGTTTCCAAAATACCCTGTCATCGTAGTTTACCACTTGCAAGACTATGCAAGACATGGGAAAGCCGTTAAATTTGTAAGTGAAGCATTTTTCCAGATAGTCTTCATATCATAGGAAAACACTTTTAAGTTTCTTAAGCCTATGTTTACCACCTACCTTATTTCAAGTCTCCAACAGGAAACCATTCAAATATCCCACAAACCTGAGACAAGTTAGCTGCAAATGCTACAATGCTAATTCCCTTCCAGGTTTTAAGAGTAATTACTTCATCACTCTATATGTTAAACTAGAGAGAGACAAAAACAAAGCCAGTCCATGTGTTTGTGTGTGTTTGTGTGTTTGCATCCATGTCACACTCACTGATAACGGGCACAACATGACACCGCTCTCGTCCGCTCATTGTACAACGACAGTACTCCACACGCTGTCCCCTCCATCGCAGCCACGTGTCCCCAGTACTACGCACAGCCGACGTATCACTATCAATACATTGTGCTGAAAAACACACACAATCACACATACATACACACAGATATTTAGTATTAAGTTGAGACTTGGAAAATTCAAACACTGAAACACGTAGAGGAGGTTACAGACAAGTAAGTGCAAAAGTGAGACAAACAGGTGCATGACAACATTGAACAGTGTGATGAAGATGGTGCTGAGGGTGGTGTTATTATGGACAAGCAGGAGTGTGAAGGGGCTCACAGAAGGTGTCAACGGAAGATGAGGACTTCTGGACATGAATAATCAAAAGCGTCCGTCTAGCAGGCTGCCTGTCAGGCTCACCTCTGTAAAAACGGGTCCCTCTCTTAGAGCGCAGCAGCTCCACCTGCAACACAAAGTAAACATTAAACACAGAGCAGCGGAGCGTGGGGGACTGGCTGCACGGCTGTGGCTTCTAATTCAAGCGGACAGTGCTGTCATTTAATGTCTTCAGTGAAAATAAACATGCAGAAACTTGGGTTTGCAGCAGGGTGCTCACTCATCACAATCAAAATTTTAGCTGCACTCTGCTGGCAAACAGAATCAAGGACATGGCAGGAAAACTTAATAACCAATGTCTCACATTGTCCTCTATAGTTTTATGAGGCCATAAAATGAATCAACAGTCTTATTTATCTTCTCAATTTCTCTTTCTGTCTTAAAGTAGCTGCAGCTCTTGAGTTTCTCTGAAACCATAAAAGAGCTATGATATAGTTTCTTTTTGCTTATCCCATTCAGAGTAATGGGATTCTAGGTAGTTATGTGCTATATGGATTATCTTCACAAAGCATATTATATTCTTCATCTTCTGGTGTTTTTATTGTATTATATAATAGCAAAGGTGTGATTTCAGTCCCAGCTAAAGCTCAAAGTGGCTTTTAAAATGTCATCCACCTTGATGTTTATTGATGCCCTTACTTATTTCTGTAAAATGTCATACTCTTGCAGGGGCAATAATAAACAACAACGAAGG
The DNA here is from genome assembly GCA_036419115.1 of Scarus forsteni. NCBI lineage: Eukaryota > Metazoa > Chordata > Actinopteri > Labriformes > Labridae > Scarus > Scarus forsteni. The sequence continues at coordinate 22,471,743 of JAZDUH010000066.1, read as the reverse complement.
ACACAAGGGAGTCATCAAAACAGAGAGGGGACGGAAGTCATCAAAAATGTCATAATTTTACACAAATTAATAAAAACAGCACCTCAAACAAAGTCTAAGGTGAAAACATCTGCAGCATGTTGAAACATTTGTTGATTAAATAACAGAGATGTCTGACAATGTTGACACAGAAAACGGTATACTGTATTTATTGAAACTCCACAGGAATCAATAAAAGAATCAGTAGAGAATGATACTGGTAGTCAAAATCAGCAATGGCATTTTTATCATTAAAACTTACACTATGTGTATACAACAGTGTGTGGAATGATATAGAGTAAGGCAGTGATCACCAACTGGTGGCCACATCAGGCCCCTCAAAGCTTTCCATCTTGCCCCCTGATTATTATGATTATCTATTTAATGATTAAACTTTTTTTATGACGGAAAGAAATCAGAATCTTATGAAAACATCAGAATTCTTATATCAAATTTTGAATTCTCAAATAAAATTAATCACTTCATTTTCAGACTTCTACCTGAGAATTCTAAATTTAATCTCAGAATTTTGAGTTTTTTCAGACTTCGGCCTTCCATGTAACCGAAATGAGAAAAAGCACAGGCTAGAAAATTTGTTGTTTTAATGGCAGATTTTGTCTCTAGGTACCCTAAACTATTTGAGAACTACTTGTGCTTCAGGACTGGTGAATGGGGCTGATAACTAATAATATCGTAAGTTGACCGAAGTGTTCTATTTTAATTTATTTTGTATATGGATAGCATATGGATAGCATATCCCTATAGCATATGCCAAGAAAGAAGCTGGCCCTTGTAAAAATGTGGTTGATGATGCCTGGTGTAAAGGGCTCCAACTGCACTTTTGTGTACAAGTGCTTTTTGCAGAATAAGGGAACTCTAAAGCTCATATTTAATGTCTCAAGAAAGCACACAAAGAAACAGCACTGAGGTGTTTTAAGGGCTGCTTGTGCACTAAACCAGTATTAACACCCTGAAAACACAAACGCATTAATATAATTGTTCTCTGAGCTTTCAACCACAAGAGAATTAACATAATAGGATAAGCCTCTGTAGTGTGCAGGATTTGTGGCTAATGAGTAGGAAAATTGGGTGTAGTACTTACGTTGTCCGCTAGGCTGCAGCAGAGAGCAGACAGGAATATTAATAGTTCAAGTGGTGTTGACATGTTTGAGTGCGTTTAGCCAGTGGTCAGTAATTTTCTGAAAAGAAAGAGAACAAAAACATTATTATTATAAGACCAATTATAAACAAACTGACATATTTATGCACCAAATCTCTGAAAACTCATGATGGATTTCAATGTACTGTCTTCAGTTGTCAGTATTTGGTTGTAAATCCATCAAAGACGCTGACTCAACAATCACAGGAAATTTCTCTGTTCAGCTTCCTACAGTATGCCTGCCGCTGAGGAAGACCCCCAGAGAGGAAAGGGTGGGCAAGGTGGGGGACTTGTGGGAAACTGGAGGTCATTTCTAGTTCTTTGAATTTATGTTGACGTTTTGAGTCAGACAGGAAGTTATAACAGGACACTGATAGCGTATGTCATGTATGTCTTTGTAGCTGCATTTCAATTAATCTCCTCTTCATCATTGTTCATCTACAACTTCCTTAATGGGAACAAACAGGAAGCCAGTTTATCTTCTCTTTCTGCTAAAATAATCAAACTGCTGTATCAGACAGCACAATCTGAACAATCCTGGAGCGATAAAAAGCAGCATGCGCAGCAGAAAGTTTCTGCAGCATTCCTTCTCTAACAACAGAGCACCAGCTGAGGGAGGATGAGGTGACTCAAGACTTAAGAAGGAAGAGGGAAAGCCTGGAGCAAAACACAGAAACAAAAGTCATATTTCCCTTTTTAACTTCTAGAAAATATATTTGATATCGCACTTGTGTTTTATCCAGGAAGTCGCACTGTGGAGAAGAGGGATGTAAAGAGCCGCCCCAAAGAGAAGCGTGAGTAAATATGAGTCATAAAGGAGGAAGGATGGAGGAGTGAGGAAAATGAGGAAGACGTGACATATACAGCCCCATTTGTTGAGCTGAATCCTAAAAAGCTGACCTAAATATGAGGAAGATTTTAATTTTAAAACCAATAAAATGATACTGAGACTTCTATAGACGTGTAAAAACTAGAATGGACAAACAGCTGAACCCATGTACGTACATGCCTGCACATTTTTACACCCACTGACTCATTTTCTTTGGTCGACCGAGCTAATAGAAAACAGCACTGTGTTTTCATATATCAGTGAGGCAACCAAACACACACCCACATCCATACTCTCTCACACACAAAGCGCTCAGGAACGTGGAGCTAATAAACTTCCTTCCTCACAAAGATTTACTGTTCTCTCTGCTCATTGTTCATCAGGACTAAAACTCCCCCTTTCCAAAAACACACGAGCATTCACACTCACCGTTGGAAGACTGGGCCACTGAGGGCTGTACCTCGAACAAATGAAGCACCCCAATGACCTACGCTTTTATTCCCCAAACTGAGCCTCTGGCAGGACCACAACAGCACACCAGTTTCCTTTTTGTTTTCTCTGTGCAGCTGTTCAGGCCCCATTCAGTCACCCCACTCTCCACCCTGTCAGCTGAAAACATGTGTTTCCTGCTGTAATGCAGCCAGAGCTGGCCTTGTGCATTTCGGAAACGTGAGTTCATATCAACACACGCATGCACTCTCAAAATACTACGCTCACATGCACACACCAGATATGAAAATATGTGTATCCCACCCTTTTTAAAGTCTGTGATATCAGAAGAGAGGCCCTGTTTCGGTTCCATTCACAATCATCCTTCAAAAGTTCTTCAGACCTCAGTTTCAGCTCTTAACGGTCAGTTTTTGCAGCATTTTATTTAAACAGACAAATGTGTTATTACCAAAGTTTAACAGTGGACTTCACTTGAGTTAGAAGAAGAACTTAATGCACAAAGTTGGTCAAGTATGTCTCATCATGGCTGGGGGCCCTGGAGATCTCAGGAGGAGGTGCAGGACCCTCATTTCTAAAGTTGCATAATCTAAAATAAGAATAACACTTTTTAAAATGCAGACAGTTGGACTTTTAATTAATTATGGGCAGCACTGTCACTCTTTTTGTCTTGGTTGAACTAATAATCGTAATTGTATAATTATTGTGATTTTTCACCCTTGGCAGGAAACCCATTGCAATGGTGTGAATAAATGAACTGAACTGAAAAAAACTTTTTTCACGTTAGTCAAGCAAAGTATTGTGGTAGGACAGCCCTTCTTTTACATTTGTTACATTCAGATGAAGATACAGCAGGTTATATGCTATATTTAAATTAATTTGTGGCAATAAAGTGGAGAAAATGTTTTCTAAATTTCATTAAGATGTAGAAAAGTCCAATCGCAGATGCAAGTATTACAAGAATTTGTAAAAACAGGGACATAGTAGGGCAAGGTTAAAGCTTTTATGCACTCAGTATCTTTCATACTCAAAATCCATATCACTTTCACAATACTGAACAAAGTTATTGCACTTTGCATGTTTTAATTATAATATGCAGGTCTACTTAATATACTTGTTGGTTCTGGGGGTCGATAGCCTTTTTGTTTTGTCTATGAGCCCACAGCCCATTTTCCATGATAGCCAAAGATCCAAACTGCTTATGTCCAAAGTCTGTCAATGGCTGAGGGTGTATAAATCAACTGATAGCCAGAATGTGAAAAGGGCAATTTCATGGAGAAACATCAATAAACAAAACTATGCCATGTGTAATATTTAACATTTGTTTTTCAGTTGTCAGAAATTAACTTAAGTATTTTGTTGACTTTCTAGAAAGAGTGCAAAGCCATCTGGGTTTGTTATTCTTAGCTTGATGTTCACAATAACATGACAGCACATCCTTAAGCTTGTTTGTTTACTCAAAGACAAAAGTATGTTTCATATATATTTTTCTCATATGAACCCTCCTTGTCCATCCTGCCACCACATTGGGGAAAAGGGGCGGCTCTTGCAACAAAAGGATGCTGCTGTTGCAAAGTTTTGTGGAAAGAGTGCAACTGCAGAGTAACTCTCCAGAGAAACCACTACTTTAATGCGACTTTAGTTGGATTTAAAGTCACATCTTCTCCTTGGAGTTTATCTGAGGTCAATTAATGTAACAGACCTGTTTAGCTGTAAATGAGTGAAAATAAATTTAAAAGGAAACTACAAAAAAATATAATCAGTCAATGTTATATCTTGAAGATAAAGACAGTAAAATAATGGAACATTCAACCATGTCTTAACACTCCTTTGTTCTTTATTTGAGAGGGGGATCTAACCAAACTTTGCTCTATAATTGCTGCCACTGCGATAGGAACTACAGAAGCCAATATTTCTGGGAATTGCTCATAATGACAATAACCTGGTATGTCTTAACCTAAAGCAGTGTGGAACAACGGGCATGTTCAAAGCTCCCTTAAAGTCTTAGACGCATTGCCCTTGGTGGTGAAAGAGTTAAGTCATTTGTCTTATACACCCAAACACCCAAGAAATGAAACGTGTACAACAATGAATCCAGCCTGGGGAGACAAGTGTGGTTCCCCTTCTAGGTCAAATCTGAATGGAAGAAATGAAAACGTTTCTGGAGCGGCAGCAGCCAGACTGTGAGTCAGCAACTGAAGCTTCAGATGCACCACTTTAGTAAAACTAACACAAGCAACAGATGATAACACAGCCAAACAGAAATAAACTCTTGAGGTTTCACTTCCTATTAGGGGAAACTTTTGGAAATTTAAAGGAACTGCTGGTCTTGTGCTCCAACCACAGGGCCATTAGCACACACATGCAATGATGATGGTGTGCTGAGGTTGTAGCTGTGAGAGGTGAGACATTTTTGTGTTCTAGTTACAAGGATGAATTTCAAAGTCTTAAAAAGTGGGAAAGGTTTGGGAGCATAGTTGCATGTAGCTGTGAAGTTGAAATTTGCACTTTGAAGCATCTCCAGTTTCAGTTACCTTTGTCTGTTCTACAAAGTGGCCCTGTGATTGGCTGTCCACCAGTCCAGGGTGAACCCTGCCTCTCACCTAATGTCAGCTGGGATAGGCTCTAGCAACCCCGAAAGGGAGGAGCGGTGTAGATAATGGATGGATGGATGGATGGGTGTTATTTTGGTCAGCTTCCATGTTGTTGAGTGGGTTTCATACATTTTAAACCAATTTAAAGAAAAATTATTTTTAAGTTTGATTTTCGTCCATCCATCCATCATCTATTCAGCTTACACCTTTCAGGGGTGCAAGAGGCTGGAGTCCATCCCTGCTGACACTGAGAGCGACCGGGGGTACATCCTGGATAGGTTGCCAGTCAATTGCAGGGCCACAAAGAGAGACAGACACTCATTCACACCTAAGGCCAATGGTCAATAGAAATGGAGCTGATATAATTTTCCAACAAACCAATGTTTATAATTGACGGATGATTCTCACATAAGGAGATATACTTGTCTGAAGGTAGACTTACTGATTCATACAATGATTAAAATCTTAATATAACTCCTTTGCCTGCATATTTAGAAGATATAACAACAAAGCAAGACAGAGTTGAATCATGGGGGGCTGTACTAGCCAATATTAAATCTTGCTCAATTAATGCTAGACTCCAGTTGATCCAGTATAAAATAGTTCATAGATTACATTACTCTAAAGTCAGATTAAATAAAATCTTTCCCAGTCTCTCTCCACTGTGTAATAAACGTAATGCTGCAGAAGGTACTCTTGCACACCACTTCTGGTCCTGCCCAAGTTTACATAACTTTTGGTCCGTCATTTTTCAATGGTTCTCTTCTACCCCTTAATGTCACTCTAACACCTGACCCTGAAACTGCTCTGCTGGGACACTCCAACACATTGAAAAGCCTGGACTGTAATTCACAGACTGCTTTGATTCATGGTATGATGATTGCTAAAAGATGTATTCTGAAACTGTGGAAGTCTGCTTCATCTCCCAAATTTGAGACATGGTTGAGGGAACTCATCAGCGTTCTCCACGTGGAGAAAATGAGATATGAACTTTCTGGTGACAGCTTGAAATTTTTCAAGATATGGAACCCGGTGCTAGGGCAACTGAATGACCAGTGATGCCCTCTTTTATCACTTACCCTGCTCACAGATGGTTGTACAGTGGAGCATGTGGTTGGTGTAGCTATTGCCCCCTTCTTTGATTTTCATTAAAACTCACATGTCTTTGTCACCTTTTTTTTTTTTTTTTTGAGTTTATCTTCCTTTTGCTGTCTATGTATTGATCACTGTTTTGTTTGTTGTCTCACATCTGTTGTAATTTCATTGAAAAATCACTATAAATAAAGTGTTAAAAAAAAAAAAACAAGACAGAGTGTTCTCATGGTTCAGTAGCAAATAATCTGAAGGCCAAAGTCCTCTATGTGGGCAGCCTGTAAGTTTGACCTTCAGCTTCTTTCTCCCATCTCTCTGTTACAAATTCCTGCTGCTCCAATTTGTTTATTCCCAATCTGAAAGGCAAAACCTAAATTATGTTTTTGCAGCCATGGCACAGAAACAGTTATTAATAAACTTAAATATTTCCTAGAATCATGTGGTATTTTGTCAACCTTAATTTAGAGTGAGAGCTTCCTTTAAGGGGAAGTCTCAGCGGAAACGCCTTTATAGTGAGCAATGTAGACCATTTATAGTCTTATGTTATCGGCAGTCATTTCAGTTCCTCCACAATGTTTCTTAGAGAGATCAACATTTGTGAGTTTAGATTGGAAACATCATACCCATTGTCTTGCCACAGCTTGTCGGCAGGTTTATGTTTCCAGTAAATCTAACTCTTGAACTAGTATGGCCTGCTGTGATCTCTACAAACCGGCACCAAAGCTAAAAATAGCTTCACTTTAGGCATTCTTTCTACGGGAAAGAGCTCTGCACGCGTGTAACATGTTTGCTGATGATGCCTTTAGGCATGCAGTATCATGTTCATAAGCTTCTTAGCAGGCATTGTTCATTCAGGGAGTTTTCAGTCCAGCTTCATGAAACAAGCTGTGATCCATCTCTGTAAACCCCACCAAGAACAGAGTAGCTTTGTTGTATTATTACAGCCTTCTCTGTTCAAAATTAAGCTTTGAACCCCCCCTTATCAGGGAGAAAGCTGAACTCACAGGTAGAAAACAGCAGTAAGTGCTGACATTAGAAATGACTATAAAGTGGAGCTTTAGACAGCTATGTGAAGGGAAAGGATGAGAGGACAGGGAAAGAAGAGAAAAGAGGGAGGGATGAAATCAAATCCCAGAGGTCAGCAGAAAGACAGTGAGTAGTGTTGAGTCATCCCAGCTTCCAGCCAGGACTACACGGGACAGAGGGAGGCTTTCATGGATTATAAACCACTATCAACACCTTTTGATGAAGATACAGCTCAAAAATGTAGTCACAGAGGAAGAGAGAGGTTGGATTTCAGGATTAAATTATAAGGGGCACAAGTGACTTAATAATTGTTGCTGTTACCTGTGACTGAGAAGCTTTTACAACAAGCAAAACTGAAGGCAGACATTGCAGGTTGGCAGGCAGCACAAGGGTATGAAATGTTGTCCCATTAGCACCATAAAAAAGGGACTTACTGTAATGGCTAAAAGCTAAGAGCTCTGCATTCACCAGTAGCCCCATTTACACTCCCATTTAATTTCCTGATGCTTTTCCTCAACTCAGAATGTTACAGAGACAGATGAGTGGAAAGAGTTGACCCCATTTGCCGTGTTTCCAGAGGTAGTACCAGAGAGGTGTAACATTGGAAAGAGGGAGACTCAGCAGGGGACAGAAGCACTGTGAGTGTGTCCGTCTTTGTGTGTAAGGGAAGCTTGCACTGTCACCTGCTTCCTCACACCTATATAGACCTGTATCGCAGTGTGAACTGACAAATATATCATCCTTGTGATATTAATGCAAAAGGGGCTTGTGCTAACTATTTCAAGTAACATTCCCACTTGGTGATATCAGCCCAGTTCAACATAAAGCGACCTAATTATTTTGGCTTTCCATTTGGGATCGTACCTGGTACCTTTCAGAGTTTTCTGCATGACCTCTTGCCAGGTTGCAAGTGAGCTGAGCAAAAACTAGAATGACACACAATGGGACGGGGTATTTGACACTGACATAAAACACCACCTCTATATCCATACAACAAGAACCAGGCCCCTTTTTTTCTCCTGAAGAACTGCTTTGCCCCAAGCTACCCCCATGTAAACTTTGCCATGCTGGAGCAAATAACTAGTTATCTCTTTACACTCAAGCTGATGTCCTTTTTGCATAACAGAGAAATGTACTCATGCTCAGTACTTTGAGTAATAACTTGGCTCCTTTTATCTTAAGTTAAACTGAACAGAATAGTTTCAGAGAAGTAAACTTTTGGCTATGTGTATGCTTGAATACAAATCCTCTTTCCAACCTTGCAAATGACTAATGTTCAAAGATTTACGTGTACTCTTCTGACCATGTTTCCCACACACTGGTCCAGCCCTATCCTCTGTATGACCTACTCTTAACTTACAGCTCTGAGGTCCCATGAGTCACAAACATTTGTATGAAGCACTAACACAGCTGACCACACCGACAGGAATGCAGATAATGGACCTAAACCACTTTCGCCCAACATGAAGCAGTGCAGAGTATCAGTATGATGGAGAATATCAGTGCTGATGGATGCCAGAGCGGGAATTCAGGAGAGTAAAGTCCAGCTCATTAGCCCGATAAGAGACTGTATGTTGGCAATCCTGTGCAGAGTGGTACACAGATACTCCCTGTGTCAGAGCAGGGATGTTTACAGATATGAGACTCACACTGAGTTCAGCAGCAGAGCATATTATCAACATGTTCTTGTCACATTTGTAACAATAGTGACCTTGATTTACTAAATTTGCTGATTTACTTTCCGAGCAAGAATGGAAATTAATGGGTGATACTGTGAGGGAAGGTTAAACATCTCTCTCATGGATTAAAAATGTTGCTGTGGATGGAAAAAAGTCGAAGACAGAGCTGCTGAAGCTCGGGTGAGGACATGTTCCAGATGTCAAATTAATGAAGTACAGAGCTACAGATAATCCAGTCTTGCCCTTCCTCATTATCTTTGTAAAACAAGCAGGGGCAAAGCTACTTAAAAGTCAAATTAGGGGTTTTTATCCTGTTGAATCACTGAGAAAATGCATTCATTATATTAAATGTGGCTTTTGCATTTCTTTATATCTTACAATGCTCAAATTCCACTTGAAATTCCACTTAAATGCAATTGGGGAATAAATAAGATGTAAAACTGATCAAAAATGGATGATATACTTCAATTAAATTTTGTACTTTAAAGTTGACTATTGCTTGGGTGTCATTGAAGAAATTACGTTATGGCCAAAAGTTATTCATTTTTGTTTTTACTTTATGTTGTTTTTCTTTTGTTATTGAGACAATTGCACAATGCTTTCATGTTCTTTTGCTGTTGATATATTTTGTCATATGATGTTCAGCACTAACCCTGATGTGCATGTTATTTTGGACAGTTTCTCATTGTAATCCTAATGTGAAAACTACAAGAAAACAGTAATTGTGCGATAATAAATCCAAAACTATAATTTCAAATAAAGTTTAAATACAGTTTTGTGAATAACTTGCCTTTACCAAATCTTAGAAAGTGATAAACAAAACATTTACAAGAAACCTACATCGATAATCAAATAGGAATAGAAATGGGGTAAAGGAAAACTGGCAACAAACGAATGACTTTGACTTTCTTCTGGTAAAAAGTTAAATCCATTGTGTGAATATGCAAATAAGCCGATCAAAATCCGTCTACTTCTCGAGGACACTATAGAAGATACTTATTTAAAGTGTTCAGGATCATTTTCAAGCGTTATCTTATCTGCATAACCTTACTGAAAAAAGTTCAAATAGAGAAATCAAATCAGATCTGAAGTTGTAGTTCGGCTGAAAACAACCTGAAGCACTCCATCTGAGTAAGTATCGCGAGAACACAGAAACAAAGACTCACCTCGTTCAGGCTCCTCTGCTTCGCTAAGTTCTCCGAGTCTTTGCAGACGCAGTGTCCGTCAGGTCTCCTCGCTTGGTCTGGGTTGGTTGTTGCGCTGCCTCCAGGTTTTATCACCGCCTCGGTCCCCTGGGTGAGTATGGAGGGGGAGGGCCGCTGCTGCTGTGACCTCAGCGGGAGAGCGAGGCTGTGCTGCCGGATGATGATGATGGTGGTGATGATGCAGCCTGCGGGGCGGGACCGGTACGCAGACAGAGACGGACGGCAGCGACCCAAGTTCTCGGGGAAAACCCTCACACCCTCAATTCATCAGAGGGGATGTAATCTGAAGGGTTTATCAGCAATTTCGTAGTCATAACTCCCATGAGCCCCCATTGGATGCAGTTACAGGTCAATAAGACTAAAATAAAGATGTTTGTGTGGTTACATTGATTCCAGCATTATCACCTGTGGATTAAAAGAGTGGTAAAACCTGTGAAGTTTTGTCTGGTTACAAAAGCAAGGGGCAACATTCAGCATTAAAAATAAAACTTGAGGAAATGTTAAAGATGCTATGAGTAGTTTCTAAGTTATTACTAAAAAAGTCTCACTTTTATATGCCTGATCGAAATACACTCTTTAAGATGAGTTTTACAGCATCAAAATAGGTTATCTATAAATGCTATTGCTTAGCTTCGTGATTGGGTCGGACAGGGTCGGACTGGCCTGGATACTCAACTTCAGGAAGAAGACAATTAAAACTAGAGCAATATTATTCGGACACCTTAGAGCACCGGGCTTACGTAGCGATATATAGCCAGCTACAAAACTACGATACTAAGTTTTCCAAAAATTGTCACGTCTTTTGGTGCGTTCCAGTTGTAGTCGGAAGTAGGAATTTCCAAATTCCGAGTGGGAAACTGCAGCTGGAACATTCCCCGAAGTCGGAATTTCCTACTGGGAACTCGGTGAAACCTCGCCACCCCCGAGTTGACAATCGAAGATGGATGCCCCCAGTGTGAACAGTTATTTAGCTCCTGTAATAATCAATTTATTTGCACTTCTGACTGGAGTGTGTCGCTCTAGATCAGCTGTATACATAGTATTGTTAGACTTATATTTACAAAAATGCTGCCATAGTGATAATCACATTCTTCATGTGGTATTCGTGAACAACAACGCAGGGCATGCTAACAACAGCTAACAATAGCCTGGTATATTGGCATGTTTTTTTCCGACTTCAACTGGAACGCCGATAAGTTGGAGATGTCACTCCCATTTCCGAGGTCACTGGAACGCAGCATTACGACAGTCGCCGCGCATGCTCATGGGTAGCAGAATCTTTATGTAGCCAGTAACAGATTCTCCTCATAGCACCTTTAAAAACTGCTGACTAAACTCAATATCGGAGCAAACCAAGCCCCATAAAAGTTTTCCTATTTTTAGACATAAACACGTTTACAAACACCAACACAAATGGAGTTTTCCCTCCTCCCTGTTCTCACTTGATGTATAACTTCAGTTACTCAACAGTCTGGGGTCCCTTTTGTTTTTAGCACTTCATAATTAGCTTCACATTTTCAGTGGGATAGATCTGGACTGCAGGCAGGTCAGTCGTACCTGTACACTTGTAATACAAAAAGTTGTAACCTAACAAACCACATAGACTCTTCAATATATTTCACTAGTCTATCTGGGCAACAGCCCAAAGAAAATGTTTGGGAATGGGCAGGATCTCTCAAGAGGGTATAAGGCGTGGGATTGGGCAATAGTTCTGTCCATCACATTTTTATGGGCCAATTAGATGATAGTAGTAGGCAGCCTCATACTGTTTGTAAAGTAATAAATGTGTTCCACTCTCAGCAAAATATGAAGCAAAAGTGGCTAGAAATGCTTTCAGTGTTGTTTTTTTAAGTTAATAAAGAAATGTGGTCCAGATCTGATAAAACTGCCACTGAAGCTTTAGCATCTATGTTAATCTTTGTACAAGCAGTCACTTCCTGCTGCAGTCTTGCTCATAACTCCCATATCTTCCTGCTTTAAAGGATGCTGAGTGGGACATCCTGCTTTGAGCCAAGCACAGCTATTGTAGACTGTAGGATGGCAGGATGGATCTGCCTGATTACACACACTGAATCAGGTGGATCCAGCTTTGCTGCAAGGTCAACACTGTTGAAATAAGCAAATTGCTTGATTAACAGCATCATGTTGCTCCAAAACCTGTATGTACCTTTCAGCACTAATGGTGCCCTCACAGATATGAAATTTACCCATGCCATGGGCATTAATACATCCCCATACCATCACAGATGCTGTATTTTGAACTTTGCACTGATAGCACTCTGTATGGTCCTTTTCCTCTTAAGCCCAGATCCAATACAGTCACCTGATTACAGTTAACTTGTTCACCTGTGGAATGTTCCCAACAGGGTTTAAAAAAAAAAAAAAAAAAAACATTCTTCAACCTTCCCAGGCTTTTGTTACTGCTGTCCCAACTTCTTGGAATGTTTTGCAGGCATTACATTCAAAATGAGAGAATATTTAAAAAACACAATGAAGTTTACCAGCTTGAATTAAATATTTAGTCTTTGCTGTTTAGTCAATTGAATAAAAGGTCAGAAGGTTTTTGCAGATCATTGTATTCTGTTTTATTTTACGTTTTATACAATTTCCCAACTTCACTACGCTTGGGTTTTGTAGAACTGCTCATGTGCTTCCCATGCTTATGAAATCTGAACTATCAAAAATAAAAGATTACTGTGCCACAAAACATGATGCTTTGTCTTTCAAATATTATTTTAGCTATTTGTGAGTTGTCATGAAGTATTTTATTGTATTATTTGTTCTTTAATGTTCAAAATGCTAGTTTCAGAGCATTTTAGTTCAAAGATTGTGTGTTTTGCCTTTTTTAAAATCAGAAAGTTATCATGTTCAATAATTGTAATGTTTACATAGATCACAATTATCAAGATTTAAGTTTATGCCATAATTGAGCAGCCCTACGTGCACAACTGGATTTAAAGAACTAAATTTTGAACACTTGTATTTTGATTATTAAGGACGTCTGTTTTATTAAAAACAGATCCTGGCTGATATGTCTTGGATGGAGACATATCAGCTGATAAATTCAGGAACACATCAGTGTTTTTCTGCAAATGTAAATGAAGTTCTAGTTAATGAATTTGGTGATATGTTTGAATGTAATTTTGTGTTTATTATTTGGGAAAATTCATTATTGTAAAGCACACAGCTTTATCAGATAAAATTCAATTGTCAAACAAGCAAAAAAACATCTTTGTGAGGCTATTATGATAATGATAAATGTAAAAGGAGAAATGATGAAAACAGCTGTCACGTTCTTGTTAATTGTACCTGCAAAAGTTGTATTTATTGTGTCATGTTCTGTGATGTTCAGTGTTCTGTGGTTATGAAGTGCTCCAACAGTGAGCAGACTCTAAATGTAGAGTGATATGAAAACACGTTTACTATTGATATTTCACACTGTTAGAGGCCTCCATCAGTCTGCTCTGACAGTCTGTGGCTGATATTTTATCTGTGTGGTTAACCAGCTGGCACCAGGAGTCATTAGTTAAAAACCACTATTCCCTCTATTCAACCCATCCCTTCCCGAGGAAATCACTGTCACTAAAACTCAAGAATAGCTCCATCTTTTCTTAGCACCAGCAGTTGTTTTATTTCAATTGGATAATTCATGTTTATTATTTTTACTGTTTGTAAAATAGCCCATATAAAATAACAGAGAACATGGCATTCAACGTTGTAAATGGGCGGTGTGGTTAGTTTGACGTCTTTTTCATTTGTTTGCATCTGTGTTTGCTTAAAGCTCACTTTACTCCCACTTCATGATTACAGAAAAATCACACAAAAACACACAGATGTGTTCAAATAAGGCTATGATGGTGACTTTTAAGAATACTATGTACTACAGATGGCTCATTTTTAAAACACAGAGTCCACTTAACTCTTATGGACTAACATTACATTTTGTCATACCCTAATCTTTCCCTGAATTAATTCAGACTCTTTATCAGATTAATTTAGACTCTAACTCCTCCCTGTGTTGTGTGACTAAAGATATTTGAACTACTCTGCGCTGCCATTTCTTATATGATGCAATGGCAGGTGATTAAGGGCATTTGTAAATGCGAGGGGAGACTTGCAGATGACTAACCAGTGTTTTAAACATTTCTTGTTTACGGTCCTAATGTGTGGGTGTGTTTTCATGGTCTCAGTCTGTCAAAGACAAAAACAGATTATTAGATTGCCTAACATCTATAAATGGTCTGACAGATCATTTTCAGGGCTAATACCGCTTCACATCCATGATAAGTTTGCATGACCCAGCAGTTCTGGTAATCTGTATTGTACCACCTTCAAGATTTGTATATTTTGAACCCTCTCCCCAAATCCCCAGCCGTAAAGTCACTTAAAGGACAAAGTTCAGATTTTTCTTATTACTGTATATCCAATAAGTCAATAAGTGTCAGTGTGCTGAAACAGATAACAGTATTTATTTGCCCTTTTGCTATGTACACATAAATTATAGTTTATAATTTGTATTTTGACTTCCATCTTAACTTAAGAAGATACAAAATATAAAGCAGCCCCTGTATGCTTATCTTTCAAAAATTTAAGCCAAGGGCACACAGATATTGTTCTTAAGTAAAGGTTCAGTAATTGTGATATAAATTTTACTTTCATGCATAAGCACCTCTCTATTAAACTACTCAAAGGTCATATGTACTTCTTTTAAATGTATGTCATGTACTGAGTCACTTTTCTGTTACCAGTAAAAAAGACATCAGTTGTTTGGTGAGTCAACTAGTAATTTATTCTAGTTTATAATAATGTAGTATATTATAATATCTGGCCCAAATATTACAACCACAGTGTAGTAATTGGTCTGATATTTGCAGAATGAGATGCTAAAGAAATCAGATATAGATTTTGTAAACACTGAGTCATATTTTTGCGTAATCTCACTGTTTTCAATCAAATATAGTAATATTAATACATGAATTTAGATTAACAGTTTACCCAGATATATGATGAGTTACTTCATGATGGATTTATTTATTTATGCTAGAAGTTTAAGATTTTAGAGCTGTTTTAAATCAAATATTTCCTTTGGAAAATTTAAGTACCTTTTAAGAGAATCTGTTATTTTTTGTAATGACCTTTGTGAAATCTTACTATCATCTCAAATGTATTTTTTTTCTAAATGCAGTCCCTGGTGGCTTTGGGGGTTTTGTTAAGTTGTGTGTTCTGTCTGCGGGGTCTTGATTCTGACAATCATATTTATAATGTGCCAATAAAGATTGGCTTTAATGTTTTGACAGGAAAAATCTGAAGTTATGTTGAGGTAGTTTAAAATCTGAGATATGTGTTTGCAAGTTGGTGAAATTTAAGGAAAGATTTTCACAAAATCTGTAACAGTAAATAAACTGGTATTTCCACAGTTCACCTGACCTTTGTTGGCATTATTGATTAGGATTCAGATATTAAACCACTTAACTTCCATGACTTGGTGTCTGTGCTGCATGTTAAAACTTTGGTATCCTGGGCTGCTGGTTTGGCAGACTTCTCTCTCTCCCTCTCACCCCTTTAACAAGCATATCCGCTCTCTCTCCCTCATATCAATAGAGGCACAAAATGCCCAAAAATAATCTTAAAAATGGTATCCTGACATATAGTTGATTGACAACTGACTGGTTTAGCTCCGCTTTATTTTTTACTCAGTACTCTAATTCAGTGACAAATATACTGAGTATAAAACATACTTAAGTAAAAGTACATCACTAAATTTCAGAAACTATATAAGCACAGAAACAAAGCTGCTAAATAACAAACTTAAAACTTTCCATCCTGGTTTCCTTTAGAGACAAGTAGAGATTGATTTAAAAGGCTTTTATGCCACGGATGGACACTTTCAAGGGAGAAATAAATATTTGTATGATAATATGTATTTAAGGACAGCAGTGAAGCTGATTCCACAGAAGAGGCTAACATGACTAAACAAATCTGATGACCAGGGTCAGTCCCTGCGTTTGGTTCGGTTTATTTCTGCTCTGGTGATGCTTTCTCTGTTGTGTGCCACTTCACTGAAGGAGATACCATGGAGCATCATGCTTTGGAACAAATAAACAGGAAAACTTTATTTCCTCAGAATTATTTCATGAGGTTACTCTCAGTTTGTCAAACACGCTCACAGATAACGTCAGAGCAAAGGGAGACCAGAAATGTCTTACCAAATAAAGATACTGTTTGTTATTTGTACTGGAGTGAGTTACTGCTTTCATCACAGGTGATGAAATTTGAAGCATCACTGCTGTACTAAGGAATTTTTCAAGTGCATCTTTACCAAGTGAATCTGCTTGATCACCGGTGACTTTGCAAGTTTGGATATTAACTTCATGATAATTTGATTAAGGTAGAGAAATTTAAAGAAGTTATTTCAGGATATATTATATTTCTGACAACTTTTAAATTCAGTCTTATGAATTTAATTATTTTTTAGATGATAAAAACCCATGAATCAAATAATTGGAAATGAAAAAAAAACTCTAGTACAAGTAAATAGGTTTCCTATAAAAGAGAAATGTAAAGAATTGTCTAAAGAAATACCCCACAGACTCATCAGACTCACAGACACATATCTGCCTCCCTGGCCGGTTTAGAAACTTGATCCAGTAGTTTGTGAGCAGTTGTAAAGATGTAAGCTGTGTTATGTCCACTCCCAAACAGAGGTGGTCATCCTGCTGTAGCTGCAGCAGTAAACACAGTCAGTGTGCTCTTAAAGCCTTCAGAATTTTACAGGGTAAAAGATCTGAACAGATCAAGATTGTCATCATGCTGAAGATGTTAAACTTACAGGGATGTTACAATAACCTCCACATATGACCTGAGTCATGATACCGGGTTTGAGACTTACTTTTAAGGGAGTTTTCAAAGTCACATTCTTGTTGTAACACAAGCAATGAAACTGATATAAATGTATACATTAATACATTTTTTAATTCCCAGGCAATAAAAAGGCCAATGTCATTTTTTCCATTAATTTGATCAGTTTCTGAAATTTTCTGTCGGATGCATTTTGTGTCAAACAAGAGAAGCCACAGATAAATAGTGTCTTGTCCTTTACACAAAAATATGTGTCTGGTCTACACCTTTCAGCAAGTATGTGCTCAATCAGTTCGATTTTTCCCCTAACGATGCCATTAAGGGAAATACCTAAGCTGTGTCACCACCACTCTCTGGTTCTGTTCAGATCAGTAAGGCATTTACTCGTGTTTCCACTGTCAGATAAGAACTGAAGGTACCAAACAACCGAACTGTGCCGTCCCGCTCTTTGGCACCCTTCTGAAGTGGTGCTGAGTTTACAAAACCAACCAAAAAGGTGGAAGTACAAGCGCTGCAGTCTGTAGAGTGGTCACAAGAATGATCAACTCCCATGAGACAGCAGCGAAAATGAAAACTTATATTTCGCTTTGTTCAAATTAGCCCTGGATTTGGTTTTTCATTCTCAGCTGTTGCTGTAAGGGACGTACCTACTTAACAATGCTCCACAGAGTGCTGGAGTGCTAGATCGTTGACAGTCTCACTTTGCTTCGGACCACTTCACTGTGTCGTGCAGCTGTAGTGAAGGTACAGCTGGCAAAGGTTGGAACCAACTCAATACTGAACAGAACCAGACCACTGTGAAAATGAGCACACGTCGCCTTTGCCAGATGTTTGTTTATCCCACAATGGCATCAATGGTACAAACATGCCCTGGCGTATCTGTGCAGCCACAGTAAACATTAGAGAACAGAAAGCTCACAGCTCATGGAGGTTTACAGTGAAACAGCCTGTTCTGATCAGGGCTGAAACAGAGGGGTTTAGAGACCAAAAATTCAGTGTCTAAGTTGATTTAAGTTGTCTGATTTTTAGTTTTCACCTGTTTCATGATGTGTTTAGATCTCTATATTGCTGATCTTAAGTCAGCACAGGGAGGGATGCTTATGCCTAATTATCATTTTAAGGTGTCTTTCTTTAAGACCTTTTGTATACCTAATTCGTATGAAGACTTTTTCAGACCCTCTGAAGCAAATGAAAAAAACCTACATAAGAGCACTAGTAGTACAGAAATAAACACGAAGCAACTCATTGTTCTCTGGAGCTTCAAAAACCAACTTTTTCAACCTAAAAAAAGTTTTTTTTCATTTTATGAGACCAGTATCCTCAGTGTAAACCTGTAATTAAAGGTTGCTCTCTATGAGTTAGTTACACTGTGTTGTGGTTACTTTGAACTTCTAAAACGGTCTTTAGAGACCCTCATTTTCTCATCACTTCAAGAGACATTTTAAGTTGTGTTGTGCAGTTACATGCATGCTTAAAATGAATTACTCGTTGCGAGAATTACAGAGAATTTGCTACGTTAAACTAAAAACCACATATTTTTTTGATGAATTCATTTAAAAGTAAAAACTGTATTTATATCTTAGTGATTGGTGGAAAATACAGAGGTACCATGAAGATGAATGATCAAACATTCAATGATTATTAAAAATAAATATGGGAGTGTAAAATTACTATTACTATAGGAAACCATGCCTTGAGGGGCCCAAAAATAATGCAAAGTTAAAAGTAGCTCTAGTTTTGTAATATATTGTAGAATA
The DNA here is from genome assembly GCA_036419115.1 of Scarus forsteni. Taxonomy (NCBI): domain Eukaryota; kingdom Metazoa; phylum Chordata; class Actinopteri; order Labriformes; family Labridae; genus Scarus; species Scarus forsteni. The sequence goes on along the minus strand of JAZDUH010000066.1, from coordinate 22,453,079 downwards.
AAATAATTTGTTCTTATCTGTTTTAACATAAATAGCCTGTCACCATAAAAGGAACATAACAGTTTGGTTAAGTGAGAGCTTTATTCCCTTTACCAAAAAATGTGGATATTGATGTTTATGAGTTCAGAAATATTTGCAAAAATCCAAAAGTGTACATCCCTAATTTCCACATAATTTTCCCGTACCAGAAAGAGACTGTTTATTTTGTTTATGAACCTAAATTCCACACAATACTTCGACACACCCAAGTGAATAACAAATTTACAGAACACGTAAGAATCAGATCTTTTAATTATTTTAACAAAAACTTTGTTTATATATAATTTCAACAAACATGAATAGGACAGAGGGCTTTACAAATGTATTGAACCACCACCCAATGTAAGATCTATGCCATAGCTGCCCTATATTGACAGCAATGACAATCGCCAAAATATTATTTGAAGTTTCTGTAATGGAAAAACACCCAGTATGTCGAAGCTCTTTCACAGAAATGATATTTTGACGATACAGCAAATTAATAGCCTTTTCCATTGCTGCTCCCAGGCTCTGGATTAAGCTCCCTGCTGAAATGAGTCTCATTTCTGACCTGGGCCTTGTTAAATCTAGACTGAAAACATATTTATTTATTTATGCTGGCATTTAATACCCAGTAGTGTGGTGACACTTTTCCTTTTACTCTGTTTTGCTTAATTTTATTGTAATTTATTGCACTTATTGCTTTTATTGTTTTCATTAATTTAATTGTTTTTAATAGTTTTTATTTGTTGCTTTTGCTTACCAAATATTGTAAAGCACTTTGGTCCACCAAAAGGGTTGTTGTAAAGGGCTGTATAAATAAAGAACATTGACAATTACATTTTACATCAAATTATTATTAACCATGAATTTTCAGGTGTACTTATTTATTTCTTTTTTCGAATAAACCAGAAAAATAGTAAAGTACATTATTATTTCTTCATTAAGATGTCAACTTGTAGTCATTTACTTCCTGAACAGGGGAAGTTTTGTATTATTTTCTAACTTAACTCAAATGTCAGTATATAAATTAAGTTGGAAATTCTTCATTCCTGCTCAAACCTTCTAACTTTTAAAGGATTACTAACATGTTTGCGTGTTGTCGTTGCTATGCCAGGTGTTTTGATGGATTTGTTAAGCTCTGTGTGTATTTGTTGCCCTCACAGTGGCTCTAATAGTCGAGGCAGAGGTCAGACCTGCAGGAGCGCAGCCCGGACCCTGAGGATGAGCCTGCCTCTTTGTGGGCGGGTCTCTTCAGGTTTACAGGAAACATGAGTATCAGGAAGTAGAAAAGAAAGTTTGGAGATTTGTTGTGACGCTAAAGTTTCCATTTCTTTGATTTAATATTTCATCTGGTTTCTCTGGTCTTTGCGGTGGTCGGACAGAAGAGTGAAAGGCCGACAGCAGCTCTTCAGAGAGTGAAGGTAGGTCATGATCAGCTTTAACGCTGCTGCAGGAGACACAGGCGGGCAGGTATGCGCTAAAGCCAGGGACCACAGGCTGCTGGAGTTACACTTTATAATGTGTTGTTGCTCAATGATCGTGATGTAAACACTCCTGCATACAGTCAGATACAGTGGCAATCTGCCTGAGTCATGGCAGTGTTGACATGACTGATAACAGAGGCCCCTTCAGTCTGTTTACAGTCTGATTACTGCTGTATGGACTGGACCTGAAGGCTCACTGCACTACTGCATGAACGCGACCTGAGCTCTGCATTGTAACACATTATACTCCTTTTTAATTTTTTATTTGATTGGTTGATGGCTTGCTTGATTGAATACGTCATTTTGAAGGTGTAAATGGATGAAAAACAAAGTAACACATTCCTCATACACGTGGTCAAGCATTAAGAAGAAACACAAATAAGACCACCACCCAATTTAAGGTCCACTAAATTAACAGCATTAATCACGAAAATCATCATTTTTATGTTTCTGTACTTGTTACTCTTGCATGTAGAAGGTCTTTCACAGAAATTATACTCTGTAATGCTAAAATGTAATTAATATTGTTATCCATGCATTTATAAATGTACTGTTTTAGAACAAATACTGGAAAAAAATAAAATACATTATTATTTCCTGATTAAGGTGTAAGATTGTAGTTATTCATTTGCATTCATGAACAGGAAGTATCTGTTTTAGTGGTTGAATGTTATGCTTGATGAGCTTTTATACACAGCTCAAACTTGGGTATAAAAAGTGAATTCAGTTTGAAATTCCTCTTTCTTGTTCAAAATGGCAAAACAAGAGCTCACTGAAAATAAAGAAGTCTGCATTAAAGCACTTAATGATACTGTTTTTTTTTTTAACATTTCAGGAAGCACTTTAAATAGGCTGTATGTGTGCCCAAGAAATCTATACATAAACAATTATGAAAAATACACTCACTGATTTAATGTACACACATTCAGAAAGGAGTGGGAAGAGGTGCAACTTATCTAATCCTGCTTATTCTTATGCAATCAATTAGTTGTGCTTCCTTGTTCACATGCCTGCATATGAATACATTTCCTCTGACTTAACTATATAACACTGTTCATCTGTAAAGACGTTCAAGCCTGTACATCATCATGGTCCACCATGGATAAACTTAAACTAAAATATGTAAATCAACCCATAAACTTTGGGTTGATTTACATATCCTATATCAGTCCTGTGATGTATAGGCTTATTTTATCAGTGCAGATTAGAGCTGGGCAGTTAATTGAGTATTATTCCCAATAACAGTCACTGCTTTCCCCATGAGTAAAACATGCTACATATCAAATGTTTATTTCTATTTTTATTATAGCATCATTATTTCAAGTATATAGGTTATATTAAAGTATATTTCTATGTATTTTCCTATTCTTCAATGTTTAAAATAATGGAGTAAGAAGCATAAATGTCCAGTGAGAGCATGTGGTGCATGTTATAAAATCTGTGAGTAATTGCGTTTCATTATCAAAATCTCAACATCTAATAAATTAATATGCTTATGATTTTTGCCATAATCAAGCAGCCTTGGCACAGATGGCTTATGAGTAATGTTGAAGGCAGTATTACAAATGCTGAATATGTCCAACAAATCATACATCAGGATCACTTTTTTAAAATTGAATCATTTTTGTAATGAGTTCATGTTTAGCATTAGAATAAACAAATCAGTAATCACTGATCCAGAGGTGGTGCTGCTGTGAGATTCAGTCTTTCTGATATATAGTACAACAGCATGCAGTATAAAGAATATTAGACATGCATAATTTCATCTGAATTATATTGGTATCATACCTGCAGATAGTAACCTTAAAAGCGTATAGGTATCAGCAGATATTAAAGTTTCTGCCTGTTTTTATGGCTGATATATCCAGTGTGTGTGCAGGGTTGCTGGGGTGTACCAAAATGCTTAAAATGTCATGTTGTCATTGAATATCTTCTTAAAAATACTGTGGTTTATTTAAAAATTAACTGTCTCTCTCATTTCACTTTGGTTTCTAACTTAAACATTGACCGTCACTATTTATGGTCAACCTGAGTAGAGTAGAAATTTGATGTTCCTTACTAAAATGTGTTCATATTTGTACCAGTATCAGTTGCAACAAATTTAATACAATAATTTTTGCTCAAGTGATGTTTTTTTTTTCAAAATAGGTAACTGTTATTGTTTTAAATTAATTGATTGTCTTTAAACAACAAACTAACGCTCAGTAATGTTTAACTAAGTCATCAGAATCTTCACAGATATAAAGTTTGCAGTTCACAAAACATTCACCCAATTAAACAATCAAAACTGACTACAATACAGTCCATGAATTAAACAACATTTAGTAACACTCACTTTTTTCGCACCTGACAGCCAGGGTGAAGCACATCATGTCTGCAGCAGAGCAAACTGAACAATGGGCTCAGGGGTCCTTTATAGACTCCTGATCAGGTCACAGTGGATACACCTGTGGCAGAGGCTGCAGGCTGCTGATCCTCAGTGGAGTCACAGCAGACATGAACGATCTTAACAGTGATATTCAGGAGAAACTGGGAGCTAAGTGTTTATCAAGTACAAAGAACAGCGGTCTGTTGAGAAATGGTGACACCAAATTACAAACTTACTGTCTCGGAGAATCGTTATGATATAGAATCACATGTTAAGAGTAATTTCACTAAAGGTCAAAGATCCCTGTGGGCGCAGTTTTGCTCAGGAACATTATCATTAGTCTTAGAGACTGAAAGGTTTAATGCTGCTCAGAGGAAGACACAGTTTTTTGTTTAAGTTATCTGAAATTGAAAGTGAAATTCATTTTCTTATTTATTTTCCTGTCTGAGATGACATAAGAGTCATGCTTTCAGTAAAGTGTCTTCTGTTGATGGTGATTTCTTCTGATGGGTCGATTAAGAAAAGCCTGAGTTGTGCTTTAGGGGAGGACTTTTTCTGTGGCCAGTTATAAAAAATAAAAATACATTTTTTTTCAGTCTGTTATGAAATGTTAAACCACTGCAGATTTGTTCTGGTGTCTTTTAAACCCATGAGCGTTGAACACGTTGTATGTGCGTGAAAGAACAATCAGTCAGTTAATCAAGACAATATTACTTTTGTAGATGTTTGCAAAAGAATAACGTCTTGTTATCAAAGAGTATGTGAATCACCAGCAACATATTCATCATACAATAGTTTATTTTTATAACAATATCTTAGTACTGGTATTATGATAAAATGTGTCCCAATATATCACATTACCATTAGCAGGATAATATATCAATCTTTTTTTACTATAAGACACCGATCAGGCATAACATTATGACCACTCTGGACTGAAGACTGATCTGCAGCTATACAGCCTCATACACAAAAAACTGCTTTGCCTAGTGTGTCCTGACACCTTTCCTGACACAACCTGCATTAACTTCTTCAGAAATCTGATCAACAGTAGCTTGTCTGTTGGATTGACTACACAGGCCAGCCTTTATTCTCTAATAAGCCTTGGCTCCCATGATCCTGTTGCTGATTCACCACTGTTTCTTCTTTGGACCACTTCCTTTAGACACTGATCACCAAAGACCAGGAACACCCCTGAAGAGCTGCAGTTTTGTAAATGCTCTGATCCAGTCATCCAGCTATCACAATGTGTCCCTTGTCAAACTCGGTTTAATCCTTACACTTGCCCATTTTTCCAGCTTCTAACTTTAATCTTCGAGGACAAAATGTTCCCTTGCTGCCTGATATATCCCACTATCAGGTGCCATGATGAAGAGATGATCACTGTTATTGACTTTGCCTCTCTGTAGTTATCATTTTATGCCTGATGGGTGTAAAGTTGGTCCCTGCAGCATAGCTAAACTTTAACGTCCGTCTCTTTGATAGCAATGATAACTAAAAACATAGCAGAGAGATGGAGACTGAAATTACTGGATGCATTCTGCAAACTAGCAGCTGTGAACTGGGCAACAACACAAAACAAATGTAATTATTTCTATTAACTATTAATTAATAAATATCAGTATTTCACCAAGTGATTTAGAAACAATATCAAAACAAAATATTGCATAATATTGTACAAATATTTTCTCAAATCTCAATTAGCTCTGCTGAGAAAAGAGCTTAATCGCCTCAGTTGTTACTTCCGCCAAGGAGGTTATGTTTTTGGGAGAGTTTGTCCGTCTGTCCATCTGTCTGTCCGTCCGTCCATCTGTGAACAAAATAACTCAAAAAGTAATGGATGGATTTGGATGAAACTTTCAGGAAATGTTCAGCATGGGAAAAGGAAGAACTGATTTGATTTTGGTGTTGATCTGGAGCAGCGTCTGGCCGCCATGGCGAAAAATGTGATTTCTGTGAATAACTACTGAACTAAAATAGATATCATTATGAATCCAGTTGCTAATGGTATGTTTTCATGGTCAATGAATCTAAATATTTAGATGAAATAAAGGTAGGAGTAATATTTATGGTCAAAATGACAATATGGCTGAGGATTGTGGCGTTGGCGGAGGTCTGCGCTCTCTGAGTGTTTTTCTAGTTTTGAATGTTGTCTTCATTTTCCTCACAGTGTTAAGTTTTCTGCTTTGAGTTTAGCTCAAGATTTTGGTTAATTTTCTGTCTTTGTTTTATTGGTTGTAGCTGTGGAGGATCAGCAGAGGCCATGAGTCGAGTCCCCCTGCAGCAGCCACAGAGCTGTGGGCCCTGGGAGCTGAAGGAGCGGCTCGGGACGGGAGGCTTTGGGAACGTCACCAGATGGCAGAATAGGGTACACACCTCTGACACTTCAACACAGTTTTCAGCTGAACATGTCTGGGATGCTTGAGTTCATAGCTTCAGTTAACAAAGTGATGATGTTTTCAAGCAAACACCATCAAATGCCTCACCATTATCAGTGCAATGGAGTTATCACCAGATATAAATGTTATTGTTCTGTATTCAAACAAGTCCTGGAACTTTTTTCTGTCTCTGTGAGAAAACAGCAAACTCTGTTGCCTGGTGCTCCCGATCAGAAGTACATTTATGCTCCTATTCTTGGTTTCAGTGTAGCCAAAAACATTTGCTGTTAGGAATGGGTACCTTTCACATTTGAACCAATACCATACTGATGCCCGGTACATGGGAATCGGTATCGGTACTCAACGGTACCAATTTTCGGTACTTTTGCATGTGTTTATGGGGTAATAAATATTTATTTGTTTAATATTAAGATCTCAAATTTGTTAAGTTTAAATTTATTTCTCAATATATAAAATTTGACGTATATATATCAAAACAATTGTTTTTATTGTTTTTTTGTAACAACTGTTTGTATTGTGACATTGTAGTTGTTCCAAAAATGTCTTCAACATGAAAACCAGTAACTAAAATGAACCACAACTTAATAAATTAACTGCAGCCCTCACTTTAACTTTAGGGCAGTTTAACAATGGGTCAGACAGAGCTGTAAATAAAAAAAGCATTTACATTAACGTTACAAAGTACGAGGAACAAACCTGATAATGATAACTGACACACATTAAAATGCCAAGCTAATACCATCTTAAACACAAGGCTTATTTACCTGGACCAGGTATCCTACTTGCCGCATTTGCTGCCATCACCAAATGTTAAAGCCATTTCTTTTCCTGTGTTTCTGGCTGCAGACGACTGGATTCAACAGTGCCGAATGAATCCTTTGTGGTCGTGGATCTGAGGATATCCAAAATTGTGCAATCTTCAGCTTTAAGGAAAATTTTGTGCGTCACAGGTGCTTCCTCAGATTTGAAGTATTTCCGCCACTGGCCTTACACTAGGCGTGACAAATATTTCAGCGAGCATAATCTCCATCACATTTAATAAAGTAGAGTCATACTTTGGAGCAATTTCTCTCAGCCATGCTTGCTTTGTTGACTGAGCCCGCGGCTGCTGACGTCATTATGCTATTGCTGTGCTGCGTTCAAGTCCAATATGGAAATTCACCTACTCTACCCAATAGTATGCCTGCTTCTTCCACTCCCTCACAGTCACAAGGATACGTTTAGGTACCTAAACATGGCACCGTTTGATTTTACGTGAATCTGTACTCGGTAGTACCTACAGAATTCGGTTGGTACCTCTTAAAGTACTGAATTCGGTACCCATCCCTATTTGCTGTCTGTCTCTCTTTCTGCTCTTGATATTCAAATTGATAATTGTTTATTTGTTAATACTTTATTGATCTGTATTCAGTTATTTTCTGGCCCTTAGCCTTATTGATAGAGTAGAGACAGTGGATGGAGTCAGTGATTGGATAAGATGCAGCAGGCTAGAATCTAACCTGGGGTGCCTGCATTGATGTGAGAGCCTTTGTTAATATGGGCAGCATCAACCATGATAAATACCAGCTCTACATTGTCTTCCACCAAGATTTGTTCCTGTAGTTGGCCATAAATGAATGGACAGTGGTGTGAGATGAGCATGTGGAAAGTAGCCTTAGGCTAAACTCAAGCCCAGGCTGCCCGCCCAGACCAGCTTCAGCACTCAGAGCTTGACATAACCATAAGGCCATCCAACAGTTAACATTGCTTCATCAGCTTTCACAAATACTTGTTTCATTATACATGTTTAAAGACATAATCAGTTTTCACCAGATACCTGTCTTAATCATTAAAGGATGATAGCCCCTGTGGTTTCTGAACACATTGATGTCAGTTTATCTTGATGGACAATAAAAGTTAACAGCAAAAAATGTAGATATAGTTTTATCTAGGAATGCATGCTTTTATTAGTATGATCAGGGTTCCCACTTTTTTTTAGAAATCATTTTGCAGAATGTTACGCAAGTGTTGACAACTACTTTGATTAGAAAGTAGCCCGCTTAAAAAAACTGCATGAAAAATTGTTAATCTCTTCTCTGGGGCTACTTTGGGGAAAAATAAGTTCTTACTGGGGTCTGAAAAATTTGTAAATCTTGTGACAAATTCCTATGGAAACACTGGGTAGTGGCTCTGCTCTGGGGGTACATGCAAACTTAAATTCTGGTAGCGTCACATGTGGCACTGCACAGGCTGGCAGGCTGGAGGCAAAGAAACTCATGTAGTCTGTGTGCCAGTTATTTAACCTGTTTGCGTTCACTAAGAAGGCTAAAAGAAGCAGAGAGTGGATAAATAATTTTCCAGTACAGTTCTAGCTTTTCCAGGACATTTTACTCTTTTTCACATTATCCATATGTTTACCATGACAGAAAAATTGGTATATCATTTTCCAGGTTTTCCAGGATGCATAGGAACACCGATAATCCCAGAATTGGCAGAGATTGAATTTTTTTGCCAATATTTACTGCTGATACATCAGCCATGCATAACCTCACATAAATTATCTGGGCAAAATACACAAATGTACCACGATGCTTCACCTTATTTTCACTGCATCCACAAACTCAAAATCAAGAGTTTCATTTTTTAGGAGTCAGATGTTGTTTTTCTTGTTTTGCATCTGTTCCTCACAGTAATAAAAGTTCTAATTGAAAGCTACAGGTCAATTCTCAGAAAGAAATGGTAACCCCATATTTTTCCTCTGGATTGTTCCAACTAAAACCGCAAACAATAAAATAGATTTTAAAAAAAGTGGAATGTTTTTTGTACAGTGTATACGTACAAATTCAGGCAGAACTTATTTTAGTGTCGTCATAATGGTGGTCTCTCTCCTGCATGCACACAGGATTGACGTTACACTCCTCTCATCACATATTGTAATGTTCTCAAACATGGGCGAGACAAATTAACACTACGAAGGTGAACGTCACCCTGAAAGTGATGTGTCATATCCCTTTGTCGGATGTGACTTAGATTTGAGTCAGAGGGGTTAAACTATTTTTTACCCAAAGTGCTCTCAGGGTTAAAACACCCCTCTCACAGAGTCAGGCAAGAGTGAAATGCTTTGGTCTCAAAATATTTTTGTGTTCAGGTAAAAAAACGTGTTAAAAAATCCGATAGTGATGTCCCAACTGGACATGGTAATAGTGTGAATATGAAAGCATCATGATGTAAAATAACATCTGTTTGCGATTGGAGCGTGGTCTCCCACCTGCACCTATTTTAGGTATAACGTCCAGAAACCACCTCCTTTACTCACCTTAACCCGGACATGAATTGTGTCTATTGAAATGACACCACTGTAAGTCACAGGATGAGAGCATTGTACGGTTTCATCATTTGCACCAGGACACTATGGGAGTATGGGCACGCCTGTTTAGTGCACCTTCCTCTTCCTCTCCGTAAACCCCTGTTGACTTTCTCACACTCACACTTAAATGGATTAAAACTTAAGTGGGCAGGAGACATCATCATGAAGATAAAGAAATATAAGTGATGGAGAGTCAGGAACTGAAGAGGACTTTAGGAAATGATCTCTTTTAAATAAAGGGTAATGGACTTGTTTAATTTGATTCGGCTCTTTTTATGGTTTGAATAAAGACAGTGCTCTTGAATGATAACACATGATTATATCTTTAAGTACATCATTTAAATCCTCATTCAATATTATCAGGGTCACATAAGCAATGGCTCGAGTAGATGGAAATGACTTCACCAAAGAGGGCACTGCTGCTGCTCTGATGACTAAACATCCTCTGTGGGAAATTTCCTCTTGTCATGACAATACTGAGGGATATTATTAGTCCACAAATCAAACAATAGAAAGCAGGGTGGTGCTTTTTACTTGATGATGCCGTAACAAACTGGAAGTGGGATGTACCAGGCAGTTGTGTCGGTCATTGGCACTGCCAGCTGCTCATACTGTATGTTCAGTACGGTTGCTTCACTGTGGGGAATGGGAATTTAAGATGTAATCTTTAAGTGGCTGACAATAACAATTACATAACAAAGACTCTGATTCTTCTCATGCATCTTGGAGTGCATTTTCAGGAACATCTGTACGTCTTTTGATAATCAATATTGGATTTTATTTATATTTGAGATTCAAATACAAGCAAACTCCTTTTAACTGACATACACCTGAAGTACATGCAGAAAGAAATCATCCCTGAACATGTCTCCCTCCCCTTCCTCAATGTCAGTTTTAAAAGTCATTAAAAATTTTTGATGCTTGTTTTTAAGTCACTCCATGATTGAGCTCATCTTTACCCGTCTGACCCCGTTCACCCCAGCACGATCACTCAGGTCCTCATATCACTCCCTCCTGGTAATCCCACAAATTCAGAGGAAGCCTTTTCATGCTTGTGGAGCAAATTCCCTCCACAAAACAGGGATGTAAACACCTTACACTCATTCAAATAGTACAGTAAAGTCTTTTTCCTTGGCATTTTAAATTAATGTAATTATTTTTACTTTATGGTTAAATTTTCCTGTTTCATAACCAAAAATGAGATGTTTGTTTGTTTTTTCTTTTGATATGTTTTTACTATGCCCTGTCAGTAAAGCACTTTAGTTAACCGAGGGTATATTAAAGGTGTAGTCAGCGATGTGGGAGAAAACTAGTGGAGAGGTTGTTGATAAACCAATTTAGACCCACCTCTCCCTTCATACCTCACCCCTGGCTCCACCCTGAAAGCTGATGGATGTGCATTGTCATGGAAACGGCCGTAGATACTGCGTACAGGTAACCCTAACTCTAACAGGTAACCCTGACTCGTCAGACAATAGTAGCCACAACTGGACTGCCATTATCGATAACATCACAACAACAGTACATTCTGGCAGATTAGACAATAAGATGAATGCCCGACGGCTGTTACTGCTATGTGAAGCACCACAAAGCTAATGTTGCTCACCTATCCAGCAGAAAGACGGCGACAACTGCGTCTGTTTTCAGGTCTTTCAATTTGCGGAGTTCCCTCCGCCGTCGGAAAGCAACACCAATGTTGACCCGGGTCTTCACTCTTTTATGGGCATAGCCCTTCTTTTTCACTTTTCACTCCTCTGACCTTTTTCTTTTGGGCTGTTTTTCAGCCATTGCTACTGCACATATTGTATCTCTCTCTTACGCTAACTGCACATGCAACCTAACGTACTACTCCCCCTCCCCCCTCTGTCTGATCTGTGCATGAGTATGGTCACCCCCTGGATGTGGGGAGTGGACCCTGTTTTGGTGGCTCGGCCACAGTATTTACCTGCTGAAATTCAGAGCCAAGGCTGTGTATTGAAACCAGACTTTTTTTTCAACATGCTGTCAGTGGGGACATCTTGTGGATGGAGAGGAGAAATACGGTGATTTTGACAAATAGCGCATTCAATCAATCAATCAGTCAATCAATCTTCTCAAGACACTTTACAATAGAGCATAAAGCTCTTCATTTTATGGATACACATATATGCATAGATACATATATACATATAGATATATATATATATATATATATATATATATATATATATATATATATATATATATATATATATATATATATATATATAAATATATATATATATGCATATATATATATATATATATACATATATATATACATATGTATATATATATATATATATATATATATATATATATATATATATATACAAATATATACATCCAACACCCAACATGAATCCAAATAGCCAATCATGAATCCCTCCATCATGGCGGCAAGAAAAAACCTTCTGTTAAGCAGCAGGAAATCTTGAATGTGGATCCCAGTCTCATGATGAACAGCAAATCCACATGATGCTGTGATGGGTGTGAGGGCAAAGGAAGGGAGGTGAGAGGAGACAAGTGGACTAAAGTAAGAACTAAAGTTAGGGACAGGTCCATGTACCATCGACCTGTCGTCTGATTTATTAGAGGTTAGCCTCTTGAGATGCTACATCTCATTTTCAGGAGGGTCCTCATGTCTGAATGGTTGTGGTGATCATTTTCTAGAAGTTTAATCTTAGATATTCTTACTAAAAATAAGAACTTATGGTAGTGACGAACTCATGGGTGCCCAGACCACAAGTGCATCCCAACCATATTTGTCTCCATTAAATATAAATGTGTTAAAGGCCTCTTGAGATGTAACATCCCATTTTCAAGAGGGACTTCATGACTATGTGGTAATAAAAAATAGATACTGTAGGTGTAACTATCATGGATATGGAGATCATGCTAATATCTACATGAACAGCTATGATGATAATGGGAATGGAGTATTAGATGAGAAGATTAGAAGATCGCTGACTACACCTTTAAATGTACAAACAAACTTGACTGGATATGTGCATTTTTATTTACACCCCCAAAGAACATGTCTCCCACACAAAATATATTCCTTATATTTGACATTCTATTTGTTAAAGAAACATACAGAAATCAAGAAAAGAACATGTTATTCTATGTTAAAAAAATTCTGTAGGGCTCTAATTTCGTGGTGCAGCGCAGGGTGCGCAAGCCTGCCGCACCCCACGCAGTGTTAATTTTGTCCGGCACACCGCTGTGCACTGCCAATTTGGTAGACCATCTGCGCAGAGATGGTTGTGACAATGCAACTTTTGTTGTTTTGAATCCTAGTTAAGAACTTTTGTTTAGTTTCCGTAACAGCTACTTGAATGCTTTATGTTAAACAATAACATCCATTAATATTGACCACCTATATTTTAGATTATGACTTCTACATTTCTATTTCTGTTCTTTTTCCAGGACACAGAGGAGCAGATTGCTATAAAGCAGTGCCGTCAGGAGCTGGGTGAGAGGAACAAAGAAAGATGGTGTTTGGAGATTCAGATCATGAAGAGGCAAGTTTGACCCTTTGCGCCATTTATTACCTCCACCAAAGACTTCATGTTTGTGCCAATGTTTTTTAGTTTGTTTTTTGGTTAGTTAGTTAGTTAGTTTGTTACTTTGTGAACAGGTTGACAGAATTGGAACAGATTTGGATAAAATTAAAGATTTAAGGTTTTGTTGACCATGTGAGGCAACGTAGTTTTCCACATTTCAAATTTCCACATCCAAATTTCCATGACTTTTTCAGGGAAAGTTGATTATGGTATAATAAAGACGTAAAAAAATATGGTGGTGATCTTAATATGGATGATGATCAAGAATTTTTTTACAGGATTTGTTAACAGTGAGCTATAAAGCAGTTTTCCAGATTTCTCACAACCACTTGTCTAACATGTTGGAAATGCCTTGCAGGTTTGTGCTCTTGAGCACTTCTAGCGAGTGCTACCAAGGAGGTAATGTTTTTGTTGGCATTTGTCATTTTGTTAATTTGTGATATTACGTGCATTTGTTTGTTTGTTTGTTAACAGGATAACTCAAAAGTTATGGATGAAATTAAATGACATTGTCAGAAATGTATGTCATGATCCAAGAAAAAAGTTGATTGTTTTTGGTGGTGATCCAAACATGGATTTGTTAACATTCCACAAAAGGGTGGTTTTCCACTCTCTTGCTACCAACTTGGCTAACAATGTCAGAAATGTCTTGTTGAAGGTTTGTGCTCTCAGAGCACTGCTAGTTTCCCTGGAAGGTCTGTTTTAAATAAATACACACAACAGCATTTTTGTCCAAGCAACTTCCTTCATGGTGGCTGACCGTCAGAATCTTTTGTGTGTTGGATCTAAATCTGTAATCTCCCTGATGGTTGCGTTGTGAAGTAAGTCCTCACGGTTCCCCGGAAATCAAATGAAGTAATCACCAAACCTCCCCTCACCGCATCAACTTTCTCCAGGAAACACAGCCATTATTCTATTTTTGGCAGTTTGCTTTAATAATAAGTATCACAGTCAATGCCAAAACCAGGAAACATTTAAGAGAGAGGAAGTACCTAAAACAAGCTTCTTTGAATGTGATGTGTTGTAACCACTAAATTACAAAGACATCCTTTACCAGAATCACTGTGCTATAAACAAACTTATGTAGCGTAACAGGATATGAATTACAAAGTATTATAACCAGATTTGGATAAATACTTGGCTGTTGAAACTAATTATGTAACAGGGCTACGTGCCGAGACATGTTGTCAATGCAGATGTGTAAGCTGCAGTCTTGAGCCAACTTGAGACTGATGGCAGTAGCTCTGAAAAGCTTGCACACCTCATGTTAAAATACCCATGTTTACCACACACATAACTGTGTTTATAGCAAGAATCATGAAACAATTTTGGCCAGAATTGCTCTATGACTTTATGTCTTCATGGGCGGTTTTGAGAAGGACTTGATGGTAATGGTTTATATAAAGTTTATAGATACCGAGCAATTTTCTTTATTTATTAAAAGAACCAAGAGTAAAAATCTGCCTGATAACAAGACAATCTGTTGAATGTTTAGTCCAGCAGTAGAGATATAATTTACTTTATCTTCTTTAATTTTTACTTTTACACACTTTAGGTTTATTTATATGTCCCTTTACATTTTATTTTTTATGTTGCGTTCAGCCTATGTGGCTTTTTATTGCTTTGCTCCATATTGGTTTGACTAGAACAAACTCACACAGGCCCCATTGCCTCTTATCCTGGTGAAGCATAATCCACTCCAACCCTCTCTATCCAAGCTGTATTCATTCACACTGCTCCAACTTTAACTGTACTCGACTGTATCATCACGATGTCAGTCAACACACACTTCATTAGATACGCTCTCTCGTAGTGCACTTGCATCGTCAGCATAACAGAGAGTAACAGGTAGAATATGACTGCAAATGTAATTATATGTGGATTATTTGAGTCATTTTCGTCAAATATAGTCCTCTTTAACTACACAGTACTGTGCCCAAGCACCTCTCTCTCACCAATGCCAGGGCCTCATAGTATACATATGTGCTTGAACATGGCAGAGCTATTGAAGCCAGAAATATCTAGAGATTTTATGTTTTACAGGCAGCACGGTGGTGCTGCAGGTGGTGCATGTTCCTGTATGTGTTTCTCTATGGGGCCCTGTGGTTGGCAGGCACTGGTTCAGGGTTTACTCTGCCTCTTGCAAAATGTTAGCTTGGATAGGCTCCAGCCCTACCACTCCCCAGAAAAGGATAAGTGGCATAGATAATGGATGGATGGATGGATTGACATTATTAATTTAAAGTGCTATATTCTTCCCATAGTGGTTGGATTTTAAACTACTGGATTATGCTCCTGGCAGTTTTCAAATTGTATGAAATAAATTAGAATTATGTTACACTGATATCTTGATATTTTGTCCCACTTCTTTCTTAAATGATATCACAAAATTTATGGAGTATACATAACCTACATTATTTATTTAGGCTAAATGTCCAAAATACTTTAATGACCATGGTATGTTTCACTTGGTTTTTAATGTGGCTTTGTACACTTTAGATGGTGCTCTGTTGTATCTGTTCTGTGATAGGTGTGTTATGTCTCTGTCTCTCTGGCTGCAAAATAAATCTACCTACAGGTAAAAAATAATGTTATACTGACAAACCTGACTAATCGTTCTGTACATTTCACTAGTCCGGTCTGGGAAAGAGCTCCTAGAAAATGATTGGGAATGGGCAAAACCTTTTCATAGCAAATCCAGCAGGTGATTGGATGATCGTTCTGTCAATCACTTTCATTTTAGACCAATCAGATTATGTATTGGGAGAGCACTACTGCTGCAGTTTAAAGGACAGAACGTGAGCCACTTTGTAAATTAAACTCCTGGCAAAACCTAGGACAGTGGGGCGGAAATATCCTTTCTACTGAGAAGTTTGTAATGTTTGGTTTTTATTACCTCTGCCAAGGCGTTTATGTTTTTGCTGGTGTCTGTCTGTTTGTCTGTTAGAAAGAATACGCTGAAACTACTGGATGGATTTACATGAAAACTTTTACCAGAGGTGTGGTTTGGTCCATGTAAGAAGCCATTGCATTTTGGTGTTGATCTGATCCCGACTGATGACATAAAAAAACATTTAAGTTTATAACGACAAATCCCATTCATTTATGGCATTGTGGGAGTAGTAGTTCATTTGCAAACTGTCATCTAATTTTACAAGCCTATGTCACTACATTTTCCAGCTTCCCTTGCAATGCCAGGGGAGGAGTTCTCCACGCCACTCTGCACTCACATCTTACTAGTAACAATACTGTGAGCCCATTAACAGTATAGAAACAATCGCGGCAGCTCTGCTCACTCGCAGTCCCTCCAGACGTGCCTGTTCATCACCGACACAGAAAATGATAATAATGTGGACACAGAAGTGGTCCGTCATAGCAGCAGTCTGTGTTTGTGTGTTTATGTGTGTGTGTGTGTGTGTGTGTGTGTGTGTGTGTGTGTGTGTGTGTGTGTGTGTGTGTGTGTGAGTGTGTGTGTGATTGTAAAAACCTAATCTCCAAAGTCCACATAGAGTGAACGTGCTGTGCACTGGTCCAGTCAAAAATTACAAGACCCACTACAAACCAGCTTGCTCTGTTGGGTGATATTTATATCAACAATAGTCTGCATACTTTTTGCAGACTTGTATTTTCATTCCAAAATTTTAAAATAAAATAAATACAGGACTATAATGTTGGGTGGAAATTACAATTTATGGGTGGAAGTAAGCTGATTGGCAGAGGTCTGCGCTCTCAGAGTGCTACTCTAGTTTAATAATGAAATGCTGTCCAGATCTGATAAAACTGCGACCGAAGCTGTTAGCATTTATGCTAACCTCCAGCAGTGCAGTCACTTACTGCTGTCGTCACGTGTATCTTCCACCTTCTCCTGCTCTAAAGGACTCTAATTGGACTGTCCTGCTTTTGGCCACTAACAATCGTTGTAGATTGAAGCTTGGCAAGATGGATCTGTCTGATGAGAGACATTGAATCAGGTGGATTCATCTGCATGGAAGGGTTAAAATAAATTAGCCTTAACCTGAACCTAAAATAGACATTATTTTATCTCTTAATTACAAAGTTAGCTTCTGTAGAGGTCTACAGATTGTTCTTTATGTTGGAGAATATTTTTCTAAACTGTAACGCTGGATTTGTCTGACTGCAGCATACTGCCAGAAATTCTTTCTGTTATTCTGTTTTTGTCCAGAAATGAATCTGAGCATAAAACAAGCATTGTTTTAACTCAGCTGAAAAACCAGGTGATTCCCTCCATTTCCTTTCACCTTGCTTTGCCTTAAAACTGTTTGCTGTAAGTATTGAAGTGTAACTTCAGTTTGATATGTTGTGACTCACTGTTACATTCCATGACTAACTGCGTGGCTACGAGTTTGATGTTTTTCTGCTTTACAAGTTTTCTCAAAATAAAAAAGACTGCCTTTGTATCCTTAAATAGTAGAAAATAACCAAGGCTATTAAATAATTAGAGCACCATGGAAGTTTGGGTTATTTTGGTGTGTGGTGGTTTTTCTAACAGGATGATGTGCCGCCTCCTCGTTTTGTTCTGCTTTAGTGTGTTTTATTTCCAAAAATGTCTGTGTTGTCCATCTGCAGCTTCAGTTTGTGTGTCAGGTCAATTAGGTCGAGTTGTTTTTATAAAGTCAGTCTACCTATGATTGTACCATGTTGTTTTTTTTCTGTAACTGCTCACTGAAACTTCTGCCCATGTTTGACAAGACAGCCTCAAAAAAGGATACTTAAACTCCAGAGGGGTCACTTTTGGTTAATAAGGGAGTGCATGTGTGCGTATTTTGTCAAACATGAAAACCATTTTTCCCTAATCCTGCTTTAACAAGTGGGTTGTTTTCAGACAGACATGGTCACAACCACAGCCCTTGGTGCACCCACGCTAACTCGTGGAGAAACCACAGGGCAGGCGACACATACATAGCAGCCTGCAGTTATATTATTACAGCCACTTAACACAGACGTAAAAACACAAATGTACAGAAACAAAAACATCACTTTGTCCCTGATTTAATATTATTACGTGCTAATAGAGCTTGTTCTGCATTATTTTACATCCGAATGAAGGGTTGTTTTTTTTTTTACTTAGAATATGTCTATTTCAGTGTTGTTTTTCAGTGTTGCAATGTATTGTTTGTTTTTAGATCTGCCGATATAAATGTTTACCTCCGCCAATGAGGTTATGTTTTCGGGAGAGTTTGTTAGTCCGTTCGTCCGTCTGTGAACAAACTAACTCAAAAAATTATGGATGGATTTGGATGAAATTTTCAGGAAATGTTCAGCATGGGAAAAGGAAGAACTGATTCGATTTGGTGTTGATTGGGATCAGCGTCTGGCCACCATGACGAAAAATGTGATTTTTGTGAATAACTACTGAACTAAAATAGATATATCATTATATATCATCCAATTGCTAATGGTATGTTTTCATGGTCAATAAATCTAAATATTTTGATGAAATAAAGGTAGGACTAATATTTATGGTGAAAATCACAGTATGGGTGAGGACTGTGGCGCTGGCGGAGGTCTGCGCTCTCCGAGTGCTTTTCTAGTTTCAGATACAATGTAGGGTAAAACAATAATAGCTATATCAAATTATTAATAAAGCTTATGTTGATGTTAATTTGGACAAAAAATTTTAGGTCAGATGCTCAGTCAAAAGATTGTTTACATTGAGATTCCTTAATAGAAATATTCTTATTGATCTTAAGACAATCTATTTAAAATATTTTATCTATAATAATAATTATTATTCTTTGATTTCATTAAGAATGCAACAGGCCATCGGTGAAAACTAAAAAGAAAAACTAAAACAGCCAGTTGGAAGTGTTTAGGAATGGGTAGAAGCTTTCTATATCATATCCAGCAGGTAATTGGATGATTGATATGGAACAATCACACTTGTAAGGGCAAATCAGTTAACGTAGTGGGCGTTGTAAGGACAGAACATGATTCATAAAACAAACTCTCACCAAAATATGTCAGAAATGTAGTGAAGAAGTCCTTTCTATGGAGAACTTTGTAGAGATGGTATTTATTTTTTATGTAATATAGGAATACAGTCTAGTTCTGATAACATGCTGCTGCTGAAGCTGTTAGCGTCTATGCTAATTTCTGTACCAGCAGCCACTTCCTTATGCAGTATTACTCCTGCCTCTTTCTGTTCTTAAGGATGCTGATTGAGCCATGCTGCTTGGCAAGATGGATCTGTTTGATTCCAGACATTGAATCAGGCAGATCCAGCTGCACTGCAAGGTTATGAATTTATGTAAATTGAAATTGCTAAACTGTTCAGCCTTAGTCAACAGTTTTTAATTATATGGTTACAACTTTCTGTTATTTCTTGATAATAATAAAATTAATTATGATAAACCTTTATTTAATATCACACTTTTTAAAACATGCAAAGCACTTAACAACCATGAAAGAGAGCAGAAATAAATGGGAAATGGAAATACAGTTCATTTTTATAGATAAGATGGAGATTTGTATCATGTATCACCTTTCTGTAGATAAGAAGTGAGTTATGACCTTTGGCATAGCTCTGGCGATGACTTTTACGTCCCCTGCTGTTGTAGCTGTGAAAACACCCTGACTACAGATTTAATACTGTTTTGGTTACAGTAAAATCTGTTTTCAGTTTGGGTTTAGGTTTGTATTTCCTCATTGTTTTTATAAGATGTTCCTTATCTTGGGATAATCAGAAACACATTGTTTCAGTCTTCACCGCAAAAATGAGACACAGAGAAAGTAACAGTGTGTTTTAGATAAGAGGGAGTGTAAGGACAAAGAGTTATGTAACCATTTATCAAGACCATTTCTTAAGAGGTTTAATTTTCTGAAAGTTATTAAGAAACCAGGACATTTTAGATTGACTGTTTTTTACAGCAGTTAAGGATCCGTCCATCCATCTTCTTCCACTTATCCATAGTCTGGTTGCGGGGGCAGCAAAGACTCTCCTCTCCCCAGCTACTTTGTCCAACTCTATCCGGAGGATCCCAAGGTGTTCCCAAGCCAGCTGCAAGACATAGTCCCTCCAGCGTGTCCTGGGTCTTCCCTGGGGCCACCTACTTGTGGGACGTGCCCGGAACACCTCACCAGGGAGGCGTCCAGGTGGCATCCTGACTAGATGCCTGAACCACCTTATCTGGCTCCTCTCAACGCAGAGGAGCAGCGGCTTTACTCTGAGCCGAACTTTTCACACTATCTCTAAGGGAGAGCCCGGACACCCTGCAAAGGAAACTCATTTCGACTGGTTGGACCTGCAATCTTGTTTTTTCGGTCACTACACAGCTCGTGACCGTAGGTGAGGATAGGAAATGAAGATCCAGTGTTAAATCAAGAGCTTTGCCTTTAGGCTCAGTTTCCTTTTTACCACTACGGGCAGGTGCAGAGCCCCAGTTACTGCTGATGCCACACCAATCTGCCTGTTGATCTCCCGATCCATCCTTCATTTGCTTGTGAACGAGACCCCGAGGTAATTGAACTCCTCCACTTAAGGTAGAATCTCATCCCTGACCCAAGGAGGGCACTCCACCCTCCCTCAGACGCAGACCATGGTCTCAGATTCGGAGGTGCTGATTCTCATCCCAGCCGCTTCACACTCGACTGTATACCAATCCAGTGAGAACTGCAGGTCACGATCTGGTGAAGCCAACAGGACCACATCATCTGCAAAAACCAGAACCCCTAAATGCCCTAGCTGTGCCTAGAAATGCTGTCCATAAAAGTTATGAACAGAATCAGTCACTGGAAAGGATTCTGATTTACTGCTGAAAATGCGGACCAGGCTCTGGCATTGGTCGCACAGACAACGGACGGCCTGCATCAGGGGTCTGCTACCCCATACTCCTGGAGCACCCCCCACAGGACCCCACGATGGACACGGTCAAATGCCTTCTCCAAGTCCACAAAACACATGTAGACTGGTTGGGCAAACTCCCATGCACCCTCAAGCACCCTATGGAGAGTATAGAGCTGGTCCACAGTTCCATGGCCAGGAGGTAAACCACATTGCTCCTCCTGAACCCCAGGTTTGACTATCCGGCGGACCCTCTTCTCCGGTACCCCTACATAGACCTTACCAGGGAGGCTGAGGACTGTCTTCCCCCATATTGGAGCACACCCTCCTTGAAAAGAGGGACCACCACTCCAGTCTGCCAATCCAGTGGCACTGTCCCCGATGTCCATGCAATGTTGCAGAGTCGTGTCAGTCATGAAAAAATATTTAATTTCTTTCCTGAACAGAATCTTTAATTTTTGTGGTTTAATTAATTTCTGTGTTCTCAGAAAAGCCCAGTGAGGCAGCTTAAAGTTGAAGATAGAAAGATGAATTCAGTTTGAATTGTATCCTTTTTGGGTTTTTTTTTTGCCAAAAAGATAACAATTACATTTTTAGTTTCAAACAAATTTTTAAAAGATTTCAAAATACTCTTGTTTTCTTTTATTATGGCAGGTGGTCTTATACACACGTTAAGCATTATAAATATTAATCAAGTAATTAATTAATTGATATGATTAAATATAGTTTTGTACTGTTATGTGAATATGTATTAATCTAGAAAATTTTAATCATCAGAGAAAGCAGAGAGTGTTTTGTTCAGCATAAGCTCTTCAGAATCTGCACTGCTTTATTAGTTTCGCGAAGGATGTGTAAATATTTATGGATTAGTTTAAAGATTCTGACATGGTATTAATTTTCTTTTCTCTAACAATCATTTCTTTATTTACACCAATATTCAATACATTTGATACACATTTCACATGTATTTTCACTTTCAAAGAATTTGTTGACATTTTCTGAAGTTTTCCATGTGAGCTCATATTTCAGTCATTTTTTTCACACAGACTCTCCCAAATTTTTATTTACAGTCTCCTTGTGTTAAAGCTAATTCTATGAATAGCAATCCAGGGAATTTTCAGGGTTGGGCCCTGAAATAACCTAGAAATTTTCAGGAGTGTGTATTTGATAAAGCTCTTCTTATTTTCAAGCTTTATTAATAGATGTCTGTTCATCTTTTCTCTCTCAGGTTGAAACATGTGAATGTTGTGGCGGCCAGAGAGGTTCCTGAAGAAATGACGAAACTGGTGGCTCCAAATCACCTGCCTCTGCTGGCCATGGAGTACTGTCAGGGTGGAGATCTTAGAAAGGTAGAGGCTCAGAGGCACAAAGTATGAGGGCGTACATAAATAGAGGATGTAGGAGCAATGCCACGCTGAACAAACTTAGCTCAACTCTCATGAAAGTCTTTACAGTTTGACATTTTCTGGAGAAGAGATTTAGAGTTCTATTCATAACCATATTGAGTATTCTGCCCTACGCGATGGATGGTGTTAGCAGCCAAAGGAAAACAAGAAAAAACAACCAACACAGACCACAGAGTCATAAACATTTCAAAGCATCCCAGATGGTCCAAGTGAGACCGTCCAGTTGGGGGTAGATGAGCGGAGTCTGCTGCAGGTTTCCAGCAGCGAACTCCTCTAAAATGTTTTTGACAATCAAACAGACCCCTTAAAATGCAAAAGGGAAACAGCTTAATTTTTAAAAAGTGATTAAGGTTTGGTTTTAGCCTTTAAAAGTTTGTAGCAGACTGTGGGAGAGATGCTCGATGAAGCACTGAAAACCAGACAGGAAATTTGGATGAGGTTAAATGACGCTGGTTGGGGGTCAAAATAAAGTTTCCTCTGTTCTTTCTCCTCTCTTTTCTATTTCCTTGTGAAAATGAGGGATCAGGGGGAGGTGAAGCAACAGCTCAGTCAGGCAGGAGTGATTCCTATCCTTAACCTCCACAGCCCCAAAGTACCCGATTTTGTGAGCAAAAACATAAGAAAAAGTAAACAGTTTTTCAAAATCTCTGCCTGACCATATGGTATAAAACCTCTCTTATTTTGCTCTTCATCACTTTATAACAATAGTCCTTTGCGGAGATTGTTTAAAAAAATGTTATTATTGATTTTAGAGTTTTACAGCCACTCATGCCTCATTTCCGAGAGATATTAACAGTAAAAAAATGTTTTTTAGCCAAGGATGACATTTTCAAATTATTCTGAATTCTATTTTAATTTACTCCATCCCCGTTAATTATATACTGATACTTACACATCCGCACAAATTTCCCAAGTGTTACTTTTATCATGACCCCAAAATAATTCAAACTGACCTTGTGGTTGCAGAGATACACTCCTTTCTTTATCAGTATGTCATTTTATAGCAGAAGGCTTCAATAAGGGTCTGGGGCCGTAGAGGTTAAACCAGACACCACGTCCAGGTCTTGCTTTTCCTGTTCTCTTCCTGAGCTTCTCTTTAGATTGATCTGTCTTTTTGTGTTATGTTTGCAGTTTTTATCATGTATAAAGTTGGAATCTGGAATAGTTAGTTACTTGATATTTGGTGGCAAGAAGGGTGCACCATGTGATAAAATAGTAAAGAAATTCTGTTTGTAAGGTGAAGGGGAGAGCAGACATAGTAGGGGAGGGTTTCGATGAAGCACCTTGGCTCTTGCTGCTCATTGGTCATTTTGGTTTAAGGGTTCTGTGAGGATAACTT
Organism: Scarus forsteni; assembly: GCA_036419115.1. NCBI lineage: Eukaryota > Metazoa > Chordata > Actinopteri > Labriformes > Labridae > Scarus > Scarus forsteni. Next base: position 22,429,331 of record JAZDUH010000066.1, on the reverse strand, counting down.
GGTAGAGAATGTAGCATTGTTGTTGTCCCTACATGGAGCTCACATTTACAGAGCCTGGGTCTGTTGAAGGTGACAGTGTTGTGGCAGATAAGGACCACGTGGAAGAGTTTGTAACTTATCACATGTTCATGTCTGCCGCCATGACTTTTTGTCAAGGAAGAGGATATTTTGGGTTTAATTTAAAAAGTGAGTTCCCTGCCTTGGCAAAAAGCAACCCTGTAGTTAAACATACGTGCACAGCAGTTATGCCCATAATTGGTAAATTGTATTTAAACCACAATGTCTCAAGCCCTGTCTCTAAAATGTGACGCATTTGTCTTTCGTGTTGTGTAACATGTGCATAGAGAAGTGCTTTATTAAAGAAGAGCAACAGTACTTGGTAATGTTCCTGCAGAAAACACTTTTTCTAGGAGTGTGCAACTGGGGGCAAAATACCACCAGTTGTGTGAATAAATGTGCATAAATTAAAAATGGGTCAACATCAACATTGAAAACATCCAAAATAGCAATATTTACAAGAGAATAGGGTCATTCTTGCCTTTAACTGTTTCTGTACAATGTACTTTTATGCATTTCAAAAGGCATTTGCAAATGTTTCTATGCCCCTTATCTGTGGAGCAAAATGTGAGGGAACCTGAGACTACATCTGTGAACTCTTAATAACAGGTCTGAAAAAATATTTTTCTATACAACTGTCTTGTCTCTAGTTTAGATTTTTTAGTTCTTCTATTTTATCTCCTCTGTTCCTTTATTAAATATGTTTTTATTTTTTAAATAATTGTATTCCTTATTTTCCCTCAGAATTATATGTTACCATCCTTTAATGCTGTTAATGTCATATTATCTTTATTTTAACTCTGTAAAGCACAATAAGTTGCTGTATGAATAAATGGTGCTCAAATAAAATTGCAATTGCAAAGTAAAAAAAGTAACTCAAATAAAATATTTTTACAACTATCGAAATGTCAAACTTCATACTAAATTAGTTTCCTATAATTACAATAATACTATGTAAATGCTGCGTAACATGCATTCAAAACATCTTGTACTGAATCGGTTTGTCATTGAACCATGTGTAATAATTGCAAACATTTACATGTTTAATCACATTAATATTGACTGAATCCTTAGTCTATTTGTTCCTTTTGACCTCTAAAAACAAAACTTATGTGGCTCTTATGGTATACAAAGTTGCCCATCCTTGATCACTTTGTGATCATAATTAATTGCTTATTTATCGATTTAGTCTGAAATTTATAAAAACCCACTCACGGCTGTGCGGGGTGACCAAGTGGACTGACCATGAAACTAAAACTCTAAAAATGAAAAGTAGAGATTTGAGGTTTCTGCACCAACAGCATCGATATGCAGTCTTTTAGGTCACAGTAATTTTTGATTGTCTTCTTGAATGCCTGCTTCACTTTAGCCCTCTGAAAGTAATTTAAAAAAAAGAATGTGGCCCTCATAGTCTCCAGACTTGCCCGTCTCTGCCTGACAGGGGAATAATAAAAATAAGGACGGCTGTCATTGATCTTTATCCTGTAATTAGGGCACAGATGTCATGTGTTTTTCCATGAGTGTAGATCAACATATGAAATAAAGATAAATGATAATTAATTGGCGATATGAATGGCAGATTGTGTTGTCCTGCCTATGAAAAACACAAAATATAAAGTTTGACCTGAAATCTTAACTTATTCATCTAATGGGTGGAAAGTGGCTGTGTTTAGGAGGATCGGACGGATAACTTTAACAACATGACAGATTAGCAAACTTGTTTTCAAACTCTGTCAGCTGGTATTTCTTTCTCTCTGTGGTAAAATAATGATATGCAAGTGTCTGTGTTTGTGCCTCCTGCAGTATCTGAGCCTTCTGGACAACTGCTGCGGGATGAAGGAAGGCTACGTCCTGACTCTGTTACGTGACATCTGTGAGTATCAAACCTTACTCGCCACTTCTACTTTTCTTTTGAACCATAACACTGACAGATTGATGATGTGATTGAATGAGCTGGTCGTGTGATTAGTTTCCTACTGTTTGAAGGAAGCGGTTGCCGTGGTCTCTATCATGATGTCATCAATGACCCAAACCACCGCCGTCTTAGTCACCATGGCGATATAATACACTCACACTGAGGTTTACGTCAGTGATCAGACACTCATACTCCTTCACTTAAAACAAGAATCAGTTGCACGTTGTAAACATGTCACATTATATTAACATGTTAGAGATAGAGCACATGTGGACCAGATCACACACGTGTAGACTCAAGAGAAACAAAAAACACACTCACACAGAAACTCCCTTTTCCTGTTACCCACTGGTGGACATTTCCTGATAATGAGTGATCCCCTTTAACTGTTGCACCGGTGGGTGAGGTTAAAGACACACACTCGCCCAAAGGTTATGAGTTCCGCTCTGTTGAACTCTCACTGCCAGCACACTGACTTGTCACGCTTTGACGCAGAGGTAAAGTCACATTATAGTTTCAGTGCTAAGCTACAGACAAAACTCCTTTACTCAGTCCCTGCACATTAAACCTGTAAGAATGTAAACACCCGTCTGAAACCTCTTATGGGTCTTATTAAAGTGTTACGTAACATCAGGATGTCCTCTCATGATGTTAGTGCGAATGTAAAACCTGCAAGCTCACCCAGCAGTGATGTCACAGAAACTCAGAATTTCACTTGTAAGTGCTGAAAGATATTTGTCATGTATCATCCCCTGTTCTCTCTTACCCTTTCTCTTCAGCTTACAAAGAAAGGCCTACTATTACCCAAACTGTCTTTAAAAATCTAAATGTATACTTTGCCCCTTATTCCCTTTTCATTCCCTATTTTTCTCACGTCCTCCAGCTTCAGCTCTGGCCTACCTCCACAAGAAGAGAATCATCCACAGAGACTTGAAACCAGAAAACATAGTCCTGCAGCAGGGAGAGAAGAGGGTGAGTTAAAGACACTGAGAACGGTCTTTCTGTGACTAATACACTCACACCACAACAAAGAGCAGCTGTTTGTGGGTGAAGTTTAAGGGACTCGGCTCTCTTGTACCTTCTTGTTTTCCCCTCACTAGCTGAAACAAAATGTTACCACATATTACGTTTTAGAAACTTCTTCTTTTTACTTTGCTTGACAAGAAACCCTGAAGGATGATCTTGTTTTGATTTCGCCACATGAACCTCCCATTATTTTATAGGTTGAAGATTAAGCCGTCATCAAGCCCGCAGAACTCTGTGTAACCTAAAGAATGTTGCTTAAATGTGGCTAGACATATTAAAGAGGTTATATACTCTTGTTTATGCACACTACTGTTTATATAGCATACTACTTAAACTCAATCCATACTGGGTTTATAATTTTGGATGAATGCAAAAGACATACTACAGGAACTACCCATTAGACTTCTTTTGATTGGTTGGCTTTTAAGACAGAAATGGTTGTAAACAAATGTATAGTAAAGATTTAAAACTGCCTCTCTCTCTATTTGTGATTTAATTCTCTTTTTTTATATAGCCTGTAATCACTACCACATGCTAAGGTGTCAGACTGTTTAGAGCATGCAGTGGAAACAGCCTTTAGTTTTCTTGTTTCTTTTTCTATTTTTCTACAAGCACTCACATTAACTAGAAAAGCACTCGGAGAGCGCAGACCTCCGCCAGCGCCACAGTCCTCATCCATATTGTGATTTTCACCCTAAATATTAGTCCTACCTTTATTTCATCAAAATATTTAGATTCCTTGACCATGAAAACATACCACTAGCAATTGGATTCATGATGATATCTGTTTTAGTTCAGTAGTTATTCACAAAAATCACATTTTTCGTCATGGTGGCCAGACACTGATCCAGATCAACATCAAAATCGAATCAGTTCTTCCTTTTCCCATGCTGAACATTCCCTGAAAATTTCATCCAAATCCATCCATAACTTTTTGAGTTATTTTGTTCACAGACGGACGGACGGATGGACAGACAGACAAACAAACTCTCCCGAAAACATAACCTCATTGGCGGTGGTAATTAGGGACTGGAATCAAAGATGTCGCATTCATCACAGTCTTTAGAAATGTCTGTCTATATGGAGATGAAAACAATCTATTTCGTTTTGAAAAGTTTTCCAAATAACACAGCATTAGGTCGAGAAATGTGTCGCTACTCACAAACACTGAAAAAAACTGTAGCATAAATGCCAGGCCTGGAAGTGACATAAAAAAGCCGCCATAGACATACACCAATAACAGAGAGGAAGACACAGAGTATAATTCAAAGGGCTATGTAAACAAACTACGAACAAAAGAAGAGAAAGTAGAAGACTGCTGAGCTGCACAAGAATGCTGACTGGCTGTCCTGTCAATGAAAATCAAATTATTTTACAGTTTATGGTCAAGGTTTGAGATTTCTTCACTCTGGTACTCAGTTTCAAAAATGTGCATTTGAAGGCAATCAACATGTTGGATTTGTGTCGACGAACCACCCAAACCCTCTCCTCCCTGTGGACGGAGCAACTAACTGCAGCATTCATCTATACAGCATGATGATGAATATCAGGAGTGACATGTGCTTGACATTGTCGTCACTGAAAATCTATGTTGGCTAAATTTTGCCCACAGAAGAGCAGCAGGAATTTAGAGGGGAATCATTAAAGACACAGATCCATCAGCAGAGTTAATAATTGCAATGGTATCAATAGCATCTTAAAGATTCCAGCAGGAGGAGATTTTTTGGTTATAAAACCTTTGTGCAAAAATCAACAAAGAGGTAAGACATGTGACTTTGTCCCCAGAGGGTGCCAGAAATGCAGAACTGAAAGTTCCTCACACTTTAACTCTGTAAGCCAGCACTCTGTGAGCATGGATTTACAACAATTAGTGAAGGCTATTGGAGAAAACCTAGCCTGCCTATAAAAACATCACAAGCTTTAGCTAGAAGAGGTATCAGAAGTTTCAGTCTCAAAGCAAACAAGCATCCATTCATTTCTTAAACCACTTTCTTTCCATTTCTGAAAAGCTGGGTGCACTTTGGGTCAGTTGCTAGTCACTCACGAGGTTGATATGCAGGAACAACAACAGAGATGGAGGCTCATACCTGGGCTCCAACCAGCATGTAGCAGAAGCCATTGTTGTCCACAACATGGTGAGGTCTCAAGTCTTTGCATTGTCAAGTAATTAATGAATTTAGCTATTTTCTTGGCTCACTCAGATTTGACATCCAAGCTTGTCAAGTGCTAGCTGGTTTATCAGCAGGGTTAGCATTAGCTTTTCCGTCATCGGCTTTGGCCGTGACTGGGGTCTCATGTCCACCACTTTTGTCCCTTCAAAACAACAAAGGAAGTCCACACAATTTAATAATTGCTGGTGCTTAACTTTTGTCTCTCTCCTGTGCAGCAATGTTTGTTTACTAACTGTCCTGACCAATGACCTGACCTCACCTGCAGAATGACTCAACAGCACTATCATGTGGACTCTAATGGAAGTGTTATCAAATGTCGAGAATTAATATATAAGAAAAATAGCAATACTTGAATTTAAACATTAAAACAAACCTTTAAGTTGTGTATCAGATGGAGAATGACAATAATTGCTCACAATGATTCTTAGTAGATCCTTAACCCTATAAAGCCAATTGTATCATATTTGGTACATACTTTTATAATACCTCTTTCTACTCAATATTATCAACAAATTACATAAAAAAAACATCTGAATACAATCAGATAAATGATAAAAATGTCCTCAAATGGATTATCAGTTGCCAAAACACCTAATGTATCAAATGAGATACAAAAAATCTATATGTTGAATTTTATGGGCATTTTGATTTTTATGGATTTTAGCAGAAAGTGAAACAAACATTTCAGCTCCAAAAAATTAGAATTTTCTGGCTATAATCTATGGTCTTGGGCCTTAAAGGGTTAAGTTGTGTTTTCTTCTGTCCTCTGTCATTTAAAGTGAAGGCTTTAAAAATTAAAAATGTTTCCCTGACACCTGCCTCTCTGCAGCAGCTTCACAAATCTGGCATATTTACTATGATGCTTTGTGATACTTCTGTAATCTATAAAAATACATTACAAATATACAAAATGCATCACAAAATACAACAGCGTTAATGTTGCTGTGCTGCACAGCCACCTCAGAGTCTTCACAGGAGCTCTAAGCTGTCGACTCATAGTTTTATGTGAGAGATTTTCATTGAACTCTTTTTTTTCCTCCTCCCCTTCCTATAGTTGATCCATAAGATTATCGATCTTGGTTATGCTAAAGAGCTTGACCAGAGCAGCATCTGTTTCTCATTTGTTGGGACACTTCAGTACTTGGTAAGTGTCCAAACACACTGATATTTCCATAACTTTCAGAGGAGATGTCACTTTAATATTTTGTGTTCTATTTTCAGGCACCAGAGCTCATAGAGAGACAGAAGTACACGTTCACTGTGGACTACTGGAGCTTTGGCACTTTGGTGTTTGAGTGTATCACAGGATTTCGTCCTTTCTTACCAACATGGCAACCTGTTCCCTGGTACTAACACTGCTGAAATATCCCTATGACTAAGATGATGATCTCTTTAAATGTCACAGAAGTCATGATGGAGCAAAGGCATGTTTTCTGTCCTAGTTTTAGGATGATGTGTGATCAAAATTTCCACAGATTCATTCCTACATTTCTTCTCTCTTCACTTGTGTGGATACAGTCTGACTTTTCAAAGTACACTAAGCAGTGACGCTGGCAGTGAATGTTTCACCATGATAAGCCTCATCCTAGAAAAATATTATTGTTACGTTCCTGGATTGTAACCCACAAGGAATATCTAAATAAACTGAGATTACTTAAGCAAAGAATGGAAGGAAATGGGAGCTATTCCAACATCAATGCCCCAAGTACCATGTTAATATGATGACTACAAGATTTAAAGGTCAGTGGGTGCAACCAATTACATAGAGGAAAAATACTCCCTTATTACTTAGATTATTAGATTCAGATTTCAGAAAGAACATGTTGGGTAGAAATATTGGAAAAGCTTTCAACTAAAAAAACACATCATTTCACAAAAGAGGGTTTTTTAATGAGACTTTCCTCACATATTCATTTAAATCCTTTCAGGCACAACAAAGTTCGGCTGAAGCAGGACGATGATATAGCTGTCTATGAGGACCTCACAGGCGAAGTTCGTTTCTCCAAACATCTGCCCCAACCCAACAACCTCAACAGGTGATTGTATCTGTAATGTTCACAAACATGCATGAAAAATGTTCAATCAGTATTCTTATCCACATCTAACATGTGAGCTGTCGGGTGTCAGTCTGTTATTAGAGAAACTGGAGCGATGGCTGCAGATGATGTTGAAGTGGTCTCCCCAGGAGAGAGGCAAAGACCTCAAGGCTACACCCAGCGACTGTTTCTCCCAGCTCGACATCATACTGCAGCTCAAGGTGATCAGAACCAGTTATTTTATTGTTGTTCTTTGTCTTGGACATGGTGTCCCTTTGTAATTTGTTTCACATTACTCGCACATTGCTGCAACTAAGTAAGAAGAGATTTTGTTCCAGCTAAAAATTAAGAAAACATTTCAAACTTCCACAAGTCAAAGTAGCAAAACACTTTTTAGTGATTATTTACATATTTTATGTCGCATTAATTACAGGAAATATAAACAGCATAAATACATAGAACCACAAAATTAAATATTTATCAAAGACAGTGTGTCTGGCTAGTTTTTATTTATCTCATTATTTTTGATAAAGGCTGTCATTATTGACAAGTCCAGATAAGCATTCTTTTTTTAGATCTTTTAGAAGCATATAGTAAAAGTCATTGTTTCACATTTAACAACTAGTAAACACCATTTTTTATCAGACTATGCTCCACTAGTCATCTCATTTCAACACAAAAAACTAAAGTAAAGGACTGTTGTAGTTTTAAGGACTCCACAATGCTTAGTCTTTCTTAAAGAGACAACAAAAATGCCTCTCTAAACATTTGGATTTTTGGATGTACCAATAAACATGGCTGTGATTGTTGTCCATATTTCCTCTCTTTTTACTTTGTGCTAAGATTTCCCCCTGACACAAGCCCATAAAGAGTGTCTGGCAAAGGGCAGAACCTTTCAAAAACATATCAGACAGGTGATTGGATGATCATTCTCGATCAATCACGTTCATTACGGGTCAATCAGATAATGTAGTAGGCAGGCTATACACCTACCAAAACGTGTCAGAAGTGGAGTGCAAATATCTTTTATATTGAGAAATGCTTTCAGGGTTGTTGTTTGTTTTTCCCAGTTGTTTTGGACTGGAACTTGGTAAGATGGATCAGCCTGATCACTGATATTTAATCAGGCAGATCAAGCTGATGCGTAAGTTTACAAAAATGTGATTGTGCACAAGTTTCTTTTCTTACTTTGACACATGTTCTTCTTTTTTCCCCCAGCTGGTTCACATCCTGAACATGATGTCTGCTAAAATCTTGACATACTCCATCTCAGAAGATGAAACTGTGGCAAACCTGCAGCTGAGAATTGAAAAGGACACCGGCATCCCTGCAGCCAATCAGGAGCTGCTGCTGGAGGCAGGGTTAGCCCTCGAGCCCCAGGGACTGGCCATGCAGTGCGCCATCGATTACGCAGTAATATAACAGAATGACTGCACACACAGAGCCTTTAAGGGAGCTACAATTTTATAGACTAGAGCGGTAATTTATTGTTTTCCTGTCTGCTTACCTAGGACACAGATGGTCAGCGGACAGACCTGCCCCTGGTCTTTCTGTTCGATCGATCCTCCTGCAGCTATGAACCTCAGTTTGCTCCTCGCACCCTACCAGAAAATATCCGTTTTGTCCGTGAGTACACAATTATAAATAAATCGCATTTAAAGATTTGTGCTCCTACAGCTAAGTGCAGACCAAAACCCACATAGATAATTTTTCTTTTCTGGAGACCATAACGTGTACATCAAAAGTCAAGGTCAGCTTTTATTTCACTTTCTATATGCTTCAGAAAATAAAAACTAGAGTCTCTCCTTTTAGCCTATTTATTGTTGCAAGTATGTGTTTATGATATGAAATCAATATCTAAAGAGAAAAAAAAAGATTGAAAAGTTTTTCTTTCAAAACGACAATAAATGTGCAATAAGTAAGCTCCTGGTAACTGTTGATAAAGAAAGGGTTCAAGTTAAGTTTGCTGTCTTCTTAGGGGATAAGGAGCTTTAAAGCTCCAGACAAGGGGAGATTGGCTTAAATTAAAAGTTAAATCAGAATAACAACCCAGTTTTTCTTGTGAAAAAGTGAAACCCTCCAGAATGTCAACTCTGTAATCCTACAACAATGATCTGAATATGTAGAGATACATGAACAATCAACTGAGGTTAACAGTTAATTACAGGATTTAGATACAATATAATTTAAAAAGACTGAAAAAAGGTGGATTGTTGAAGAGCTCTCCACTCATTTCTACTGTTCTTCTGTGACAAATATTTTCTCTGTGTTTGTATTTTTGTTAAATAAGCCTTCACCACACTCTTTGTGCTTAAATTTTCTAATAAAACCCATCACTGAATGATGATAACGTAAACTATTATGGAACGTGCATTTTGCCAATATTACGGACAATACATGAGACATTTAAGCCAATTTTTATGGTAAAACTATTAACTGTTTTGATATCTGACACTACAGATATCAACTTTTTACGTAAATTATTGTGCATCCCTAATTGTGAGTCTTTCTGTTTTTGTCTGTCCACTTTCCACCTACTTTATTTGAAGCCGTAGCATAAAGTTAATTTACAATAACTTTTTTAGAACCTCAGGCTTATGACAAAAACAGCTTCTTCACAGATCACAAGTCTGCACTCTTTGTTGATATAGAGAGAAGGAGATTGTTTTATTTATCTTCAATATGTGAGTTAAACTGAAACTGTTCAGCAGATATGAACCACAAAGTTAATAATCTGCATGAACAGACAACACTGTGGGGTGTCTTAAAATAGGTCTCTTTTTATGACTGGATTATGTAACTGAAAATGTCTAATGTTTTTGTCGGTGTGTGCGTGATGTTCTTACTCACAGAGAGCGACCCGGTGCACGTCCTGCCCTACAGCCCTCTAAGGAGGACCTGTGGTCAGGCGTGGCACACCATCCGCACCCTGAAGGAGGACTGGCAGAGACTACAGCAGGGACAGAGAGCTGCCATGTAGGACACACCACATACTAAACACACAAACTCTTACGCACACTGCATCATATATAGTTAACTATAATGTATGTGTATGCTTCTTTTAGCATGAGCCTGCTGAGACACAACTCCTCGCTGTCCAAACAGAAGAATGAAATGGTGTCCATGAACCAGAGACTCATGGCTAAGCTGGACTTCTTCACCACCAGCCTGCACATAGACATGGACAAATACCAGGAGCAAACATCCACCGGGATCGGTACTGTGACACAAAAACATGTTTTGGATAGCAGGAAGTTTACTCTTCATCTGTATTTAATCTGTCCTTTAATCGTAATTATTTATAACTTATCGTGGTTGTTCTGTTTATGTCAGGTGGACCAAACACTTCAATGTCTGGAAGAGTTTATCGTGCTGGTTCCTAATGTTAGTCTTTTATTTTGCAGCTTCAGAGAAACTGCTTGGTGTGTGGAGGGAGATGGAGCAAACTGCCATCTCCTGCGGCCAGGTAGAGCAGAGTGTGTTATTAGTAATGTCAGTATATTAATATGGACACGTGCCCCTGTCCCCAGAACACCCCAAACTGATGCTGACATATTCATGAGGGGGGAGGTAAAAATTAAATAACAAAAGTGGAGCTGATTAGAGAAAGCATGTGAATAAATAAATTGAGTTTAATTAAAAGGTGGAGAGATACATTTGGAAATTACTTCTATACACATTAACTTAAATAAGGTTTGATTTATCTAAAAATAATGCATCACTGAAAATTGCATTTGGTGGTTAAGAGAATAGACAACCAACAAATTTAAGGTTTGTACCACAGCTGACCTAAATTAACAGCATGATAATTTACCAAAATCATTTTATGTTCCTTTAATAGTGCACCACTATGTAGAAACTCTTTAACAGATGTGATTTTTTAATGCTAAAATATGATTATTTTTCATGAAATTTCTCATCTTCTGTTTAAAAAAATAGATAAATAAGTAAAGCAAATTGTCTTTTCTTAAATTAAGATGTCAAATTACAGTAATTAACGGGTATTTCTGTGCAGAAAATTAGTTTTCGTGGTTGAAAACAACTTCTGTGGAAGAAAACACATTGCAAGGTATGTCTGAGCAGCCACAGTAAACATTAGAGCACATTTCAGGGAAGCAAAAGCCACAACTATTTCGTGAAAGAAGCGTGGTCAGAGGCAGCTCAAATGATTTATTCAAAGGTGGTTTTCACACCTACAGCTCTGTTGCTATTATAAATTTAGATAACAAATCTGCTTTAAATTAGCATTTTTCCTTTGGATTGTTTCATTTTCACACAGCAGTATTAAAGTGGTCCAAATCACGCCAAAATGCAGGCTGGCCTTTGCATCATGATGTCAGAGCCATTGTTGCTATGACTTCAAGAGGTGCTTGTGCATTATGGGAAGGACATTAGCAGGCCAAGCTATCTATGAACAAGTTCTTTTAAAGAGTAGGTCAAATGTCTTATGAACAATTGTACAGATGAACTTCAGTGCACAAAGAAGACAGACTTTTAATGCACACCAGTGTCTACAGCAGACCACAGAGGGCATCAGATAGCATGGTATGTTTCTGCACTGTAACACTCGAGAAGCTCTCGGCAACGCTGAAAAGTAGAGAGAAGCTTTAAAAAGGAGGATTTCTCCCGTTAGAGCTACATCTGGGAACACTTTTTTGAAGCTGTTGATGTGAGTAATGTTGATCTGTTGCTAATTTCATGCTCTGTTGTGTGCCAGACTTTATAAAAGTGGGATCCAAAACATTATTATAAAGGATTACTTTGTTATTGTTGTTGTTGTTGTTGTTACTTCTGCTCTTTATCAGCCTTGTTTGTTCTAGTTGCTGGGTTCTCTAAACTGCTCAGGTAGCCTTGGCGTGGTTGATTGTACAGAGACTGGGATTGTTTGCTGGGTTCATATATTCAAATTAGGGCTGTCACTTTAGTGCATTAATTAGATTATTTAATTAAAACACAAATTAATGCGTTATGAAAATTAATCCCAAGATTAAGTATAGCACACAAACGTTTTAATATTGTCCAGTTGAAGGACCCGTACATGGCAGTGTCACTTTACGCATGCGTTGCTTGCCAAACCAAAGCCGAGGTGACATTTTATTTCCAAATTTATTTATCTGTATTTGTACTGCGTTTTTAATAATGCATCAGGGGTAACCGGTTTGCTGGATGTCCTCGACCTTTTTCTTAATTTGTATTTGATTTCTGAAACACACTTAAAGTGTAGTTTGAGTTGCCTGATTGAGCTTCAAATTTTCTGGACATGACGCCCTAACTTAGGTTTTATTCAATCACCAATAAAAAAATGTTCTCTTCTTAGTGTATTAATTTTATTAGTCATTCACTACAATTTTGTGATGTCCAAGAATTCAAATTCTTTATTTGGGGACTTAACGTAAATATGGAATTATAATACGATTAACTAGATTGATTTATTAAAAGTCATGTAATTAATTAGATTATGTTTTCTAATCACCTGACAGCACTAATTCGAATCAATCATGCCAACAGAGTACGTTCATTTTTATCTGAACAACGCTCTCAATGATGTGGGTGTGAAAACTGCCTGTTCTGAGCAGGGCTGGAATGGAGGGGTTTTTATGCTGCCAGAATATCTGAGTGGGTTTGTAGGCAAGAAACCAAAAAAACATGTTTGAGAGATATCTGGGGCTTATTTAAACTTGTTGAAAAGGAGAACAATTTCAGACCCTTAAATCAGCTCATGTTGATCTATTATAATGACTGGATTGTAGTTCAACACATTTTTTCCCAGAACACCACATGGAGCCACATTCGTTTAGGTGGTGTCGATCATGACATGACGTTTGCTCTTCTTAGCTTCAGGTATCTGTCAAAGGTTAAAGCTCTCAGGCTGTTAATACTCAGATGTAAATCAGCACAATATTGAGTGTCACGACAAACCATGTGTTAGAGAAAGTTTCAGCTGATGTGAACTTTAAACACTCTTATTTGACTCATGTTCCTTCTGTTACACTTAGGATGTGACATAAATGATCAATACCACTGTCAGCCAGTAAGGGGGGGTTCCAAAAGCTTGGTGTCACTCCCAAGTTGTTTCTCTGTCCATCTTAGTATACTGTCAACAGTTTTTACATGATTTAACCCTATGGCTATTTGAACCATATATTAAAACATGTTGGTTTCTGCAGGCCAAAGTGAATGAACTGGAGGAGGAGATGATGCTTCTACAGCAGGACATTGTGGATGTGCAGAGACAGCCGTGGAGGAGTGGGGAGGCTCTGGACACTCTGTGAGTCTTTAAACCAAACTTGACTATAAAATGTGCTGAAATAGCTCTTTTAGTGATCATGGATTTCTTTTTTCTGCCCCCTCAGTGAAGGAAAAGCCATGGAGCTGTTCCGCAAACTCAGAGAGAAACCTCGAGGTTTGGACTGCAGGCGTCTGCTCACGTCTTACCTAACAATAATGATGGTGATTTCATGTGAAAATAAACTTTCTTTGACTTGTTTCCTTCCTCTGTTCAGACCAGAGGTGTCCAGGGGACAGTCAGGAGGTGGTGCGCCTCGTCCTTCAGGCGGTGCAGGTTTATGAGAGGAAACTCAAAGACTTCTACACACAGCTCAGGTACATGCACACTAAATAAAAACCCTGGGAATTATTGCATCTGCCCAGAAAGGAAGCTTTGTGGGATGCTGTGTTTATGTCTGTGCGCCCAAGGGCAAAGGCTGATGTTCTTAAAGGGAGCCGCCTGGGTTCAGATTTGACCTGCTGATCCTTTCCCTAAAGTCATTCTTGACTCTCTTGTTCTCTCTCTAGTCTCTGAATCTATTCAGTGCTCAGTAAAATTGAAAGCACAATTTACAAAAGAAGAATTATTCTTAAAAAAGAAATGCAACATGGCATTGCAAGAAATACTTGAAACACATTCAGTCTTGGGGAGTAACAGCACAGTTGCTGTGGTGGTCTTACAACTTTGGTGACAATTGTTTTTAACTTCTTTGGTCATTTTTCCATCTAGCTGCTTTAAAAGTACTGCATCATAGCTGAGTGTTGCTTTGTGCATGTGGGAAAGTACCTATGATGCAATAAAACAACAAAAACAAAATGGTAACCAAGACCTTAAGCAGCACAGACTGGGCTCACATGCTCATGCACTAATATAAGAGTTTTTAAGATTTGAAAAGTAGTGTTGAAACATGGGACAAAACCTTCTGTCAGCTATCTAACTAAGAACTTGAGGAGGTGATTTAGTACGTAGATGCCAAAAAAACAGGGAGTACAATCCAGTTCTGCTTGACTAAGCTGTAAACTATAATTGAGTAGACACTTCTAAAGACAACTATGGTAAATTCTGAAAAAACAAACTGATTCAAAAGTTGAAGCTATTTCAATATCTCTCTGTACATGTGCAGTCTACCTCATTCATTCAACTGATCACTTCTTACTGAAGCAATTTTCAAGTCTTACGTCTTACAATGTCTTTAACTGTTTTTATAGTTGAAATTTGCAACACAGTCACAGACAATATGGAGAAAGAACATGTCTGTACACGTAACACAGAAACATGTTAAAATTACAGCTCATCAAACAGCTCTTTTTTGTCACCACATTAGAATCAATAATATTTTATTGATATCAGTGACATTACTGAATTTGCCTGTCTATCCCATTTCCTTATTGATTTTCTGTGTGTAAAAAAGTTGGTCTTCATAAGCCAAACTTGTGCAAAGTTTGAAGAAAATCCCTCAAAGTAGTCATGATAATCAGGTTTGTAGCAGAGGATGGATATGAGGCCAAATGATCCTGGTCTTTGGCTTATGGCCTTCAAAATCAAGCAGATCCATCCTTGATTGGAGTGGACATGTGTACACAGTCTAAAGAGTGTCCCTCTTTGCTTTTTTAGATTATTTGTATACAAGAACAGCTGGGATGGGCGTAAGGATGTGAAGATGCATCGATGGACAACTGAAGCACAATGTCTCTCCTAACATGCATTCGCTGGTGCAGATTAAAATAGAAATATTTAATATTGTTTTAGATTGTGAAAATCTATCAAATTAAAAAAAAAAATCAAACAACTCAGTGCAGACAACCACAAAGTCCAGAGAAGGGATGTAGTCAGTCATAATAAATAAAAACACTTGTGCTGATGACGTACTAACTCTAACAGCAGTGTTACGGTGGCTGAGTGTCCTGTGACAAATTTATAACATTTAATTAAGCGCAGAGGGAAGTGTGTTAAGATGTGTTAAAGTCACAGCCTTGTGTTAATGAAGAATTTGTTTTTAAAACTATCCAGTCTGTGGTTAATAATGTCAGTGGCTCATAAAAATATGGCCTCGCGTTTAATGCTCAGTGTCTGGAACATGGATGAGAGGTTCAATAGTGATCCGTCAGAGAGGGACGTTAATGCTCACCACTCCGAAGCCACAGAAATGTTTTCCTCTTGAATGTCCTGACTTGACCAGTTAATTTATGTGTTTTATGCAGCAAGACCGCAGTGTGCCGTCAGCGTGTGGTGGAGCTGCTACCGAAGGTGGAGGACGTGGTTCAGAGGATGGTGGAGAGCGAGCAGGTCTTGATCAACCTGCAGGAGAAGAGACAGGGGGAGCTGTGGTACCTGCTCAAAGTGGCCTGTGTGAGGATTTACACGCTGATCACACACCTGATCTCCCTTTCCAGACATTTATTTATGACAAATCAACATCAAGCATTCCAGTTAAATTCTACATTTGAGATGACTTAAAGGGGGAAATGATGTGCCTCACAGGAAGAAGATTGGTTTGATTCCCCCAGTCAATGAGGGCTTTTCTGTGTGGAGTTTGTATGGTTTTCCTGTGCCTGCGTGGGTTCTCTCCAGGCACTCCGGTGTGAATGGTTTTCTGACTCTCTATGTTGCCCTGCACAGACTGGCGACTGGTTCAGGGGGTATCTCGCCTCTCACCCAATGTCAGCTGGGATAGGCTCCAGGCTCCAATGACCCCAAAAGAGACAAGCAGTATAGATGAACGATGGATGGATATTTCATGCTTGATTTAAGTTGGCCATATCTGGGGCTGTTTTCGTTTTGTTTCCTTGTTTAGTTTAAATGGTGCAGACAAAAATATCAAGATCTTTAAAGCATTTAAGACAAGACGAAGATGTTATGATTACTTAAAAGCTTGAAAATTATAGTTGAGAAAGATTCAAAAATAGTTTAAAAAATGAAGCAAGTGTCCTAAGGTAAGACAGATATTAAAAAAATGCTGTTTGAGTGCGATATTTTATTATTTATGATCATAAGAAACATTCATTTGTTAGTTATCCATTCCTGAAACCCTGTAGGGTGTCTTGGGTTTGTGTTGGCAGCCCACAGCCGGCATTACTTTCTCATAGAGGAGGCTCACTGTGATAAAGGGTTTACTTAATGCTCTAGATTACTAAAAGAGTTTCATCTTTCATTTCAGGATAAACATATCTCATAAATGTTGTTCCTCATGTTTTCAGGTTTATCTCTCTTTTGAAGACTTTCAGAACACTTGTCTTCTTCATCCTCTCCTGATCTTTCTCTTTAGCACTGACAACTTTGACTACGTCATTAATGAAAGAGGAAAGTGGATGATTCATTTATAGGAAATGTTTGTAAAAGCTTGAAAGGAAATCCATTCTGCACACATCAGTCATATCACAGCAGTGGTTTGACTGATGGATAGTTCTGGGGAATTCAATCATTTATTTTTTCAGGAGTCAGAAATGTACCATGTGACCTAACTTACCAGAACATTTGGTGTCATATATTTTCTTAGTAATCAGTTTGCTCTTTAATGAAGTGGTTCATCTCGTCTTTTGCAGAGTAAAGTTCGCAGCCCACTTAGCGGGAGTCCTGATGGACTGAGAACCCCCTCCTCAGTGCCTCCTCTGCTGAGCCAGAGACACAGCTTACAGCAGTTGTAAGTGCACCAACACAACACACTTTATTACACACACATCAGGGTTTTAAGGAAGTATTTCTAATTAAAGATACACTTTGAAGATGCTATTCATCGTTATTTTAGGTGTCGGGTATTTTAGGTATTTATTCGTTATTTTAGGTAATAATGCACTGCTTTAACTCATTTTTGAGCAGCCATGGTCGTCAGCGAATTGGGGTCCAAGAGGGTTGTTCCAAGTTTCTCAGTAGAACTTGTGACTTTTAAGGGCATTTCAGATTACAGTATCCAGCTGGGACATCAGAATTTCCAACTTTTGATGTAAAAGGGGTGCATCACTGTCATGGCACAGAGTATTTTCACTGGACATATGGGATGGGCTTTAAGGGGGAAATACGCCCAAAGCATGCAGGGAATAATTAGTGTGTGTGCACCCTAAGGAGCCCAGGGGCCATCATAAGAGTCTGCACTTGGGCCTGTCATTATCACCTCACGCCCCTGAGACACAGAGCTAAATGGATAGTCACAAACAGTGGTGACGGTAGAAATCACAAGCGCACGTGTGCCTTATAGACAAACTTTAGCATTACAACCTTTGAGTTTGCACAAACACAGCTCCAAATAAAGACATTAATCTGTTTTTGTGTGTGTAACTTCTGTTTACATCTGTGTTTGTGTTTGTGCTTCTACAGTGATGAGTCCCTGGTGGAGGAGAGCCGGACGTTTGGGAGTCGACTTCAGAGTTTGCTCCATGATACCATCCAGGAGTCAGAAAACAGTATGGAGGTACGCTCTCTCTATCCTGTGTCTAAAGTCGGGGTTATTTTACAGTTTGATCTCCCTTAAAGAAACCATTTTTCTTTGTGTTTGTCACAGATGTTGAGCGAGTGGACGTGGCTGCAAGAAGAGCAGAACTTTTCCAGTGACCTCTCCTGAGTCAGGTTTTATTCTTCGCTCACACACGATACTCTACCACCTCCATGTGGACACATTGTCAAGCTACACACCGAGGACGTAGCTGAATAATGTGAATGGAGCGGAAATGTCTGGCACATGTTTTGGTAATGAGATAAGGGAGATGTTACTCACCTCTTCTGTATTTCACTGAAATCACAACCTGTTCTAGAGATATATCTGTGTCTGTAATTAACAACACAGACAGTTTTAAAAATAAGATCCTAGATTTTCATTTAATATTGTTCTAATAAAAAAAAACTGTACATATTGAGTAACATCCAGGAATCGGAATATTGTTACAAAAATAAGTAAAAGTAAATATGCATTTCTTTTTTGGGAGAAATTTGTGAGAGGCCACAAGAATGTAAAATAATTACATCTCAAGTGTCCATGAAAGAGTTAACGCATATACTCGGACAGAAAGCATTCATCAATGTAAATGTTTAACCACAAAACGTGTCTCTCTCGTTTCAACCTATTCAGTGTTTTTAATTTTGTTTTATAAGGAGACTAAATGTCATATTTTAAGACTTTCTTGGGACTTTGTGCATTCTATCAATTTCATCAAATGTTAACTTTCTGATTGTAGAGTTTTAAAAAGAAATTTTACTGTGGAAAGGCAATGATCACAAATGTTTGAAGCTGTAAAAAAGACTTGACTGTATGCTGCTTCACTGTATGAATGGGTTATTACATTTTAGGTACTTTGTGACAATCAAATGGTGGATTTGACATTAAAGTACAAAGATCTGTTAAACAAAGTGCAGTTGTTTTTTTTAACAATAAACAGAGAGGCTGTAAAGCAAACAGTTTTACAACTCATATCTTAAAAATTCACTTCATTTCAGCCACAATTGCCAGATAAATGTATGCAAAAAAAAAAGATTGAAAGGGCCTAAATTGTGTCTGCATTGCTATGAATGGTTTAAAATGGATTCCCTGACTGTCAGATTATTATTTTATTTAAATGTATGACTTATTTTCTGGTCTTACATCTGCATTAAGCAAATGTACTTTACTTCAACTGTCCAATTTTATATTGACTCTGTCAGGAGGCGCTGTTCATTGTAAGAAGTTTAACCAAGATCATAATAAGGCTCCATCATTTAGCTCTCATATCACATCAAATAAATACATGTGCCACATAAAGAGGGCCCTAATTTTACTAGTGATTCTTATTACTTCTACTTTAATTGCATAAAAACATCTAAATACAACCTCAGTTCTTGTTATGATTAGCAATGCTTATCAATTTCCAGAAGTTTAACCATTTACATGCCATGGCATGTATATTATGCCCCATATGTTAAATGGGAGGAAAGACCACTACCCACTAACAAAATGCCAGAAGAGAAATTCTTTGAGGGTAACACAGCCCAGGGCACATCAGTGATTATATACAAACTAATTTTTATGCATTTTCATTTTTGAACAGTCAGCTCTTTTTTACAGTGCTTTTCTTTTGTAGGTTTTTTACCAAACTTAAGAATGCCACTGCCCAATTTAAAGCCTGTAAATGTTTTGGGGACCACCAAAACCCCCATAAAACCATAACCTCAGATGCATGTATTTACATCCCCATGAAGACTTTGCTTTGCAAACAAAATGCAACTCATACAAGTAAAAAACCAAAATGTTTCAAACTGTGTAAATGAATTTAAATGTGTACATGTGTGATTGCTGGCTATGTTTTTAACTGACAAATGCAATTCTTTGTTTCATAAATTTTCCTTCACTATTCACCTTGTTTTATGTCACCAAAAACAAAAAGACAGAATTCAGATGATAGAGTTTAACATTCTTTATTCTTTAATTTGATAAAATCAGTTTGAGGTCCTCATCGTCGACTAACTCTCCTATACAAAGCACAGCACAGATAAAGTGAAATGTAGTGGTAAAGTTCAACAGGTACAGGACATAAAACCAGACAAGAGGTGACATACAGGACCTGAAAATAGATTTTAGGCAACTGAAGGTCCACAGTGTAAAACTGTGTTACTGAGGTTTACATAGTGAACTGAAGTCAGTCCACGAAGTCTTAGAGGGATCAGCTGCTCTGATTCTACTCCCCTCAGGTGTTATTGCGTTTGTTTACTGTCTCTGTACTCGTCTATTTGTCACTGAAAACTTCCCTCAAGCCTTAAAAGCATGCAACAAAACCAAAATATACCAACACAAAGCATTCTCTACTATATTATTCATGTCTAAAACCCAGAGTATATCAGAGCAAACATGAGCTGGACACACATTCAAAATAAAAAGGTGCTTTGAATCCTGTTTTTAAAGAAAGCAGATCGGACACATAAAGGCGCCGTTAAAAGTGCACTTTGTCCTGTTGACACCAGTCAGAAGTCGCACATAATCTGGAGGGTTGTGTATGATGATCCTGATGATAAGTCTGTATTTTTGGTGTTTTCTGGTAACATATGCTCTAAAGTCTGTCTAATGTTCTGTAAATAATATAGATATATATTTCAAAATAATGCTTAATTCTGTGAAAAGTTACAGTACTGGAGGTCTTGGAGGCTGCTCAGGGTTCCAGGGTTAAGGCCAAAGAATGTGTGCGTATGTGTGTAGGACTCAGAGGGAAGATGTGTTTACGTGTCGCTGAGTGGACCTTTTCCATGTTTCCACATTTGGGCTCTTGAATCTTCTTCCTGTTACTTTTTTCCCCTCTTCTCGTTTGCTATCTCTCATAATTCCTTATGCTTCCAGCTCGAAACCCATGCCCACTTTGTGTCCACCGCCGTTCACGTTCTTCCCGTCGATCAGACCTGAGAGAGTCAGCTTCACTCCTACAGGGCAGTGGGTCAGGTTAGTTATAAAGACGCCACAGAGGTGTTGTCCAGATTACTGTTAAGTCTGTAAAAATGATCAGAAGCTCACCTGGCCTGAGAGTCTGTGTGTATCCAACTCCAACAAGACAGGCGTTGTCAACTTTGGCCTGTGAGGAGAAGATAGGGAGGAGAAAATGCATCAGTTCTCAGTAAAGATAAGAGCTGGGCTTTGTGAGACAGTGTGGTAACATTAATATATAAGGTGCATGAATTCTGGCAAAGCTAGTAGAGAACAAAGCAACTGACTTCTAGTAGTGCTGGACAATTAATCGGATTTTGATCGTGATTTCAATTTTGCCATCTGACAATCATAAAAACATTATAATCGAAGAAAAACAATTAATATGCCACACAGTGTGGAGTGCCGTGTATGCAAGTTCATGGGCTTCATAGCGCTTCTGTGTTCCACCTGCAGCCACAGCGAGTGTGACTTATGTGGATCAATAATACTGTATGTGCCGCTCGCTGGTTCTTTAAAGTTGTGCTTAAATCAATAATGAAGTTTTTAAATAAATGAATAATCGTGTATATTAATTGCGATTTCAATGTCACTTAAAATAATCGGGATTCTTATTTTTACCATAATCGTCCAGCCCTAACTTCTAGTTAACTGAAAGATAACATGTTATTGTGTAACAAAGGCCGCCCTTTTTTGAGGCCCAGAGGTGAGGAAAGACAACCCATATTTAAGCCAAGTAACCTTTTTCTTAACTCAAAACTCTCCCCATTAGTTATCAGATCAACAAAAATCTATATGTTATTTGCTGTTACCCATTTATTGATGTCAAGACCTTCTACAAGCTTTTTTTTTCTATTCAGCTCCAACAGTCTTAGGAGACAGCATGCATTACTATTTATCACCTTTTTTAGATTTTGATCTTTTTATGCCTTTATTTGAGTAACAGGATAGTGGAAAGAAGTGCAAACTGGAAAGACATGCAGTACAGGGGTCACAGGTTAGAGCTGGACCTTGCAAGCCCCTTCAGCGTGCCTGTATAACCCCAGTTGTGTCAAGCTACATCTGAGGAGGGCCTGTGTACCAGGATTTCTGTGGACGGTCCTGTGTGTAACTGCTGATCAAATTTGACAAAGGAACTGCTGACTTTCAGTTGATAAAACTGAGTTGTTATTCACTTATGAATTAATGGCTGGTACTAAAAACATAACATATATTTGACAAGGTTAGACACATGTGTTAACTCTTTATGTTGTTGAATTTCTGTAGAAAGACCTTTTAACTGAAAATAACAGCAGTACATTTGTTTGTATGTGGCCAACAAGGTAAGTGAAGCAACTGATGGGGAAAAGTTTTATAGAATAACAACATAAGCAACTGCTTATGTTCACACAAGTTTGATAAATCTTATGATCCATGACTGATGAAGGAACAGGATCTCTTCCTCCCACTCTTTCTTATGTTTTCGGGTTGTCCATGGAAACAGGTAGGTCAAACCCTGTGAATGCAAAATCTTGAGGGTCTTCAAGAGGTTTTCTTTGACTTAGACTACATGTTCACTAAAAAAGGATAATTAAATCAGATTTTAAAGATCATTGGATAAAAGTGAGGGTCATGAAGATCTGTAGTTATGCTTGATCTGTTAATGAAATATCTAAAGAATGCTTGAGGGGACTTCATCAGACTCTGCAATAATATTATCAGATCAATAACAGTATTGGCAAATCATTGCCTAAAAAGTTGATCATTGGTTTCTATAGATGTGAACATTTTGCTGTTATTTAAAGTCGATGTTTTGATCATTTACATTGGCCTTATGTATCCCATATTTAAGCTGTAATACTGACATAATGTATAAATATAACAAAATGGTTCACCTCATCATCGCTCAGTGTCCATCTTTATAAATCAATAGTGTAATCTACCAAAGATTTTTTTTCCTGCGTCACATCTGTTTCTTACACAAGTGGACTGTAACCATGAAAGGTCACGCTTAGTTATGCAGAGACTTTGTGCTCTTGACTCAGTACCAATATTGGTATCTGTGATAATTACATTGGAAATATTGGCATATTAAATATCTACAAAAATCTAATATCATGCATCCCTACTTTGCTTTAATGAATGGTCTGGCTTAAAGGGATAGTTTGGGATTTATGAAGAAGGGTTATGTGAGGTACATGGCATTAGCCTGAACATCAGCCACATTGGTGGAGATTAGCTCTTCCTCTGTACAGAGACAACCAGCATGGAAGCTAAAATGTAGATGAAACTAATTTCAGATTTTAGATTTTACGTAAAACAAGCTACAAAAACAGGGTAGTGCAATTGCACCTTCACAGCAACACACTGTTCCACTGCTAGGCCAATTTCTCATGACCATTAGTCTCAACATCATATTTTGCACGTAAGCAAGACTTTTGAAAGCAATGACTACTAGGATTTTCCACCAAAATAGCACAATTGCTAAACACCTTCTATAAGCTCTGTTGGACTGGTGAAATGAATTGAATGGTCCATCTGGTGTGTCAGGCTGATTAAATCCTGCTCCTCCGTACTTATCAAATGCATTGAACTGTCTCTGCAAACACATTTCTTATGATCTTTTTACAGAGTTTCATCAAGTCTTAATGAAAGTTGCAGTCAGTTCTTACAGACAGAGAGGCGTCCTTATCCAGCTGGTATTTCGCTCCAATCCCAAAGCGTGTGTTGTTGCTGCCCGCTGTCCAGGCCAGCTGCACCGCTGTCTCCAGGTTAGAGTTCACCTTCTGGTAAATGGAGCCTCCAAACTCTGTACCATCATTGCTAAAAAAAACAATACAGAGAAAATCAAGGTGAGCTTCAGCAGCAGTGTACATCGGTCTAACTTTGAGTTTCATCAAAACATTTCCCATCCTGTGTATCGTTTCCACTTCCTCTCTGTGGTGCACTGACTCACACGCTGGTGTGAAGCTGGAAGTCACCGGCCTTGTATCCGAGGGCAAAGTTGTTCTGGGTCAGTTTTGATTTGGCAGTATCAAAAGCCAGCTGGTAGCCAGCCAGCCAGCCCTCATAGCCCAGCACAGCAGCCCCATGGACAGTGGGTCCTGCCATATCAAAGTCTAGGTCGCAGCCAACGTTGACATACTCGCGCTTGTAGCCGGTCTTCAGTTTAGCGCTCTTCTTACTATAAAACAAGAGAAGACAAGAGGGAGTCAGCTGGATGGTTGTAATACATCAGAAATACGTTGAATATGCACATGTATTGATCATAGGACATATACAGACATATACATATATGTACGTTTGCTAATCTCATCTTTGACTGTGATGACTTCTTTTCTTCATGAAAGATTTCTGGGCAAGAAAAACTAGAGATGTTCCAAGAGCACAAACCTCTGCCAAGGCCTTTGTGACATTATTATTTCAGCTATTAGGGAGCTCCCCATTGAAATGTCTGCTTTAATATATTGAGCGTAACAGGAAATATTCAGGAGCATCAGAAACTATTCAGAAGCATTCACAGCATGAACCTGAATGGTTTGCATGAAGCTTTACTTCGTTCCTGCTCAACTCAGTGTTTGGTTCCACTATTTCATTGATACTGTAAATACATCAGCTGATATCAGGGCAAAAAAGCTGGAATAGTGTCGGCCTTTATTGGCCCAGCTGCCATCTTTGATTCCTGAAGCATCTTTTTGACCATGTCTCCTCTTAAGGTCTCCACTCTCCCATCTAAACACTGTCTGGGTCAATAATTATGTTTTTTAGTCACTACTCCCCAGCATGACATTTTTAGACTGATGTCGAGGTTGTAATCAGGCTTCAATTTTCAATCGTAATTATCATTTACTTTAAACCAAAACATGAATGGGCTGACCAAAGAATACTGGTCTGACCTTATTAAGGTACATCAGCCCTCCAGAGCACTTCGGTCTGGAAATCAGATGGTCCTGGACGTTCCTCGATCCTTTTTAAAAACTAGAGGACCGTAAACAGTTTCTCCACTTTTAAACAGGGCTAAAGAAGCACTTGTTCACTTGGTCTGTGGAACATTACAGTAACTTTTATTGAGGTTTTATTGGTTATTAAATATATTTATCTTGTATTGTTATTGTTTTATTACTTTTATTGTTCTTTTTTTTGCTCTATTGGTTTTATTGTTTTTATTGCTTTTATTGTGTATGCCTTCTCCACTATAAAGCACTTTGGTAGGCCACTGGCTGATTAAACGTGCTACACAGATAAAGCTGACATGGACACATTTTTAAGTTACACCGTATGGCCGATAATCTTGGCTGATAAATTGCACAAAGCTTTTAAAGTTCCTCAAAAATGGTCACCTGGGAAAAACTACAACTCCCTACTCTATATTTAAATACATAAATTGGTGAATTAAATATAGAGTATGGAGTGAAAGTTTAAAAGTTATGTCCAAAAAGAAAAGCACACAAATTATTCAGAAATAATTATTCCCCATTATCTTTGTTTATAACATGTCTTTATTTGACTTTTTTATGATTTCAATGTTTAACACTTTCACATTTTTCTACATTATTTAAGTGAATTTTGTATTTTGCAGAAGTGGGAGAAAGTATCAATATCAATATCAGTCATTCTAGCATGTGCAATAGAACTATTGATGCACTGATCATAAATATTGATATTCAAATTAATAACTATTTGGAGCTGTGTTTATTGATTTACACACATGAGAAGATTCTGTCATACGAATACTTTTTAATTTATTCATGTCCTGGTTGTAGGAAGTGTGTTTGACATTAATTTGCTCGTACAGCTGAATAAAAGTTTTTAATTTGATTTTATTTAAAACATGAAAACATGAACATTGCCTCATCCAAGATTTCGTCAAAGACTCTGAAAGTGACGCTAAATTACTGGTTAAATACATCAATCCTACAGTTACCTTAGTAGAGCCACTTCTTAGTCTGTAGGATGTTGTAATATATCGCTATGTGGCCTTCTTGCAATATGTTGACTAACACAGAGTCTCTGCATCGGAATATTATCAACATCATGGATCATGTATCACATATCATATCAGGAGCAACACTGTGATTCCAGCCCTATTTGTAGATTTTTATTCCTAGTGTGCTTGACACAGTTATTTTTGTGATTTGTTGCCTTTAATACTCTGATTGTATCTCAGTCACTTACTGCTGGGCCTGACATAAATGTTCCTAAAAAGAAGAAACTCCCTTCCATGCAGACAGACACTATGAAGGACTTGAATGAAAACATAGCTGAGAGGGACTTCATTAAATGTTTCATTTATGAATGGGGCTTATGATTATGACAGAGTTGTTCTTACCCAGTATTAGGCACAAATGATGTGTCCAGGCTGAGCTTCAGGCCTTTGGCAAGCTACAGAAAAACACAACAATTAGACTTTAAACCAAATACTCATTTTTAAATCAACAAATATAAATGGATAATCCTCAAAATGACTTTTTCTCAGTCTACCTGGTCCTCGATGGTGACCTCTGTGGTGAGAGTGTTGTCTGTGTTCCACTTCTGGGTGAAGTTCAGGCCCAGGTCGCTCACTTTGTACTTGGTCTCCAGGTGACCTCCTGACTTTCCTGTGTCCGTGTTGTTGGAGCCAGAGGTGGCAAACTCCTATAGGAGCAGATAGGTTTACAGACAGGGATTAGAAACTATTCAGGAAAATGTTTTAAAAGGCAACTATGCTGTTCTGGAGGACAAATGCAGACACTAAAGACAGACAAGGCAAGAAAGACAAGAAATAAGACAAGGAGAAAAAACAACAAATGACTTCTTCCAATGTTGGAAATGTTAGTTTTAGAAAAAAACATTGCAGTAATTTTAAAATAAATTAGACATTTGGTGCAACATGTATACACTGTGCCTCTAAACTGCATATGTTAGTTGAGAAAGAGTGCTGTAGATTTGTGCTGTAGGTTGAGAGCACTCCAGGTCCAGTGCTGCTCAGGTA
Organism: Scarus forsteni; assembly: GCA_036419115.1. NCBI lineage: Eukaryota > Metazoa > Chordata > Actinopteri > Labriformes > Labridae > Scarus > Scarus forsteni. The sequence goes on along the minus strand of JAZDUH010000066.1, from coordinate 22,402,536 downwards.
ATGTTGTCAGTCAGACGAGCTAACATTTAGCCTGCACAAACTGACCGCACACAAACACATAAATGATAGCACAACTGGTGGCTCACCCTGCAGTGCACCCGTGTTTAACCATTACATACGCACACAGACACTCTCTCTCTTACCATCTGACAGAGACGTCCAAAGAAGAGAGCAGGAACAAGGAGAGAAGAGAGAAAGTTAGAGAGAATCACACGGGGGGGAACATGCAGACATTTAATGGCTCACTGAGGAAATGGAAACAAGCGCAGAAAGCAGAAAACTGAGTTTGTTTGAAGGACTGAGAAATATATTCATGTTTCAGATAAGCCAAGAAATTGTTCAGAAGTTACAGGATTACATCATGTGGTTTATTTTGATGTGAAAAAGCAGGTGACAAGTTTAACCCTCTGACTTTTCTGTTTTGATTCAAGGGTTATTTTCCATCAAAAATCCATATGACCTGCGGTTTCAGAGAATTATGCTTTCTTTTAATTGGAAATTGAACAAATAAAATCTGTTCAGTTCCTCATCATAGTCAGGCCACTGCTGAAGTGAATACCAATCTCCTCTCAGTGGTCACCAACTCACACTAACCCTGAGCCTTTCTGTTAAATTTGACTATATCTGCCACTTTTTGGATTGTTTTCATTCTTGCATCGATTTTTGTAGTTCTTGTTTTATCTTGACTGTTTTGCTCTCTGGTTCTATTTTAGTCATTTATGTTTTTTTTTTTTTAATATGATTGCCTCGGGAAAAACTGCAGGAAAACTCCTGCAAACAGTGTAATTGCACAAACACACACGTGACTTACTGAAAAGTGGGTGGTGCATCATCTGTCTGTACCCTCAATTTTTTTTATTGCAGACAATTTTGAACAAAAAGACAGTTCTCTCTCCCTTCAAATTAAAACATTATGAAGACTGTACCATAATCACAGTGATTTTTCTGTGTCTATTGAAAACAAAAACAGTCCATATTGGGCATCTATTACATCTATTGTTGTAACTCTTATTTTAAGACAATAACAGCCTGTGTCTACAGACAGTTTATATTACATTAGCAGTGTTTGTTCTCAATTGAAAAACCAATGGTTATTTTACTGTGTTTCTTTTGCTAATCTTATTTGTTTACTGCTAGCAATCTCATATTTTTTTCAACTCTGTTAAGCACTATGAATTGCTGTACGTAAGTATAAATGCTGCTTTATAAATAAATAGATAAATAAGTTCTCAGTGTCGAGTTCCCTGGGCAGTGAAATGCTCTTACATGCAACTGGTTTGGCTGCTATGCTCCCAGTGATCTGAGTTGAAAACAGTCCAACTTCTGAGAGCATTGATGTATCTTACCCCTAACTGACCCATCAAAATCAGGACTGCTGCATGAGCTGCATTGTATTAACAAGGGACCCTTTTCTAGTCTTCAGCTTCAGTCAGTGGTAGGAAATGATTATTTTACTCTGTGTATGTTTTCTGAGTGACATCTTGAATGATTTAACGAAATACGATGTGAAGGGAGAAATTCTAAATGGCTATGTTGTTGTTACCCAGACATGCTGAAGTCAAATCTACTTACCTGTCAATATTAAAGCGCTCTGAAACTGATGCTTATGCCAATTGAAAAATGCTCCACGTGGACGCATGCTCTAATGTAAAAGTTTTGACTTCTGATGTTGTAACAGACAGTCTTACTTGTCTGCAGATAGAATATTAACATAGGTGTTACATAGTGCCTTGGGCTATAAACTAAAAGAATATGACTCTGTCAATGTCAACCAGCCCCTCCTGTTTTAGAGGGAATACTTTTACAACTTTGTTTTGAGCGAGATTTGAGTTTTGTGGCTTGTGGGTAAACAGACATTATGGTGTTACCATGGCAAAAGGACACACAGCATGTCTGAAGCAAACTTAACCCTGCCATGATTTAATGTGTCACTTTAGCTAAAAGAGTGAGGCATGAACTTGTCTCAGACTGCTGACCCCGTAAGTTTAACAGAGTACATCTCAGGCAGCAAACACAGCCTGACACAAGGTGCTGCAAGGCCATGAGTCAGCCATCACATCAACTATGCAGAGAAGAGGGAGACGCCTCAACATGCAACTCATACACAACTGGAAGAAAAAGACAACAGCAGTACTTACAACACCGCTCTGGGACTTGGTCTTGACATCCAGCTTGAGGATTCCATATCCTGCAAGGAAAGAGAGTCAGGGATATTCAATGGCGAAGACAGAGGGGGGAAAATAACTCACATCCTTTAGCTGCACAGCATGGCTCTGAAACAGCAGCAGTTCAAATAAACAGCCTGGATTTAAAGTGAGGGAGCACAAAAACTTCTCTAACACTAGATTATAACATTAGACTTTAACACTGTTTGATAGAGAACAGTAAAATGAGAGCTGACTCACCAAAGCCCTTGCCAAAAATGTCTTTGGCTGATTTTCCCAAGTCTGAGTATGCTGGTGGAACAGCCATAGTGCCTGAGGAAAAAACAGGATCTGACAGTGAGCCCACAACATGCCAATGCACTTTAGAAGAGGACATTTCTAAAACAACACAGAAAGAAAACTTGCATTGTGTTATCCTTTTTTTATAATTTTCATGATTCTGTTATTTCAAACAAAAGTCTTTTTTGTTTTATTTTTATGTTGGGCCTGCACAGTATCCCAGTAATGTGGGATATCATGCACGATAACAAATTGCCGGCTGCTGTGATAAGGATATAAAGTGAGATAGATATAATAATAATAATACAGAGGCTATTAACTTTATCAGCTGTATTAGCTGTTTACAAAATGTTTCTGCAGAATTTAACCTTAAAACATATTTAACAGATAAACTGAAGCTATTAAATAAGCTTCTAATTATTTTTCTGTTAATAATTTCAATTACTTCAGACATATGTGATGTTTAACAATAAATGCTCATAATGCACATACAATATTACAATATTATGGCCTAATTTATAGGATACTGGTTCTTTAAGTTTATTTACACACAAAATATTCAAATTGAGAATGACTGATCTTACAGGAGTTTTACAGAAACAATTCCAGTTAATTAAATCCTCTTGTTTCAAAAAAATGTACCAGTATCTTAAATATTAGAACAGATATATTTCTATTTTGCTGTTCGCATTTGGTTTTTGCATGTCATGTTTGTAACTTCTGTTGAAATCAATTATCACACATTAGTTGTGTTTTCATTGTGCTTATGATTTGGTGATATCTAAAATGATCACATTAAGATAGGAAGGAGTCAGCATTTGCCCATCTCTGATATAAATGAAAAAGAAACATTTCAAGACTTTGGGAGAGGTGGAGGAATGTTAAACATGAATAAATCCCAAGAAATGGTCAGAGTTAATGCAGGAAAGGTCCTGTTGTTTTGATCATCAGTTTAGCTCAAGCTCCAGATGTGCAAAGCCTACAGATGCATTTCTAAAAAATAATGTGTAGTAAAGATTCAAATTGTTATACTTCAGTTTAAAGACAGTGTACGAGAATATCTAATTAAAGGGTGGAACCTGAAATCAGACTTCTTTTTGCTTTCTAAAAGCCACAACTAATATTTAAATCAGCATATTAGTCCAAATGTCTTCAAAGTAAAATGATATGAAAGTGTGTAAAATTAAACATTTCTTATTATGTCACTGTTTAGTCAGAAGATTTTTATAAAATTTATTCTTTCTTTACAGATACTAATTTATAAATAATATGGCTCCAATTATGACATACAGTGATAGATGTATTGATTGTTACAGGTGGCCCTGTTTGCATCAATATGCATGCAACTGCCAACAAAAACAGCACAGAAGGTGAATTGTTGGAGCAACCAAATATATTTAACCTTTTTCACCTTGAAATTGTAGCTGATCTATAAGTGCAATTATGAATTATATAGTGCTGAAAGCAGATGACTTTAGCACTCTGTGGGGTTCAGACTGACAGCATTCTCCCTGCTGAAAGTTACACATTCAGGCTTCGATTTCAGATTGATCAACTAATACAAGCTGAATGCCGATCAAAAACACAGAAAGCTCTGCACTACAAGCTATAAAAGTCACACTGCTTATTTTGGTGTATAACTGTGTATATTTCATCACAGAAAAGGGATTTACTGCTCAATATTGACTTCAAAACCAACAGGACACATCCTCGCAGGCAGACCCTTGCCATCTGGAGAAGGCCTGTCTGAACGCAGGTGATTTACAGCTTCTCTCCTCCCCCACTGTTTACCATGTGAACCCCATTGATCACCCAGCAGCGATCCATTTGCAGGCAGAGACTGTTTAACTAATGAAGGAATGGACCAGACAGATTGCAGGATTTTAAAAGATAAGCAGCCATCTGACATGATCATCTCAAAGCCAGACTCATTTTGTTTTACTTACAGTGTCCCCATAATGAAGTGCTTCTAAAGTGAAAGAGATCGAGTATGTATGATGTGTAAAGATATACTACCATGCCGCAGCAGTCCAGCTAACCTAAGCAGAAGCAGGTTTGGTTAGTCAGCATGTGCCACTCCTGCACACCACTGCACTGCACCCAGCTGCACGCGCTCATCAGGGTCTCCTGGGTCACTGTGTGACTGTGTATGTGCGGAAGACATTTTTTGTCAAGGTGACTTTGCCAGAGCATTTAGAGTAACCTGCATTTACTCTAACATAAAGCTGGTTTAATGATTTACTATTGACTCGGCTGTTTCCGTGCACTCCTTGCTGCTCCCTCCATATCAGTTACACAAATAACATTTTTCTGCAGAGGAAGGAGTCAAATGGCACTAAAGGTGACACAGGCCAATACAGAAATGAAATGTCTTCCTTTAAAATCAGTGAATTCAACAAAGGGGAGGGGTAGAGCTGGGCAACCCATCAAGATCTTAGGATGCATTTATTTGTTTTTTAAACTTAGAGGTTGAGGTAATATTGCACATATCAAGGTTGTGTATACTGCTGTCAATAAAAACTGATGGCAGGTCTTATGTTCAGTACAAAGGCTGTTCACACTAAAAACCCCTGATGGAGATATTCAATCATGTTTATGGATCACAAGATGATTTAATATTTCGTTTAAATGGGGAATTATCAGTTGACCTAGCCTTCATGTTACTAATGCAAAACTAAATAATGCAAATACCTGTTTTATATCTCAGCAACAAAGTCACAGACACCTAATATTTGGTCATTTATTTATTATTCGTTTAATTTATTTCATAATCAAAAAATTTAAGGGAAACTCTGACTACACATTGTTGACCTTATGGTAAGTGAATAACTTTAGACAGTACTCCCTCTCTCTCTCTTTCAGGGGTATTTAAGCATGTTGAAGTTGGGTTGCATGAGGTACTTGACAATGGTCAGTGATGTAGCTGAAAGAGCTCCCAGGTACAGTTTATATGTGAACATTTTGAGATTTGAGCCCCAAAACTATGTTGGATCCTATGTATGATTGGGCAAAAAAATATAAACAGAACCGATACGAGCCAACACTGCTGCTAAAAGGATTAATCTGTGCATCCCTACCAATACTCATTCTACTTTTTGTTGCTGATGTATCCAGCAGGTATTAATATTGTTTCATTTCTCCCATAATCATAACAGCATTTATTATAAACCCATTATTACATCTATATAGCCTATCACTATTCAGCTTGAAAATACTGAGTTACAGAACAAAACTGTAGGGATTCCTCTCCTAAGGTAAGAGTCATGAAGCACTGTGCCTTACAGCCAATATATCAGTCAGTAATATCACACTATACGTACATTAAAAAAAACAAGAGTATCAGTTTTTTGAGAAAAATGTTTTTCCTGTTTTACAATTGTTCCTAATAGACATCCACACTGAAAGCAACATATCAATTTCCCTAAAGTAAAGACTACAGACAGTATTGTGCATCTCTCATAAATTTTATATTGTAATTGTACCTGACTTGGAAATTAAAGTTACCCAGACTCTAACTTCCTGTATTTTACAAAATACATGGCCAGTAAACTGGTTCTATGATATTTTTGGGAGCCTGTATCACCAGGCTTAAGTAATAATGAGATTTCTGGCTGCTGCAGCTCAATCCAGGGACCCTGATGATGCGTCCTCTGTCTCTATCTACACTCACACCCCCACTCACCATGTCCCTTGGGAGCGTGGTGTTCACATGTCACACAGTGGCCTTTGTTCTTGGCCTGCTTGTCATTTCCTGCCTTCTCCTTCTCCAACACCACCCCTTTCTCTGCCATGTGTGTCTTCAGGGGAGAAAAGTGGAAGGAGGGACAATGGAAATCTTTGGCGAGTGTTGCAGAAACTGTTTAAGCAGCAATATTGCTTACACAGTATGAGGGTCTGTCTGCAGCGTCTGTGTGTGCTAGCATGTCTCCTCAGCAGTCCTTTCTGTGCGAAGAACTGGTAAACTATTGCATCACATTATACAGTATGTGCATAGGCCAGTGCATGATGAACATGTGTACTTTGTGCATAGCATTTAAACATGATAAGGATTGTGTTCAGCCTCAGCACAGTGCAAAGAAATTACATTTTTATCAGTTAACGAGAACAGAAGATTAGCTGCATCAGGGAAAACAAAGGGATAATGTTGCTTCTGTGGTCCTCATAGGTGAGAAGAAAAAACACTGAACATCACCGGGTACAGTAAGCACCATCTGTCCACAGGTGTTACATCAGCGGTGATGTAACTCACTGTCACATTAACTGATGACATGACACCATGAATACCACCGTATTCACACATTACTTTATCCAAGGCATTTTCTTAACCACATTCAGACGTAGTCTAGTGACAAAGCAAAAGTAATATAAAAATGATAAAATTATGTTACCAAGCCAGAGAAGTTTACATTTAGATCTCAAGATCAGAAATGTCTGTTAAAAGTATTTAAAAAAAAAAAAAAAAGTACAGACCACTTCATTGCAGTGATGTCAAATAAACCGTGGTCATATCAGTGTTTGATTTTATATTGTATGAGGCACGGAGGTCTTAAAGCAGGAATTCCTATTTCATGCCTTTTCTGCATGAACAACAGTGTGTTCGAGTCCAGCCTGCACTCTTTGCTGGATGCCCCACCACCATCGTCTCTCCTCTCTGTCAAAAATGCCCATGAAAATACTTATGGGCAGATTAATCTATCTTCACATAGTTGTTAGTCCTACTAAAAAGACTTGGCTATATTCGTCAAGACTGTTTTCCTGAATTATAAACAGTAGTGGCAGCACTGTGGGCATAAAAGCAACAACAAAATGCATAAAGACTCTGCCTCTCATGTTCAAAATAAGTTTTTAAAAAGAAAACACTTCTAAAATCTCCTGAGGGCAGTATAGCCAAATCTGATCAAAATTCTGTCAGGCTTCTACGTCACTGTGGTCCTTTTTTCTCTAAATACCAGACCAAACATGTTTACAGGCCCTTTAATGGTCTCTTAGTACAAATACAAGACAATTAATCACAGGACATGTCAAAATGTCACATCTGTCTGTCTTTACTTGTCAAACAGTACACCAATGTGTGCCAGCTGAACTGCATTTTGCTGACCACGTGTGATTCTCATGACTGCATCTGCCTCCTCACAAACCGTCCTCATCCCCCTCACTCCTCCACAACACGGTCCATTTTTGACCCTCGCCTTCGTCCCTTAGTCTCAACACTCAGCTCTAAATTTAGCTCAAGTGAACCCAACACTACCGCGCATGTGACAAGGATTTCAGCGGGTGTCCTCCTCCAGGTTCAGCCTCCTAAAGCCCTCATGAATTGGAGCTTTATTTGTCCTTATTGTGCCAACATGTTTTATTTATACATCAACACTGTGATGCCAACTATCTTTTCACTCTGATGATGTGAAACCAGGTGATGGCCTCCATGGAGCTCAAAGGTCAGACAGACAGCTGTAAACAGCAGACGTGTGTGGAAGGAAATCATCAAGCCAAAGACACAGTTGACAAATCACAGAGGAGTACCATTTGACAGAAATCCAGCAACATATTTTTAAATGATGGTCTGGAAATAGTAACTTGTGCAGCAATGTCAGTAACATGTTAAGGTAAAAAAGATCAGTACATCTATTGATTTTTTTTTCTAAATTTCTGCCTTTAAATTCAAGAACAGATTTTATATTCTGTTTGAAAAATCAGCGTGAAATATTTAAAGGGAGGTTAAAATTGTTTGCATTAGACCAATAACAATGCTCAAGGGTTGGGTTGAGCAATAGTAAAGGTCATCAAAGTGTCTGAATACCTCAATGCTCTTTGGAATTGTGTTTTTTTATTATTTATAATCTAAAATCTCTTGAAAAAATTGATTGTTCTGATGATAATACTAAAGTACCAATGCTTTGTAAGATTACATTACATCATTGACAGTGTTTTATGTTATTTTAAAAAACATGCAGAAGAGTATTTGTAGTTTATTATTATTATTATTATTATTATTATTATGGTGAACCAAAAGATTTGCTCTTAATCTTTGCCATAATTGTCTGATTTTTACAAGAATCTATCCAAATTTTCACATTTGTAAGCTTGACAACTATGGGAATCAGTAAGATTTTATTGATACCAAAGCCATGACCTATTCTGCCTACCAATACAATTTTACTGATGTCTTTATTGATCTAAAAAAATGCCTTTATAGGCTCTCTGTGTCAACAATGTCAAACACACAGCCCTACAGGTATCTAACGCTGTGCTATGCTAACAAACATAAATCACATTAATTGCAGGTTGCACTGTTGACATCAGTCCTACTGAACCACTTCTGTCTCCTGTCACCCACCGTTACTTCCTTTTCTCTTTGTCATTCATGATAACTGCCTCGTGTAAAAGGGGAGGGAAGGAATGTCTTTAATGGCATGAGTGTGAAGCCATTGAAAAGTAAATCAGTGATCAAAAAGCCATATGATATCAGTTCTTCAAACTTGCTGGAACCAGTTCAGAAGGATGACTGAGGGTTTAAACTGGGTTAATAGAGCCATTGAAAGGGTTTACTTTGCTTCACAGATGTTCAATGAATGCTACGGGTTAGCATTCATAAAGTTTTGTAATATGTTATTCATGTTTAAATAGTGAAGTATGGCTGATAGTAAAATTCCTCCTAGAACTTTCTTTTGATAGCATGGGCTTACTTAACCACACAAAAGTACAAACTGTTATCCTGTATTTACCTAATATCATTATAGTCATGCATATGTATGTTAATGTGAATAGGCATGTGTTTTTATGTGAGTTTTAGAATAGGTGTGCATTTAGGAAGTAGGAATTTCAGTCAGGATTCACAACATGTAACTTCTGCATAAACCTTGTTTGCATTGTCTCATTTCCAGTTTTTAGCTACAACATTACAATGCTAATAAGATTGTTTTTAAATGTATATAACAATGCCACATGTATATTTACAATATTACAATGTATTTTTGACATTTATATGTCTACAGTGTGTAACCTATCTCCTCTATGTGGTAGTGCCCTACTTTGAACAAGACAAATATTCTGCTCTATTACACCTCTCCTTCTCTGTGGCTTCAGCAGCTGCCTCAAACATCTTGTTCCCCTGGCCTCTCAAATAAATCTACTATTGTGACATACTACCATTATTACATTGTTAATTTAACTTATTAGCTCTTTTTAGAAAGCCCACTGCAGTGTAGACATGCAGAGCTGCTGACAACATGTTGCCTTGCAGCACTCAGCCGAACGATTACCACAGAGGAGACTTTGGCTCTAGAGAGTGTCTCAGACACATAGAGAATACAGCACTAACACGGGTACTCTGTTTATGAAAATCCAAATATTAGTAACTGAGTACATACCCTAGCTGTCATCAAAAATGAATAAAAACCTCAGGCAAAATATGATCTCTTTTATAAGTGACCACCCAAGTACAACATAACATTACTAAATAACTGAATAAAAGTTAGACCTTCTCAGTTTGAAGATGATGGACCTTTTACAGTGAGCTAGAAAGCTATAAAATTGAGTAAAAAGGCTGTTAACCAACAGTGGTGGGATCCTCACAATGTAAAACCATCTGAAGTGTGTACGGTTATAACGTGAGGAATGTATGTGTGAGATAAGGTCAAGTGCAGTCAAGTTACACCAAGACCATTTATAGCCTGTATGTAAAGTGCTTGAGGTATTGATGCACTTGTTGCATAGTTTGATCTGTATCTGTATTAGTATGGCAGTCAAATCAGGTGAGTGATTCTGAGGTAAACAGAGACAACAACAGCTGTCTGTGGCTCCCGTAATGCTTGTTGCATCATCCTTCTTCTAAAACAATAAGGACAGTGGCTTTCACAACAGTTTAAACCAGCATCACAGACCTAAAACTCAAAACCTATCTGTTCCAAACTGCTTATTCCCTTTAATTTTCCACCCTCATTTAACAGTGTCACTCTTGTATGTTGTTTTATTTATTTTAATTGAGATTTTAATGCACTGTGTTTTTTATTATGTATTTTGTAACGTGTCCTTGGGTGCTAAGAAAGGCGCTTTTAAATAAAATGTATTATTATTATTACTATTTAAACAGTACACACCAACCAAGGGTTTTACTAATATCCTACAGTTGCTGGCCATGGTGTTCAGTTCACCTAATGCACATAGTGTGGGTCACCATCACTCTTTGTCTATGGAGTATGAGTAAAGCAAGACCATGCCAAAAGATAATCTTTATAAAATATCCGTCCGTGGACCTTGTGCTGTAAAATACACAGACAGATAAGATAGATTTATGGTATTACGTCTCATAACCCATCTGCGGATTAGTATATTTTATCATTAGCCAGGGATGTCCAGCTCTGCTGTCTTTGTTCTTTCCCCTGGTATCTGCACAGAAGGTCAATGAACAAGACAGAATAACAAAAAATAATTCCTCCACAAAAAACATTCGATTACCTCAGTTTATATCCTTTGCATGTTGGAACAAGATGTTGAAATGTCGTTAACTTTTACCTTTGCAATGAAATTTCTACGTGAACCATAGAACCCATTATACTTGGTTCAAAATAACACTCACGCTGAAGATGAGTTTTAATGTTGTTAATATATGACATTTAGGGAATTGATGGAGGCCTGAAATGGTGTATCACTTCAAGAAGTTACCATGTCAACTGAGGACTTCTCGCCGGATGCGTCCCTAGTTGTAATTATAAGAGATGTTTAAGAGGAAAAGTTGGACACAGTACGCCTTTTTCCTTTCCTATCGTCAAAGTATACTGCATCATTGATGAAAAACTTGACAGAAAGGCTTCCCTCTTCGTAACCAACATCTGTCAACAAGCTGCAACCTATGCTGTAACCATGTTAACATGAGGCGCACTGGCTGAAAATCTCCTCTTCACACGGTCACACGTTGGACCGTAACACTGGCACCTAAACCAGCCTGACATACCCGCAGCTACACTCCCACCTCTTTTTGTGTGACTCATTTTGGCCGAGTCTCATGCGGCTGTAGACAACAGCAAAACCGTTTAGCAATTAAAAGAAGCTTTGGAGAAATAACTTTATATTCTTGAAAATACCTAAAGCTCGTTTTGCCTTACCTCAATTTGCGGTTGGAGGGTGCAGTTTCCAAACACTTGGGTGCAGCGGGACACAGTGAAGGAGAAAGAAGAGATGAACACACCGCGCATGCGCAAGTCAGACCTCCATGAAGGGGCGGGGCCGTTGTGCAAGTGACATTGAACTAAAATTTGTAAGATTGTTTATAAATATTACAAGTTTAATCTTTAAGGCCTGGTCCGACATTTTAAAAGTATCCTTTTTAATCGTTTTTTTTTTCCTTTTTAAAAGTATAAAAGTAAGCCATAGAAGGTATAATAAAATGTAATATTATATTCTGCTTTCTTGGGCTATTTGTCACCTGCATCTGGCCCATTGTTGTTGTTCAAATTAATTTTTAAAGACCCCTTAGAATTTCGTTTATTTTCATCATTATGCCACTATTTTTTCATATGATTTAAAATAGTCTGAAAAATGTATTCAATAGACCATTTGCTAAACTGTATTTTTTTTTTTTTTTACATTCTGGGATATGTCAGTGATCACCAGTAACAGCTGTCATGCATTATTATTCTCTAGTGTTAAATACTCGCACTGGTACCTCTTAGCACAAAACTGTTATTTCAAAGCAAACTATAAAAATGTTACACATTGATGTTATGTTCTGCCTACATTAACCGTTGTTTCGCCTACATCTTACCTAATTAGTGATATAAAATATTTTTTTCAAGATTTTATCCCTTTGACAAAAAGGTTTTTCTAATAATGCCACTTTGTTCAAATAAATAAAAATAAATAGAAACATTATTTTCTACTGACGACAAGTAGATATTTTGTTTTTAGATTATTACAGCCTGGGAAATGTCACCAATGACCTGCAAAATTGATTTTTATGAATTATAATTTTCTGAGACACTCACGATTGTTTTTCGGCAGCCTCTTCAAACATCAGACAGTCATGACGTGCACTGTCGAAACGCTGCATTTGTTTTGGTGTAGTAAGACTCCCACACCACTCGGGGGCAATGACCTACAGCTTATGTCCAGACCTGCGCAACAAACATAACAGCGAGCTTTGTGTGTCCTGGTTTTACCTTGCAAGGCAGACTATATTCTTAGAAAACGTAAAACGTCCCTCTGTGCTTCTATACGGCAACCGAATAACTGGACTCAAATCAGACAATAAAATATAAAAATCTGAGCCACAGTTTGGGTGTGCATGTCGTGATAAGTAGGAATCAGAGTTTTGGATGGACCTGTAAGACAAAGCGCAGGGAATTTAAGCAAGAGCCAGTAAGATTACCATAGAAATACACTCACAAGAGTAGTTAACGGCTCCAAACTTGATATGTGATGGTAAAACCTGTTTTGTCGTAATTTGTATCCTTTAATAAATGTGCAAGTATTTAATACATGGGCTAGGCATTTGTTTGTATGATGAAATCTCTTCTTTTATTGCTTGCGTTTTAAAGGAGAGTCCCACTATGTATGAAATTCACAGACTGTGAAGAGGTCTGTTGGACTAATGTGAATATAATCTCTTCTGTGGTCTCCATCACAGACCCTGAGTCAGCACAAATGAACGGGTTTGACTCATATCGGAGGTCATTTTCGTGCCGGATGACACCTTCGCCGATCTATCAGATCGAGTTCTATGCGCGGCAGCACCGTTACCATGCCGACGAATATTTAAACAAGCGTCGATAGCTTCGTGTCATCAGTCTGCGAGAAGAAAATCCCCAACTGATAAACAAGGCGCTGTTAAAGGTAACCCGATTATTTTTTATTCTACGTAGCCACACTGATGACAGCAGTTTGTTGGGTAAGAATAAACACTGGACATATTCTTCGGTTTGCACCTGCTGTTGTTTTAAAGAGACGAATCATCGACAGCCATGAACAAAAAAAAGCTAGCTTATTTTACTATCAGGTCTATTTCATTAGGTCAGTGGTTGGGGTTAACAAAACAGACATATGAATAACTTGCAAATTTATAAAATAAGATATCTAATTCGATGTAATATTTAGTTAGTTGTGTAAAATAAGACATCTAATCTACTGAATGACTACATTCTGTCAAATATATCTAACTAGACGAAAGTTTGTAATTTTTAAAAAATATGAAATTTAATCTAATGATTAACTCAAGTTTTAAAAAAATGTACCTACTCTTATAAATAACTTGTAAATGTATAAAATGAGATATCTAATTAAATGAAATATAGTCTAATAAATAACGTGTATAGTTATAAAATAAGATATCTAATCAAATTAAAAAATGTAATCCTATGAGATTTGCTAACTAGTTTTATGAGAAACTTGTATTTTTATAATATATGACATTTTACTTATTGAATTACTTGAATTTCAAAAGATATGTAATCTAAGAAATAGCTTGTAAACTTATCAAATACAATCTCTAATTTTATGAGTAACTTGTTATACAGTTGTATGCTAATGTTTTAGAATATGTTGCATTCAAGATATTGATACAAACATACAACACTTAATGAACTAGGTTATTTTGGTCTTTACTCTCCAGTCCTTAAGATTTTTTAATTTTTATTTGCAGGCGTAATTTTTCTACCAAAATAAATCTCTTAAAACCTGCTAAGGTATACTGGCTTTTAGTGAGTAGAATTAATCAGTGGAGGGAGTTATTATTTGCTATTTAGAAGGACTGTGACTTGTCCAGTTTAATTGTGTGTTGTTAATGTCATCAAATTCATTTTTAAAAAAGAATGTAAAATTTAGTACATAATTGTTACATAAGAAAGATTTCTGATTTTCTGTTTTTATTCTGCATCAGTAGACAAAAATTGATAATTTACAGACTAACAAGATGCTCTAACATATTAAAAAGGGCATTTTGCTGTAAAGCAGTGTAATACAGATCATTGAACATTGTGATAAATAGTTTAAGTGGTGATGATTGCAATCAATTTGCCCTCAGTGACTGCAAAAAAAAAAAATAGCCCAAGGCTATATTTTATCCTCAGTAGTTTCCTATCATTTGAGATTTATGTATTTGTGCTGTGAGCTTTGTTGAATACAACTGAAAAGAGTGCTGCAACAATGTATCGTTGTTGATTTCTTGATTATATTTATTTATTATATTTGTATTTCCTTCTTCAATTGTAAACAGAAAAGCTTTTCTTAAACGAATTTTTATTCAAAAGCAATGCAGAACATTTATGCAGATTCACATCTGTAGTGTTATGTAAGCCTATGGGAAATTTAAGATACAGTAAATCATTATTACAATTTTTTTTTATAAATAAAAATCAATGTTGTTTTAACACCGAGTACCTTTAGCTAACTCAGTGGACATTCTGTTTGTGCTTTCGTTGCCTTTTGAAGCAACCCTCAATTATTTGTGATTTTTATTTCATGTTGTACAGCTTCAGATGTGTGAGGGGCCCTCATCCATTTCTGGTCCAATCCCCCCAGACCCGTCTTTGTTTCCTCAGTACTACAAGCGACCAGCTTCAGGTATGATGCACCTGTAAGGATCCAAAGGGTTCTTCTATTATTTGGTGTGAAGGGTTTCCACCCTTGTAGCCGAAACATTTTACCATGTATGTATGTAGCATCTAAAAGATTTTGGATACTTCGTATTGAGTAGAAAATATTAATTTTGTGCTGTGTCACTGAGTTTCATTCTTTATTTTATGTACCCTGTGTTGTCACTTGGGCTGATGTTTGAAGAGTGGTTGTTTGCCTCAGTCTTGTATCACTTTTATGTGGGGACTAGCAGCATATGAAATCTGGTGCAACCATTCTCTGCATCTGAAAACCATCAATGTCAATAAATGCTAATCAAAATATTAAAATCTCCACTGTAATAGCATTTGCTGTTGAGAGGTCAGTCACTTACAGTATATCTGCATGAAAGGCTAAACTGTAATTAAGAACAATCAAACTGTTTGAAGTTTAATCTTTTCTCCTTGTATTTGTAAATTTAAGTATTTTATTATATGAAATAATCCTTGTTGGATTTCCAGATTTTAACTTACACATACAAAATTATTCACATTTGTTACATAAACTAAACGTTTCTTTTTTTCTGTAGCTCGGGGCCGATTGGAGGGAAATCAGAATGGGGCTTTGGCACTTCTCTCTGGGCCACTTGCTCCAGATCCAGAGTTGCACCCTGGCTTCTACAGTGCCCGTACCCCTGCACACCCTCCCCGCATCAGCCCTAATGCCACCCATATCCTAGAAAGAGGACAGAGAGGGGTTGTCGGGGAACTTCTCAAACTAGATGGTGTTGCTATCACCCCTGTTCCCAAACAGAGTAGGTGCTATTTATACCATGCCTCAAAGATTGGTTAAGTTTTGTCACTTAGTTTTTCCTTTTTTTAGTTAAGTTGTTAAAATAAATCCAAGTCTGACTAAGCATAATTACTGCTTACAATAAGAGCTAACAAAGAAATTGAAACAAATGTTTTGGTTTTTCACTCACAGAGCAGCGAGGACAAGATTTCAGTAAAGAGAATGTGCGCCGGCTGAGAGAGATTCAGAGACACTGCAAAGAGCAGGAGGCAAAGAGAGCACAGACTCGTCCAGCTCCAGTCAAAGCTCTGTGGACCTCCTCTAAGTACCAAAATGTTCCATCCAGGGTGGTTGCCCAGCTTCAAGTACGGACACATCTTCAAGAGATAGAGGACCTTGAGTTATAATTATTTTTATCTGATTGTCTTCTATTCTATTTCTTTTAAATAGGTCTCAAGTCCAACTGCAAAACCACAATGTCAGAACTTCCTGAGGGCACACTCCAAAGGGGGATCTCTTCCAAGACCTCAGTCCACAACTTCTGTTGTAGCTTTAAAACGCCCGGCATCCTGCAACTCTATAGAAGACAAGAGCATCCAAGTGAGAGCTGCTAATAAATGTTTACTCATTAACAGACACCTGTCTGATCAAACAGAAAAGTTCTCTGGTAAATAAAAGCTAAAAAAAGAAGTTCAAACACAATTTTTATCAACTAAATATCATGTCGTGGACAGAATGGAGTTTCCTGTTTTTGATAATCCAATCCTAAGGGCAATAACCTGAGTCCATGGAGTTGGTCAGAAGTTAAGAAAACCGAGTAGATGTCTCTCAGATTAGGAGGTGAAGTTGGCAAAGATAATATGAGCTACAGCAGAGGATGATGGTTCTTCAACCAGGCACATATTGTTAAACTTTAAAGGGATAGCTCAGTATTTTTTAAGCGGGGTCGTATGGAGAACTTGTCCGTGGTAAATACTGCACATATGCAACAGTGATAATGATCAGCTCTAACCCTGTGAGGAGAGAACTGGCATGAAACCCAGACTACATTTCTGCAGAAGGGACTAACAGCTCCACATAATTTGGTGAATTTTAGGTGAAAACAATCTTTAAAAAACACCTGGACACTGTGCTTGACATGGAGCACTTTGCTTCTTCACGAGCAAGCCCCTTGTTTTGTCACTACCTCACCCCAGGCAGAAGGACAGGCTATGTGATTGGCTCAAGCTGTACTAAAACAAAGAGGCTTGTAGAGTTGACTACATTTGGTTCTTTTAGGGATGGGAATTGATAAAATGTTTAAACCAATGTAAATACTGATTCTGCTTATCAATCAACTTCTTTAACAAAATTCCCTTATTGATTGCTGCTGACTTTCTTTGTGGAAAAAGTTGGCCTACAAAAGTGTTCAGTGGCAACATATCAGACACATAACAATGCTGATATTCAATGCCATGCTGCAATGATAAACGTTTCTGCAAGTTGCTGGTGTGAAATAATTGCAGTGATCGTCTTTTTGTTCAAGATACAAATTTGACCTTTTCTGCTCACTGTCAGCCATGAGTTGACTGATGAGTGTGATGTCCTTCATTTACAAGGCATGCAGATCAAAGTGGAAGGGATTGATAAGAGAAAATACTAAAGCTATTGATTCCTTGAGAGAGTTGTTTTTGATAATTAAATGGAATTGCTTTTCACTTCCCTTTCCAAGGCTCATAAAGCCTATCTTCCATGCCAGTTCTCTCCTTACAGAGGCAGAGCTGGTCAGAATTACTGTGGCTTCTGTAGTTTATACTAACATGAACCTCATACAACTGTTCTCAGACCTGAACAGAAAAATACTGAACCATACATTTAATCCCATATCCGAAGATTTTGTTTTAGAACTTGATTATTTTGTTTTAGAACCTGCTGCAATGTACACATTATTGACAACAGTGGTTTATTGTGGGAAAAAAAAGTCCTTCATCTGTGTTTGACTCACATGATGAAGCTCTGAACTTTGTCCACTTCTAACAGTAATGTGAGATTATATTTTCTTGTGAATATGTGATCACGTGGATTTTTTCTTGTTGTTTTAAACCCCTCTTTTGTTACATGTGGATATAGCTACAGGTGCAGGGCCAGAGCATAGACTTCATAAAACATAATGCCCTGGCTGCAAAGAAAACTGTGCTGCGCCGGTCACAGTCACTGACAGACCTCAAAAATAAGCCAATCCCCACTGCAGTCAAGGGCCAGGTGCCTCAATAGTGAGTATTATTATTTTATTATGCTGCTAATTTTCCTACAGTGCTGATCCTTACCACCTAAGAATTTCTTCTGACGTCTTTTCTGCTGTTTGTTCCAGCCTTGAGGAAAGGAAGGAGCAGTGGCAAAGAGAAGAAGAAGAAAGGAAAAGAAACGCACCTGATCCTTCGGCACCAGCTGGTCACACCCTGATGCCTGAAAATGAGAGACAGGAGACACTGAAGTCCCTCAGAAACAGTATGTGTCAGCTTTGCTTCGTCTATGCCCTTATGTTCATGATAACACTAAACGGAAACACAACACAGTAAACTGATATTCACCAATGAGTATTCTGCTGTTTTTTTCTCTCAGCTCATGCAGCCCTGGTCACCGAGCTGCTGTCGCTCCCCCTCAAAGCTGACAGCCTGAGTGTTCGCTCGCGTCGCGCTCAACTTGACTGCAGGCTTTCTGAAATTGAGGAGGCTATTAAGATATTCTCCAGGGACAAAGTATATGTTAAAATAGACTCCTAACACAAAGAAGAGGAGGAGGAGAGAGAATGAGATGGACCTGTACATAAATTTCTTAAGCAAAATACATTTTAACCTCTGGTGAAATTTAACACTGGCTCTTGTTGACAGTCCTGGAAAAGTGTTATATTTTTATATGAGTCCTTGTGATCAACTGAATGTATACAACACAAGATCTGTTTTGGGGTCAATTGATTATCAGTTGCTGTTATAACAATATACTTCTGAATAAAATGCATTTAACTATTAGATTGATGCAAATAGCACTGCAATCTTATTAGTTAAATTCTTTACTGGAAATGTAATTTGACGTATTTTTTGGGTTATTTTGTCATTTAGTATTATTATTATTTTGATGTTGTGTATGTACATTGTTTTTGTAATGACTGGGCATTGAAAAGAAAATGCAGTATGCTGTTTACAATGTCAAAAGGCTGTAGCTCCATATTATTTACTTACCTTTTGATTACAGTAATATGCAATCAGACATATTCATTTATAATCAGACATAAAAGCAGATCAACTGTCAAATCATCAAGTGCTTATTATTAGAACAGAGTTCAAGTGGCTGATTCAAAAGCTTGTAAATCAATAAATAAAATTGTGCCAAATACATGCTAAAAAATAAGTTGCATACTTAGAATATGTGAAAATGTTCTATTAAATGGAAAATTGTGAATTGAAAATATATTAACTAAATAATGTGGCTTTTTTTTAAAAGAACAATCATATATCACACAAACAATTAAAAGAATTATATTTGTGTTCACTTTACTTATTGGTTGGTAGGTTTTTGAGTATTTATTGGCAAATTCATTGAAGCTTTAGAGTTATTAAGGTTTGGAAAGGGCTTGAAGAAATTTTAAACGGTGTATATGAAATTTACCAACTTAAGAACAACATTCATCATTACAGATTTGTAGCAGTTCAAATAAATTGATAATGTATTTGTTCCTGTTTGTGGAGTGTGGTTCTTTTTTGTTCTCACATATTTTTGCGCATAGCTCCAAAATAATCACAAAGGACTGTCTACATGATACATGTCTATGTGCCTCAGGTTAGGTTAATAAGTAAAGTTTATTTAGCATATAGGACTTTTCACAGGCTTGGGTCACAATGTACTTTACATTGGAACAATATAAAAGGCAAGAAAGAATCCATTTCCTTTCAGCAAATGCTTTTAAGTGCTGAGCCTGAATGCAGAAAATGTGAAATAGGATAGCTAAAAGCAGTACAAATAAAGCTGGAAATGTGGCATTAATTCTTCGAAACAGTAAAGCAAAGCTGAAAATGGAGAATGTGAAATAAAAATATTTAAAGTAGTGAAACAAAGCTTAACTGACCAAATGTGAACAAAAATTGCAGAAATGTGCTGCTAGCAACATTAGTAAAAAAAATAAACGCTTTCCACTCGAGGTTCTGTTAACAACACCCAGCTAATAATTATATGGTAATTTATTTTAGATTTTTTTCAGGCTCTGTGTGTTTCAGTTTTCCTTAATGGCTGCATATTGACTGATGACGTTCCCGCTGACGCCATGACGTACAACGCACGCCCCGGACCCCTTTACGTCTCGGTTATTGTTCAGTGTGAATGCTAGCTTATGTGCTAGTTAGCAGCTAGCCAACATTACAAAGAGGTTTTAACGTTCATTGTTGGATTGAACACTCTTCAAATCACTCCCGGATATTTGAGAGCTTGTGACTTCTACAATGAGCAAGAGAAAAGCGCCGCAGGAGTCCCTGAATGAGGGAATAACAGACTTTCTTGTTGGTATGTACAGAGGAGTCTGACTGAGAAGTATACCACAGGCTAACAGTATCATTAGCATGGTTGACAGTTAGGTCCTGTTTAAGTCAAAATAACACCGATTGACACAAACAAGTACTGCATGTTGTATACTGGATGGCAAATGACGCTGTGCCATCCTCCTGTTTGTCACCTGGTTTGTTTATTGTTAAAATCCGAGTCTCTGCTTCATAGTAAATTGCTCAGCCATTTAAATGTCAGAAGCTGACTGGGCAGATTGGAATACTGGAGGAGGAGGTCGATTTTAAGTGATGTGATGTTTTTCTTTGTTTCCAGAGCTTGCCAATTACGAGAAAAATGTCAACAGAGCTATACACAAGTACAATGCTTACAGGTAAGCCACTGAGCCCTTAACAATCATTTATGCTTTGTTATAGTAAAAGGGTTACGTGTGTATAAAATTCATTATACTGCACAGAAACTGCACAACAATGGGCAATACGTTACATTTATATTAATATAAGAACATCATAATATGTAAGTGTTTTTGAGAGTTGTGTTATTACTTTATTTTCTATTTTAGTATTTTATTTTGTATCTGTATTCTTGTTTTGTTCAGCTTTTATATTACTCCTTTAGTAACATTTTGCATAGTACTTTCTATGTGAAAAGTGCTAGGTCAAATAAATTTTACTTTCTTAATTATTTACAGTGGCTGCAACTCTTAGGCATTTTAAAGACATAAGTCATCCTCATTGTAATACTTGCAAAGTGCTTATGGTCATCTTTTTACTTAGAGTCAACAATGACATAGTGAACTTGCCAATAATTTTAATGTTAGACAGATGTCTCACAGTAACATCTTTGGCATAAACAAATAATAAAAAGACAACTGAATGCCACAAAACAAACAGAAACCAAACACATAGCTACTACAAGAAAACATGTAACAAATAAAAAAATAAAAAAATATATACACATCAACGAAAACTGGTATTTCATCCCAGTACTTCAGAAAACATCTATAAACAATTATTTAAAGACAGTTTAGTTGCCATAGTCTGCATATATTTAGCACTACTTAAGCATTTGTAAATACTATATTCTTTTAGAAGGCATATGTACATTAATCATGTTTAAATTATAAACAGTTAAATATTTACTATTGCTTTTATAATTCTTTTAAAAAGCATAAAAGAAGCTAATTATTGATGTAGCATTCATGAGCACATAACTTTACATACAGGTATAATTTTATATGCTTAGATTATATATACATTTTTATTCTACTCCTAAAGTCAGCCAAAACTGACATTTTACTAATATATCAATAAGTAGTATACTGGTTTTAATAACCATAATATAAATTGAAGTATTTCATACAGGAGTCTTGATGTTTGAAGCTAAAAGGAAATACCCAATGAGCGTCTGGATAGTTGCGTTTTTGTACACAGCATTTGTTTGTGACAGGTTTTATTCTTTGTAGCAAACAGGATTAATTAGTTGAGTCACTACATTTGTTAAGCAAATTTACTGTAAAATGAAAGAAAAGTCAAAATTGTAAAGAATTTTCTTGAAACTCTCACTCATATTTACATCACAGTTTACAGGTTACTTTTTATGTTCCCTGTCTAGGAAAGCTGCATCTACCATTGCCAAATACCCCACCAAAATCAAAAACGGTGAAGAGGCGAAAAAACTGGTATGTGGTAAAGAATCGTGAGTTGTTGCCTAAGAAGAACACATTAGCTTATCTTTGATACATTGAAAATTGACCACATAAAACCATGTGAAAGAGATCCAAGAGGCAGTGAAATAATTTGTTAATGTCTTGTTTGTGTCAACATACATTAGGAGCACTGGGATCCAGTGTCCTTCTCCAGACTACATGAAACAAAACTTTAAATTTAAATTGGCCATTTGTGGTGGAGGTCATATGGCGACATTGGTTCTGTTAAACTAAATGGGATTCCTCCCTGTTTATATTGGCTTTTGGGGCTGATACTACTTGTTTACATTTCTTCCTTAATGCTCTTATATCAGTGGATAAGTCTTTTAAACTACCCAAGAAAAGATGTGATGTGAAGCCCAACTGGATCTGGCTGTGAATTGTTTGTACTTTGATTTTAAAGTTAGGCTTAATTTTGGAGATTTGTATTTCAAAAAAAGCCACAAAAAAGTTCTACACAAGTCCAAACAATAAAAAGAATCAT
The DNA here is from genome assembly GCA_036419115.1 of Scarus forsteni. Classification (NCBI taxonomy): domain Eukaryota; kingdom Metazoa; phylum Chordata; class Actinopteri; order Labriformes; family Labridae; genus Scarus; species Scarus forsteni. Next base: position 22,380,035 of record JAZDUH010000066.1, on the reverse strand, counting down.
GTTAAGGCAAATGAAGCCTCGTGACATTTTGTTGCTTCCTCTCTGCCTGCACAGGAACAGATATGGAACTCTTGAGTTTCATTATCTACTGACATCTGTTGGCTTAAAGAAATTACAGCAACCATTTAAAAATCAGGAGCCGTGCTCTGTCTGAACAGCTTGCTGTTTCAGTTTTAAATTTGTACAAAAGTGCTGGCGTCAGTGAGTGGACTAGTCAGCCACTCATTGTTTTAATTTATGCTAGACATGCAAACATATCTGGTGTTACTTTTTAAGATGTCTTTTTTTCAGTCTGCTGCTAGATTAAATTTTCACTAAGATAAGCTACAGGATCATAACAGGAGTGAATTGAGTCACCTACATTGTCCAACTTGCAGGAATTCAAGTTAAAACAAATTTTCAAGGCCAGAGGCCAGAAAAGGAAGAGGGTTTTTGCATCCCTCCTCTAAGAAGCAGTAGGTCAGAGTGGAGTTGCACACAGAAATAGAGAGAGGCCACCAAGGTCACCCAAGTAGCATTTGGTGTGAAAGCACCTTAACACGAACTTCACTGTTGCCCTCCATCATCACTAACCCTTTATGCCCACTCCTGCCATACCACCGGTCAGGTACAAAAAAGAGGTGCATGATGAGAGAATTCACAGAAAGTAGATCTGTAACACTGGTCAACATAATAATTGTTGATCAGTTAAGACTGATATTTTCCTAAATTACATTGGTTCACTGTTGATGTGTCAAGTGTCTATCACTTTGTTTGGGTTAGGCTAAATGTCTCCCCTCTGTGATAACCTTGACCAGGACAGAGGACTCTAAACGCTGTAAGACAGTTCATTTCAGTGTAACAGTGCCTGAAAACTCAAAATGACAACATCACTATTTGTCTCCCTCACCACTATTGTGTTGATGTTGATGTGGTTTTGTGTTGTGTGACGCTCTCTGCTGCAGCCTGGAAGATTTTGTTATCATCTTACATAACTGCTGCTGAGGGCACTGTTCAGCAACCTCATGTTTCTTTCCACACGTTCACAGGATGGTGTTGGGGCAAAGATAGCAGAAAAGATTGACGAGTTCCTACAAACCGGCAAACTTCGCAAACTGGAAAAGGTGATTCTCTTGGGTGTGAAATAATGTCCTAACTTTAACATCACTCTGACCCAAGATGTGCTACTTTTGTATCCTAGATTCGAAATGATGACACCAGCTCTTCCATCAACTTCCTGACAAGAGTTACTGGAATCGGGTATGTTCCGGTGTCATGAATGGATTTTTTTAGTTGACCAGTGGTCATATAGCTTTGCTGTTTGCAGTAGAATTAACCATATTTTTTTTCTTGACTCCAGCCCTGCTGCTGCAAGGAAGTTTTTTGAAGAAGGAGTGAAGACGTTAGAAGGTGACCTCCTTGCAATTGTTGAATAATTCAATCCGGTGGCTCTTATGATATTACACAGAGCAAACAAATGATTAGACAAAGGGACATAAAAACGAAAATATTTAAAAGGACTGAAATAACAAAAGCCCCTGAGAGAATACACATGTATACATTTTATTTCTATCTCTTTTTCATGTTTACTTGTTAATTTTTATATTCCAGGCTCAGATGTTTAAAAACCATCACAAGAAAGTCAGCTTTTTATCTAAAGATATCAAGCTAGACGTCGAGAATGTGGGAAAATGGATTTACACATTCTTATTGCACAATAGAATAAATACAAACATCTCATCTCTGTCTCTCTGAATTATGAATCAGGGTGCGATTTTGGATAAAGTGATTTGCAGTCAAAATAACTTCTTGGAATATGCACTAATGTTTTATGTTGACTGTAATACATATTGTTTACATTTATAGATCTGAAAAAGGTTGAGCACAAGCTAAATCATCACCAGCAGATTGGACTCAAGTAAGTTGGAGATCTCAAGACCCTTTCCTGCCGACACATGAGCGGTGCCTAATGGATCATTTTTCTGCCTCCAGGTACTTTGAGGAGTTTGAGAAAAGGATTCCACGAGCTGAAATGGGAAAGATGGAGGTTAGATCTACACTAAAATACTTCTGTTTGTACTGTAATGTTTAATAAAACGGTTTGCTTTACATGGTTTATTATGGCTTTGCATCAGACGCTGATCCTTGGAGAGCTCGAGAATATTGATCCACTGTATATTGGAACAATCTGTGGGAGCTACAGGAGAGGTGAGACTCTCGTTATTGTTTCTTTCAAGGTAAAAGTCAGACTCTTGTAATTTTGAAACTTGATTCACTTGACTTTAATTTCCAGGTGCTGCATCGAGTGGTGATATTGATATTTTGCTCACTCATCCAAACTACACTTCAGAGACTGAGAAGCAGGTAAGACTTATCTTATGTAGAAATATATGGTGTGAACTCCATAATTAATGTTGGAAAATGTTCTGCCTCTGTTTAAAGAAAAGTGGAGACTTGCCTCTAGACTCTTATAATGTGAAATAGTTACAATCAACCTCTGACTTTAACACTCAGTTTGTCATGGTTTATTTGGCGGTGTAGTCTCGGCTTGGCTCTACCAAGCTCACTTTTGTAATATTGGACTTCAGTGGAGCCTCCTCATCATAGGTCGGCAGCTCTGATCAAATTACATTGCAATAACAGTGAACCTTGTTCTTAAACTTTAGCTTTTCTCCTCGTCAGGGAGATGAGTTTTGTTTCAGGTACAAATGCATACAGTGAGACAAAATTCTACTTTAAAGTACAAGGGAGTTTGGGGATTCATACAGCAGTACAAAGCTGATGGCTCATAGAGTTTGCTAGATATCCATGTAGAGGCGCTCAATGGGGTCGTCAGATAACCTTTTCACACAGAGATAAGGGCATTTTATATATTTCTCTTGCTTAAAAGTGTACTTAAAAAATCCAAAACAGGCTTAATTTGACCTGTAAGATGTCTTAGGTTTTAAATGGCTCACTGACGTGGACCATCTTAACCAGTCTATTTGATAAAATTGAAATAAACTGTTGCAGCACTATGACCCTTATAAAGAAAGCAGCATAAGCTTTTTTGGCCACATGAGTGCGCACTCATGTCTGCATTTCTCTCCCTCTCTTGGGAGAGCGATGCCTCTTTATATTGTAAGATTAGTATTAAACACCCCTGATATGTTAAAAAAAAAAACATTATTTCCTGAACAAATCAGCACAATGGCATTTCCAAGGTAAATCTAAAGCCTGTGTAGATGATATGGCCACAGTGCTAAAATGTGTATTTTTTTTTCTTCCATTTCTAGTGTTGAAATGCTCTCAATGAGTCTTGAATTTGTTTTTTAAGTCTATAGAAACCCTCTCTTCAGCTAAATAAATGCCTCCCATTTTTCCCTCTCATGGATAAGAGGATGTGTGTCACAAGTGCTTTCCATCCAGCATCATCAAACGGCAGAGTCTGTTTCTTTGTTCTTTTCCGTGTTCGAGTCCTTGAGTGAACACAGCACAGCAGTATATTGGCCTTTAAAGGGTGGGTTAGGAAGTACCAGGACGCAGGTTGTAAATTTAAAAGCTGTCACTTAACGTCCATTAAATGTCATCCGTGATTGTTTGCAGGGTCTCGTTTGAGACCCAAAGGTCCTGTTAAACAGCTTCAGTGAAGGCGTATTAGTACTCCATTAGAATTTTGTTTCCTTGTTTCCAGCTTCACCACACAGCTGTAGCTCTGTTCTCTGTTGCACATGATGTGGGTTTGCTCCAACAGCAGTCAGGCTGGTTTCTCTATTAATAATTCACTTGGTTCAATTTATTTTTTTTCAGCCTAAGCTCCTCCACAAAGTGGTTGACCACTTGGAGTCCATGGGGTTCGTGACGGACACTCTATCCAAAGGAGAGACTAAGTTCATGGTGAGGCCAGTGCAGATGTTCAGCTGAATGCTAGTGTTGTTCAGGTTGGTAAATTAATAACGCATGAAGTCCATTACTGTTGTGATAATTGAATGGATCTTGTTTTCTAGGGAGTCTGCCAGCTGCAGCAGAGTGATGAGGATGAAGAAGAATACCTCCACAGGCGTATTGATATCAGGTGCCCTACTTTTATTGCTCATTAATATAATATTTATGTGATGCAGCATTGACTTAGACAGTGGGAAGAGATTTATAGCAGAGAATCATGTGACGCTGTCTGTTTAGGGAATTGAACCCGTAAAAACGCAACACAATACATAATAGGCCAATTAACATCTTATTTTTTACTTATCATTAAAACACAAAAAGGGAAAAGAGAATTTTGACTTTATTTGACCAGTTTAGAGGATATGATCTTTAAAAGTGTTAAACGTTGATGCACTGATCAAACGTAAATTAAGAAACTTAGAAGGCATAAAAGTCTTAAATACGAAGGTATATGGTTCAAATTTTAGGACTTGTTTTTGTTTTATAATTTATAAAATGAAGTTAAAAGGCCACTTTTTGCTTGCTTTAATTTTGGAGTTCTCTTATCAGGAGTTTGGGTTTTATGGGTTTTCTAATTTGAGTGAACTTTGTTTTGAGTTTGCCACTCAATTTTTAATTTTCTGCTGTTTTCAGCAAAAAAATCTGAACTATGCTACAAATATAATGAGATTACAAGCTAAGACTTTAGAGCTCTACTATCCTACAGTCAGTACAAAGTAATTTAATTTTGTCACTGTTGTTGCCAGGTAGAATAAACACTGCCCCAGAGTCTTTAAATGCATGGGGAGGGTCCTGAATTGATTTTAAGATGTCTTAAAAATATTACATTAATCCTGGGGTGCTGGTTTGGCAGAGTGGTTAGCAACCAGGCACCCCATGTACTTGCTTCTGCCGGTCCAGGTTCGAATCCCACCTGTGACCAGTTTGCAGAGTGTCTTCCCCTACTCTCTCATCCCCTTTTCCAAGCCTATCCACTGTCTCTCTCCTATCATTAAAGGCACAAAATGCCCAAAAAATGCATTTAAAAAAAATAAAAAATATTACATTAATCCTTATATTTCAGTGTATTCCTTGTCAGTCATCTAACTTTTTATTATTCCTGCTCTTTAAATGATCTTTCTGGTCTTTTTTTGCAAAGGTTAATTCCTAAGGATCAGTATTACTGTGGAGTTCTGTATTTCACTGGCAGTGATATCTTCAATAAAAACATGAGGGCTCACGCTCTGGAGAAGGGCTTCACTCTCAATGAGTACACTATTCGACCACTCGGGGTTACTGGTGAGTCCCATTCAAGTCCGACAGAGTGAACTTTATGAACTCTGTGCTTGCAAATGTATTTTTAAATTAGCCGGTGGCCAACAAGTCCTGCTTTTAGCAATACTGTAATGGCTGCTTTTTTCTGAACTGTTGTAGGTGTCCCAGGAGAGCCTCTGTTCGTGGATAGTGAGAGAGACATCTTTGAATATATCCACTACAAATACAGAGAGCCAAAGGACCGCAGCGAGTGATGGAGGCCATGGCTTACACTGCCTTATGTCTGTTTGAAGCTACAAACAAGAATGGATGCATGTTTACAAATGTGTTGGTGTTTTGTTTTTAAGAAGACTCTACAACTGTGCTATTGGGGAAAAAAAAAACAAGTTTGAAAGTCATTGTAACCATTGTTTCATAAAGAAAACATATTTTACTCTGGAAAGAATGGAGGATATATACTTCATGGTTTTTAGTCTGTTTTTAAGTCATAAGTCATGCTGAGGAATGTTTTATTTGATTATACACTCAGACTTTTAATTCTTAAGCATCAGACAGGATTATTACATAACACAAGATCACTTATGTTAATGCAGAATGACCTCTGTTACTGTTGGCGTTCTTTTATTTCTAAATGTGAAAGCCACTTCCATCACTGCATTTTAACATTAGTGCCATTTAAGACCGGGGTAAATGCGAGGATGAAAAGGGATGGTTTTTAGACTGAAGAGTATCACTGTTTTATCTTTTGATTTTGTTTTGTTGTGGGCTCATTCTATGATTTTTGGACAAGTATTTGAGACACAGGTTATTATTGGCTGCATGGTGATACTTATGCCTCAAAGCTTGAAGGTTGTTGGGTTGGCTACCTGAGATATTCCCCAGGCACTCTGGTTTCCCACCACAGACAAAAACGTGCCTGTTAGGTTATTTGTTTGCTCTAAATTGCCCACAGGTTTGAGTTCGTGTGAAAGTTTGTTTGACCATATGTGTCAGCCATGTCATTGGCTAGCAACCAGTCCAGGGTGTACCCTGCCTCTCTCTCTGTGTAAGTCGACATCAACTCCAGTCCCCTGGTCCCCAGAATGGATAAGCAGTATAGATAAAGAATGGTGTTGTCATTTAAAAGAAAAAAAAAAAGCTCTGTGATATTTATTTTCCTTAGTCATGGATGAAATATGAATGTTACACTAGCAGCTGTTGTTTTCTTTGTTTCTTATAATCATGTCAGGAAAATTACAGTGTAAATATAATAGGAGTATTTTTGAGGGGATATTAAACATGTTTCAAATAACCATAATTGGATGATGTAAGATTCTGCTGGCAATGTGATATGGTGAAGAACTTTTTTTTCTGCTAATCCACATTTAAGATGGACTTAGTCAAACAATCCTTAGTCAAGAAGACTTTGTCAAGAATTTTAGCTTTAAACATTCAGACTCAAATATGAATGATTGCAAATATGTTGAAAAAAATTATGAATGAATATTGTTTGAAGTGTCAATTCTCTGTGTGTGCCATGGCTGTTTTTTTTTTTCTAAATGAATAAATGGTTGAAAAATAAGGATTTAACTCCTGTTTTCATTCTCTGTGAGGGTCAGACATGATTTTTTTAATTGTGTGATCACAGTTCTATATAGTGCAACACGTCATGCACAAACAGTTTTAAGTAAACCATTATTGTAACCCACTAAATAAGAGGAAAGTCTTTTCCCTGAGAATATTGCTACCCCCAAATGTGTTTTAATGTAATTTTCTGTTCTTAACAACAATACAATACTTTGTGTTGACTGTACAAATTTTTATGTTTTATTTGAAATTTAAAAAGTTCATCAGATATGGTTTAGTTTACAAATATTACTTCCTTGCACTGTAAAAGTTGGTATTTTTATTTGACCCTTAAAACATCAAGGTGCACAAGAGGCATATTATATGGGAGACAGAAAAAGCTTACGTTAGGAATGAGGGGGAAATGGGAGAGGGAGGCTGTAGTGTTAATTTTTCTGATATGCTTTAAGAATAAAGTTACAAAGTTGAGGAAAGGCTGAAATATCTAGATTAAAGTCAAGATGTTGAAAATACAGTTGAAGAAATTATTGTACGAATAGTCAAATGTAAAAACTACTGTGAAAATAAAAGGTTGGGTGTCCAAATGCTACATTGGATTTAAGGCAGTATAAAACTTTGAGATGATGTTAAATCATAACTTCTAAAGAAAAATTACTTTATTCTAATTCTTAATCACATTTCAAATGTCCCAATTTTCACATCGTTTTGACAGTTTTCCCATGAGTATTTCAATTATATTTCAAAGTACATGAATATTAAAAATAAACTCCCACACTTAGTATTTAGTTTCGCCTGCCCTTAATCACCAGTATTTATTTACTCCCTTTTTCCAAAACTTCACTTCCACATAAATTAGATTATCCCAGTCATTTATTAACCCCACTCCCCGCCCCGAACTTTCTGTTAAAAACTTTTTTCATATTTTGTTCACAACTCATTATTTTCCAAAATTAACCCAGTGCCAGAACCTTCCATGCAGTCGCCAGTCGCCAGTAAAGCAGCATGGACCTTATTATTTACAGTGGTTCCCCCGGCAACGAAAACCCCGCAATGCATCATGGGCTGAAACAAAATGCAGGCAGAAACACCAGAAAGATTGGCCGAACTCAGCCAATGACAGAGAACTGTGCATTAATATCTACCAATCATGGCGCGTCGAGGCAGCAGTCTCCAACCGCCACACACCCACATTACTTTTGTGTCAACCACTTCGCGGGAGTTGTCGCAACAGGAGCAGCCGTCTCTTTAAAACTAAAAAAACACTACACGGGAGACCAGGAGGTAAATCTTATACGCATGCCTGCTAAATAAAAGAACATACTTAATATATTGCCTTTTCAGGTGTATTCAAAACTGGTGACATCTGCGTGCACTGTTTCACAGTATTTTTTACCTTTTGCGGGATGAATGAGCAGCCAGTTACCGAGCGTCAACGGTAGCTAATCAACGTCTCGTCGTTGCTGAATAATGCATGAGAAGAAGGTTTGCTTACTAACTGTCGTTTCTCCGGTCCAAACAAGCGGTCATTTAAAGTTCTTTTAATTCACAGTGGTAGTTTTTATGATTATGTGGTGTTTATAGATCATTGGAGTTGATTCGGTTTGCGTGTTGATCTGATGCGACTGTAATCACGCAGGCTCGTATGTGTCATATGATTGTAGAGGAAACCTTCGGGTCAGTCTGAGACCATTATCTCCAAAGTCTGCGTATCCATAGAAACTACGCAGCGCGCGCATCCAGCGAGCTGATGGAAGTAGTTATGCAACACTTGAAGAAATGGCTAGTTGAGATATTATGGGTCAGTTATTATGTAATGAAAGCCTTGTCACTTACCAGTCCATCTGTTTTTGTCTGTTCTCTATTTGAGAAGTTAATTTCTGGATGCAGCATTCACCACAGAGCGCCCGAGGAGGTCACTCCTGACTGTGGTCATCAGACTTTGCTGCTCATCACTACATTCAAATTTGCATTTCAGTCAAATTTAGATGTTTATATCTTGATTTTATTCCATCTGTTCTGTGTAGAAAAGCAACTAAATCAAGCGAGTCTGCACTCGGGGCTCAATAAAGTACTTCTGATTCTGATATGTCAGGTAGGGATGGATAATTTTGGTTTCCAGGAGGGTCATATCAGATTGTCATCACCTGAGGACCAAATTGTCATATTTAGTACTATAAATAACTTAAGTACAAAAAATATGTAGCAGTTAAAAGAAGATATTTATCAACAGCTGTAACCATCTTAAAGGAAATACAGGTAGCATTGCTGCTTTCATTAGTCTTATTTAAAAATTCAAGCCAGTTTTTTTAATCGAAGTTGCAGAGCACTGACTGGTTACTTCAGTGTATTTTACACACTTTTTTGACCAATGCACAACAGGGAGTTTCCCAGCAACGTTGACAGCCAGTCTTGAGCGCTATTTACTTGGAAATGTTGCTACTTAAACTGGGGGACACATTGAGTGACTCAGGCCTCCAGTTACCCATGCCTTAGAGAATGGCTCGGGCCAGAGCTTAACACCGAATAGCAGTTCAACCAGAAGTTCAATAAGATCCTTTGAAAAAACAACAACAAAGCAATAGTTTGATTGCACTGTAAATCTGTGATGAATCTGAGTTTGTAAATCACTGTTTAAATCATTGAACCACTCAGCACTGATTTGCCCAACGGGTCCATTAACCCACGCATTCACTCTCTGACGGTGGAGGCTGCTCCATCAGCAAATCACATTCAGAAACTTTTCTAAGCCGATGGCACAGCAGTGAGAGTAAATAGGGATTAAATGTCTCACCCAAGGACACAACTTCTGACTGAAGGAGCTGTGAGCTGAACCCTTGACCCCTCAGTTAAAGAGATGACCATTGGTCTGCTGTTTTTTGTTTTTTTTACCATCAATGTATTTGCATCATGATCTTATGTATTTCCTCACTTGTATATATTCAGCACCCTTTATAGGGATTGAAAACTGACTTTTTGCCGTCAGGCAGGTACACTACGTAACACCAGGGCTTGTGGATACATTCATATTTTTATAAAATATCAATACATATTTGAATAATAAGATTAAGGTAGTATTGTTCTTAATGATGAAATTGTTGTGCTGAAATGTGGCTGGATGGTAAAGTAAAGAATAATGATTCCTGGGAATTCAAGATCCTAGATAGTATTGTAAAATGGTGAGTTTCAGCCCCAAACCTCAAACTTGTGCCGTCCTCTGCATAAACACAATCCTTTCAAGATTCTCTGTATTTGATGATTTATCCGAAAAAAAAATATATATATATATATTTCTGTTACTGCTATTCAGCTTAAGAGTCCAGATAAACATTTTTGTCAATCTCTCATATGTATTACTGGCCACTGTATTTTAACGTGCAGCATGATATATCTGTACAACATTGTAAGCTTTACTTATGATATTTAAGTTATGTGATAATGTATGACTGGAAAGCTACAAGAAAACAAAAGCTTGTCGTTTTTCTTGCTTATTAATAAAAAAAAGGTTTAGTTTAGGAAATTCAATGTGATACATAAACTGGCAAGTATATGATCTGTAGTATATGACCGGGCTCATGGTGGTTACTAATGATTTTGGAGGATAAAGAGCCACTTTATTCCACAGATGTTGGAATTATGAATAGTTTTCTCTGTTATTTACATGCTGTTTGCTCATAATTAAGAGTAGAGATAGACACTGCATTGATTTTGAGTAACTTTCTGTATGTTTTCATATTTTTATATTATTTGAAGAAAGGAAATCTAAAGCAATTCACATTATTAAGACATCCCTCTGTCATAACCTGAGACTTATAGGATGATGAGGATTGAGACCTGGTTGTATGTCGTCTATATGTGCGTGCCAATGCTCCTGTGAAGATGATGAATCCACCACTGTGTTTGGTCTCCCAGGGCAACCATGTCTGACAGGAAGGCAGTGATCAAGAATGCCGACATGTCGGAGGAGATGCAGCAGGACGCTGTGGAGTGTGCCACTCAGGCGCTGGAGAAGTACAACATTGAGAAAGATATTGCTGCGTACATCAAAAAGGTAAGAACACTGCTGCTGGATTCATCATCGCTAAATTTTGTTCAGAGCACATTGCAGGTTCGCCTGCTTGTTGGTAACTGCAGTTCATTTTATAATAAAGTTGATGACTGTACGTGATAAAGCTGCAACAATTGAAGAGAAGCCGTCCTTGAATTCACCAGCCGTGCATCCTGTGCATCATTCCTCGCACACACCCATCCTGATGACTGTAAGAGTTTCCACTCATCCTGTGGAAAGCTGCTCCTCCTGCTTAAGTCACTTGCCCACATTTTTTTCCTCCCTCGTGGGCTCCTGTTTGGTACAGGGAGGGGCCCTTTTCAGGATAAATGTTTTTAATTTTACACCTTGAGCACTTGCCAACACGCTTAAATTATTATTTTTTAATAGGAAGAGTTGGGCGTGTATCTTATATCACTACAGGACAAAACTATGATATGAATGTACAGTATGGTGCTTTATGTTGATTCATTTAACGTGGACCTGCCTCGGCCTTTCATATTGTTAAGAAGACTTCACTATTGCCATGCCAAGAGTTCTTGTCCCACATTAACCAAGTTCACATAATTGCGTCCTCCCCAGGTAAACAGACCCTGCTCGAAGCTCAGATCAATAGCCATGTTTTATTTGGAGGATATTTAATGTTTTTAGTTACAAAGAAACCATCTCCCCAGCGAAAGTAGCTGTGTTGAATACAAAATGCTTTGCTCTGATGTTCTCGTCTGGCATTCTTGTGTATTTAAAGCGATGTCTCTGCATAAAACCATACTCATTCTCATTCTTTATGTCTGTCCCACACAGGAGTTTGACAAGAAATACAACCCAACCTGGCACTGCATCGTTGGAAGAAATTTTGGCAGCTACGTGACTCATGAGACCAAGCATTTCATTTACTTCTACTTGGGTCAGGTGGCCATTCTGTTGTTCAAGTCGGGCTGAGAGAATGCATTTTCTCCACATCAGCTGACCATACGTACAGTACTGACTGACTCGACAAAGGCACTTATCATTCCTTGGCAAGGGGCCGCTGCCTTTTTCTGTGCTGCTTTCTACTTTGTTTTTGAGGATAAAAAACCCGTGGCCATGTTAAAGAGATGAAACACTTGTATTTATTTTTGTCTTGTTACATTAGACATGTCATTTTTTTAATTAAAGCGTAGCTTTTAAGCTGTCTGGGTCCAATGTCTGTGGTGGTCTTTTTATTGTACTTTTACTCCAACATGACGAAACTTGAACAAAATGTTATACATTTAGAAAAGTGTTTCCATCCTCAGTTAATTTCTACAGCAGGAAGGTGAATTTCTTGTTTTTGTCAGGCAAGTTGTACAGAAATATTAAGTTTCTGATTACTCTTTTAAAGGAAACGTTACTTATTTTTCAATGTCAAAAGTAATTTATCACATTACTGTTATCTATTGTCATTAATTTACAACATAATGAAACAGTTAACAGAAACTTATTTTTTACATCTTTCTTAGAAACAAACTGAGAATAAAGAAAATACTTCATTGTCCAGCTCGCTCGCTTCTCTCCCTTCATGCTGTTAAATTTCTCAGGTAGTCCCTGCCTGCACACATGATCATAACAGCCTATCTGGGGACAAAAACTAACTCAAGTATGAAGCATTACTTTGACTGTTCACATAGATCTTCAGAAATTGTAATACCTTACTGAACCAGCTCCTAGAAAACTGAATTACAAACCACGTATTTATTGCCAAGCACCACTCCAAGTGTTTAGTTCTGACAAACATTTTGCAATGCTGAGAAAAATCTTTTATCAAATGTATCGAGATTTTCCTGCGAACCCTTCAGAAGGTAACGGTTGGTTGGTCCTTCACTGGAGTGAAAAATTGCACTGATGGAAATTAAGCTTTCTTCTCCAAAAACGTGGCCCACATGAAAGTATTTATTTATAATCTTTGAAATGCGACAGAAAATATCAAAAACATACCATTTCATTTTATCAGTTTTGCTTTTTTACTTCCACGAGCATCAATATCAAGAATACTTAACAGTAATTAAACTGAAATTTACATCTCAATATGTTTGGTATGGACCATTTCTACTTAAAAAAAAAAAATGCTTAGTCGGGGACTAAAGTGAAAAGGGAATTAAAATAGTGCAAAGTAGAATACTTTCTTGGTTCTTAAAATTCAACATGATCGTCACTGCAGAGCAGTGATGGGCGACTTTCTCATAACTAATAATTTAAATAGTAATACAATTAAAACTGAGATTCATGATAAAATACATGACAGATACTGGTATTAGTTTCCTAAAAGGCATTTATCAGAGAATGTGATAACATTTGTTTCATTGTTTACAATTCATATTGAAAATAAGCCATTCTGTTCAACTGGCATGTTCATTTGTACTATGAGGTTTTACCCATCGTCACTTCCTGTGCACTTTAAAGACTAAGGGCTTTTTTTCAGATAAATGTCCTCTATTTGGACTTTTTTTGGTTTAATGACAAAAAACTTGAGTTCCGTTTCAGAAAAGGAAACGTTTGCTTTAGCAGATTTTATTTGCAAAGCTTGGGATAACGTCCGAGGGTATTGTTCACGAGTGAGCTGAGAAAAGATCATGCAACTGCACAATTTTTAATTTATATCTTTGTAACACTGCAACTGTATTTCTGGTGTCCAGTAAACCCATAAGGGGAGGGGACTTAATGTGTAAGACACGTAAATAAAAAAAATCTTACATCTAAACATCTTGGACACACCATTTATCAAAGAATGAAATGCGTCATGCTTTACATCCAGTTTTAACCCAAATGGACTTAAATCATGAAAGAAACATCAGTTTTAATTAACGAGACCCTGTGCTCTTGTAAAAAAAAACTGGAAATGACTTTGGCAACATCAGCATCCTTAATTACCACCTTAAATGAGAACTATTCACTTAATATTGTTACCTCCGCCAACGAGGTTATGTTTTCAGGAGTTTGTGAACAAAATAACTCAGTTATGGATGGACTTTGATGAAATGTTCAGCATGGGAAAAGAAAGAACTGATTCAATTTTGGTGTTGGTCCTGATCACCGTCTGGGAACTGTGCTGCTTGGTGGAGGTCTGCGCTCTCCGAGTGCTGTTCTAGTTACTTATACTTCTTAAAGAAGCAGATCCACAACTGCTTCAAACCAAGACATCCTCTGTACAGAAAACTCAGGGTGGTTGTGTGAGCACTAAATTAAACCAGCTGCTGATTTGGCAGAGTAAACAGCAAATGATCAAACTAATCCTGCTCCACTGATAATGTATAACTGCACCCTATTCAATCTGTTTAATGTCAAATACTGACATTACAAAAAGCCAAAGACCCAAAGCCGATGAGTTTCAGTTCATGTTGTGAAATACATCAATTCATGTAATTTGGCCTTTTTATTGAAAACAGACAAACAGTGAAGTCACATCTATAGATGTTTTTAGTTCAATGTGATGGTCTACAGTACAGATTGTCACCCCCTTTGAGCACATTTTTACTCTGAGCGTAGCTCGAACCTCTCGGTATTTATACTCTGTTGCCATGGCTGATTTCTGCTGCTCGAGATACTCAGCAGCAGACCGACAGAAATAAGACGAGTTGGATATATGAAGAGGTTTGGAAATGCTCCAATGCTTGAGAGACCCTTAATGAAAACCAGCATCAGGATTCAAAGCACAAAGGAGGCTGGAGAGATGGAATAATGGTGGTACTCTTTATTACAACATTTAGAAAACCAGCTTGTGTGGGTAGACCCCATTAGACAGGCAGAAGGAGGAGCGCAGGTACCCTTTCAGCTGAGGAACTTTCTTGATCAGGGGAAGGAGCTGAGCATCAACAGCTTTCTGGTCCTCCTTCCTCTGCTCTGTCAGCTGGTACTTCTGCACATGGAGATAATGAAGCAAACGTTACATCAGGTTTCACACAAGGCCCAGTTTAAAAAAGTTGACCTATAGAAAAGAAAGGTAGTTCACCTCTTTTTCTGTATCGAAGATCTCTCCCTCCTGGTGACGGGGCCTCCTCAGCCTCTTCTTCTTGAAGTAGGCATCATTCAGAGTTTTGGGGATCTTCATGCCAGTGATGTCGATTTTGGTGTTTGTGGCAATGGCAAACTTCTGGTGAGCCCTGCGCAGGGGGACTCTGTTCAGGGCAAGGGGGCCTTAGGGGAAAACAGACATTTATGAAGCGTTCAGTCCCTCTGGTCACCGAGAAAAGCTTTTTAAAGTCTAAATGTATTAACCCTCATGTGTTCAGTACATTAAAACTGAGTGAAGACTCATTCTTACCAGTGACGAGCAGGAGACCACTTCCGAGCTGCTTCAGGAACACCACACGCTAAAACAAAAACAAAAACAATCATCAGTACAAAACTGAGCAAACAGTTATTGAATCCAGACAAACGAGGCATTCACTGACACAATTACCCCTGAGACCTGGAGGTGGACAGCCCACAAAAAACCTCAGCAGTAAGAAACATCAAAGTTTAGAATGAGTCCAAAAACAGACTGTAAAAAACATGGACGTCATGTCACTGGGCTTTTGTAAAGTCGCCATGAAAACTGCTCCCCCTGGTGACTGGCTGCAGTATAGGTCAACTCTCCATCTCCCCCATTCATCTAAACGTGCTGTAGTCAAACTTCAAAAAATTAATACACCTCGTAGAAATATTTCTCCCATCCGTATGCTGTGGTGATATGAAAGTATTATTGGGCTGCGTTTTTTCCAAGTCCTCTTTTTTCTGAAAAGTTTCTTTTTCATCAGTTATTAGAGCTTAAAAAATAACCGCGGTTTATGGCAGTTTCACAATGATTGTGTACGCTGTATGCTGCGGAGTTTTGCGACCGTTTATGACAGCTGCATCCAGATATGGTCCAGATTCTCTACTGACTGCACAATGGCGGTGCCCTGATGGGGAATATTATGACTTGAGAGTGAAAAAGTCAAAAGTAAAAAAGAAAAATTACATGCCACTGTAGTTCAGGTTATTTGTATTTTACATGAATAAAATCTTTGTAGCAATGGCATGAAAAATCAGATTGTTGTTAAAGAGTACAACACTTTCCACAGACATCACTCAAGGTAAAGAAGATGCAGTGACAGTATAATTAGTACATTAAAAAGTTACTCAGTTACAGTTATGTTGACAATGATATTTACTTTCCACCCCTTTAACATTTAAGATACTGTGGACTTGATTTTGAAGAGGATGAAATAAGCTGGCAGAGCTCTTGTTTGCACAGGGCTCTGTACCTGTCTGCTCAGTAGCTGCAGCATTATTTGGGTCAGCCACTGCTCAGAGTGTGTGTGGGCACACTCGCATGCTTCTATAACTTGCCCATGTAGCGTGAGTGTGGGAGGGAGGGACAATGTCTGTGGAGCTGAGGGCGTGTGATTATAGTGATGTGTCAAGCACACTTGTTACTTCCACACACAAAAAGGATGCAGGACTGATGGCATTAGTGTGGACAGTATCTTTTAACGTGATTTATCAAAACTACAGGGATGATCAACGACTCTCCGGCTGAACATTTTTGGGAGCTTTATTCATCTCAGTCACTGGGGATAAAAGGCTGTAAAACACTTTAACACAGGTTAATGTGGATGGTTTACCTTACACCAGCCATCAAAACGAACCATCAGACTCCTGAATCTCACAGCTGAACCCAAAGCTGACAAGCTGATACTATTTTGATAACATGTACTTCAGACAGGGTTTGTAGTCCAAGGTAAAATTCAAGCATTTCAAGATGCCTTTTCAAATATTCAAGCACCCTACAGCGGCAGTCTGAAATGTATTTAAATCCCCCAACAGGATGATTATATCACTACCTGATGCCATTAACAGAGATCACAGCGTCACACATAATTATGTGTTTTGTAAGCAGTACACAGAAGGCTGATAAATGAAAGGAAAAAGCAACCAAATGTTACCCATCAAACCTCTGACCTGTATGCAGACTCTGCACTAATATGGCTCTGGAAATATGAAATCAGTTTCTAAGAAACACATGCATCCTTTTGAATAGAGCAAGGTAAAGCAGTTCATAAAGGAAGCAAACCCTCCCCTCCCATCACACATAAAAGGCTCCACAAATAAGTAAATCGCACGTGGACCAATTTAATTCCAAGTGACAGCAATTTCAAAGCTGCACTGAAAAACTGAATACATTTTTTTAAACCATTAATGGAAAGTTCACGTGCAGCTGCCCAATCATCATCCTCGTCTATTAGTGTTTGTCTTTTAATTCAGAGGCCCTTCAGCAAACAGATGGTTTTTTACACAGTAAGAAAAAAGGAACATTTAATTTACCCCAAAGAACTCTATATAAGGGGCTCTTAATGTGTGTGCATCACACACCAACATACACAAAAGTCTGGAGTGCATATATTTCTCTACTGATATTTAAAATCAATAATCTAACACTGTTTTGCAGCTTAACATTAAAATGGTGGCACTTTCAAGAATTTTAAACACATGCATGATCCTTCCAGGGCAGGGGTGTCCAAACTTTTTACATCAAGGGTCACATAAAGAGGAATTCACGGACAACTGAGCCACTTGCTGAACCTCACTTTCAGTGTATGCAAGTAAAAATTTCAGGGTTTAGGGGTAGGTTATCTCCTGTCAAGGGGCCCTTATAACCCGAGGCTATCACTGGATTCACTCCTAGTCAGAGCAAGAATGACCTTCTAAACAGCAGAAATGTGAGACTGATTGCTTTTCTTCACTGTCGGACATAAAACAAGAGTAAACTGCATGAAGCTTGAAGATAATTAGTGCTGTATACTTTGTAAATGAGATCTTGTGACAAAGTATACAACAGAAAATGTGCATGATTGATGGTATTTGCTGCTGTAATCAAAATGTTTTTATGCTGCAGGGGCCAATTAAAAATGAGCAGTGGGCCACATTTGGCCCCCTGGCCATAGTTTGGACACACCTGCTCTAGGGGAAGGTGCAGAAGCTTAGAAAGCAGCCATTGTGGCCCTCCCTGCATGCCGTTTACCCATCATGCACCTCAATCTCACTAATATGTTCACTATCACTGGTAAAGAGAGCAGAGGAAAGGACAGCAACTTCCAAAAGGCTCAATGCCCCAAACATTAAACGAGCTTTTCATCCCTGCAGTCACTAATCACTTAAACATTCAGCCATATTTGAGCCGATATATCGGTTGTAATGCAGGCAGAACTTTTAAATTCTGTTTAATATACAATTTCAAGTACTGCCCCACCATTATGCTGCATTCCAGGCAACCGAAAAAGTGCATTGGAACAGCAGTTGAACTCGCAACTTCACACCCGTGAACTCGTACCAGATCTATGTACTCAGAGTTACAACTTGTGACATCACATCACTGTCTAAACAATATGGCAGCCTCTAAATGATGACAAATACTGTTAATTACAAACTTCTGTTACCTTGTGCGTCGTTTCCCCTCCCCTGTTTCACTCAAATGAGCAAACTGATAAAGCATAAATCTCATAATGGCTGCCATGTTGGTTTGTTTAAAACCAAGGCTGGAATTTGTTTGAACGCTTCCAGGTCAGAACTCTGAGATTTCAACTGGGAAATTTCAGAGTTACGGGTTGCCTGGAACGCAACATTGGTATTGTGCCGATAAAAAGTCCATCCGCAAAAACAAAGGTCAGATGCCTTTAATGGGATAGTTCAGGTTTTCTTAAGTGGGGTTTAGTGTAGTACATGGCATAATCCTTAATATGTGCCACAGTGTCACAGCTACATTCTCTATGTTCAGAGATAAACGGACAGATGCTAGTGCAACACATTCTTGTGCATGGTGCCAAACTCTCCAAGTAGTTTAAAATTGAGAGTAGAAACCACAAAAACAGCATGGGGTCACAATTTTTTTTTTTTTTTTTTACATCCACTTAATTTTATACTACCTCTGATTAGGGACTCTTGAGACACAGCACAGCCTGTGTGTCATACCACAAGCAACACCAACTACTTTGCTGCAGAAGAGGAAAAAAACGCTACTCCAAAGGATACATTGATAATTTTTGAGGCAAATAAGACCGATGTTAACTTTGGAATACATATATGAACTTAAGTGCACACAGGAGAGACTTCTGTAGATGGAGAGTCAAAAAGTGTGAACTAAAAATGGTGGAATCTGCTAATGAGCCTGGAGGACAGGAGAAACCAATATGCTGTTATTCACAGCTGACATTAGCAGAATGTTTAATTTCTGCCAATGCTGGCGATAAACCCTGAGAAAAGCCAATACCAATACCATGGGAATAATGTGTACCACTTGGTATCACAGTTTGGTCTCAACATTTCAGTACAATAACGTATTTTCTCTATCATGCATGTAATAGCAAAGTACTTTCACAATCGTTTCCACAATTGTTGTATGGAAATGTCAGAAGTCATTATCAAATTCTATGCTGCATGTCACATTTACCTTTCCACGGTGGCGACCGGTGAGCAGGATGAGGACAGTTCCTGGTGTGATGGAGGCACGCAGCTTCCTCTTGTGCTGGCTGAAGGGTTTCTTCCCATGGCTCTTCAGTTTGCGGGGAACATCTTCTGTGGGGTAGTAGCGAGGCTACAGCAGAAAAAAAACACAATTAAACCATGTCTTGGATAACAAGATCATTTCAGTGTAGGTGCAGACATGAAAGGAAAACCAAGGTAATGCTGTCAATTTAAGGCAAGAAACAGAACTCTCAGCCGATGAAAGAAGTCGAGAAACTGACTATCAACTCAGGTCCTGCAAAAACTTCACAATGAAGCCTAGTTTATTCTTCTGTTTCAAATCTACATAAACACTAAAAAGTGGAGGTCCATGTCTTCTTGAGTCATGTACTCAGACAGTGGACCCACTTGTTAATCTGCAACACTAGCTGGTCAGCAGTGTGCTTGTTTATATACAAGAAAGGTGAACAACATCATAACAAAAGCCTAAAAATAACAAGCAGCAGACAGTTACATTGTTAGTATTGTAAAGAAAGAAAAAGGGGATATTCAGTTGGTTAATATATGGCTAAATCATTTGAGGCTGAGGACAGAAGCTTTAGTGCTCATTTGTCCACCGATGGGACCAGCCTGACACACCAGGTGGACTGTTTCATACATCTATGGGACATATTTTAGTCCTATCTGGCCAACATGCCAGAGGTGATAGGAAGCACAGGACCATTTCAGAGAGACTGAAGTTAACTGAACAAATGTTTTCTCAGTCAATACCATTATAGAATAGTCAGATTTGCAGCTGCTTCCCACTTTCAGCACAACAAGCTCAAAATTGTAGGACATGACTCTTTGTCCTATAGAGGATCTGGAAAAGCCCAATAAAGTTCCTGACAGTAGAACTTTTCAGCTTTAATCTCTGAAACACGATCAGCCTGATGAAAGACATAAAATCTGACAAATCCAGCTGCTATGCATGGTTTAGAAAGGGACTCAAACAACATAAAACCACTGATAATTTAGAATTTAAAATTTAACTTGAGTCATCAGCTGCAGCCAGACCATCATATGGTAGTGCGTTGATTGACACTTGTCACCTGACTCTTTGCAACAGACCAATCACAATAGGCACTGCCCCACCATACAATCACATTTTGGCGTTTGTGTCAGGCTTTAAACCCAGCCCCCCTCTGAAGGACCAGGGCTTTACTGAAATAGAGACAATGTCCCAGCTTGGCTTTCACTCACTTTTATAAAATCAGCATTAATTCTATCAGGAGAAGCGCAAACGTGAAGAAATTTTAACTTACCATCTTGCGCATCTTGACAACGCGAGTGCCTCCATTCTTGTCTCCTCCAACAGTCTTGACTACTGTGGCCTGGGGCTTCACCTTCAGCTTCTTCTCCACCTGTAACAGAGGTGAATTACATTATGGGTGGCTTGATATTAACAAATCTCCTTTCATAGTTCAGCCGTGTGACAGATCTGTCCTCACCTTGGTCGCAGTGGTCTTGGTCTTGCGCTTGTACATGGCTCTGCGGGCGAACATGGCGGACCGGGAGTAGCGGCCCATGCTCCGGGCCAGAGCCGGGTTCCGGCTCCCATGCTTCTTCTTGGCAGCTTTCTTGTCACCCTCTGCCATCTGATATATGATGGAGCAGGAAACAGCAACACTCTCGTTATTCAGCGCGTCGTACCACTAATGTCACAACTTCTAACTGGATATTAAAACTTTCATGTGTCTTCAAAACAAGGTTCAGTCTTGGGGCTGGATGTTTGGTGACTCTGGGCTTGTTCTGGTTCTGATAACTACAACAGAAAAACACTAACACCAACTATGACTTCAACGTTTGAGAGGACTGTTGAAAACAGAATCTCTGCTCTCGATCTAATACACCACAGCATCTATTGTATTTAAACAGACACAGCAATCATGATGCATTCAAGGCATGACAAGTAGCATTAGCCTCAGCTAGCTGTAGCTTCACGGGGCTGAAGCAGAGCACTGCTACATGCAGGCAGTCATTACTTCACGCTCCGTGTTTGTTCTTATTGATTAACCTTACGAATGAAAGAAGGATCCTGTCTCCATCTATACACAGAAACCCGACGAAGGGCAGCACGTTTATAGTAGCCACTAAGCTAACGTTAAGGGTAGCACGAAGGCTAGCCGGCGGCCTTGTCCAACACATCAATCTGTCCGTTTATAAACTGACTTAGAGGACGTAAAGCACTAATAATGACATGTAAGGCATCGTTTAAGCATAAAACATCATCTAATGATAGAAGAACATAGTTTCATTCATTCTGTAACACAGATGACAACAGATTTTATTCCAACAGTAACACGAAGGCAAGAGTGTCTTACCTTGGCTATGAAAAAAAGACCGACATCCGGGCATGTGACATATATAAGGACGCAACACTTTGACGTCAACGCGTACACTTTCATTGGCGTGGCGGTAGTTGTAGTCCGAAGATCCCCAATTTATTTTCCAGATCAAATGAAAGAAAAAAACAACCTCATAGTTTCTAATTAAGCTAAATCTCGCTGAAATCTTAGAGGACGTCTTTTCTCATCTGAGTTACTGAGTTTATTTCAGTTGTTTTTTCAATGGCAACAACAAGCAATTTTCTTGGGTGGAGAGTCACTAACTTTATTTTATAGTGTTGCTGTTTTGACAAACTTCTTATTGCACTTGTACTTTTAGAATACATTTTTAATAAATATTTAATATTGTATTTCAGTAATTTCAACAAGAAGTATTGTACTCAAAAATATATAACACAGCACCCGAGTTGCCCATTGAATCGTACAATTAAAACCAAATCAAATTAAAGGTACCATTGACTAGTGTTGTCACAATATCATAATTTTAATATGTTATACGGCAAAAATACTTGAAAAATCTAAGTTAATGATCAATGCACACTGAGCAGAAACAGGATTTCCCAACTGTTTTTGGAAGTTAAAATCAACATGAGGTGCACAGACAATTCATTTTATTGTAAACTAATTTGTCTACAGATTTGCATTTTCACCTCATCTCATCTTATTTATACTACGTTATTTGAAACATTTTAATGTAATATATATAACCAAAACAAATAACTGCTAGTGATCACACTCCAGCTGCTGTCTATTTCCACAACATAGAAAGTACATTTATAGCGTAACTTAAGTATAATTGAGAAAAGAGCAACCATTGTAATTATATTTCAACTTTTTCACTCTAATAGTTGCTCAGTACACCCATCGCATTCATCAAAGCACAAGAGTATTGTGTGACATAAAGAAAAAGCTAGACTGATCAGTTTGCCATAAACAGCTGTTGTCAAAAACACAAAATCTCGACTTAAATTCTGATATCAATATAGTATCACAGTATCAGCGAATATAAAAAAAATAGTTAAACTTAAATCACTGGTTTGAGAGGTTACATAACATTTAAAATATCAGAAAGAGGGTTTCACCAAAAGCTGTTCACATTTTGGAAATGACAGCCATCTAACAACATCAAATGTAAAAAAAAACATGGTTACAGTGAAGTTGTGGGGATTTTATTTTTATTGGGGCAAGTTGATCATCTACATTTGTGCATTTTGTTTGGCACTCCATAATAATTTAATGGAAAGGTTGTCCTTATATAAAACGACGTCATTTGATATAACACCTTTAGAATCCAATTTTATTCATATTTAAGAGTATTATTGTTAATTTGTTTTTTAAAGCTATTTTTGGGGCTTTTTATGGCCTTTATTTGATAGGAAAGCTGAGAGAGACAGGAAAGCAGATGAAGAGAGGGGGGACGACATGCAGCAAAGGGCTGTGGCCGGGATTCAAACCAGCAGCCGCTGCTGGGGGTTGGCAGCCACCGTACATGGGCGGACGCTCTACCAACTGAGCTACTGTCCGCCCCTCATTGTTAATTTGTGCAATATGTTAATTGAATGGAATGTCAACATATTCAAATAACAGTTAAACTCAACACACTCCAGTGCTACAAGTGAATTAAGTACTTTTTTAATGTATTTAGGGAAGTAGATTTAGAGTGCTACTTTTACTTAAATGTGAGTAAAATTTAGTTAGTTACAAAACTTTTAGTGAAGTAAAATATTTGCAAACACTTTCCGCCAGATGAGAACAAACCATCAAAAATTGTTGGGGTGATTGTATACAGTACTAAACACTTTCCCAAAGCTTTCTTTTCTGTTAGTGACCCCTTTGTTTAAGTTTTAATCCACTCCAGGAAGAGGAGGACCAAGGAAAACTTTGCTATGCAATGTAGGAAAGACATACCAACACAAAGGAGCTTAAAAGTAAAGGAGTAAAAGACTGTCATAGTGGTGTATAGTGTCCCGTCATCTAAAGGTTTTTGGTTTGCTTAACCTTAAGTTCTCTCTTCACAGGGGCAGAGGTGATCAAAACAGCTGTGCCAATTACATTTACAATTAAAATAAAAAGCACACAGCCTCACTTCAAATATACTGTACTATCCCTTTAACTAAAAAAAAATATGTACTGTACAAGCTGTGGTGTCCTCTAAAGAAAGCAAAACAACTTTAGTTTTTTGAAAATGTTATTTATTGAGATCCTTTGACACTTAATTACAAAGTCAGTTTTACTGCAGCCAAATCAGATCATAGGCCACAAGACATATTTTGTAGTCATACAGTTCTCTGTGGAGTGGAGTGATAAAGAACATTTTAAGGCAAACATTCAGAGTCCCCTTCTGCATTACTGGAGGCAAAACCAAACAGGCCTTTATGGATTCATATTTTGTCACAGGTTCATTTGAGCAGGGACCTGAATCTGTTTATAGGCACGCAGTGGCCCTCTTTTGCTACAACTGTTCAATCAGCACCGGAAATGAGCTTCTTCTTTTTGTTACAGGGCTCTTGAGGAAACAAAGCTCACTGTTATGCCCTGGAAAACTTGGCTGAGAAAATTAAGAAGAATCAGAAAAATGTTTTCTGTATATACATACTGAGTGATTTCACTGAGTGCAATGGACAACAGAGCCCTAAAAACTCAATTAGGGGGAAACCTGTGAGTAATTCTGAAAATCTCCTTATTGCATGTGTCACATGTTTTATTTGTACGAGTGGACATTGGTGTGAAACATTCTTCTAAAGCAGTTCTTCAGATATTTGCAGCTTCTCTTTCAGCATTTTTCAATGATGATGGCAATGCCCTGCCCTCCTCCGATGCAGGCAGAGCCGACAGCATATTTGCCCCCACGTCGCCTGTTATAGACAAAGCTCATTAGTTATAGTTTGAAAGACAATGGGCATTACTTCTGACATCATTTATGTCTTTAAATGACTATAGAAATGATACCTGAGCTCATGGACCAGGTGTCCAGTGATGCGAGCTCCAGAGGCACCCAGAGGATGTCCAATTGCAATGGCTCCACCGTTGACGTTGCTTTTCTCTGGATCCAGACCAAGAGCCTTGGAGACAGACAGGTACTGCGGGGCGAAGGCCTCGTTCACCTGTTTGAAGCGAACATGTCAGTTAATTGACTGAGGACCAGCTTCTTTGAGGCAAAATATCAACTACACTTGAGAGATTCTACTCTACTTCAATAATCACAAGGTACTTGAGCACTGTCATTTTCCCTCGGGTTTCACTTTATTTTACCAAATATTTAAGAAATTACTAGTATCTTATGCAGTGGCAGTTTCTGACAGTTTCTGTTCTCACTAAAGTGCTCAACTAAGATATGACCTAAAATAAGAGCAGTTCAAGCTTTCGTTAAATCTTTACCAATTGACCGTCATTTGTACAGCTATTTACATAATTATACAACTAACTATTAACAAACGTCCAGGTCAAAACTGCACTTCACATAAAATCACCATTTTTTATTGTAATTGTTTGTTTTTAGACCTTTAATAAAATAGCAGCTGGTTTTATTAATTTTTAACCAGATAACTACTTCACCAACATCTGTTAACAATAAGCTCTACACAAGTAATGATTGAGTGTAGCAAATATAATCTTAACATTTTTTTATTTAATCTAAAAAACAGACGAAAGGGGATTCATTCATTAAAAAAAAACGCTTTGGGCACCTGTGGAGTGGTGCAGGAATGAGTCATAAAAACACAGAAGTGAGTTGGCATTTTAGCATATCAAAAACAAACACCTCAAAGTCTACAGGATCTTAGCAAATTCAAAGAAATACCTGAAATAAGATATGCGATGAACACATACTAATAATCTGGAGACATTTTGCACCACCTAGATCCATCAGTTCAGAGGAAATTATTCACACAAGAGGTTTTAACAGGCTGCGATTATCATGGTGATGCAGCCCTGTACGTTATCCCACTCACTTAATAATCTGCAGTTGGGAATTGCCTCTATCTCTCTGTCTCACTGGTGATCACATAATAAGAGCTTCACTCACATGAGCACTAAACTAACCAGATCCTGCCTTGGCCTTGTTTGACTAATCATCTTGTTGCTATTATAATTCAAATTATGTTTTCTTCTCTCCCACAGTCAGCCTGTTGCTTCAGTGTGATGGCACACTGAAAGCAGCCCTCCTTCACCATGGGCACCTTCAATCATCTCATTGATGTCCTGGTCCAGGTTCTCCAAAGTCTACTCCTCATCTCATCCTGCATCCTGTTATAATACCCTGTAATCGGCCTCACAACCCTTTTAGGTACAGGAAGACATCATATTAGAGTCTGATTGGTAAGATGTGTTATTGAACTAACTGTTGTGTATTTATTATTTATCTAAACTTGTCAAATAAATAATTCATAATTCATATGTAAGTATCTCCTAACGCTAATGTCTTTCTTGATTACTGTTCATTCAAACATATTTCTGGAGGCTGAAAAGTTCACTACCAGCCTCTAAAAACAGTCATTGATTGTGGAGTATCACAGAGATTGAATCTTTGTTGCTTCTGAAAAAAGAGCTGTTTAAAAGTCAACTTTAAATAAATGGAAAGCCTGGAATGATTTCTGATTTCCTGGATAGTAATAATACACACCATGAGACACACACTCTGAAAAGCATTTCTGAAAAGTAACTGGGCTGCCATTTCTTTTTATCTCCTCTCTCCCTCTATTTTGCCTTGTGTTTGTGGGAATGTGACATCATTTGTTCTGTTATGAAAGATAATCCACAAGTGACAAACCTCCACAAGATCCATGTCCTTGAGGGTCAGACCGGCTTTTTTCAGAGCTTCTGTGACCGCTGGAACAGGACCTAAAGAAATAATAAAAAATCATCTTGTTAAAGAGATCAAGTCAGAAACAATTAAAGCATGTTTGTCATTTAAAAGAGAACAGCCATCCCAGCTGTTTTACTCCCTCACCGATCCCCATGATGCTCGGGTCACAGCCTGAAACATGGTAGGACACGATCCTGGCCAATGGAGTGAACTTGTGCTCTTTCACAGCATCTTCACTTGCAATCACCAAAGCAGCAGCACCATCAGAGACACCCTGGAGGTGAAGACAGTTACATTTGTGACTGAATGTGGGTGCTTTAAAATTGACATTAACCTATATTTAACTTTAATGTCACTTCAACAGATTTGGTCTAAATGACACATCCATAAGGTTCAGTGCATTAAGTAAAAGTTCTGCCTTTAGAATCACACAATTTCCCACCAAAAAATGACTAAAAGCTTTGAAATATGTTGGCAGACTTTCAAAAATACTGAAGCTGTGTTTATTCAGAAGCAGTGCAAATACCGAAATACTTCACATTGAAATGGAGGCATTTAAATGTTTAGGAACATTTGTAACTTGTTATTTTGATTTTCATTCAAGTTTCTCTGAAACATCCAGTTTCTTTCTATTTACAATTCTAACAAGTCAACAGTAAGACTTATTTTTATGAAGATGGGCCATAAAGTTTTTATTTTAGTATTTTTTCCTATTCATCAAATATTTGTTTTAATGTTTAGCAAATTATCCTCCTTTTATGATTAACATTTTGTGCAACACCCCAACTTTTTCAGAAATAGGGGTTGTACACCAGCTGAGCCTTTTTGGGGAAACTGTTGTATTTTCTCAATTGGGAATAAAGACAACGTGCTCTGTGTTTATTGGGATGATGAAAATATAATAGCACTCCAAAGAAGGACACTGTAGGCGCAGACTCACTGAAGCATTGGCTGCAGTCACAGTCCCTCCCTTCTTGAAGACGGGGGGCAGTTTGGCCATCTGTTCCAGTGTGGTCTGAGGGCGGGGATGCTCGTCCTGAGTCATGGCCACTTTGCCTTTTTTAGCTTTCACATCGATGGGAGCGATTTCTGCAGTGAAGTGACCACCCTCATGAGCTGAAAACAAATGAAGAGGTTACAAATTAGGGGGGTTGATAATTACCCTTCAATGGATGCACTGTGATGCAGGTGCTGATGATTTAGCAGCAATGCAGAGACGACATATTGACAATGACATATTTTAAAAGCTTCAATACAGGTATTTAATCATGGCTGAAAAAGCAAAAGTACTGTTCCCACATATAAATTAATTGCTTGTATTACCTGATGAAACCTTCTCGTTCATCTTATTAGAACTTATTTTTATTTATTTATTTACTTTCTGAATATTTTAATTCTTATGTACTTTTTAATGAACTGTGTCTTAGGTATCTCTGTTCTTCAAATAGCTTTTTGCACATTTTTAATCTGTAAAGGCCTCCCATGGACTGGTGTTGAAAATTAGCACTGTGCTATAAACCTTACAGCAGTGCATCTGGGACCTGTGTGTATTAAAATATCACAGCACCAATGTTACTGTGTGTCCATGTCAAATAAACAATAAAATATAACAAAAAAAATAATATATGACCCTTCTAGTGTATCAAATCAAGATATTAACATATATAAACAATATCAAAAGTTTTTGCATTTATGAAGAAGCACACAGCACTGAAAATGCTACTTTGATATCTGTGTTTTGGTTCAACTTTAAACATGTCTGTGATGTTGATATTTAGGAGTAGGAGGCTGCTGCTGAACTGCAGTTTTTGTTCTATTTATGAGGACAAAAAAATAGAACAGGTGGGCTAAACTTTTTATTTTGGTTCAAGATAAATAAATACTTCTGTTAAAACAGATTTTGAAGGCACATTCTAAATAATAAAGAGTTCTTATTTACTTGATGGCTTGTATTCAGTGATGAAAAAGAAGAAAAGAAGAAGCTCTGTGTAATACATGTAGAAAATCAAGGATGTGACACATTGAGATGCACCATGATGCATATTGATATAAAATTATGTTCATTTGAATCATCAGACTAGAGGAGATGCACAGCCCTATTACACGTGGGACTGTTTTGTGGAGTATCTTTAATTTATAGCTTTTCTCTTCACTAATTTCAACTCAGTTATAAGTTGAGCATCAATGCTTTAAAACATACTAAAATTCAAACAGTTTGTCTTACCTGCCTTCCACCTCTGTTGAGTCTGGTGTGCGTAGTTATCACAGTCTTCTCTTGTGATCTGGTATTTCTCTGCCAAGTTTTCTGCCGTGATGCCCATGGGAATCTTCACATGCAGGTCAGTTAGACCTGCCCACAAGGTGTCCTCTAGCTGTCAGTCGAAGAAGAAGAAGAGGTTTTATCTCTGTGACAGAAGCTTCTGGAGTTACATAACACGCTGTCTGTACGATCATCACAAAGCACCAGGAGCATCCCCCCCCCAAAGTCTTCAGAAGATAAAAATAAAATGGAAAAAATGAGAATGTAGATACCTTGAGATCAAATCCAAACTTTGTACCAAATCGTACGTTACGAACAGCATAAGGGGCCTGGCTCATACTCTCTGATCCTCCACACAGAACCACCTCCGACTCCCTTAGGCAAATCTCCTACAGACACACAAGAAAACAAGATCTTGTTTTTGGAGCAACAAAAGATAATATTGGACCCGTCACAAACTAGACATGATATGTGTCAAATATTGTTCTTTCACTGATGAATGAGCTCTACTCCTTGTAAGATATTTCTGATCTTTTACAAATGCTCACTTGATGGTACACATATTATTTACACCTGGAGGGTTTAATGACTTACTGAAATTACTTCTAATAACATCTTGGAAGTTTATGACATTAACTTATGGTGGCATTACCCTAACTTGCATTGTAATATATCACAGTAACATCAGGCATAACGTTATGATGACTGACATGAGAAGTAAATAACAATGATTATCTCTTTATCATGGCAGCTGTTAGTGGGTGGGATATATCAGGTCGTAAGTGAACATTTTGTCCTCAAAGTTGATTTTAAAAGCAGGAAAAATGGGCAAGCATAAGGATTGAGCAAGTTTGACAAGGGCTGTAGTCGGTTATCTATCTCCAAAACTGCAGCTCAGTATCTATCAAAAGGTTCAAGGAAGGGACAGTGGTGAATCAGGGACAGGATCATGGGCGGACAAGGCTCATTGGTGCATGTGGGAAACGCAGGCTGGCTCTTGTGGTCGGATCAAACAGACAAGCTGCTGTTGCTCACATTTCTAAAGAAGCTGGTTCTGATAGAAATGTGTCAGAACACACAGAGCATCGCAGTTTGTTGTGTACGAGGCTGTATATACACAGACCAGTCAGGGTGGCAGGTGGTCATCATGTAATTTTTATAAAATCTAATGAAACTGATTTTTTTGTATGTTAACTTTACATACATAAAACTGAGATTCTGCATTTTCCTGCTCAATCAATTTACAGCAACATCCATCATTCACAGTGGCCTCATTGTTACTATATACTACAATGACAACAACTGACTCTATTAACTGACAAAACAGCATTTTAGGATGTGTCTTACAGGTCTCATAAAGGAGGATTGAAAGTGCCTGGGAAGAACTTTTTGCTGGCATTAATGATTTTTTGCACCCTGTAGACAAAATCTTATGTGTTATCTTTCTGCTTTTGCATGCATTACATGTGTCTGTGATGTTTTCTTATCAAACAAACCAACCACAGTGCTGTGATTTAAATTCAAGTTGTATCTTTCATTTTGAGTACTTGCTGTAATTCTTTTTAAGACAGTCGATGAAGCATTATCTTCTCTGACTGATCTCACTTTGACCCTACAGCAGGACATACAGGTAAGAATATCTGCAGTATTGAGGTAGTCAGCATGGAGGCTGATGACCTTTGGGGTCATACAGATGCACTAGTATTAATTTCAGTCAGTTCGATGACTATCTTAAAAAATCATGAGCTATAATAACGAGGTGATAGTACTGGATTGAAACTCGTAAGTGGGTTTGTCTAACCCTCCCTTTTATATAGAAAAGCCATGATTTATTCTACATTTGTTCCAAGAGGGTTCTGCTTGTTGTGTGTTGCCTACATGAGCACCGTTGATTATAGATTGAAAACCAGATCCACACAGTCTGTTCACGGTGAGAGCGGGCACTGGAATGGGAACACCACACCTCAGACCCACATGACGAGCGATGTAAGGAGCATCAGCTGAGCTCTGAAACAGAGATGATGAAAAGGACACGTGTCAGTGCACAGAGATAACAAGTCATCTTAACTGCCATCCATTTATTGTGTCTGTATGTATGTTGGAATTTGGCTACCTGCATCACATTTCCCATGATGACACTGTTTACAAGTTCAGGTGCTACGCCCCCTGCAGCGAGCGCCGCTCTTGCAGCATGTTCAGCCATGTCTGTTGCACTGTGATCCTTCAGCACGCCACCATAGGTACCAAATGGAGTGCGCTTGGCAGCTACAATAAATACGCCTGTAGAGAGACAGATTATTGTGGTACAGTGACACAGACTTCACACTACCCACCACTGAACTACAGCCAGATCACAGCATCAGAAGGTGCTGGGTGCTACAAACTGCTGAGAGGGCTGACATGTGTGGCCCATTAAGATGCAGAGTGTAAAGACAGGATGAAAACGGACAAAAACATCTGATAACATGAGCTGTATTAGAGACAAGAGCAGAGCAGCATCTCTCTGACATTCTACCTTCAAGGTAAGATATATAAATGTTCTCTCATTGTGGTTTGCAACTGGACATCATCAACCCGAGTGTCTTTCTCGGCTCTCTAAACCCTTTTACAAGTGTGTCCACCATCTATCTCTGCTATCCAATAAAGGCTACAAAATGCCTGAAAAACTATGTTTGAAAAACTGAGTTTGTATTCTTGTAATCATATATCAACATTATTCTCAATATTGCAATGTTTAGCCAAACACAGTTTTTGTTTTTACAACATGTGCATGCGAGCATTACTCTCAGCATTTTATTTAATCTCTAAGTGCAAAATACAAAAAACATCCATCCTTTTTTTTCTTGCACCTGATTAAAACACCGCTCCACCTGTTTCTGCATGTGCAAAACATATAAAGGTCAAATATTTGTTCTTCAACATTTACAGTAAGGTCATTGCCCTGTTCAGATAACTGACCCTGGGTCAACTGAACCAGCTTGACATCATACAGGGCTGCTGTAAACTTTTCAAACTGTAATTGAACACTTCAGAGACATTTTAATATCAAATCAATACAGAAATAGTACATTTTTTCATTTCATAGATTGTTTTTTACGTTTGTATTTTTAGACAACTTTGAGTCACATTGTCTAAAGTTTGATTTTTATGTTATTTTTTTGCATCTTTATGCTTATGTCTTTACAGTCAACCTCTGCCCAGTCAACCAGCCAAGGTACTTTTGCATTTACCATCTCCCTATATCTTTGATTTCTGGCCTTTGTGATGCATGTAAGAAAACATAATCCCAATATGATATAATAATGCCAATTAAAATGTGTTGCATGTCTAGGACAAAGTGACATCTGAGAGGTAGGACTGCTCTCAGTACTTTTTATGGCAATAAAAAGCCTTACATTAAAAAAAACGTATTCAAGACCTTCTAATGACCTGGAGAAACCCTGATCATACATATTTTAGAAAGGCAGTGTGATACATTATTTGTTTAAAATGTTACATTAAAAAGAAGACACCTGTTTCTGAGGACATATCAGTCAGATGATGCTGATTTTCACCAGACTTTGCCCTGATGATGGCTGACTATTTAATCAGTTATAAAGCTTTAGATAACTTGACCCTTAACTGTGTTTAGTCTGACTTTAATGTAATACCTGACTGGTGGTTACAGGTGTGTGTTTGAGTGGTGTGACTGGTGTTATGCAACATGTCCTGATTCAGAAACTACTCTGTCTCTCAAAATTACTCTGAATCAAACAGTGTTCCCAAAATGTAGTCAAAAAGAGCAGCATTGTTGTGACATCATCAATAGAGAAAACCTGCACAGGTATTCTTTTTATTCTAGATATTGTAGTTTATGCATCTTGAATTATGCATCTTGCATCCATCTTTATTGACACCTGAATCTGCTGACAGTTTTAGAGGATTGTTACACTGAATGAGGATAATAATGCGAGTATTTTTCTTCAATCACAGCTTTTCTTTCTTCCATCGCTGATGGACTCGGGACATTAATGATTTATTTAGAATATGTATTCAGATATGCCTCAGTAGTCAAACGTCATCTTGGTACCATCTTGTCACCTTTGGCCTAATTCGCTGTGGCGTTAGTTGCAAATCAAACTTTTTTCAAACCTTTTGATATAGAAAATTAATATGAATCACTTTTAATGGACGACGGACACTGCTCAGCATGCATTTAATTCAGCTTGATTTGACACAAAAGACAAAACTATGTATCATTTTCCAAAGCTTTAAAGCTGAGTCTAGCAGCATGTATGTCCCCCTTTTGTCTCCCTAATTGGTTAAAGTATTTGTTTACCTCTGAGGAGCGCCATGGTGCAGATTCAATTACCCCCCACAGTCAGAAAAGGACCTTCCCTCTAGTTTTCCTCTTTGTGGTACTCCGTCTGAATACACGGCTTATAAAAACGCTGGTCAATAGTGACCTTTCCCCCAAAAAACTGCACACAAGTTTTATTTTGTGTCGCAAGATTCAACAGAAGATGTCGAACAAAAATATTTTAAAAAAACGCCATTATTAAACAACCAGAGAAAATAAAAGTGATATTTTCTGGTGCATTTTATCCAGAATTTGTATTCAGATTACTCTATATTTTTTTATATTCTATTTTGTTTTCAGAAATAAATTTCTCGAAAGTGCGACCCATGAACTGCAAGGACGGTCTACCTGGTGACGTCATCTCTCCGCGCCTGCTCCGTCCTGTCAATCTTCCAAAAGGACAGTAACATTGAAGTTAGCACATGTGAATAATAACATATGAGGTGAAAGTAAGACAGCTCACGCTGGAGACATGTCTGTGTCCCTGTCCCGCTGTCTCTGTAGGGCCTTGTCCCGACACACCGGCCCGTCCAGGTGAGTTTAGGAGCGCGACGTTAACTCTTATATGGACGTTATCGACGTCGAGCTATTGTTGCTAAGGTTACCCATGAGATAAATTCTGCTGCACTGCACTGTGACAATTACACTCTGTTATCCAGTTTTTGGCGTGTTAAGCCTCTGTTTGTGTTTGTTTTTTTGTGTAGTTTCCTGCTCGGGGAGCACCACCATGCAGTGCAGAGTCCCTGGTTTGTTCCAGTGATGACACTGAAGACCACCGCCGCCCTCAGGTACGTCCACAAGCCAGCAGATGATCCAGAGACTTAGAGTCCATCTTCAGTTTTACTACATTTTGATTGGTTTAGACACATTGGTTTATTTGTTTATTTTTTATCTCCCATCTAGGGTTTATCCATATTGGGAAAAAACACACGTATATCCCTTTTCTTTTCCTCCTATGACATATATAGGCCTCTTAAAAGTTTGGAAATGTTAGATTAGATTAGATAGAGCTTTGTTAATCCCTCTGGGAACTCACTCGGGGAAATTAGGATTCCAGGAGCAGTTTGAAAAACAAAATAGATAAAAAGATATACAACAAATATATAAAACATTTTTAAAACAAAGAAAAATAGGGCTACTGCTCCTCCCCATCCTCTGTCTTCCTGTTACTTGTTGCGATGTTCAAATAATATATTGTTCATCTCCACTCCTGACTTTGTCCTGTACCAGTGTAAAAGGGTCAAAATGTGCCTGTATATTTTACCTATCATATATTACCTTCATTATGTCACATTAACTGGAAACTGTCCTTTTAGCCTTTGGGCTCCATGATAAACATATAGATATGAGAAAAGAGACCAATTTCCGCACACCAGAGGCTACTCCAAAGTCAATTTAATGAGGTTTATTACAACAGATGTAACATTTCAGGTCCCAGTCCTTTATCAGACAATGAACAGGTGAAAATCCACACCTCCATCATACAGTGCAGTGTGTCACCTGACCTGTCATGTGATCATTGCAAATATGCAGGAAGAAAATATGATGCAAAAACATAAACCTTTGTAGATAAGTTTACATAGCAACAACATAAAAGTATCACTTAAGTACACAGGACTAAATACATTATACACAACCTATACAAACACCTTTTTTTTAAATTTTTTATTTAACCAGGTAAAGAAAAAAAACATTGAGATCATGATCTCTTTCACAAGGGTGACCTGGTCAAGAGGTCAGCAACACACGTCAAGGCAAAAGAACCTAAAGAACCTGTGTGTCTAAAGATATGGACACCTTGAATCACATGACTGAATCTTGGACACACTGACCTTTATGGAAACGCAGAAGGGGACTGATTTAAAAACACACAGTGGGCTGGAGCTTTACTGGAGGATGTGCAGGAAATGAATGCTTTTTGAACAGCTAATTTACGAGAGTTTGATAGTTTCACTCTGATTTTAAAAATATGACTTGTTTTTAACTTTTCTAAAGAAAAGCTTGAATTTTGTTCAGATGATTCTGGTGATGCCTCAGATGTGATTTCAGTAAACTGAAAAAATCCTAATGTAGAACAGTCAGAATACAATTATTTTTTTCTAAATGTTTTTTATTTATCAAGCTTAATGATAACATTAACTGTGAGAATATCTTTGATCAGTTTATTCAGTCTCAGGTGATTCGTACAGAAATGTGCTCACACAGACTTTGTTTTTGTGTTGTAGAGCAGAGCCAAAGAAAAAGAAGAAAGTGGACCCAAAAAGGGAGCTGATGGCGAAAGAGAGGCTGAGGAAAAAGCTGAAGAAGCTGGAAAAGGTTCCTCCAGAGATGATCCCGATAGAAGACTTCATCATTCCCTCCAAATGTTTGGATGAAACCAGGTACCAGTGCAGACTACATTGTCATTTTGAAAACTGGGGTGTTGATTTAACTTTTAGAGCCTTGGTTCTCATGTGATCTTACCTCAGATCCCACCACCACCTCTTGCACAGGGTCTTGTGACCCAAATCCAGCAAATTTTCAGCCATTCACATTTAATAAATGAAACATTCAACTGCACTGAGCATACAGACATGACAAATATCAAACATGTTTTGAGGGAGCATCACTGCAGAACCCATGGGTTAACATGTGTACAATTCAAATTTTTTCAAGAGTCCCTTTGAAAGGTGTCAATTTGGTTTGTTTCTAGTGATCACATGGCATAAAAACATCACAGCAAGACAAGCTTTTCAGTCCTCCAAAAAATGAGTTTGATGAGTAGAAATGTTTGAAAACACAACATAAATAAAATGTATTGATGCACGGTCTCTCAGGGCTGCTGTATTCCATGGTCTGTGTTCACCAGGATTTTCTTTTTTTCTATGCACATATTAATTTGTACTAACTGAAAATGGCTTTGAAACACATTTTGATCTTGACTGGTCATTTGAGAACACATTATTTGAACTATTACAGTTTTGTTTTTCAAGAAGTTTTCATATAAAACTAAAATGTTACATATCTTAAAATCTGTAATATATAGTGGATGTTGCCAAATTACAGTTAATACTGATTTAGTATAATTTCTTTAATTGAATAAAACATACTTATATGTATCATTTGTCTCCTACTTACTGCATCTGTTTTCCTGCTTTCTCCGTCACCTTAAAGTGCTTCTAATTTGTATTTATCGCTCTCTCACAAAGGGAACGTTCAGCTCCAAGGCTGTTATTTGAAGAGAGTGAGCGGCGAGCTCTGCTGCTGAAGGAGTGGAGTCGATACAAACAGGTCAACACTTCTCCATCACACCTCCATCACTTAAGCTTTTAGAGAAAGTGCTGCTCCTGACCTCTGCTCTCCATTACATACTTAGTGAGGGCTATTGGAGGTGCTCATCGCTTGTCTTTGTCATTGCAGAAGCAGCACATGGCTGAGGTGGAGGCTATTGAACTGGCTCTGAAGGCTCAGCAGGAGGCGCTGGAGGAGCTGAAGCTGGAGTCAGAGGAGCTGTATCAGGCTGCACTCAAGCCAGACCCTGATCTGTTTCCCTTCACTCATGAAGGCCCCTCTTACACGCCGCCAAAGACTGATTATTATGCTCCTGATGGGAAATATAATGACACCACTAAAGTTTACACACAGTGATGGACAGAAAGCTGTTTGTGCAACATTTGTGTGACTATTTCATCATCAGTGGGACTCCTTTGTCTACACGCGACACATGAGGGTGCCAGTGGATGACATTTTCTCCTGCTTTGAGCTGTGTAGTCACTTCATGTTATTTTCTGTACCACGTAAGATTTACTGAAATATCACATCATAACACACCTCTGTAAACATAACCATGAAAAATAAAAATGAGCTTTTTTATTTTGATTTGGTCAAAGTAATTTACATTTATATATATGCTAGGCTTAACACTTTAAATAAGGGAGAAGAACATTGTTAACAGCTGCATATTCTCCTGATCAGAGTCTCTTCATGTGTCATTGTGCTCTTGTGAGGTCCACCAAAGAATCTTAAATCTCCATTTCACTTTGAAACCTGCAGGTTAACAGTGGCAGATCAGGAGTCCTGAGGTCTCTCCTGGTTCAGGGGCAAGTGCCAGTCTTTAGGAGGGTCTCTCCTCATCTCCCACACTGGAACAAACTTTTTCTGCTCTGCTACTCTGTTCCTCTCACTCCTCTGCAAGGCCTCCTGAAACACACATCCAATAGACATGGTGTGAAAATGTATCAAATCAAATGTAAGCCTACAAACAACACGGTGACTTTAAGCTGTACCTTGGCCTCGAGGCTCTTGTGTTTCTCCCACTCCCTACAGTTTCGGTAATCCTCTTGCCACTGTTGACAGGATGGTGAGGTTCCGTATGTGTAGTAGTGATGAAAATTATTCCTAAAGCTTTTGCAATGTCTGTATTCACTCCAATAGTCATCACAGGCCCGGGGAGACTGTGTGCAGAGGAAGAACAAACTTTAACAAATCTTATTTTGAGGACATACTAGAGCTGCCCGATTACAGCAAAAATGATACTTGGGGTCCTTGCCCAAAAGGCAGGGACTCTCGCTGTGCTAGTAAAGATTATTAGTACTGACATTAAGATCCTTCATTATTAAATACAATTAGACACAGATTTTACATCTGTGCTTTCTGTACGTTATTACTGAACATCATTAAACAGTTAAAAAAAATCAAAATACATATGTGCAAATTGTTATTTGAAAAACATACGTTTTTTTAGTAATCCTTAATCTCAAATGTCCCTAGAAAACTGTTGAAGGCCATGATTTTATTGAAACTCCATCAATTGTCCTGAGCAAAGACTTACTGCTGTGTTTGAGGTGAATGAATCCAGGCAACAGTATGGCAGAAAATCAAAAGTGTTTACACGGTCAGCCAGACCTGATATCGGTTTATTGTTTAGGATTGTTATATGCCACAGTGATTTTTATACATCATTATTTTCTGAGCAGTGTCAATACACGCATACAGCTATGCACAATAAATACACTTTTCATAAAGCAGCTATAAAATACTTATACAATGATATAAACCAACATCTGTCCTAATCATACACACCAATATTCATGGAATTTTAAAGATTTCAACCCTTTAAATGCCAGACTTTTGTCATGATGACACCATGTTTTAGATTTAAAAAACGATACTACTGATCACTGAAATGATCATTCTGAGGCAAAGGTTCAAACAGACATCAAATTATCAAATCAAATTAATGTATAATGGGATCAAACTATGCTGTATGACTGGGTTGCAATGGCACACTTTGTGCTTCAAACAGTTCAAAGTATGAATGTAACAATAATTTATACACAGAGCATTCAGACTTACTGTAGGAGCACAGTTATAAGACAAAGTGAAAACAGCCTTGCTTAAATTCAGGCCACATGCATGAACACAGCTGCAGTTCTCAGTGAAGGATGGGTAAAGTTTGTTATAGTAAAAGGCCAACCCTCAGGCCTTGTATTGAAAGTGACTGTAAATACTGACTTTAATATGAACAGTGGGTGACTGGAACATTCAGATAAGAAAAATGTAGCGTTTATACGGCTGTCACGTTTTATTATGGAGCCACACACCTGACGCACGTTTACTCTGAGCAACACTGATGCGTCCTGAATAAATCCTTTACATTAGGAAAGAAACAGGCACAACTACATTGGTACATGTTTAACAGCTAAAAGAAGAAAATGCTGATGAAAAACCTCCCTGTCAATCAGACTTTCCTAAATGCCAGCTACTGAAGGTTAACCCGGTCCTTGCTATCACTTTGCTGAATGTTAGTACAGATTAAAGCTGTTAACTCTTTGTCAGGACAGTGAGGGAAACAGCACATGGAAATAAATCATCTGTGTAACGAAGGGAGAGAGAAACATTAGATTATTCCAGATAATTACCCTCCACTGCCTCCCTGTAGATCCGTCCATAGCTGCTGTGCTAACTTCAGCACTGAAACCTTTTTGTTCTTCTTCAGGTCACTTCAGACGTGGACTCACCGGCTGACTGCTCTTTATACCGCCACCTGCCGGACTGACGGCGGAACACGCAGAACAAAATAAGACAACACTACAGTAGTTCAATTAAACCCAAATGACTGCCATTATTGAAGAAGACTGAAACTTAACTTTGTTTTTCTGAGATATATATTTGATTATAACCTTTAGATGCCCTCATTAAATAATTGTTACCACTACTATCATTAAAATAAATAAATTATTGTTTTAAAGCCACTGGACCACAAACAACAAACTTTCTTCATAGTATATTTAACATCTTTATTAGACCATCTGTGATGAAAACGAGAAAACATAAATATTTTAGCAATATTTCAAAAACTGATTAATAAATTAAAATGTTCTTAGACATGAAGAATTTTAGCCTGAATTCATTTTATTACACTCAAACTTGAGCCAAAACATTTGGGGCCCATGAGAAGATATATTGGACCCTTCTCCAACCAGATCTACACAGTGTCTTAAACTAAGCATCTGTGAAGCAGACTGATTAATCAATATGGTGATTTATGTTTGATAATACTAATAAAAGACAAGTTATTGTTGTCTAAGGTCATACATAAGCTTCAAATGCAGAGAAAATGCTCTTCACCTGAAACTCTGGAATGGTGAACTGTACATATACCATCCAGAGCTTTATGGCATTTGGATCTTTCTCAGCATTTAAAATATTAAACTTTTTTGTAATCTGTCCTAATGAACTTAAGATAGTTTAACCCTCCAAGATTCAAAGCTTAAACACATCATACTTCTGTCTTGCTCTGTAACCTGTTTTTTTTCCCCCGAGGACCCAGACATTAAACTTGCTATAGGATAACTTGCTCCAATATCCTCTAATGAATGTCCAAAAGGAACCTTTTTAATACAGATATTAATGCATGGAATTTAACAATGCAAGATACCTGAATTTTACTTTGCAATTTAACACAAGAAAGCTTTTTCTTTTTGTATATGAACAGAAAAACAGATCCACACAGAACCATAGCAAAAAGTAAATTATGTGAAAAACACTGATATGATTATTTTAGGGGCTCCCATCAGTCATGAGCCCTTTTTTTAAACTTTTCTCCTTTTACAGCACCACTGCTAATTGTCATGGGGTGGTTAGCATAAAGTTTGAATGAATGTCCTTCTGAAATTCAAGCAGTGATAAACTTCTTTTTTTCTTTTGACCTTTATCCGTGTCAATAACTTTCATGGTAACTAATACTTTTTGTGTGTTTGGGCCAACTAAATCTGAACAGAGTCAAAGTTTACACCACCCACTTTCTTAAAAGGTCATGAAGATTTTCCTGTTATCTTGAAGATTCGAAATCAAGGCAAATGGTTTGTTTTCAGTTTTGGGAAGACGTTTCGCTTCTCCGGTTTAAAGCGGCGGACAAGGCAGCAGATATTTATCTTACTAGAGAACAAAGACAACTGAATGACTATCTGCTGCCTTGTACAGCTCTTCGGAACTTAAGAAGCTTCTTGGATAAGAAGCAAAACATCTTCCCAGAACTGAACACAGTCCAGTTGCCTCGATTTCAAATCTTCAAGATAACCACGACCTGGATAAATGGGAATCTACACAGACGTATTTTCCTGTTATACAGGTATCTACAATGTGGAATTGACAACCAATTAAACAAACTAATGCTGGTTTGTGTTTAGCTTTTTCAGGAGTGGCACTGAAACTGTGACGGCAAAGAGTAAAAGAGACAAGGAGGCACAAGTCAGGACATTGGATCCCACCAATAACCTGTTCAGCTATAGATGCTAAATCTGTGCAAAGGTGGCGATTGTTAATTAGAAGTAGGCACTGGAGCTCTTTGCGTAGTGCACATGACATCACATGCAGAGGGACCATCATCGGGTCCTTCCAGGGCCCCATCACCTCTGCAGGTAGACTTGGACACAGCAGCTGAAAGAAAAGTCAGTCTCTTGTGTCTCATTACATTCCCGTCTGATGTGATGGTTCACAGTGAAGCAGAAAATACAGAAGAATAAACTGAGACTCCTTTAATCAGCTCCAATACACAGTCTTTTATTTGTCTATAAATAATCCAGAAACAGAGAACAACACTTGCAAATTATTCCTGAAACCCCCAAAAATATCAAACACAAATCAAATTATCTATCATTAAAAACAAACGTATGGAGATGCTGTTCTCAAATGCTGCGTAGAGTGTACTAAAGAAGAGCTGATAAAAGTGTAACACCTCAAATAAAGGTAAGAATAGAGGGTGCAACAGTTCTTCACTCGTGTTGGGGGTGTGGTGATACATTTTATTCGCCATGAACTTACTCTCTGTTTTTGAATATCAAACTCAAATGACGGCATTTTCATCTGCCCAGTTGAACATCACTGTCAAGAGTTACAAAATCCAGGGCATTCAGCAAAGCTTTTTCCAATGAAACAGAGATTAATCCTCCGCATCTCAGGGCCACTTCTTTATTTCTCATTGCTGTTGAAGTATAAAGTGGATTTGGAGGCTTTGTGTACATCAGTCAGTCTCTCTCCATGAAAACTTTTAAGGCTTTCTGCCCTTTTTGCGTAGTGACTGTCCTTGTCCAGAGAAGGCAATGAATCTGTTCAAAGAGTCATCCTGCAAAGATTTTAAGAGATTTAATTTGAAAAATAACAGCATGAGTGAAACATGAAAAATGTATTTAGAAGAGAGGTAACATCAGAAGACGACCAAAACTAAACCGTGGTGCAGAAAACTAAGCTATGATGAACTGATCTGACTGGACAAACTGTTGAGTATTATTAGCTGTAAGTAAAAAACACGTTTCTTACATCCTCTGCAAACTTCTTTGGCTGAGGCCTGGAGTTCCTGATGAAGGTGATCCTGCCAATCTTGAAGTCATAGTTGGGAATGCCTCTGTGCAATGAAAGACGCAAAGTTAAGACCGAACACTAATGGAGCAGTTTAGTACGAAATGAGAGGCTAAACAGAGCCTGACCAGAACATGTTATATGAGTAAAAGGGAGGTATATAACAGAGGTGCATTATAAAAAAACATAGAAATATACAACCATATATATATAAAAATATATTATTCAAATTCTAAAAGAAAACATAGAAACATAGAGCGTGAGGATTGTCACAGCCTTGACATCGACACAGATTGAATTTCTAACATGTATATCAAGAATTTACAAATAATTCAACATATTGTCAAGTCCTGGGATGTTTTACTTTTCCGACAGACGATACTGTGCAGCAATTCGAATCACAGCAACAGTGAATACACCAGCAGCCAAACAAAAGAATCCAGGTTCAAAAGTTGCCCGTTTTCGGCTGAAAATGTTGTCAAGTAAACACCACCTCAGAAGTTAACTTATATTACCATTGGATTTTTATTTTCATGGCCATCTTATTAGTATTTATGAAATGTCCTAAACATCACCTCACCTTTTGATGTCACTTGGTCCGAGGGGAGCAGGGCTGGGCTCAATCCCTTTTGTTTTACCATCCAAACGATTCCCAGAGCCTGTGAAGGCCTAAGCAAAGGAGACAGATTTAAAGTTTCATTAACCAAAATCCCACTGTTGTTCATCTATTTATCTTTAACTTACAGCAGAGATTACTCACTCTGAATCCCATGTCCATGTCAGCATAACTGCTGGGATCTCCTTCCTCCTCCTGTCAAGACATTTGTTTACATGTACTGTTCAGAGAATGTAAAGCTTGTATAAATCATAAGGGTTTGGTGCTTACTGTTGGCTCTTCCTGGTGATGTGGTCGGCGTTCAGGCTCTTTGTAGCCCAAGGGAGCATCAAAATCCACCTGAGAAACAGTTTCAGCATTATTGAAGTAAAGACTGAATAGAGTGCTTTAATGTCTCCTCTGATTGTATTAAGGTTGTCTCACATTCATATCACACTCGATGATGGACACTGCTTTGTCTGGCTTGGTCTCCATCACTCGCAGCTCATAGATCTGAAACAAAAGCACATTTTATCAACAGTTACATTTATGGTACAAAAACACACCTGGAAGTCTAGTTTGAAAACATTTGGCACCTTTTCATTGTAGTTAATTGCAATGACATCACCGGTTGTTAGGCAGGCAAAGTTCCTCAAGGCGTTCTCCAGCCTGGATGTAAAATCACAGTGCATCCCTTCAGTTAGAAGCACAATCTGGACAATTATCTTCGAATTAACTGAAGCAAATCAATGTTTCTTACACTGCTTTAGGGTTTGTGATGTCCAAGAAATCAGGACTTTGTGGCTGGAACTTTGAGTATGTGGCTACCATGAGGTTCACACTCTCAACTTGCACCAGGCCGCCTTCCTCCAGCAGAAGATTTTGCATCATCTGAAGCAAAAAATAATCAATGAAATAAATGACCTGTGTTTGGAGTGGCACAAACATTACAAATGGACAGTGCTAAATCTGCCCTTTAAAAGTGTTGATGAGTTAAAACGGTCCCTGAATTCATATTTTTAAGAGGAAAAGAGTGTTTGTGTTTATCATGTGGTAATTTTTTTATTTCTTGTGATGTCCTCACTTTTGCCAGAGAGAAATATTGGAGAGCTTACTAAGCAGAGAATGTTGAGATGGTTCAACAACTTTGGCTCAACATTAAGTGAGTTGTACTGAAATGAAGCACTATAATCTGTTCTGTGATTCATTTCAGTAGGTATCTAACATGATGATAGGGGTACCACATCCATACCAGATTCTGACACCATCCCCATCTTGTGTCAGCTAAAAGACCCTCTTCCTTTTCTGTATTCAGCTGTCCAATTAATAAATGCAGAAAAGTTCACCAATTTATCGACAGACCTGATTGATATCCCACCACATGCTGTGACAACATTAGCTTAATCACATCGAGAAGAAAGTTCAAAATAAACAAGTAAAATGTTTTGCGCAACGCTACTTTGGAGATG
Source organism: Scarus forsteni (assembly GCA_036419115.1). NCBI lineage: Eukaryota > Metazoa > Chordata > Actinopteri > Labriformes > Labridae > Scarus > Scarus forsteni. The sequence goes on along the minus strand of JAZDUH010000066.1, from coordinate 22,336,139 downwards.
CCTTGACACATTTCAAGTTGTGGAGCTCCACTAACCTAACTATACCATGCTCCTGCTGCATTATGATCAAGTATTGCCTTCAATCCTCACACTGGTTTCAACCAAGACACAGCAGTCTGTCCTTAAAAGTATCTTTTGGTAAATAAATCCTTCACACTACTTACCCAGTGTGGCAGGTAACAGATTCCCTCATCAGCCACAAACTCCAGAACACCACAGTGTGTCTGTCTGTCTGAGTTCTTGTTGGTCAATTTGAACAGCATTGGATATGTGATGTTAAGCCTGCCTGTACACAGAAAAGAAGGACAAAGTTTATGCTTGTCGATGACTGAGGTGGAACCTTGTCAATGAAGACAGAGTTGTTTGAACTTGTACTTACTGAGCTGGTCAAGAGCTGAGGGAGGCATTATTACTGAAAAATGCAACATAGAGAACTCATTAACATCAACATTGAACATTTTAAGTACAGAGAGTGTGAATGATTTTTTTTTTTTTTTTATCACTTTTCACTTCTGCAAATACTGGAAAAAATGCCTGAATGCACCTGTGTGCCGTGAAAAGAAGAAACAGGGACAGACAATAAAATGTATCTATGTTGCAGTGGCCATGCTCATGCTCCATTTGTCAGCCTCTCTCTTCTTGGGTTCTTACAGAGCTTTGGTTCATCATGCATTTTGTTTGTTTTTAAGGGCTCTTTTGGTTTAAATTGAGTTTTTGTGACCACTCTGCCTGGCCTTCTGTGCAATTCTGACTATTTGTCAAATCCCTTTGTAAACCAATGTTTTTAAACGTCCTAAAAATCAACAGTAATCTATATTAATTATTATACAAAGCCTGTATTTTTTTTAACTCTTTCCAACACACTGACCCACAATCAGGACAAAATTACCTCAATTCATATCTGGTCAATTACAGTGCTGCTGTGCATAATAATTATTCACAGATTATCAAAACCACACTTTTACTGACATTGTCAACATCTATTTCACACTTATATCTGATCGAAATGCTTCTCTGTAGAAACATTGTATTTAGGTCAAACACGACAGTATGCTATAGTTTTAAGCTAAGGCCTATAATCATCTGACTTTTCACTCTCCAGCTGTGGCTGACAGAAAAGTGAACTTTATTATTCAGGACCTAAAGTCAAAGGACGAACTTTTTACTTTCACTTTAGTAGATCACAGAAAGCTGCTATCTCTTCAGTACAACATCTGTTTAATCTTTCCATCTCGTGATAGTAAACAGATCCTGTCAGACAGCTCTTCAGTTTAGTACTTCTTACTTTTTCCTCCCTTCTCCACGTCGGAGCGATCATTGGGACCTGCCAGCATCGACACCGAGTAGCAGCGGTACTGAGTGGAGAAACGGTTCTGAAAGCCCCGGGTCATCGGGTCAAACACATGGAAGGAAAACTATGGACCAAAAACAAAAAAATACATGTATGAACTTCAGGATGTCAGGGTAGACAACAGGCGTATTTCGCCTCCACGCAGAGCTTTACACCCATCGTGACAGCGCAGCTTTCTGCTGCTGCCTTGTTGTTGTTAGCCTCTCGTTAGCTGCTCGGCTCTCAGAAAACGTTCGTCTGGTTAAAAAATCACCGACAGCGTTTGAATAAAAATGTTTTTACTCACCATGTTGACGCTTTTGTTCTCCTTCTTTAAATGGATTCAAATGATGATGTCTGTCTGAGTTTTCTTGTGATAAATTTGACTCAAAGATGAGAGTCACTACTGTTGTTATCCGCTCCTACAGGAAGTGTTGAGCTGACAGGAGGAAGTGACGACATGGATGAATTGACCAATCACAGCAGCCAGATAAACTCCTGAAAGTATCAGTAATATTAAAGTTTACACTATAAACGCCCAAAATTTTAGGTATATTAGGGATTTATAAATAAACAAAATTCATCGTATGTGCTTAAAAAAATAAAGCTCACGTGAGATAGTTTCAATGTGTGTTGATGTTGGCGCCCCCTGTGGACGGAGCAGTGTCCTCAGGCTACCTGCTCAGTCTTTTTTTTTTTTTCTCGACATAAAAGAGGATATACATTTATTGTGAAAATTAATTTATTCGATTTCCGTTGTTATTACCTGAGCTTGGCGGTTTTCCTGTCTTGTGTATATATCTATATCTATATCTATATCTATATCTATATCTATATCTATCTATATATATATATAAAAAAATATAAATAAATATATAAATATATATATATATATATATATATATATATATATATACACATATATATATATATATATATATATATATATATATATATATATACATACATACATACATACATACATACATATATATAAATATACATACATATATATACATACATATATATATATATATAAATATAAATTCTTTATTCAAAAGTGTCGGTATACAGAAGTATACAACATGTAACAAGCAACAAACATATGCCAGGGGGTATAACAGTTCACTTGCATTCAAAGTCTTATAAGCAGTACAGATAGAAATTGTTTTTATAGCCTTTTTGTTACGAGAACCACTGATCATCTTTATATAAGATAGAGTATCATTATAAAAGTGTTTAAAGATTGGTTTTTGGTTACTGTACTTGCATTTGTGGATATAAAACTCAGGGCTACCTGCTTAGTCTGTTCACAGAAGGGGGTCCCAAACTGCTCATTACCCCTATTGCCCTGAGTGAGTAAATGTTAGTGTATAGTGTGATAAGGTGCTCTCTGTGACACGCTTAAAACGCTACTATGCGTGGATAAGGATATGATATACCTTGAAATTTTGCTGTAGTCTTAGGTTGGCCTGGGAAAACAGTTGGGGAGTGCTGAACTCTAGTATTGTTGTTATTGGTAATTATTTTCAAAAGAAAATGTATCTCTCTTCAATAACCTGTAAAAAAAATTCACATATTGTGAATCTTTATCCTGAAAAAAGTAATTACAGGTGCGACATCTCACAGCAGGTAGACACAAATCTCTGTGGATGACAACAATCTAACATTGGCTTTAAATCTAAGCTTTAATACCTTTGTATAGCATTTACTCTGACATTTGTGTTTTATCCGTCCAGTGAGCACAGAGTTTCACACTCTCAGAAAATTCTATGAATAAAAACAGGTTTTAATGGCAACATCCTTTCAGTGAATGGCGGTTTTACTTGGTTTAAATTTATCCTCCCATCAACAGTTTACCAAGTCAGGAATTTACTTTAAAGCAAAAGGACTATTTGACCCATATTAGATGACTTATTTTATAAAACGTTTTTGTTTCGAGCACTCAAAACAAAAATGTTTTACAGAACAACTACTCAGTCACCCCTTGTGTGCTTGTCTTTAAGAATCATATGTTCTCAACCGTCACCTTCATTACTGTGAGACATCATATGCTTACCATATATAACTAAAGGTGATCTGAGAGAACAAGCCACCACCAAGGCACTTCCAACTGCGTTGGATAAGTTATTATCAAAAATGTGGAAAACTGCCCTATCTCACACTGTAAAGAAATCCTTTAAAATCCACATACAGATCCCCACAACATTCTTTTCCATTCTTTCCTGTTCCATGACCAACCTGCCCTAAAATGTCAAGATGGAGGCAATAAAGAAATTAAAACAGTAGAAAAGCAGTCAAACTGTTCAAAGTTTAAATACTTATTGGCAAAAAAAGCTGAATAATCATGTTTTAACTCTATGTTCTTCTACAGCTGAAAGTTTTATCAAAAGCTGGCTCAAATATAACTGTTCATTTTCTTGTGGTGTTGGTGCAAAAGTTTTAAGGGAAATAGTCCAACATAATAAGAAAACTAGCTCTGCTATAACAAGACTATCAGATAAATAAGTCAAGATCAATGCATCTATAAAGGCTTAGCATGTCAGCATTCTATTCTTAATTTGTCAATTGTGTAGATATTATCTTAATGTGGACATACAAGTCACTGAGTTTTAATCAATATAAATTTGACCTCCAGTGAGCAGCTTCAGCTAAGGTCAGGAGGCAGCCATGACAGTAAGAAAAGACACTTTCAAGCCACTTGTAATCACCTGTTCCTATAAAGACTTTTACTTATAACCAGGTAGCTCATAGCAATCAGAAAAATGTGAGGAGCTGCACTTTAACACCATTAAACAGCAGCTTCTGTGCAGAGAATACACCACAGTAGTTCAAGAGTTCAATTGTTGAGAGCACCACAGTTTTAATGAGTCTTATGAAGACCAAATCTGACAAACACAACTGACAGAGGCACAGCGATGTCAAGTTAAAAGTTCTTTTTCAGCTTGTTGTAAATTTTGTGACATGAACAATTCAAAGATACAGTTTATAAAATACATAAGCTAGAAAAGGCTTCTTTGTGATACCACTGCAGTTCTCAGGTCTATAGAAGCTGTCTCATCATAAAGAAAAGAGGATTTCTATGGATCTGCAGATTAACAAATATCTGGTCAAATGTGATAAAACCATCTTTTTCTTTCTCCAACTGTCAGTGATCATATCGGAGGCCAACTTTTGGCTACTTCTTGATGTATGGACTCAGGTAACCACTGGCAGTAAGCAGACAACAGAACTGTGGAAGGAGGAAAAATTATTATTAAAACAAGATAACAGAACAAAAAAAGAAGATGAAATTTAGAGTCAGATAAAGGCAATCACAACACTTTAAGTCCTCACATTTCTCTTCAGTTTTCCAGACAGTAAGGAGGGCGTCTCTACTGTCAACTCTCTTTGACACGAGTGCTCTGAGCACGGCCTCTGTTCTGGGCTGCAATCTGAGGAAGCAAAGAAATGTCATTTCAGAGAAGACAGTCCACGAGTGGACAGATGAGCAGCATCAAGTCTGAGAACTTACTTTGCCCATGTTTTCAGCATGATGGAGGCATTTGACAGGAGGTGGGTGCTGTATTTCTTAAGTTTAGGACAAACCTGCAAAACAGATAAAACATTTTATCACATGGAGAAACAAGACAAGACCCCTTCATATTACATCACCAAGAGTTCTGTTTGAGTCAGGGTTTTCATGTCTGAGGATTTTCTCTTTGTGTGCTGTCTTTTGGCAATGAATGGTTAATTAGAAAGTAGTCAGAGTACGAAGTTTCATTAACGAATGATGCACAGAAAGGCATAAAACAAGCACTCACAGGGCTTTATTACCTCCTAATTGTGGGAATAGCAGCAGGGGATGTTGAGGTTTGTCACAACGACCAGCAAAAATGTTTTAACATCAGTATTTCAGACATTATTGAAAACCAGTTGTATTTCCTTTTCCTAGTTAATAGAGTAAAAAATCCTTTATAATGAGAAAAAAAGGTCTGTAATGTCAAATCTATCAGATAAATAAGTCTGGATCTTAGGAAACCAAAAATGTCTCCTTATCACAAAAGAACCTACAAAATAAAATGTATGGATTTATATCTGTTTGCATCTTGCTGTGTTTATTTGTCATTTTTATTCAGATGTCATCTTAGTGTTATGATACATGTCCCCGAATCGCTCTTTTCATCACTTGTTATAATTTTTCATAACCATTAAAACTAGTCAGTGAGTAGTTTTTTCAAGGTTCAGGTCAGGGCATCACTGGACAGGCAGTAAAGGGCAGGTTTACACTTTTAAACTTGAGAGAAATCAAACACAGACAGTGAACTCTCATCTGCAGTACCTGTCCCTCCAGCAGGAACCTTGCGAAGAGTTTGTATCGCTCCAGACCGTCTGGATGTTCCCTCTCTACTGCTGGCAGCTGCCACCCAACACGGACTGCAGGACACACAGACAACACATGTATGTAAATATAAATGATTGTACACAACCCTTAGCATAAACACAGCCCTGGTTCTCTGAGTAAACTTACAGAAGGTGCTTGATTGGTGACACTTGATGGTGCCGGTGGATGAACAGAGCCATGGACACGGGGTCTCCAAAGGAGGGCCGAAATGACAATACTGAGGGAGAAGCTGAGGGACCCACTCTGCCTCTACTGCTGACACACCTGAGAGAGGAGAGAGGCACACCAGCAGATAAAAAAAAACAACCTGGACCAGAGAAGCCAGATCGAGATGAACTCAGATGTAATCTGTGGTCTGTAACAAAAGTTTTAAAGGATTTCTAGTTTTTAAACTTTTGTTCTGAACAAGTATGGCAGCTTCTAAATGAGTCTTGCCTGATTGGCAACATGACAGTTTATGTTTAAGAAGCAGAAGTTCATGATTATGACTGACAGATAAATATCACAAAAAGTTTAAGGGAAAAATATTCTACATCAAGGGTATGGATCAAAACTCAAGAGGTTCTCATTTATGCATGTCAAAATTAAATTTTTATCACTGTGTAAATTTTGACATACAAGAGTTGAGACTAGGGACGGGAATTGAAAACATTTGATTGATATGAAGGCCATTCATGATCCCCCTCATCGCTCTAATTCTTGAAAGATTCCCTTATCGATTCCTACTGCTTTTTTGTGTGAGAAAAGTTAGCCTGTGGCGACAATATCAAACACATGACATTCTCGATTAAATGCTTTTCTGCACAGATGCTTCTGCAGGTTGATGGTGTTTCTACTTAATAGAGGTTTTGCATTAAGCACCTTTTAGTAAAAAAAATAAGCCACAATTCTGACTGCTTCTGCAAGTGAGGGAGTTGATAAGCAAAAGGACTTATGATAACGCATCTTTCAGGGAGTGGGAACTGATTCTGAACCGGAATTGGTTTTTGGTTCACATCCCTTCTTGTGACAACACACACATTTTTAACTTTCATACAAAAATGGAAAAATATTATGAAAAAGCTAAAACATAAAGTGAGCTCAGAAAAGTCTGCACAGACCAACCCTGACCAACTCAGGAAGTCAAACCAGCAACCATTTTACCATGAAACATGTGAACTAAGCTACTGCATCAATGAGCAGCTCAAATACTTTCAATATGCTGACATGTTTGGATTGTATGTTTTGGCATGTGGCCTTTTTATTTGAACTCAGAGGGGCTTTTCAGAAAAAGTCTGAATGACAAAAGGCTTGAAAGAACAAGAGACACTTTACGCTCGCGTTGCTTGAATCTCTGTCACATTTTAACTATTTAACAGATTCTTAACTTCTCTATTTCTCAGCATTTAAAAAAGTAGCTTCTTTTCTTTTCAAGTGCACATGGGACACTTAACACTTTGTTTCTACTGAGCTCTTTCACCTTTCATGTACATCTTGGTTGTCTCCATGATCTCCTGGTAAACAACGAACTCGGGCAGAGTTTTGAACAGAGCTGACGATGGATGAATGAACACCGGCTCATCCATGAGAGGCGTCTGAGAACAAAAACAGAGAAGTGAGGAGGTGCATGAGAGCACAGCAGACCCTCTTTACATCACAAACATAAGATATAAGCAGCTTACCTTGTATGCGTTTTTCCACTTTGGATCCAGTATGTCTTCAGCCTGTGCCCGCCTTGCAAGGTGATCTCCCAGTCCGGCCAGAACGATCTGACGCAGGCAGACCACCTGATGCTCAGTGGGAGGGGCCATCTTTGGATCCACGAAAACTCCCACATCTGGACACACAGCATTCACTGGAGGAGAGGAGGAAACACTGTTGGTTTTGTTGCATAAGAATATTTAGTGTTTGAAATTTTGTGTGAGTGTTTGTGTACCTGCATTGGTAAGCTGTCCTCTGAGCCTCCTGATCTCAACCATGGCTTTATACCTCAGGCCGTTGTCCTCACAGAACTTTGGAGTACAGCCAGAAAATTCAGAAGCACCAACAGCGCCTACAATAACAAGTTTACAGAACTACTCTTTACTGATATATCCCTATCATTTCATGGCTATAACTATTCACTGTTTTACTAAAAACACCCAAAACCCCAAAGATCATCACACTTAGCTTAACAATGGCCTTAGCAATGGACAGACTGAGTATTTATTATTTAACTCAACTACCAGATTTGGAAACCACTGTCAATAATAATCAGACAACACACTTCTCTGTTGTGACGAAACAGTCAAATATTTAGGAGGAGGTATTAATAAAGTCAGTTGGGCTGTGACTAAATAATACTCACCTGGAAATCTTGCCATATGCTTAGTTTAACAAAAATGTTTTGAAGCCATATCCAGGCTCCTTACATTTCCAAAATACAGCCTAACACGATGCAGCACAGTCTTGAGTGGTGAAATAAAAGAAAAGTAGGCATACCCAACATGACCATGAGGTCCCCTAGCAGTAGAGATGCTCCTTGTCCAGCCCACAACCTCCTCATCTGTGTGAGCCGAGCTCGACGCTGGGTGAGCTTTGCGCTCTCATCTTCACTGCCTGCAGGTCTGAAAAGTGTCATCAGAATGGCATAGTAAGAAAGATTTAACTGAGTAGCATCCCTCCATTTTGATCTGTAATTTCTTGAGTGCCTAAAACAGTTATTACATGAACAAATATATGTCCTCACTCACCTGTCAAGGTCCTCGAAGAGCTCCCTAACCGTCATGGCAGCCACCACAGCGATGACATATGGCAAACAATCCTGCTGCTTCCCCAGAGCTAACATTTTAGCGTAACGTGGGGCAACGGGGAAGGAAGCCATGGCTCTGCCTAGTGGGGTGATGGGACAGCTCAGCCTTGCTCGCTCCATCTCCTTCACCCTAGTAAGAAGAAAAGTTTGTTGAGGCCATCGGATATGTTGAAGGACCAGCCTGATTTTTTAAGTGTACTTTACTAAAATAATCTGTCTTGAACTGTTAAATGTCCACAAAAATGATCAGACATGCTGTGGATTGACTGAATATTCAGTCAAATAAACAAATATACAAATATAAATCTGGTTTCATCTACATGATTTTTATTTAAGACAACTCCCTAAAGACACAAAATCTCATTCAACGAACCATTCTTAAATCAAGTAAGTTCAATATTTTACTCAGGGAAAGCACACACATGAAATAATCTCTTAATTTTTGTTTACCTTCCTGTGCGAGGCGGCTCTTTCAAAGCTCCCAATGAAACCAGTAACTGCTCTGCTGAAACCAGGGCTTCAGCAGAAGGAGACGTGGGAAATGGGAAATTCACCACCTGTGATTATAGAAAAGTAAAATATTGTTCAAAAGATGGCTGTTATGTTCTTGTACTGAGAATCCTTTTGATAAGAAGTGAGCTCCTTGTCCTCTACTGACCTTGTCTATGTTGAGGTCCTTCATCTGTAGCACCAGGTCCTCCACAGGTCTGCGGGTGATCTCAGCCTCGGAGAACAAACTGAAGTCTCCAAAAACTGCAGACGAGTACAACCTGCACACACATCACAGAAACGGAGAAACAAACACATATGAATACTCTAATCATGTAACGACAAAGTACATCCTCTGTCACATGGGACTGAAAGTATCCCGACCTGTAGCAGTGTCCCGGCTCTGTTCGTCCCGCTCGTCCTGCCCTCTGATTGGCCGAGGCCTGTGAGGTCCATGTGACCTTGAATGACGAAACTCCGGTCACTCTGTCATAGAATCGCTTTTTAACTCGACCACAGTCCACCACATACTTTATACCGGGGATGGTCAGAGACGTCTCGGCTACATTTGTTGCCACCACACACAGACGAGTCCCGGACGGGGGCGGTCTAAAAACCTGAAGACACAGACACGCAGATATTTCACTTCAGTCATTTTTAAAAACTATTCTACATCACAGTAAATTCACAGCCATAGGAAGTCTCACTGCAGCTCAAAATATCAAGAAACCAGCCAAATTTTTCTCACTTTATTTACAATTAAGATCAATAAAATCTTGGATCTTCTCACTTGCACGTCTCAATCTGACAGCAAAACAGATTTTTTTTTTAATCTAAATTTAAGATGAAAGGCTTACTGAGATTTAAAATTCTTTTATGATTCAGACAGCAATCAGAACAGGTTATAAAAAGCATATGGCTAACATTTAAGAAGTCATGTTTAGTATCATTAAACATGATGTGCTGCAATGCTAGACATGAAAACCCAATCACAAAATAAATATAATGGCATCTTAGAATTAAATACAATAATTACCAAAAATTCATATGGCAACAATATTTTAAAGAAAGTAACTCGAAACTAAAAGAGGCTTCTGCATGAGTTTACTTTTAAAAATGCAGAACCTGTTTCACAATGACTTTGTAAAGATATTTTTCTAATGATTTGTCCTAAAAATAAGGTCGGAAATGGTAAACATAAAAAAAATACCAGTGTCTCAATTGTCTTTGAGAAAACTTAGTGACAAATACAGCTAAAACATATTTGCCATTTTCTGTAGAAAAGATCCACCTAAGGTAAAAACCAGTCATTTCTCAAAGGGACCAAGCAGCTTTACATAATCAAAATATTTCAGCTAACCATCCACATGGTGTCCATAATGTGATACATGAAAATCTTTAACAGAAATCCACATCTTTAGCTTTTTTTAAGGACTGACAAAAGTACTAAACTTTAAAAAGCCCATTAAAACCTGATAGAAGAACACAGGAATAGTAAAGCTTAGGGGTGTCAAAAATATTTTTGTAAATGACACTTTGAGATGTGGACATGACGAGATGTGTAATTAAAAGTTTACAAAAAAATATATGGTTTTGCTGCAGTTGATCTTAGAAGCCATGTCAAATTAATACGAGTAAAAGTAGCCTGGTGCAGCAAATTGGAAAATCAAGGATGCGACTCACTGTGTTTCGTCATGATGCATCACGATATCAAAAGGAATTGAACTGTTAATAATCCTCATTGAATTGAAAGACTGGAGAAGATGCACAGCTCCCTATGATTTATCATTTCAAATACTTCACAGACTGTGAATCTTACCTTTGCCTGCTGCTCTGGAGCTAACAGAGAGTACAGAGGGAGAACGTAGAGGGGGATCGAGGGGTCGGCCTTCTCCTCTAAAGGGGAAAAAAGCAAAGGGCACAACAATCAGGCACACTTTCCTGATACTCATCTGGATTTTTTTGAATAATTATTTATATTGCTGTGGCTTGCCTGCATCACCAGGATCATCTCCAATGTCAACATCTGAGCCTCCATCCTCCTCATCTCCAATCCCCGCCTCACGGTCCTCGTCTCCTTCATCCACCGGGAGGGCAGAGTAGTTATCCAGGTCGATCCGGGGCAGAGACTAGAGACAGGAATAATGATTTAAAAGACTGTCCAGAAGAAAATATATCTAGGATCATCTTTAAGGAGCATTTTGCTGTCAGTTAACTTACAACAGTCTTCTTCTGTTTGGCCTTCTTAAATTTTCTCATCCCCTCTGAAGAGTCTGCTTCCTCTTCTTCAGCTGGGTACACAAACAGGGAAATATTCAGAAACAAACTTTGTGGCGAAGTGTGCCAACGTGTGAGGGGAAAAAATGAATTACCTGTAGTTATATTTCCCTTTCTGAACGGGAAAGCTTTTCTCAGTCTCCTGCACAGACTGTGGACCTCAGCCTGACCCGTCAGGAACACCAAAATACCTCCTGAAGGACAGAGACACAAGAGCACTGCTGAGCGGGTGGGACAGTGAACTCCAGAGACATGACTGATTCTGATTTCTTATTACTAAGTCATACTATACTCATAAATAATCTCAATAATTAATATTTTGAGTGCACTGAGTTCACCATCTCGTGAAAAATGTGTGTTTTTTGAAAATGAATGGACTTAAAATTAACTAAAAGAATCCAAAAACAAACATCCTGTTTCTGTCCAAAGTGAAAGCCATTGTTTCTTAATGCCCCTAAATCAGGAATGTGACTGTGTGTGCGAACCTGGAGGCAGCATCCGGTGGATCTTGCAGGTTTTGTGGAAAACCTCTCCTGTGTAATCCTCCATTGGGGTCCGTTTATTAAAATGAATAGTGACGGGAAATTGTCGAGCGTCCACCTTGATGACAGGCGGAGGCGTCCGAAAAAGTTTAGTGTTTTCTGTGAAGTCCTCCACCCGCAGAGTAGCCGACATGACCAGCAGCTTCATGGGTAATCCTTTCTGCAGAGATGAAAACAATGAAGGGTTACATCATGCATGTGTATTATTATAAAACAAGGACACAAGTTTCTTCTCTAAACAGATTTATTCACCTTGTTTCTAAGTGGGACAATCCGAGATAAAAGCCCAATGAGGATGTCGGTGTACACACTCCTCTCATGAGCCTCGTCGATGATGATCACACTGTATCTCTGCAGCAAGAAGTCCTGCAAGAACAGACAGACACACTTAAACAGTCACACTAATAAAATATCAACGTTTCCATCTGAATAAACTGCTGCAGCACTTTCCTAAATTAAACATCCATACATTGGGCCTGAGTACCTATAACTGTATTGGCAGGAGGAACCTACATCACGTATCACTGCTCTGTCCCACTCCGAGGATAAACACTAAAATATTGGCAAGTGTTTAATTTCTTAAAAATATACCAATTTCTTTTATTTTAGTTACATTTTTATTGACAATTGCAACTGACACTTTTACAAGGGCTACAAAGTAATACACAAACAGTTCACCTCTTTAGTTTGTCTGAAATGTAATATGAAAAAAGGATTTATACATAAATATATTCCTTCTTTTTTAATTAAAGGAACAGAAAATAAATAAGCATTAAGAATTAATAAAACAGTGGGGAGAGTTCATGTCTTTAACAGAGAAAAAAAGGCTGAGAGGCTTTATATAATTAGCCCAATTTCCCCGGCGTGAAACAAATACTACCTAGTTAAGATTACGCCATGCTGTAAGCTTTTTTATTCTGTAAACGTTAAATATGATGTCATCCATGTCTTTAAGGAAGGGCTCTCCTGGGAAAATATATCATTTTCAACCTTATACCAGAAAAAACATTAAGAGTGCTTCCTTCAAAAATGTGGGTAAGAATAGTTTCTGAAACTGAAAACATTTGTTTCAGTTACAGATGAGTATAGAAGTAGCCAAACAGTGAACGAGAAAAGACAGAAATTTAAGCTTTTTTGTGAGAGAAAAGGAGATGAAATCATTTTATCAGCAGACATATTTCTTGAGACTTTCCTCAACATCTCCAATAACTGGATGGAAGAGTAAAGACAGTACCTTTTGAATCTCCTTCAGAAGAACACCGTCCGTCATGAACTTGATCTTCGTGTCACTGGTCACATTTCCTTCATATCGGATCTGATACGACACCACACTGAAAACAGACACATTAACAATTTAAGAGAAAATGATGTGGTGTAATACCTTCTGTTTTCTCTCTGGTCGTGTTTTAGTATTTTGAGTATCTAAAATGAGTAAACTTTTGATACCTTGTGTGCAGGTTCATCTCTTTGGCGACTCTGTGGGACATACTGACAGCTGCGACCCTCCTCGGCTCTGTGATTCCAATAATCCCACTGCCGCTGCAGAGAAAAAAACATGTCAGCTTCTACAGACGTCTTCTATTGTGTAACATTTGAGGACAGCAGTAAATACCTGGCATAGCCGGCTTCATACAGAAACTGAGGCACTTGTGTGGTCTTTCCACTTCCTGTTTCTCCACAGATGACCACACAGGGGTTTTCTTTCACTGCCTCCATGATGACCTGCTCCTCTGCCAGCACGGGAAGCTTCAGACGAGCCTCCTGCAGGACAAAACAAAACGTGAAAAGGTCTTCAGGCCTGGACAGTTGATGTTAACTCATGTAAATCAGTTAGCACAAAATACAAACCTGGATTTCTGGTGTTCTGTCAACTGGAACAAAGATGGCCGGCTGTGATGGCGTCTTGATTTGGACTTTCTCCTGAGCGTCAGTCTTCTTCTCTTTCTGCGCCTCTTCTGCTGCTTTGGGTTTTTCTTCCTTTACTTCTAGTTTGTTGCAGGTCTCCTGAGGCTGTTCAGTTTCTTTAGATTCACTCACAGCAGTTTCAGCCACTTCTTCATCACCATCATCCTCATCAGACGAAGTGTCTAGGTCGCTACTTTCTTCTGCTTTTTGTTCCTCTTCCTCGTCCTCCTCTTCTTTCCATTTTCTCTTCCTGTTTGCTCCGCTGACGCTGCTGATCTTTGGCCCTGAGTCTCCATCTTTAACTTCATCCAATGATCTGGAAAAACATGAATGAATATAAAAGATGTGACTTTTCATCTTCAAGTGATTAAATCACCTTTTTGTAGCTGCATATCAAACATTTGCACTTACTGTTTATTCTGGTAGAGTTTGTCTCCTGTTCCCAGTTTAGATGTGGTGTATAAAAGCTTCAGTTCAGACTCTGGGAGCTGAACTTGGGCGAGTTTGGTCAGGATGTCTGCTCTCTACAGGACGGACAACAGGACAGGTGAGTGCATAGTAGAGTCTTGTTAGGAGTGTTTCAAGTGTTCATATAAGAGTTTAGGTCAATACTAAGCTCATATTGTCATTTTGTAATGTTACAGAGAGGTTGAAATATCAGATTTTTGGAGACTGAACTTTGTAAACCAAACCATACAGCTACCGCTCTGGTATCACATAACAAGGTGCAAGGACAACCATTATTGAGTAACTGCTTGTTTCTATCACCAAACATTGCATCTAGGCTCATCCACACTGTTCAATAATTTGCACAGCTAAATTGTGACTTCTTGGTCCAAGAAAATCAAGACAGTGTTCATGTGTTCAGACAGCTTTCTCTCTGCTTACAGCAGCTTTGGCAAAAAAAAAAAAAAACTTGACTCAGGGTGTGAGGGGGGAAGTTTTAGCTTTGGTGCTTCTTGATACCACTGAAAATAAAACAAAAAACACTCAAGTGGTACTGAAAATAATGTTAATATGTTGACGCTCACAATTTAGAAAGTGCTTCATCTCAACTGAAGTAAAACAAACATGGCAAAGATATTACGATAGTATATCCTGGACACTGTATGCTCTATTTAAACTGACAGTATGTCAGACATGTTATTGTGAAAAATTGAATTTTTATTTAAATTGAATTATTATTATTAATATTATTTGCACAATTTCACAATCAAGTGTTTGAAAAATGTCTCAAATCTGTATCATACATTCACCAAACACAGTGTTTTTGGTACTTAGCTGAGAAGTCAAAGTATTTTGCATGTTTATGTTTTGTTGTGGGGCGGCACGGTGGTGTGCAAGCACTCTGGTTTCCTCCCACAGATCAAAAATCATGCTGTCAGGCTCAGTGGTCACTTTTAATTGCTCTTAGATGTGTGTTTGGATGGTTGTCTGTCTCTCTATGTGGGCCTGCAATTGGGTGCAGACCCATCTACGTGTACCCCCACCCGCCCACCCAGTGTCACAGGGATATGCTCCACCCCTGTCACCCCAGACATATAATTGTTTACTTAATATTAAAAATATTGATCTTAAAAATAAAATACTTCTAAATCTGATACTGTAGATCAGGAGAGGGCTACATACCCCCTTCTCAGTGCAGCTTGCCAGCTAAAATATATACAGAAACATGCCAAAAACAGCCAATATAAAAAGCAGCAATATTCTAAATGAAAAGAGCTGTAATTGACACTTTACAATTTCCTTTAACAACCAGTTTAAACTCTGTAACTTGCTTTAAAAAATGACTGAATCTGGTCTGAATTCTGTGGCTATCTAATTAAATGAACTATAATTGCTTAAATTCAGCCCTCCAGCGATGAGAGTGAAACTAAAGTGGCCCTCATAGTAACCAATGTTGCTCATAACTGCACTAAACACTGGCGTACTTGTGCAGTTTAGACCTTGAGGTGACTGCTTATACATTTTCATGACAGAATTAATACAGTCACCCAACAATGACAGCACAGAGCATGTTAAATTACTGAGATAACATAAGTTCTGGATCAGGGCTGAATAAACATGACACCACATTTCATTATCATAACAAATCTGTATCACAGCATGTCCTGCATGTATAATGAGGTTTCTACACAGGTGACCTGGATCAGCTTTGCATCTCTCACCTGCACTTTCTTCTCTTTTCTCTCCAGAACTTTCTGCAGCTCCTTCCTCTGTTTCTTGGTGAGGGGTTTCTTCTGTGACACGGGGGTCTCTGAGGTTTTCTGCTTCTTGGTTTTGTTGGCTGGGAGAACCAAAGCGTTGCTCTCATCTACACCCTTCAGCCTCCCTCCACCTGATGAACAAAACAAAGCCCAGGGACTGTAAGATCTGACAGTCTTGCAAAGTAAAGTCTGGTTTAAATAAAATAAAAACAAAAAAGAGCTGATGTGTCACCTTCGAGCTCCAGAATAATCTCAGCCTTCTCTCCATCTGCAGGCTGTTTAGCATCACTTTGCTGTCTCCCCTTCCAGTTGTGTTTCTTCCGTAGTTTCCCCATTTTTTCTCCAGGGCTGATGACAAATCAATGATAATAACGATATCTAAAAGCCCTTGTATGTTAAATCATGTTGAACGCAGAATAAAATCCAGCTAACGTAACGACAAACTTCCGGCTAATTTAAGATCGACAAGACGTCTTACGCTCACAAAGCGACCTCCTCACTGGACTTATCCTAAAATACACGACTTTAATTTTTTACAGAGCAAAGAAACCACGACACTTTTAAAAGAGAAGTTCTAGATCACAGCCCTCCAGTAAACTCACGTGTAAACATCAAGTGGTCCGTCGGTCAAACTTGTCCGCCACAGGGAAATCGCAGGAAGGTTCCGCCACAGTGAAGGAGACTGGAAACAACTTCAGATAATCTACTTCACTTTCTATACAGAAGTGTGAGGAATAGAAAGTAAAATAAAACCTCAAATAATTTGTTAAAGACATTTACTCAAATGAAAACACCACTATATAAATAGTACATTTGAAAATATCGAATTAAAACGTATTGTATTGTGTATTTTGAGAAAATGTACAGATAGTGAGTAAACCAGTTATTTGTTTCACTCTAAAAATGTGAAAAAAGCAATAAAATATAAACATATGAGCAATGTGTTCTAATAGGTTCAAAGAGAGGCACAAAGATATCAGTAAAGTAGCATCTGCAGGATCCCAGTTTCATCATGAGGTTGCAGTGTGATAGTGAAAAACTGTAATCTTAAAAATACTTGCCTGAATTTTATCCTGAGCCTCATTAAAAAACTGATTGTATTTATTCACTGTACAAACTTCTGAAAACCTGGTGAGTTTTAACAGTTAAGCTGTAATAAAATACCTTGTGTCTCTTAATCTACTTTTTTAAATCAATGTAGCATTTTTTTTAATAAATATAATAAGTTCTGAGGATCTGTACATAAATAATAGAAGACTGACAGTTTTCTGTTTTCTTAAAGTATTTTGTACTTTTTCACCTGCATTGATATCATTTTAGGGTTGGCCTATTTGTTTCTGTTTTGATGGATTGATTCAGAGGACATAGGAAATGTTTGATAATCGTTTGTAGAACTGTTTGGTTTGTTAGTTATTTTTTGTTTTGTTTTGTTTTTTTGCTTTGTTTGCATTTGTTGCTGTTGTTATTGTAACCCTGTTTTATTTGTTTGTTACATGTAAATGATAACAAGTTAAAAAAATATCAGTAAAATGATATTCAGTTCATTGAGTCACATTTTTGCATGTGCACACTGTATTTGACCAAATACATATGGAATTTAAAATAACATTATCATTCAACAATGTGATATTTAATATAGATATTAAATACAATAACTTAATTGTCAATATTTTTACTAGCAATATTGTAAATAAGCTGTTTTTCCAAATTATGATTTACTGTTAATCCTCAATTAAAGGCCGGGGCCTTTATTTACAATTTGATTTGGGCACCAGGCCTTTATAACAAGGAGGCTCTTAGTTTAGAGCAAGGCCTCTATTTTTCAAACTCAGTCTGAGCCATGTCAATAGCTCATCTTTTAATCCAAAGCAAATAACATAACATTGATGATAAATCTTAAGTAGCTGAAGATAATTACATATCTTAATCATTGCTCTTTGGTCTGTTAAACACTAAATATTGGTGATCAATGTGTGATAAAATCAAACCACTTTTGTTCCCACTTTATTAAAATATATTAAGCCTGGGGCCCCTGTATAAAATTATTAAAGTTTTGACATTTGTTGTGTGTTTTCTGCTAAATGTTAAAATTTTGTCTTATTTATCTGTCTACATAATTAACATGCAGAATATTCTCTGGAAACTAAGGCTTATGCAAAACTACAATTTAATTTTCTTAGGCCTGGTTGACATTGAAATATCCCTTTAACAATATTCTAAGTTAAAAGTCTGACAAATGCATTTAAATGGGCCACTCTTTTTAAGAAACTAAACTTCCCCCTCTTGACTTTCCTATATTTACAATGAAAAAAAAAAAACATCTAAAAGCCCATATTGTGGCCATCTTGTTTCTGATTTATTATATCAATATTATTTCAACTCCTAATAGGGAATTAATATGCAAGACAAATCTCGCAGTTTAACACTCCATCTTCGTTCCAACCCAACACATGGCCATGAGCTCTGGGTAACGACTGATTGAATGAGCTCACTTATTAAGCAGTTTAAATGAGATTCCTCAGGAGGGTGGCTGGGCTCAGCCTCAGAGAAAGGGTGAGGAGCTCAGACATCCACTGGGGAACTCAAACAGCCAAAGTAAGGTGGTTCAAGGCATCTAATTAGGATGCCTGGTTACCTTCCTATGGAGGTTTTCTAAGTATCCCCAACTGGGAGAAGACTCCAGGACAGATTCAGAACTCATTGGAGGGTGATATATCCTACCTGGCTGGGGGATGTCTTAAAATACCCCATGAGGAACTAGAAAATGTGGCAGGAGAGAGGGAAGTCTGAGTTGATCTCTGCTGCATCCACGAAGTTGCCAGACAAAACTATTTCTCACGCAGAGTTCAGTTATGTTTTATTTGTCATAATTAAATAGCTCAGGTTTTCAAGGTGTGATGCAGGGTTCACCATTACATCTATGTTTTTATATCTACAAATTTTGTAGATGTGACATTTTTAAAGATGTCAGAGCAGACTGGGATACTCACATGAATTAGTTTAACACTGGCATTGACCCTTTTCGGAATTATAAGCTATTGGAAAATTATGTTTATCTATTTGCAGATGTTCATCTGCTGATAAACAGATTGTTGATGTCAAGGCTTCCTCACGAATATTAAAAAAAATACACTCATTACACGTTACACTCATTCTACTGCTCACTGCTCGATGAGTGATGTGTCAGTAGCTGATAGTCTGCGAGTGTCTGTCGGTGATTGGGAGGTTACCAGTTCGAGCCCAGCTCCAGCTGTCACATGGCTATTGTGCCCTTGGGCAGGACTCTTAATCCAAAGTTGCTCTCCCTGCTGCATCTGTGGTGTGTGAGTGAGTAGAGAGAGCGTGGATGTGTCAGTTAACACCGATGGACAACCGAAGAACCTCTGAACCATCAGAGTGAACGGGTGACAGAGAAGACGTGACCTGAGGTGTGAAGCTGCTGTGAGTAGTCAAAGAGAGTAACAAAGCATTGTATAACCTTGTGTCCATTTGCCATTTAACAATTCCCTTTACTGCAAATAACTAATTAGTCAACTGCATGGCAGCAACTCAAGGCTTTCAGGCACATAGACATGGTCAAGACAACCCGCCAATGAGGAGAGAAGCAAGGTGTACCTTATAAAGTGGCCAGTGAGTGTTCATGGGAAAATGCAGTTGTGTTGTTATGTGCTTCCTGTTGTTTATAACAATAGCATGTCCCTTTGAGTCATATATCAGTCACTGCCAACACTCATGGTACACTTGTATCTTTATTTACAAGAGTTGTTTACAGGTGTTTACAGTATGTGGTGATCTACACAAACAGAGCTGACAAAGAGGAGAAGAATATATAACACCTTTAGAACTGTGAAGACTCTTTACCATTGGTGAATAGGATATGACTCAGATCTGGTTAATGTTAACTGTGTTAAATGACAGTTTGTTTCCTGCTTACTGGGCTTGTATTTTATTTAAAACATACCTGAGGAGCTTTTTCAGTCCAGTATGTGAGCAATAAACTCTGCTTTTACTCAGTATAGTCTAAAAATCAACACATGTTGGTTTCAGATGTGACTGTCCTTTAAAAGAGAATATTCAGTCTCCTTCTGACTCTCCCACGCTGTGAAGCTCTCCTCTGTGGTCCTCTTTGCCTCCTTTGAGAGCCTTTCAAACCTTCTCAGAAACACCACCAGAGCCACCAGCAGAGCTGCCTGCAACACCACGAACACGACCAGACACAACTGAGAGACCAGGGCCAGGTCACAGTACCAGTAGTGACAGGACTCCAGCACCTCCTCCTCTGTTAAGTACACCACCAGACGTCCTCTGAGACCCTGCGGGGAGCTGCAGGTGACCCCCAGGTGAGCCCTGAGGTTGGGGGGCTGACGGAGCAGCCAGGCCCGGAGGTAGAGGACCCCACAGTCACACACCCAGGAGTTACTGTGGAGGGAGACGGAGTGCAGGGAGGGCAGGTCGTCCAGGAGGCCATTGGGGAGGTGGGTGAGAAGGTTGTTGTGGAGGTGGATTTCGGTGGTCCCAGCAGGGAAACGTAAGGGCAGAGAGGAGGGGGTGAGAGATCTGCTGCTGCAGTTCACCAGAGTGCCCTGACAGGAGCAGGAGTGAGGACAGGCTGAAGCTGAGGACATGATGATGAGGAGGAGACTGATGAGCAGGAGACCCTGCATGATGCCTGATCACTGAGGAGAGGAGGGGGCAAGTTTATTTACAGAATGATATTCACGCAATACAAAAGACATTTTTGGTTGCACTTTAGTCCTCTGAGCACACTTTTGCATTTCTTGCCCCAAAATTCACTCTGATATTGGATTCTGGCATGAATATAAGCCCCTCTTTTTCAGCCCTGCACAAAACGAGCTGTTTGTGTCTGACCAAGAATTGGCTGTTGATTTGACTTTCCTAACCTTGTAATGCAGCTGGATCCACCTGATTGAATGTTTGTAATCTGTCAGATCTATCTTGCCAGGCTTCAATTTACAATAATTATGCTTGGCCAAAAACATCATGGCCCAATCAGAGTCCTTTAAAGCAGGAAGTGGTGGGAGCTATGAGCCTGTACAAAGATTAGCATAGATGCTAAAAGCTTCCGCTTAAATAAAAAAAACAGCAACAACAACACTGCTTCATAGAATGCCACTCCTGTGTTTGATCTATGAAGCAGCTCACATTTTTTACTTTACACTGCTGTAGTAGCACCTGCCTTCTACACTTTGTGATTGGCCTGATAAATGTGATTGATGTGATTGGACAATCACCCCTGGATATGCTTTTAAAAGGTCTTGTCCATTCCCAGACACTTTCTATGGGCTGTTGCCCAGATAGACAAGTGAAGTATATTCTGTTTACTATATACTGAAAGCTCCATCTGGTGCGTTCGGTTATGATTGTACAGCATTGTGCTCTAATGTTTACTGTGGCTGCACAGACATGCTTAGAAATGTTCCTTTTATTGGGGTACGCTTAACATACACCTGTCTCGAGAGTATCCTTCATCAAGAGGAGGTGGAATAACTCTAATGACAACATCAGGGGGAAATCTTTAAACAGATTGTTTGGGTGGGCATTACACACATTTAGGGCTTGGCAATATGGCCATAAAATACAGTCCAGAATTAGTTTTCAGACATTTTTTTATTTACAGTATAATAGATTTATTTAACCTCACTAAAAAAAACAAAAAAATCACAGAAAGTCAGATTTAAACAAGTTCCTGCTTTGACTTTATTAAAATACAGTTCATCAAGGAATAAAAGCACAAGCTGTAGTTTTAAAATATGAAATTTACATACACACAATGCAGATTGAATTTAGGGAGGCTTGTTCACACTAACCGGATTAAGATGGAAGAGGATTTTTTTCTTCATCAAAAACACTGAGTAAATCAATATAATCAGTATAATGCCTTGATCCACATGCAGCAGAGGAAAAATGGATGTTTTCTTTATATGGACATGGTTTATTGTAAAACCATCAACAAAAGCATTCTGTAAAACATGTGATTAGTATGTAAAAAGTGCTGCTTTAGTCAAATCCTGTGTACTTAATACAGAATCTCATAAAACAGAGAAACTCCTGAACTCTACATGTCCAAATCCTGTTTAATATTCATCTAAAAGCTCACTGGAAAACTAAATCAGCTGTATTTTTTAATCAAAAATACCCATTATCCACAAGTCAAGAATAACATATTTTGTGAAATAGAAAAACTACCAATATACTGACTAGTTGCTGTCTTGCTTATTTTCAAATGTTACTGAAATGTTTTGGCCAGATTAAATGTTGGGAAAGAAAAATTATCTTAAATATTTCAACCATTCTAGATCAATAATAAGACTCCATATGGTAATATTCTAAAGGAGGCTAAAAAAGGCACAAATTACCTTTGGAGCTGTGTGTCCTGAGGAGGAGGCTCAACTTCTGATGGTTGCTCCAAAATGGTGAGTGTGTGTGAGTGTGTGTGTTTGTGTGTGTGTGTTTTCAGCAGCTGGCTCTCACTGATAAAGAAAATAGTCAAATATGGGCCGATAGACGTTCATGTCGAAACACAGCGAAACACAAACTGTTAAAGTAACAAGAACATTTATGTGACATTGTTTGTCTTTGTTTTTGTTTTGTTTTTTACATTTCTAATGAATTAATGGAAAAGAGTAAACTGATGTAATCAATTACCACTCATTCAATCAATAAAGTACAAATCAGTATAACAAAGTTTCCATTGGTATAAATTATTATCAAGAATTTAAGTTCCTCTTTGTTCTCTCCTTCTGGGCAAAAAGGATAATGACCCTCCCCTAATATAAAGTGTAAAGGGAGTCAAACAGAAGACTTAGTTAAAGGATTGTGAAGATTGGGGTGCTGGTTTGGTGGGATGGCAGTCAGGCATGACTTGTTTACAAGCTTCTGCTGGCCCAGTTTTGAATCCAGCCTGTGGCCAGTTTGTCTTCCCCTAATCTCTTTCCCACCATTTCACAAGCCTATCACTGTCTCTCTGTCTCCTATCAATAAAGGCACAGAATGCCCAAAAAATCATCTTAAAAAGAAGAATTTGGAAGATCTGCTTATGCATCAGAACACATGACAACACATTGAACACGACCATTTTAAACAGTGTAATTTATTTGATAATAATGATAATCTTTGTGGCTTTGGTTGGGAGAGCTATGGTATCAAATCCCGATCAGACCATCCATCCCATCCCAGGGTCTTGCTGGGTCAGTCAACAGTCAATCACAGGGCTGATATACAGAAACAGTCAAGCATGCTCACACTCACACTTGGTGCTGGTTTGGAGTCTGCAGTTAACCTAACAAGCATGTTTCTGAGAGGAAACTTGAGTACCCAGGGAAAACCCAGCATGCACAGGGTGACCAAACCACACAGAAAGACCCTGTCCAACTGAGGGGTCAATCTCAACTCAATTCCATGGTCCAGCGCTCCAGAAGGATTATGTTTGGAGGCAGTTACTTCCTAAGCAGTATGGACGTCCCCTTGACTCAAACCCCAAATGGATGATGCAGATCTCTGAGACCACCTGCCATCACACTGCTGCCCCTCTATTAGTGCATGTTCTTAGGACATGTTTATTATTTAGTCATGTCTGTTGAATACAATAGGCCCACACACGTTATTTTTCCAATCTGAGACTTGTTGCAGCTTCAGATCACCACATTGTCTGTGAATGTTGGCGTGTGTGACTTGTGTTATAGTTCAAGACTTCAATACTTTTACTTTTATTTCATGGCAAAAAATGAATCAAACACATTTTTTCTCTCATTCTTGACAATGCTATTTATGTCAGACTGTCAGGAACTTGATACCGTGTGCAGAGCAGAGGAAGAGTGTGTTTACCAGATAATCATGAGTCAGCAGATAATGTTTCAGCAGAAGCTTCAGCTCGGGGTTGCGCTGCTTCAACCCTGACAGCCAGACTTGACCATCTAAAAGACTGTCATAGGATCACAATCGTTAGCTAAGACCCTTTTGGCTGCTGAAATAAATCTCTAAAAAGTCCAAACGAACAGGTTATACTGTACAGAAACAACCACTAACCAATTAAAAGTAGTCAATCACATGTTTTGTTTCTTATGTTCTCTGGTACATTCATCACATACAGTTGCAATAACAGCTACTATGTACTGCACACTGTATATACTGATGTCCAATCAGAAGTTTATATCTGATCATGTGATAATATGCCCACACTTACATGTCGTACGTACTCATATGATCAATATGTTGGAAATGCCAGTGGCCTCATTGTTGATTAGCACAGTGAATGTACAGGCTGTGGTCTTTATAAAGTGTCTGGCCTGCAGCTCCTCTATCCCATTAATCTTTCATAGATCTGGTTTTATATATTTTCTGACTAACAAAGCTGTTTGTCAGTTTTTATCAGACATTAGACGTAAACATGCACTGACTGACACAATGCTGCAGCATGCGTTATAAAAGCTAGGTGTGACTTGAGTGAAAAGTGTTTGAAAACAAAATAGATTTGATGAAGATTCTTAATGTCAGTGTTGAAATCAATACCTCTGGAGGATGGCACAGTAATTAGCTTTGAAACACTTAAAATAAATATGCTCTGGAGAGGCAAGATTTTTACTGATATTTACAAATACGTCATTATATAGAAACAAAGATAGAGGCGGTATCGGAGGTTAATATGGACCTTTTGAAATTGTTCACAAATTCATTAGATGGGAAAACTAATAAGAGGATTATTCAAATTTTGTATAAAAGTCTGATGAATCATAAAGCTCATTCAACTGAATATGTAAAGACAATGTGGGAGAAAGAAGTAGAGATGAATATATCTGAGGAAGAATGAACTGCAATACGGAAACTCCAGTGGAAATGCACAAACTCACAGAGATGGAAGGAATATGGATGGAAAACCATGATAAGATACTTTATCACTCCATGTCAGAAAACTCACTACGATGGAATGCCTCCTAACTGCTGGAGAAAGTGTGGAGAACAACGGGCAAACCATTTCCATATTCTCTGGGACTGCCCAATTATTAGACAGTATTGGAGAGACATTCATGTATCACTGCAAGATATTTTTAAATGTGTCGTTCCTTTTGGTATGAAAACTGTTTATTTTGGATGTTTACCACAAGAATGGAAAAGAAAGGATAATGTTCTGCTAAGTATTTTGTTAGTTGCAAGTAAAAAATCTATAACTAAAAGATGACTATCATCCACCATATCAGAGTGCTGGAATACAACTCTTGAGATTTATAAAATGGAACAGATGACGGCACTTATAAATCAAAAACAAGACCAGTTTCTAGCACGTTGGCAAAAATGGGTTGTATTTATTAAAAATAAGAAGCCCGATTTCATTTTAAGTTAGAACATATTGAATCAATGAGTTGGTCACTCTCTAAGGTTCTTCAAGGTTTGTTCCCTTTTATCCTCTGTTGTTTTGATCTGATGGGAAAATGTTTCTTAAAAGGAAAACAATGATAAATCAGTGCACATGTTGGCACAAGTGAATTGTATCCATCAATGAAAAATGTTGAAATTGAAAAATAAAGAATAACAAAAAAAAAGAAATCAATACCTCTGACAAGCAAAACTCAGACTTTTCATGACCTTGAATTTCAATGATCTAATTTAAGTTGTTTTCAGGATTTGCAGGAACCCTGCTGACTGTGGGAACCTGAGCACTGTCTGCAAGGGGGCTCATCATTATAACCTTAGGCTGCGTTTACATGGCGCCAAAAACGGTCGAATCCGATAAGTTGTCATTGCGTTTTGGCCTCGCGTCTACATGGAAACTCTGCTGCTAGCTGCAACCCCCCTTCAAACTCTGGGACCACCCTAAGGGGTGAGGGGCCCTACTTCAAGAATCACTGAGCTGTGTGATCATCAGAAAAACATGTGAAACAGGAGGAACGAGAAACAAGAGTTTATTTGTCACACCTTTATAAACGGGGCACAGGCTGAGCTCACAACCTTCAGGCAAAATACGTTTATCAGCATCAGCACACACACACACACACGCACACACTCTGAAATATTCTCCACTCGCACACATCTTCACTGGCAGGAGGCAGCAACATTTTTTTTACAAACAGAGCAGACTGTTGGTCATGATGCATTTTTAATACAAGCACAGGGCATCGACTGTAAAGCAGTAAAAATAGGCCCTCAGCGTTTAGAGAATATGAGTTATGGCGACATGCTTGACATGCACCGACCCTCTCATTATGTCAGAAACTCTCCGTTCACAGTAAGCCACTGGCAATAAGTGCATTTCCAGCTCAGCCAGCATGTCAAAAAGTGCTGGGAGAGGACATTTAGACTTGCCATTTGTGAAATAATGTCACATGAAGGTTTTAATGAGGATCTGAGAGCAAAAAAAAAACAGAGGTCAAAAGGACAAACGGGAGTTTGATGGACGGATAATTTGAATATCTGATGATATTTCATAAAATACAGAAGCTCACACACCCAAACACACTCACAAACACAGAATAAAAAACAATATTCATGTTCAGATTGAAACATCACCCACAACTCAATTTCAATACAAAACAGCTTGTAGCACGTATGTTCATACCCTGACGAAATATCCAAAAGTTTAGCGTTGCATTTATAAATTAGATACACTGAGTAGTAATTTAAATTACGTATTTTTATATTATATATGTTAAGACTGTTAAACCACAGCAGGAGAGGCTCAAAACGGGCTTATGGATCATTTGAGAGAAGAAAACACCCTCTGACACACACAACCCTCCAGGCAGACAAACTATACAAAGCACCAAACTGAGGAGAAATGCACAGCCAGAGCCGCCACCAACATGTGATCGATCCATGTCCATCGTCTGAAGGTCTCACTGTTACTCAAAGGGGGACACAGCAGAGGGCACTGCAGCCCACAGCAAGAGACATCAGCCTTCTTCACTGCTCTTTATCGTGCATCTGCTGCTGCATCTTATTCAGCATCTCCTGCATCCTCTTCAGCTGCAGAGAGAGAGATAATAAGTATAAGTAAATCCTGCATGGTAAAAGAGTTAAAGCCACAGATCGTTAGATTATGTGCTGCTTTTCAATCACAAACTAATCTGTATTTAATCTCAGAGTAGATTAAAGAGACATACAGACGCTGGCTGAAATGATGAAATCTCTGCTGAAGATCTTAACATTCTTGTCACATAATACTGGAAACATAAACTTGATTTCATTAAAGTTACGTCTATCTATGTAAAATTTAGTTAAAAAAAAACCTAAATTCAAAACTTTAGATCTGAGCTTGTTCCACCTAAGTATCCACCATCACTTACTAAGGGAGAATCTGAAACCTAATCTCTAATTAAATCACAAAAGTCAATGAATCAAATCTAACTTGTCCTCTTATTTTTACTACAAATTCAACAAGACCGATGTATCCTTAATGCTGGTCTGTGTGGTTGGGTCATAAGATGCAAAAGATTTCAAACTCTAAAACGGTAATCATATTATAAGTTTTTTTTGTTTGTTTGTTTGTTTTTTAATATACTTTTTATTGCAAGATATACGTTGGACAGGATATATGTCTCCAACAAAGCAGTCATATTTTTATATTTTTGGAGTAAACAAAAGTAATGATAACATAAATAATCAAAGGGAGCATAAACAAGAGAAAACAAAAACAGCAGCAACTCCAAACATAAGTTAAATATGACAGTATGATAGAAGTTTTGGCAGCTTGGGTACTACAGAAAAAATAAACAGCAGCAAAAAGAAAAGCGACTAAAACAATAATGATGATGTGGGCTTGAACTGCACATTTATGATGGCAGCAAAAACCAAACAAAACCCATACGTCTGAAAACTAATGGGACCTGCTTACAGTCAGCATTGTCACAGAGTAGTCCAGATTAACCATTTATCTTGTAGCACTGGCCTCTCTCAAGTCCTTCAGGTACTGCAGTACTGGCCCCCATATTCCATCAAAAATTGCCCGTCTTTCCGTATTTTTAAAGGGTCTCGCTAAGGTCCTTCATCCACATTTCAACTGAAGGTGCATTATCTGATTTCCAGTGTCTTAAATTTAGTCTTTTAGCCAAAATAGCAACAAAGCACAAAGACTATCATATTATAAGTTTAAGCAAAGTAACACTTATTTACTTATTTATTATCAAGCAAAGTGTTTTTGTGCTAGGTAAAGTGTTATTGTGATCATGTGAACATGCTTTGGCTTTCTAAAAAGTAAAAAAAAAGTAAGCCTTACTCATAAAACTCAATATATTTTCTTCATATCTAGTTAATATTAAGGAAAGATGCAAAGAATAATGGTGTCACATGTAAACTTTGTGAAAAGAAACTTTAAAAGTAAGTAGTAATGTTTCACCCAAACTGAAAAGTTTAGTAACTGTTTTACTTTTTAAATGACTGATAAATAAAAGTTACTAAATCATACATTTTTTTTGCGTAACTGGCCCAACACTTTTTATGACTGAAAGGTATTTCCTTGTATAGATTATTACATTTTAATGCCATGTCATCTTTATGTGTATATCATACACCAAGAATATAATTCTGAAAGAATTTCCAAAGTGACTCCCTCTCCATGTTTTTGTAAAAAAAGCTGTAGGTATAAAAATACTGTACTTTTAAAATTAAGTTTAAAATGTGTTGTGATGCACGAGTAAACCTCTTACCTGACACTCCAGATAAACTGTTCAAAATATTTAATGAGTTAATCTAGGCTCCAGAAAGAGTTCAGGAGTGGACTGAATCTTTAAAAGAATATCTGGACGAGGGGTCTGTCAATTACATTGGCTATGGGCCATAATGTGGTAGGCTGGTGCTACTACACTGCAAAATTAGCAGATGTGTGCATCACAAACACAGAAGAACCAAACCAACACATTAAACTCAAATGGGATAAGAGTCCAACAACATGAACTAAAACCAAGGGGACATCAGGCCATGTAATCAATGTAAGGAGACACTCTCATTAAAAGGAAAACATGATTAATGAATGTAATGTGTTCCTCTGTAAAACAGAAAATCGCTGTCCTCTACCTCTTCGTCTTTCATTTTGATGAGCTTCTCAGTCTCCACATCAGGAGTGGAGAGCGGCAGGATGGGGATCGGACTCTCCATACGGTTGTCCTGAGCCAGTTTACTGAAGAGGAAGATGAGGGAAAGAGGAGTAAAAAGAGGGTTACAACAAAGAAAGAGAGGCGTGGTGAGGCAGCACAATCTGAACTGAGGTCTGTCGACATCAACAGTTATCAGATATTTACCAAACACCCTCCCTCGGTTGTTATCATGTTGCTCACACTCACCTGGTCATCTCCTGTATGCACTGCGCTCTGTAGTTTTCATAGTGAACATCACAGGTAACGTCTTTGAGGTCGTGCATGTGTGAGCGGATCAGCATGTTCCTCAGCTTCACAAAGTCACAGTGCGACTGGTTCTCCACTGGTTAAAAAAAAGTGTAAAATAATGAAGCTGACATTCAGACTGTTGCTAATTTGCATACAGGCTTGCAAAGTTCTTGATTTATGATCTTACCCTCTACGATACCCCAGGGGTAAAGTCTCCCTCTGACTCTCTGCCCTCGAGCCTCCACCACAGTGTTACTGCCGATCACAGCGAACGGGGTGCACTCCTGCATGCACACAAGAGGAAGGATTGTTTTTGTTATTCTTATCTATGCAGAGAAAGCCAAGAGAGCATGCTGGTCCCTGGTACATATTCACAGTTTTTATTCACATTCACAAAAGGCCACTGAGCTGATCCAGAAACAAGAGACTGTGATGGTTCAGACTGTTTTTGTTTACAGCCTTACACAGATTTTCCCAGCAGATATGCTGCTTGCTCGTTCAGAGCTGGATTTGTTCTGTTGCTTTGATTTTTCTGTTGCTTCAACTCTTTTCTGTTGTGTTCTTAGGTTGCTTCGAGTCAATGCAGTTTTGATACAAGTGAGAACTGCCTGTATGTATAAAATCCTGCATGCCCCTGAAAGTCACAAGGTGCTACAAGTGAACCACATTTCCAGTGGAGTTTGGATGTTCTGTTAAATGTAAATAAATAGTTTCCACCTCTTTTTAATTGAATACACTTCTACAACAATATATTTAATCCAAACAAATGTATTTTATTGTTTTCTGTAAATATTGATTCATTTTTAATTTTCATGCCTGCAACAGGGGAAATTCTTTCCCATTCTTGCCACGGCTGCTGTTGTCCAACAATCAGGATCTCTCTGTCATATTTTGTGCTTCGTGATGCACCACATACTTTTAATAGGAGACAGATCTGGGCTGCAGGCAGGCCAGTCTAGTTCCTATAGTCTTTTGTAGCCACATTGTTGTAACTTGCAAACAATTAAACTGTTTCCATAAGATGCTGAAAAGGAGGAATGATTTGCTGCTTCCCTCTTAGCTCTTGGCTAAGTAACCTTTCATGCTCTATGTAGAGAAGCTGTTTGTATTATTATAACTGAATAATCAAAATTAGCCAAGATCTTAGAGGCTAGCTGCACCTCTTTGACAGCTTTTCTCCCTCATTTTCTTATACTTTAACAGAGAATAAAGTTTTATAATAATTATTTAACAAAAACCTCTGGAGTTCTTTTTTTCAATCATTCATTCATTTTCTATACTCCTTATCCCTTTTGTCAATCGCAGGGCCACATAGAGAGACAGACAACCATTCACGCTCACATTCATACCTAAGCAATTTAGAGTCACCAATTAACCTAATGAGCATGTTTTTGGTCTGTGGGAGGAAGCCTGAGTGCCCGGAGGGAACCCTTCGATGCACGGGAAGAACATGCATCGAACCAGGGACCTTCTTGCTGTGAGGCATGTGCACTACCTGCTGTGCCACCGTGCAGCCCGTGTTCTCATTATATTACATTTTTATACCAATTGAAAGTAAAATATGATCAGGCCTAGTGCAGCCCGCTTTTATCTTGTGGCAAATTTGCTTCAACTTATTGGTATTGCTGGCAACACCAAGCTAAAGGCCAAGAGGCTCATGGTACCTTTATTTTAATGTCTTACATTCAAAGTCTTAAATGAGTGCCACATTACATGAGCTTTAACTCTCACAAACCAATCAGCAGAGAATTCCAGATCACATCTGTATGCAATGTGAGCTTTCAGACATCAAATTGTTCACAGCAGTCACAAAGCTGCATTCACGCCCAGCACAAATGTCAGTGCAAAACATGTAAACAGGGTCCTACATTTAAATGGAAACAGCGTTTGGAGTTGAACTGTTGAGTTTAAGTACGAAGTCCAACAGGCTCACTCTGTGGCCTAAGTGGACAGGACTCTGTAACACATTCATACACGAACCTTCAGCTCTTTATCCAGCTGTTTAAACTCTTCATCCTCATCAGAGTCACATTCAGGGAACTGGTACACTTTGATCCCAAACTTCTCTATTTCATCTCGTATCTGGACACACAGACAGACAGAAACAGAGGTAAGAATACAGTAACTACAGTGGAAAATCTTAACACAGACTTGCAGAGAAACAGCGGCAGGACTCACTCGGTCTTTGAGCTTCTTTATCTCGTTTGGTGTGAGGCAGTCAGCTTTTGCAATGAGTGGGATGATGTTCACCTTTTCATGCAGAGCTTTCATGAACTCAACATCCACAGGACGCAGACTGAAGAGAAAAACAAACAGGCATGTTAATAAAGACAGTCATTTCATAAAGTAAAATACATAAGAGTTTAATTGAGGATCTAAAACTTAGAAAGAAATGATGAGATCATGTCCCCATCACCCTCTGTCTCAGGCTCATTTAGTTAATTTATCCTTTTCTCTAACTCTTTGTGTGGTGCTTCTGTGTGTGTTTATGTGTCCATGTGATCATACCCGTGACCAAAAGGAGGGATGAAGTAAAGGCAGCAGTGGACTCTGTTGTCCTGGATGTTCTTTCTGTTCAGGCCGCTCTCGTCCCTGAAGTACTGCTCAAACTGCTGATCGATGTAGTCTGTGATTGGCTTCCAGCTAGGACACACACACAATGCAGACTAAATCAGCATCTCCTTCATGCTCTGTGGATTCAAGTAGAAAGGTTAAGTCAGGAACATGTCAGATCAGCAGGTTTCCAGCTCACCACTCGTTGTTGTTGACGGCGTCTCCAAACCCAGGTGTGTCCACGATGGTCAGCTTGAGCTTGACTCCTTTCTCCTCAATGTCTACAGTATGTTTGATGATTTCCACAGTTTGGTTGATGCGCTCTGCAAATTCAAAACACAGTAAAAAAAAAAAAGTGACACAGGTGAAACACATAGAAGAGATATTAGAACAAGTCTGTTTATGGTACATATTGAAAACTGATTAAGTATTTCTGGGTAAATCTCAGCCGAGGGTAACCTAACACACCAGATTAACAGTTCAGTTTATTTCACCGGTCCATCTGGGAAGGAGTCAATAGAAAGTGTTTGGGAATGAGCAGAATCTTTCAAAAGCATATAAGGCAGATTATTATACGATCATTCTGTCAATCACAGTCAATAAAGGCGGGTGCTACTACCCCAGTGTAAAGGACAGACCAAAAAACTACTTCGTGATACAAACTCTTAGCAAAATATGTCAGAAGTGGAGCAAAAACATCCTTTCTATCAAGAAATGCTTTCAGAGCTGTTTTGTTTTTCATTAGATAAAGAATAGTGATCCAGGTCTGACAATGCATCTTCAACTGAAGCTGTTAGCATCTTTGCTAATCTCTGTACGAGCAGTCACTCCCCGCTGTCATCTCTCTCATAGCTCCCACCTCTTCTTGTTTCAAGAATGCTGATTGAGCCGTGCCACTTCAGGCTGAGCACAGTCGTTGTAGCTTGGTGCTTGACAAAATTGATCTGCCTGATTATGGGTATTAGATCAGATGGATCCAGCTGCTGTGCAAGGTTAAGTTTGAATTGTTAACTCAGACTACAGTATGAAGTGGTATTCAAACACTTCATTGATAAATCCAGCTGCACTAGAGTGGTTGATCAATTAGGGTCTTTTGGTTTTTGTCCCTTTGACTATGTGTGAATCTCATTTTCTTGCCTTTTATACTGTTGATCTCTGCACAGACCAAATAAAGTGATTTTCCAACCATGATAATTTAGTGAAAACTGTGATATTATGTTTTAGTTGATGAACCACATGGGTTGAACTTTGTTCTGTGAGGACTTCAACCCATGAGGACTAGTGAAAAACAGAGATGGGTGGCACATAAATGAGAAAACTGGAATTGTGTCATGGGTCCTCACTGACTCCAGTTGTTCTGAAGTTATTAACACACAAGATGCAAACTCAAAAATCTAGGGTCAGTTCAATTCTTAGAAACAGGTCATGAACATAAGCTCAATTGAATTTTGGCTTGTTTGTTTGCTTATGTTTGGTCTTAAAGGCAACAATGTTTCCTGGATAAGCTGGAAAGTCCAGTCTTCAGTGTGTCAACCTAAATAAGACTTACTGGGGAAATTAATTGAAATTGAATTCACAGACAGATTTACAACACTGAAACTGAGCGAAGAATAGCATGACAGTATTTGGCTTAACCTGACTCTAAAAGAGAAACTATGTACTGCTCTGAGCATGGCTTTTTTTAAACTTAAGTAACCAGCTATGAGATGTATCATCTTGCTGATCTTGCCATCTATTTCAGTTTCAGTCTCTAACACACCAGATCATGAAGGTACGACAGCTGGACTTTGCATGTAGTAAGAGAGAGACCAGAGGACACACAGATGTCATACTCATATAAACTGAGTGTGAAAAATGAAAAAAGCCATTTCAACGTGCTCATTGTTTTGAAAATGAGAGTATTGAAGCCTCAAGTCATTTTGGCTGTGATAGTATGCTTTTCTGGAGCCAGAGATGACCATATTTGGACAAGACAGAGGACAGACGTCGCTAAGTCTCTGTCCTGGTTTCAGAAAGAGGTCACAGCTGCACTGAATGTTGATATGAATCTAAAGAAATGTACAGACTAAATAAACTTTATTTTTGTAGCAACCGTCAAATTGAAGCTGACTGTAATGTGGACAGTGGTCTCAGTTGTAAAAGACAGAAGCAGGACTCACCCTCAGCATTCAGTAACTTCCTGTCTTTGTAGAGGTCTGTGAGGAACAGGCTGTTGACCAGGGTGGATTTACCCATACCAGACTCCCCTGTTGGAAGAGATTAAATGCATTATTTAGAAAAGTGCAATACAATAATTGAGGGCCCCAAGAAGGATTCTGAAATAAGTTTGAACCTCAGTGATGACCGGATTAACAGCATGGGCGTTTGGTATCATCTGGGTGAATCTTATATTGATTTTATCACATTTTCATTTGCATCTATAAGCTGACCTGCAACCATCAGCGTGAAGTCAAAGCCTTTCTTCACCGACTTCCTGTGGACCTGGTTGGGCAGAGTTGCAAATCCCACATACTGCTTCTCCTGTGACAGAAAAGAGACCAGAAGAAAAGAGGGACGCTGAGTATCGACAGTCAAGTATCACAGGGAAGGGCTGACATGTATTTTTTAGCGTTTATGTAGAGCTGAAATGATCCACTGCTGGAAAACAGAAAAACTGAATCCAAGTGTAAGTTGGCCAAATTAGAAGAAAGAGAGAGTGACAGGGAGAGCAAGAGACGGAGAGAGAGAGGGAAAATCATATTCTCCTTTGGGCAAAAACCATAAAAGTCCCGACAACAGTCCAAAACAACAACATCCAAATGTGTACTTAGACAAAAAAACTGT
Organism: Scarus forsteni; assembly: GCA_036419115.1. Classification (NCBI taxonomy): domain Eukaryota; kingdom Metazoa; phylum Chordata; class Actinopteri; order Labriformes; family Labridae; genus Scarus; species Scarus forsteni. Next base: position 22,301,528 of record JAZDUH010000066.1, on the reverse strand, counting down.
TGGTGGAATGTAAAGGAAGCAGGTTTCCTTAGCGTCAGCTGTGTTACTTTAATTTTAGGTTTAGTTCTTAACCTGAGAAATTTTAATTTATTTGACTAAATCTGATTGATCTCTGAAGTCCAAGAGCAAATATTACTCCCCTCCATTCATGTTGATCTTAAGGCCCATAGTCTTTGCAGGATCCATGTGCAGTACAACATTATGCATGATAAAATACATTTTTACTCAGAATTGAAGTCATATGAATTTCCACATGGAGCAATCCATCGATTCATCATCAATGCTGCGTATCTCATTCAGGGCCCCAGAAGGCTGGAGCCTCTCCGTCGTCACTGGGTGATGCATGGAGTAAAATCTGTACTGGTCACGAGACAATCACAGGGCTGTCATGTAGAAACCTCCAAACAGTCACACTCTGAGCAATTTTGAGACATTAATCCACCTATAAAGCAAGTTTTTGGGGGAGGGGGCTAGAGAGAATCCATACATGCACAGGGAGAACAGGACAACGCCACACTGGAATGTGCTGACTTTGAGTCAAACTAGGAGTCAAGAAAAAGGATTTAAACTCTGATCACTAAATGTGTCTTTGTTTTATTTTGGTGCAAGACGCCCATGATGCAAGACTTTACTCAAGACAACCATAAAACAACTCAGAGTTTGTTTTACACCTTCTCTTTTTGTGCAATAGAAATGTCTTTTAGATTCAATAGATGTCAGTAATAACTTGATTCTAAATAACATGTACATATTTGCTTCTGAGATTGATAAATGCAACACTATTTGCCAATCCATCATTGTCTGCTATCACATCCAGTATCAGCCAGTACCAAAGTCACATTGCTTCATCATCTCATCAATAGTCCCATCCATCTATCCGCCCATCATGCAACTAATCTGTCTATATTTGCGTCAGAGTGGACTGAGTCTGAAGAAAATCTCTTGGTCCATTCTTGAGATGTTTCTGTTTATTTATAAAGTTTATTTTTTGGGGACAGTGAAAATTATATAGTACAAATTCTGCCTGGTACAAAAAACTGTAAGTAACTGATGCTTTATATAAAAAGACTAAAGCTGTTGCTGGTTTCCATCTCCAGTCCCAAGCCAGACTTTTATTAGAAAAAAAGAAAGAGAGAAAGAAAATTACAAATATTAAGATGGCTTATATAAAATTACATGCTACAATAGTAAATATTTAAAAACCATAAAGATAACATAAGGTAAATATTTGCATCAAAGTTAGATAAAATTTCTGCAAATACAGAACAGTTAAAAATGCTCACATCTGTTTTTTCTGTACATGAAGCTTGCTTTAGATAGATGGTGTGGTCATAAGCAAAGGACTGAATACTAAGCCCAATGACCTCTGATCTCACGCAGCTAATCACTAAAGAATTGGGACAGAGCAGATGATTGAGCAAAGTCTGAAGAAAATCCCTTTAAATTGTTCTTCGGATATCATTTTTACAAGAAAGGCGCAGACAGAAAGAAAACCTAAAAACATGAAGCCTCGGGCTCTGGCTGTCACCAGCACAGAGGCATGACAAACACTTAAAAAACAAACAGCTTAAAAAATAAGCACATCAAATATCTGTGAGGGAACTTAAGGGCCTCTAATGAGAAAACTAAATGCATCTGGCAGAGTCTGAATCAATAAAGTAAACCACAACAGACAGACGACGTCTACCAACAGTAACTCTACAAGATCACAGCACACCCCAGAAATACCGTGGTCTCAGAGTTTCCACTAAAACTGTAAAACACAAAGAGAACCAGAGGACACCAGCCTCTTTAAGACAGACGCTCTCAGTGCTCAATCTGGAACAACGTCATCTTCACCCGACAGCACAGGCTGATGTGTGTGGTTATAAATACACTCAGACCCTGTAGAGCATTCACACACTCACAGAAGCTTCATTCAACAGACCTAAAAAGCTCTTTTCTCACTCTGCAAACACACCAGTAAGAGACGCAGCTTGACTCCTCATATTCTGTCATAACATGTCACAGGCATTTCCGACAGTTGCCTCGGGTGAGGATTTTGTTTACAAAAAAACACACACTATCACCAAAAAAACCACAGGCGGTGAAAACAGAGACTTGCCAGAGAGTCTGAGGAGTTAGAGTGAAGAAATCTGGGGAAGGACGAATGAGCGGTAGGAAAGGAAAATCTCAGCAGTTTATCAGTTTCTGTGGATGAACAATGAGCAAACACCTCAGCAGAGAGGTAGAGGACGGTCAGGGTGCCAAAGTATAAATCACATTTGATCAAAGAAAAAAATCAGACTGATCAAATTCTTATGTCAGAGAAAAAGAATTCAAAAGGTATGTCAGTACTCTTAAAGTTGGGTCGTAGGCGGTACTAAACAGTTAGTCACCAAAGTGGCTAAAATGGCTACCGGCATCTTAACGGTGAGATGACTGATAAGGTCAATGCTGCTGTTAACGGATAAAATTTTTCTTGTAATTGTGTGAGTGTTACGCAAACTGAGCCACACAACTATGTTTAGTTAAATGTTTGATTGGGTGAAATATTTCAGCATCAGTTTTCCTCCAGAAGTGTTTTATGATTCATTAAACAGCTTTGTGCTCCTCTGCTTGAATCAGCCGGATCTCATTCTGAAGAATTTCTTATTATCATTTCTGTTCATAAAGGCTAACACCAAACTTCCAAAGGAATGTCATTGTCACTTGAGTCAAATCACTCATATTTAGTTCAGTGTTAGTTTCCTCTTTTGCTGCTTTGTCTTTCAGAGTCCATAGAGCGAAACAGCAGATCAGCAAAATCAGTGCAAACAGGCAGAGGAACACACAGTCATTTACCACATAGAAAAATAGTGCCAAACACAGAGACTTTCTGCAGGAAAATAAAATGTTCTGAAATGTTTCTTCAAACCTCCTTTAGACACAACATACTTTTGTGGCTTGTTTTTGTGTAACATTCACACAATTATGTAAAAACATCTAACCAAAACCCCTAAAATATAAATAGCCACAGAGATGATGAAACCAGAAGGGCAACAAAACAAACTGGTTTCTACATTTTATGACTTTATGACTTTCTCTGTAAAGGTTGACTTTTGCTTTTTTATATCTTGTTTTTATTTTCCGGTAATGAACTTCAAAATTAAAGGGTTTGGAAATAAGTTTGTACAATTAATTATGTTAAAAAAATGGAAACATAAGGAGATACAGATAGATAGATAGATAGATAGATAGATAGATAGATAGATAGATAGATAGACAGACAGACAGACAGACAGACAGACAGACAGACAGACAGACAGACAGACAGACAGACAGAGATAGATAGATAGATAGATAGATAGATAGATAGATAGATAGATAGAATTTTTATACTTGACATAGCTTAAACCTAACATGGGTTGCTTTTTTGTCATTTCAGACGTTGTAGTATAAAACATAAACTTGTTTTTATATTGTGGAATAGCTTAAAGATATGAACAGTTAGCAATCCCATGACAAGGCATTGAAAGAAATGCTGTCAAAACAAAGACCAATTGAACAGAGAGTTACTCACTGTAAACTGTAGACACTTGTTTTTCTATACCAAATAATAACACTACAGATACAAATACCTACTCATAATACAACAGAGCAGTGGTTTCTGACCTTTTTTCCACATAGCCCCCCAAAGTTTTACTTTAGAAGAGTTTAACCCCCCATGGAACAAACACAATTAAATTTCATACACTTCTGTGTGAAATAAGTAACTATCAGTATACTATTTTAATCATCTTTAATGTTAACTGTAGCTTGTGTTTTAGCCTCTAATTTACTACAACTGTGTCTATTTATTCATGGTACTTATTGAATATATTCACTGTATTACTGTATTATATATATTTTCTGTGGCAATGTTGTATGTATCGTCCCTGTTAAATAAACATTAAATAATAAAATAGGCTAAGAAAATCATCAATGCACAAAGGATTTAAGGAATATAAGTGTTTCATCGTTGTTTTAGATAACATTTTTGAGGACCTCAAAGCTAACAGAGCCTCGACCCACCTCTTGGGGAGCCTGCACCCTTAGTTGGGAACCAAGGCAGTAGAAAAAAAAATCATAATTTAGTTGAAAGTGGCTCAACAATCAATTATGCCTAGATGAAAGACGAGTGTTTTAAAAACCTATTTTTCATTCTCTTTCACACACTGAAGGCCAAACAAATGTCTTAAGTTTGTAAATGATCTTTAACTCTACTTTGTTTTCTGTATTCATGTTTGTGTCATAGAAGGGTGGGCCTATAGTGCCCCTTTGACTCTGACAAGTTCGTTTTGACAGTTTTCATAAGATTAAGATTAAAATATATATATATTTTTTGATGCCCCTGCATGTGTCAGTCAGTGTGAATTAACAGCCCGACATACTTTTGTACAGAGATCATTTTAAGAGATGCTGCAGTGCATCTACAGCTGTGAGGGCTTCCTGTTTACAACCTTAAAACTGCCATTTGACATTTTCCTCTGTCTAACTATCTCTTGATATTTTCCCCTCATCTTCCCCAGACAAATCCTTGTTTTTTACCTTCTGCCTGGCCGTTCTCACTCGTGGGCACAGCAGCCGTTCCACCAGTTTTTCTTGCAGCATGATGGCATCCATCCCAAACCACTCCGACACTAAAGGACCAAAATAGCCACGGATCTTGAAAAAAGTTGCGAGCAGCCCAGCAGGCAACGGGAAAGGGAAGCTTGAAGCCCCGAGATCTCAGATAAACTCTTTCCTTAGTCTCTTGTCTCTCACACCTCTTTCCTGTTTTTGCTCTTTAAATATGCACCTTTTGGTCCTCCTCCTTTCCCCTCTTTGGAGACTGTCTTTTTTCTCACCTGCTGTCTCTCTTTCTTTCTTTCTCTTTTCTTTCTTTCTTTCTTCCTCTGCCCTGCGGTGCTCTGGCTTTCCCTGTTCAGACAGGTATGGAGGAATTCAAACTGAGAGGGAGGGAGACGGAGTAAGGGAGTGAGAGTAAGAGAGAGGTGGCAATTTGAGGGAGGAAACAAGGGAGGGATGGGAGAAGTGAAGGTCTAAAAGAAACTCATTCATTGGGCCTGGATTCCCTCCCCCAGCTCCGACTGTTGAAAAATAAAACTGAGCACTATGAGAAGTGACCACCAGCTCGCAGACAGAGAGAGTGGATGTTTATTTGACCTCAGGGAGAAAAAAACATGAGACTGAAAAGGACTAGTTTGAACTTGACATTGAAAAGCTGCAAAGAAACACAACACACACGTCACAAAGGCTACAAGTTCAGTCCCGTGGAGTGAGATTATCAGATTATTCAGTAAATAAAGTTGTCAATCAAAGCATTCAGTGAAAGCTCGGTGTGTACGAGCTGAACAGAGGCGGCTCAGTACCGTCTAGACCAGTGGATTATACGGTCTTAAGAAGAGAAAGAGAACAAATAAATCAATGTGAATGGATAAAATGCTGGATTAAACTTTCAGAGTCAGAAAATGCCCTTCATAATTCAAATTATAGAAATATTGGAACATTCAATAGGATCACAGAGACTCCTAAGACTAATGCAGCAAAGCAGAAGTCAATAAATCTGTGTGAACTTTCCCATAACAGCAGGTGAAGGTGGGGTTGATTTAAACAGCTTAATATAACCTTAAGACGTTTAATCCTTTCCTGTAGCAGAGATTTTGCTCTGTCAAAGTTCACACATTTAATCTAAGAACTATAAAGAAAACTAGAAAAGCACTTCGAGAGCGGAGACCTCCGCCAGCGCCACAGTCCTCACCCTCATTGTGATTTTCACCATAAATATTAGTCCTACCTTTATTTCATGGACATATTTAGATTCCTTGACCATCAACAAATACCATTAGCAACTGGATTCATAATGATATCTATTTTAGTTCAGTAGTTATTCACAAAAATCACATTTTCCATAATGGTGGCCAGACGCTGATCCGGATCAACACCAAAATCGAATCAGTTCTTCCTTTTCCCATGCTGAACATTTCCTGAAAATTTCATCCAAATCAATCCATACCTTTTTGAGTTATTTTGTTCACAGACGGACGGACGGACAAACGGATGGTCAGACAAACAAACTCTCCCGAAAACATAACCTCCTTGGTGGAGGTAAAAAACCAAACAGATGCAGATAATAAAATTACCTCCTTGCCGGAGGTAATAATGGGATAAGACAGGTGCTAACAAAAGTGCTGTTAACACTGAGCTGAATTTGTTTTGGGGACTTTTCTTCAATCTTTGCTTTTTACATGAATTATTGCATGATCTGGCTCTTATAACTGGGGACTGGGGCAACACAGCGGATAGTGCACATGCCTCACAGCAGGAAGGTTGCTAGTTTGATCCCCCTGTTGGTCGGGGCTTTTCTGTGTGGAGTTTACATGTTCTCCCTGTGTCTGCATGGGTTCTCCCCAGGCACTCTAGCTTCCTCCCACAGACCAAATACATGCTCATTAGGTCAACTAATGTCTGTAAATTGCCCTTGGGTATGAGCTGGGATGATAGCTGGGATAGACTCTAGCTCCCCGCAACCCCGAAAGGGACAGCCGGGTATAGAAGATGAATGAATGATTATTTCATATTTGAGGTGTTGGCAGCTCAGCCTGATTGTGCACTCTGTCAGTAACTGTCAGGTTGCTGGTTCGAAGCCTGCTCTGGCTGGCACATGGCAACGTGTCCCTGGGCAGGACACTTACGCCAAAGTTGTTCCCACTGCTGTGTCAGTGGGTATGAAGTGGTGTTAATGTGCTGATACTGATGGATACCTAACAAAGAAACTGAAAAAAACTATCAGTGAGTGATTGTGTGTTAATGGGTTGATGAGGCCTGTGGTGTACAGAGGCTTTGAGTTGTCAAAGAGACTAGAAAAACGTTTTGTAAACTCAAGTCCATTTACCTTCACGTCCTTATTTTTGAGCACTAATGCAAGGAGAGGAAAATGTTAAAGCCCTCCTGTTTGTCATGGTGGCAAACAATCATGATGAGTCAGCTGTGATATTTATTGTAGTTATTCCTCTGCTTCAATTCAATTACTGAGTCTTATGAAAAGGTCACTTTAAAGGGTCGGTGTCTTTTGATTATACTTTGCATTTATGACACCATGGGTAAATGAAGACCAAGGTAACTGGGGGAGGTGATATATCCTCTAATGGTATCACAAAGAGACTTCTTTTTTTATATTTAAGGCGATGAAGTACACATTTTCTGAAAAGTGGAGCAAGGGGAAAAAGGGGAGTCATTTTTATCATGATGGTGGGGGAGTGGGGCTGTGAACAGGCTATGATCACATGTGTCTGTACAAAAAAAAAACACTAAACAGAATAATTTGCACATTATGTGGCCTTACCATGTGGTCTCACCACTTGGTAAATGATCCAGAAAGACACTTATTTTTTTAGATTAACCGAAACTTTAACAAAAACGGTTTAGTGAGTTGTGGAAACAATGTCTGTATTTAAGTTTGGAAATTTATCATTTTAATCCCAATCACAGTTCTGGCTTCACATAAACATAAAAACAAGATTAAAAATCTTGGTGCCACTTGTCATGTTCAGTACATTGTGTTTTAATTGTTAAACTTAACTCTAATGATCTGAAGGTATAAAAAAAAAATAATTTACTTTTGCTTGTTATTCAGAGTGCTCATCATGTTGAAGTTTGCGTGTGTTTTAGTTAAGTCAATACCTGAGATGCAGATGTTCTAAAATTGAGAAGTTATTTAAATTATAATTGAATCCTATGTCAATGTGAATCAAATGTATTTTTTTTTTACATAATTGTGTATCTTAGATTCAAAATAGGATAAATATTGAGCCCTCAACATTGGAATTAACAATAAAACCGTAGAGAGCTTCATAAAAAATACCACTAAAAAAGGAAGAACATCTAACATGTCCAAAGACAGACGAGCACACTTTTGAGACAGTTTTGGTTGTTAAAAAATTTGCATAACATGAGAATGTGGTGGCTTGTACGAGTTCTATGTCAGATTTTTTTTTAATTTGGGAAGAGCTTGGCAAAAAGCACCAGCAGGCATTAGCCTGGTTTAACTCGGACTATTAACAGACAATGAAGCGTGAACATTGTAGACAAAAATAAATCCTCCTATTTGCCTTGAGCTAAGCTAAGAGATTAGTTCATGTGTGTCTGTGTTTGTTTAATGGTATAAAACTTTGCGAGGCTGGTCTAGACTCATGGAAAGGATGTCAAAAAAACTGGTAAAAGAGATTAAATGTTCTTGCTCTAAAACCAACTTAAGGTTCACTTGACTACTGAATGTTTGTTTTACTTCTGAATGATGCTGATTTTATATCATGTTTTTTTCCATTTTTGTGTGAAACTTCTTTTGCTGCTGTCCTCTCCTGAATAAATAAAGCTTCAATGAAAGAAAATGATAAATAAATAATAAGAACAGAATAAGAATAATGAGAAGAGGAGATCAGTCACCATGTCGTGTCTTTTGCTGAGCTCAGGACGGTGTGTGCGGGTGTCGGTGTGTTACTGTGTGGAGGTGAATGAGGTGTAGGCTACGCTCACAGAGGTTGCAGCCAATTGCTTCCAGATGTAACAGCAGTGAATGTGTGTGAGTGTATGGGTGTGTCAAACTCATACATGATGTGGGCAGTGGAGCCTAAAACCCTTTGAAATAAAAACTTTTTTTCTCTTTTCTTTCCCAAAGAAGCAGGCACACCCGCTGGTGATGCCACGTAAAGGATGCTGCAGTTCCACTCCACGCCACATGGGGGAGACAAAGGGTGAGAAGTTAAAGGTCCACTGCTGCCTTTTGTCAGTCCATGTGGTCTGTGTGCAAAAGTTAGTAAGGCCACTTCATGAAGACTTTTGGTCATAAAAAAGACATAAAAGTGTGTGTGTGGGGGCTGAGAGAGTCAGCCTGAATAAAAGGAGGAACAGATGTCCTGAAATGGTATAATGGCCCCCAGCAGCCCCTCCCTCACCCTTTCTCAGATGCCAGCTGTCCCCCTCTGCAGCACACAAACTACCAAACAAATACAAACTATCTCTGACACTTTTGGTCCTGACAAATCCAACATATTCATTTCCTTCCTATCAACCTTAAAGATGTTCTCAATCACTCTTTCTTTTTAAAATACCATCCTGATGTTTTCTTATTTGTTCACCAGTATCCAATATAAATATTAATGAGCAGGATTAGACTGGATTAAAATAAGGCTTACTCAAAGAAACAAAGGGATTAACACCCACACAACGTTTTTGTTTTAACATAATGGTTTAGATTTTTCTTGATGGTATTACTTGTCCAGAATTTGTCTCATCTTTCTGAACCTCAGTATCAAATAAAAAATATGTAAAACAAACAAAAAATAGATATTTTTTAAAATCTTCACAGCAAAAGAATCCAAATATTTATTCTCTGAAAGATGTTTCACCTCTCCAAAAGCCTTTTTTTGGAGCTAAAATATGGACTAAAGAAGGGCAAGACGTCTCCACGAATGTAGAGTCCAGTCGCTACTTAGAGCAGGAATTAAATAACCATTACCTGCATGAATGAGAACCTTTTATCTGAGAATAAATCAAATAAAATTGATAAATCATATTCTACACTTACTGCCCTTTTTCCTTTTAATTTTGGACATCCTTGACCGACTACTTCATTGGTTATAATGGAGCAAGTGTAATGACTGCATATCAAAATCAATGATACTGCATATCTGTGGATTTTTCAAACATTTTCAATCATAATTGTATTTTTTTTTCTTTTTAACTCTCTTTTTTTAATAAAGAACAAGACAGTAGATCAGTTTGAAGCTATTTGGTTTCTTATTATGATGTATGAACATATGTTTGTTCAAAGACACAAGGTGCAAACATGCTTCTGCTGCAACTACATAAAATACTCCTAAACTATATTTCCTCATATCATCTATCTATCTATCTATCTATCTATCTATCTATCTATCTATCTATCTATCTATCTATCTATCTATCTATCTATCTATCTATCTATCTATCTATCCAAACCTTAAATTAATTTTTAAAAATGCTGTCTGCTTGTCCTTGTACAATGTTTCCTGATAGATGACATTCTCATGTGGACTAAACGTTTGTCCCTCAATGACTAATGTTTTGCACAGGAAGTATAAAATAAGACTCCTTCAGCCAAAATATCACTGCAGGGCTTAAATGCACCATGACTCTGTCTGTCACAGTAAATCTGCCGTGGTGAGCTGCAGAGGTCCAGACATCGTCGCCTCGACCAGCAGGCAGCGCTCAGCTTCTTCCTCTCTGTCATTCAAAATCATCGCTTTACAGGAAACGGCTCTCAAAAGAACCCAGCAGTCCACTTCAATGCCAGGACACACACACACACACACACACAATCTCAAACTGTACAAAACTAAACTTAATCCAATGAGACTCGTCCAGCAGGGTTCCCATCATTCTCTGCTGCCAAACATGAAGAAGAGACAACAGAGATGATAAAGCACAGCAGTGAGGATGAGGAGGAAGACTGAAAACTTTTAACTAACCATGTAAAGACTGAGGATGTTCAAACTGTAGAGCCACTTCAAATCTTTGTTTACTGGTGACCATGCTTGCATGAGATATGAAGAGTATTCATAGTGTCATGCCCTATTTGCTGGTACAGGGTCCAAAAAAAGGAGAGAGAACGATCTCCCTCAAACAAAGTCATGAAAAAACCTGAGCTACATTCTCAGTAGTACAACATTACTGCGTTGCTCAGTCATCGTTAGTCAGTAAACACATGCTTAATAAAATCAAAAGCCCACTCTTAGACTAATCATGCTCTCATCAGTGGTACCACCTTTATCTTTAGTGAGATGCTCCAACTTTAAATGAATTAAACTGATTTTCAGAGTCTTCATAAGTGATATGATTGATCCATAATGGAGACATGAAAACTTCAACAAATGACTAAATGAAAGAAGAGTCTATGACGGCAAAAAAGAAGTGGCCCAAGAGATTTATGTTAAATATAAATAGCCTATATAAATATATTCGAAGACGTACACAAACTTTCTACACCTTCTCTTTTAAGTACAGACTCACAGTGACTTTTAATTCAGTTGACAGTATGATTTTAAGTAAACTGTGTGAATTACTGGTCTTCCAGCTGTTTGCTGAGTTTTAGACCGCCTGCGATGCAGCAGTGAAGCACGCTGACCTTTACTGATGACTCTCTGCGTCTCCCAATCGTCCAGCTGACACTTTCACACCATTAACCCTGATCTCTTTGGCTGAAGTGTTGCCTGCCCACCAGTGAGTGAGGTAAGGAGGGGCAGGGGGAGACATTGGGTAGATAGGAGGGGTGTCAGTGGGTGCAATGGAGGGAGAGGGGTGTAAAACCAACATAAACAGAACCCTCACACACACACTTCTGTTTTCTCCATGGAGAATGAGAGGCCTGCGTGCTTGTGTCTTTCGCATGCTAATCTGACAGCATGTAATTGCTCAGGCGACACTGGAGCACCCTCAGCTGTAGGAGCTCTGTTTCAGCATCCGCCCATCCAGAGACAATGGACCCTTGAGGGCACATGGCCACAACCTTGAGTTTTATTACAAACATGCAGTATCCTTGATTATTTAGCATTGAGATAAATATAAATAATGGTCAACAGAAATATCCCAAGGGGGGTTTTAGCACTTCTGAGGCTGAGGTAAAAATAAGCTTAATGATTTTCAGTTGTTTTCTTTATGTTAAAAAAGATGTAAGCAGTAACTGCAATGCACTCATACAGAACGTTAGCACAGTTTGTGCAATGTAGTTTTTCTGAAATTCGAAATTTATTTAGTACTATAATGATATTTCCAATACCATAAAACTATAACTAACAAGGAACTCTTGCCCCAGGCCAGGTCGTCACACTTTTCCAAATCTTGCTTGCCCGTTTTTGAAATTCAGGTGGTGTTTATAAGTGTGGCTACAACAGTTTTAAACAAACAAGGAGAAAAGAGTCCTTTCTAAATTGCAGAATTAAGTTGGCAACTTTTGGAAAATTGGTTTGAAATGCTGAAGTCGACATACTTTGCCAGGTGTTGTAAACAATTCCCTGCATTATTCTCCCTGCAATAGAACAAACACGTTCCCCAATAATGATATTTTTTAGGATTTTAAACTGTTTGAGATGCAAAAGTCCTCTATTTGTCTTGTGTGAAGTACATTGTCGAAAAGTGCGTAAGGTGTACTGACTGTTTTTATACTTTGACCTAAAAGCAATGCATGACCCCAGTCCAAAGTCTGAGAAAATCTAGTGATTAAGTGTAAAACACCCTGGACAGCCTGTGTTGATGTCTGCGAGCATGATTATTTGTTGCACTGGAAGGTATGCTCAAAAATCAAAGCATGAAAACCTTGAAGTGTTTGTGAGTTTCTTCTTGTTTCAGAGTGTTTTACGTGCACTGGCGGGCACACAGAGGTCTGCTGCCTCTATTCCATTAAAAAGTTATCTTGAATATATTGGCAGTGCACTGATATTAAACCGTGGAGAGTGCACACTGTTGAGCAAATAAGGGAGAAGATTTAAGAACGTTTGTCATGATGCCATGGTGTGTCCTTCTTTCCTATATTTCCCCCAAAAATTGGGGACACAGTTTTGCACACTTTGAACTTTAAAACAGTTTTAGGTCTAAATGCTGTTATTTTATGCATCCACAAGCCAGAGATGCATCAGCTTTGTTCCAAACCACTCCTCATTTTAAGACAAACACACCCCTAGGTGCTAACATGAGCGCACGTTTATCTGTTACATAAACAATAAGAGTCCTGAGGTGCCAGGTGGAAAATAGGACAGAGGCACTGCATACAGTGTTTTGCACCAAGCATATGATTTGGCCCTATCCTGGGACCCTTTGCAGCATGGGGTCCTAATTGCATGCCTTTACCTTTGTAAAACTGAAGCACAGTAAGAATGGAGATATTTTATTCCTCCCTAACAAAAAGAAGAAAAATCACTGATGAAGAAGAGACTTTGTTGTTCACCTTCAATAATTTAGCGCTGTTCTACTTCTACTTATAATCACAAGAGAATCAAATGAGTGGCAATTCTCATCTTAAAAAAGTCCCCACTAAACACACAGTTCATCTGTTTGACTAAAGTTAAATCTACAGCGCCCAGCTGTTTAAGAATTAAGATAAATGTGTAATCTACTTTAAAGGATTAACACTTCAAACAGAATTAAGTCCATTCTGGCTGTGTGCACAGTTCTGAGAGCATACGATCGTTCATTTGCATTTTTTCAGTAAAAAGAAAAGTACAGTATCAGTTTATGGCCATAGAGAACTGTCACCTGATCTTAGGCTGAAAAAATTAAGGTATGCTTTCATTAGAAATATACCACAGAAGCCTCCATTTGAGCTGTGCTTTAAAAACCTCTTAGATTGATTAGTGTCAGTCCTTATGACTAGGGAAGGTGATATCAGCATCACCTGGAGCTTGCATGTACGTAGTCTGGGTCAGTTGAAGGTACTAAAGGGCCGAACAGCTGATTTTGTAACTCTAAGAAATGTACGTAAATGCTAGTGGGGTCAGAGGTCCCTTCACTGAGCACTAATTCTTTCATTAGGGCACAAGTACTTTGTGTCTCTTTCACATTACTAATGGTTAAAGCTGCCTGAAGCACTGTGGACACTAGAATAAATCTCCATCTATGATAAAAAGTCAATAATATTCTTTTTTGTTTTAGCCCTTCATTGCGACTAGCATGTCTCCTCTGAGAACTCAATGAGCAAAACAAATAGCCTGCAGCACCCAGGCCTCCCCCTCTCCCCCTCTATGCAGCACCAGAAGTGGACTTGCACTTAATTTCTCTCCCTTGCCCAAAAACATCTACCCGACATCTATTTCTGTTTTGTCATCAGTTTAAGTCCACTGGCTCACAACAGCAAGCCCACTGCAGAGAAAATATATATGAATGAATGCTGAGCTGTTGACAACATGGCACTAAACTGACCAATCAGTACAGTAAAGCTGCAAAACAATTTGGGCCCATGTGAAAAAAGGGAGCCATAAAGGGCAGGGAGCAGATAGAGCAAGAAAACAGAACTGTCCATGTGCATGAAATCTAAAAGTTTTCTGGAACATTTATGATTGTGAACATTCCCCTGCAGGCATCAAAATCTGATTACCTCCGCCAAGGAGGTTATGTTTTCGGGAGAGTTTGTTTGTCCGTCTGTCTGTCCGTCTGTGAACAAAATAACTCAAAAAGTAATGGATGGATTTTGATGAAATTTTCAGGAAATGTTCAGCATGGGAAAAGGAAGAACTGATTCAATTTGGTGTTGATCCGGATCAGCGCCTGGCCGCCATGACGAAAAATGTGATTTCTGCGAATAACTACTGAACTAAAATAGATATCATTATGAATCCAGTTGCTAATGGTATGTTTTCATGGTCAAGGAATCTAAATATTTCCATGAAATAAAGGTAGGAGTAATATTTATGCTCAAAATGAAAGTATGGCTAAGGACTGTGGCACTGGCGGAGGTCTGCGCTCTCCGAGTGCTTTTTCTAGTTTATAACTGTGATTTAGGGCAATAACAATTAAATCACAAATTGGCTGATTGCATTCTCTTAAAAGTTTATGTGATCCTAACCACATTAATTATTATACATTAAACTGTGAATGAGAAGTCTTTAATAGTCTAAATAATATGAAGTAAGACCATTACAGCTTCAGTTTAGTAAACAATAAATGTTGGTAAATAATGTGTGATTTAGAAAAACAGTTTTGGAGAAGGTGATCCATTTGACTGCCAGGTAAGATTCTTCAGTCAACTGTTCAGGATTAATACTAAAGTAGATTTCTCACCAAATACTATGAAATACTTGTGAAATACTCCAATATTGATCTTTGCTCAACCTCTCTCCGCTCAAATATGAGCTTTTACTTGAAACAATAACAATTTTATTGCTGTTTAAAAGGGACAAAAACAGTTATGAAATCTTAATTCTAGTCATACGTCTCATTGAGCAACTGCTAAGACTCCTGATCCCTATTTCCAAAGAACTTGTAATCCCAAACATTTCGACTCTACAGAAAGAGACTCGCTATCTGGGTCAGTCAGCCTCCAGTTACTTTCCAAAAGCCTCTCGAAGAGCTCTGCTGCACAATTTAGAGAACTCAGGGAGGGAGAAGGAGGTGAGCTGCTTCAGGTACAGCAAACTGAGACACTTCCCGCTTCACTGAATCTCAGGCTCCACACGCATGTCTAAAACAGGAGAGTATAATGAAGTATGTGCATGTGAACAACACACTGTAGGGTATGAACATCTTACAGACCTGAATAAGAACAAAGACGGCGACTGTAACAGAGGAAAAACACCTCAGAGGAACGTGCAGAGGCAGAAACACACACTCGTCCTGCATGATATCCAGAGAAGTAGGTTATTGTGATCACTGTCTCTTACAGCATGCAAAAACACTGCAGGATTATTCTGACAAGTCTGGTGCTGTGTGATGTATTTAGTTTTTCACAACTGGAGACACGGCTCCTCAGATAGCTCTACTGGAGTAGCTTTAGTGGGCTCTGACTTGTCTAAAGCATTGCTTCTCCACTGATGGGCTGAGACCCTAAAAGATTTTATTTAGTCCTGAATGTGGGCATGGGGACAATGTATGAGAATTCAGAGTGATGTAAGGAAGCCCTGAGATGATCAAATCCATGAATTTTATTAAACACTTATCCATGAAAAGTTGTAAATTTGTAGTTTTCTCAGGAATCTAAACATATTCATGTTGTTGTCTAGCATTAATAAAGCTGTATTCCAGTGATAATGAGTTAATTTCTTTGGTTTTCTCCAAAACAATGTAAATTGCACGTCATAACAGGGGACAGGGTTAAATAAAATGAATGAATGTCTTCTTGGGGCATGTATTTCTTAGACATTTGGCTTTTTCAGTCACATATTTTGCTCCATGTTAAGGGCAAAGTGAAACATTTGTCACAGACTTCACTTCATTATTATATTACATATAATTTGTCTATACTGCCACCATTTCTTAAAACAATCATCATAACAAATCCTGAGCTAAACTAGGAATATAAAATTGAAAAACAGATCTGCTTGTTGGCCTCATGTACCTTGCACTTAAGCATATTATCACACCGCACCATATTAATACTGAACATAACCTCACAGAGCCTAAACCAGGGCTGCTAATCCCATGTCACACAGGCCAAACATAAGTACACAAAGCATGCTTGTAGTCAGAGAGCTTTTCACACTCTTTTACTCTCTAACATGTGACAGCAGGAAAACATTCACACAGCACAAGCTGCGACCTGACTGTTACAACAATAGATGCTTAAACAGTAAAAATATCTTGCCTAAACTGTCCGAGGGTCACATAAATGTGAAACAACCACGGCTGGGTTTGATAAAGCTTTAATTAAACACCCTTGCATCATGGGTGCTTTAGGGGAGCAATATGCAAAGACATGTGAACTAAACTTGATCAACTATTCATTTTGAAAATTGACCAGAAAAAGTTAAGACACACTCTAAAAGCAGTGGACATGGAAATGTTTGTGTGGCTCTTCAAAATCTGCACAATGCTTTAGTTTTAAGAGTGAACGCTGGTTTTGTTCTCAGGTCCTGATGTTCTGTTTTACTTCAGAGTACTCACTGATCTATACTCCTTGTGAAAAACAAATGAACTTATTGTCATTACTCTGATGGTTCTTATGACTGATGCAATGTAGTCTGACTATTTTCAAATCACCTGAACATTTATCATTATAGTAAAACCTGAGTGGCCTTGAGTTATTTAGAACTTAGTGAAACCAAAAGAGATCACAGTGTGGTTACAGCACACTTGGTGGTGCCTCTCATACAGACCTGAGCTCACTGCAGCTTCATTTAAAACCCTCTGTTAACAATCTTAATGTAAAAGTTGACAGTGATTTTAAATGATAACAGATTAACTGCTGTTCAATATCGTTTTATCACCTGAGGCTTTTATTCAGGATCAAATCAATTTTATCTTTAAATGATTAAAGACTGGGGTTCATGCTGTTATTTCTACACCTTCAGACTACTGTGGTGCTCTTTATCAGAGTAAATCAGACGTCCATTACACGTCCACGGTGAGGCCAAAATGCTGCTGCTCATCTTTGAATGGTATTAGGAAGCAAGCAAATATCACCTCCATCTTGCTCCTCTCCATTGGCGGCCTGTTCACTTTTAGGATACATTTTAAGATTCTCTTGGTAATTTTTAGATTACTTAATGGATCAGCATCTCATTACATTGGTGGTCTTCAAAAGTTCACACTCGTTCAATATCTTTAGAGTTTTTATGTGAAGCAGCTTCTCCTTGTTGCCCCTAAGGCCAGAAGAAAACCTGAGGTGACAAATCTAATAGTCCCTCACTTTGAAATCTTATCTTAAAACAAGAACTTGTTTGGTTTTAACTTAGCATGATGGTTGTGTGACCTCTATTTTTTAAATTCTCTTTAATAAGCTTTAATCTTAACAGTGTGTTGTAGTCACTTTGGTAAACTTGATTATTATCTCCGCCAAGGAGGTTATGTTTTCGGGAGAGTTTGTTTGTCTGTCCGTCCGTCTGTGAACAAAATACCTCAAAAAGTAATGGACAGATTTTGATGAGATGTTCAGGAAATGTTCAGCATGGGAAAAGGAAGAACTCATTCCATTTTGGTGTTGACCGGATCAGCGTCTGGCCGCCATGGTGAAAAATGTGATTCTGTGAATAACTACTGGACTAAAATTGATATAATTATAAATCCAATTGCTAATGGTATGTTTTCATGGTCAAGGAATCTAAATATTTACATGAAATAAAGGTAGGACTCATATTTATGGTCAAAATCACAGTATGGCTGAGGACTGTGGCGCTGGTGGAGGTCTGCGCTCTCCGAGTGCTTTTCTAGTCTTTAAAATGTTTTGGTTCCCATTCAGGCTATTTTATTTGTACTCGTGGGAGGACTGAGACATCCATCACAACACACAGATTACAAAACAGCTGTGACAAAGACCAGTAAAACAGAGAAATTAAAAAATACACCCAAAAAGCCCAATTAAAAACCATTAAATCATGCAAAAAAACAAAAAGAAAACAAAAAGAAAATAAAATGATAAAATGATGCAGTACATAGAGTCCTGAAAATCAGTGCAAAAGAAAAAGACATATCAACTCATAAAATCTATAAAAATTCCAATTTGACAACTTTGTGAATAACACCAGGGTCACAGCCTCAACCCCTCCCCCAACTCCCCAAAAGTTATGCCTATTCCTGGTTCACACAGCTGGTCCTCAATGGGAGACTGAGGGGTCTCCATCTGTGGCAGAGACTGTGTGGGTTTGTTTGTGGAGTGAGGGGAGGGGTGAACTGAGAGGTGGAGATGATAGTCAATCCTATCTGAAGTGAAGTGGAACACATGGACTCATTAATGCATCTGACTCAACTTCTGTTCACTGCTCCAGGACGTAATGCGACCGCTGACCTGATTCATCACAACAGTCCTGCTTTCACAGACAGATGTGGCAACACCGTGTGGCGATGCAGAGATATTCAGAACCAATGAGCTTTCTTTTTTTTAGGCTTCATCAACAGATCGTGAGTTGTAACTGGCAACTTCTGGGTTGCCAGGTCTTGAAAACGGTTTGACTGCTGAGTCATTGCGACTGTTAACAGTGCAAGAGACATCATTTTGCCACATTGATGTTTCTTCTGTATCAGTAATGTCTGTGTATGTCTGACTGTGTGTGTATGCGGAGCTCTTGCTGTGTTCTCACTCACACAATGCCATTACAAACTGTAAGTTAAAACTAGATCACGCTGTTGTAGGAGCAATATGAATGTCTTAAAGAGCCACACTTTGCCTTAAATCAGGTTCTCAGATTAATTTTTGTTGATTGAGGTATGTTCACAATCATTGATGTTCAAAAAAATGTCTAGTGTTCATAAACAGAGTGCCCCTGACAGTGCTGTATTCTCCCTCTGCCTGAGATGCTCTGTTAGAGGTCTTGCCTCTTCAGGGATTACTTGGGCTTGGCTCACTCTGATTGGCTTACAAGTTTGGTCTGTGGTGATTGGTCAGTTCAGCAAGTGTCAGCAGCCACACTTGGAGAAGGAGAGGTCTGGAGACTTCATTTTTTAAACTTTAATATTTTATTATTTCTTTGTTCAAAATAAAGATTATCCAAACCAACTTTTGTCTTGTTCATAGAGATACTCTTTAATGCTGAGACTACATGTTTGACACACTAACGAGCATTTAAAACTCATTGAATATTCAATTCAACAATGAAAACACTATTCACCAACCTAACAATTTACCATGAGTTTCTCAAAAGTGCATTTTTATATCCTAGGAAGAGAATAAAAGCTGTTAAAATGTGGTGTCATAAGGCCGGTCTGTGAGGGTGTGTATCCTAAATGCATAATGAATGAGGGTGAATTTCCAGTGGTAATGGTTGCATTTGAGGAATTCCACACTTTTATATAGGCTGCAAGAAAATTAAGGATAAAGCCTACTTCTGAGGTTAAAGGGATAAAATAGGGATGCACGATTTTGGATTTTTGCCAATATCTGGTATATTATTATTCATTATTGCCAATACTGACACCAATATCAATATTTCTGGTCAAGAGCACAAGCTCTGTACTTAACAAAAAAGGACTTGTTTATTTCAGTGAAACAGTGTATATTTGCAAAGAACACATGCAAAACAAGAAAAACAGCACTAAGCCAAGGTGCATCAATATTGTACGTTTGTGTTATTTGCTGATATTCCAGCCAATATATGGACGACATGTGTGGCCAATATATTGGCTGTTAATATCTGCAAGAATTTTAATATCGGTCGATACAATACTTAACTTTTTAGGCTGATATCAGCCAATAAAAGAGAGTGATTGGGAACAGGTGTTACCGTAATTCAAGAAAGTCCTTACAGCTTTGCTCTTTAAATGGTAATATTTCAAAACCAAACTGATCTTGTTCAGGATTGTTGTTTGTTTGTATACATTTATTAAGAAGTAAGGTGAACTGTTTAGATTTTCTTCAAAGGCTTTTCAATCTGATCAACATACCACACAATCTCTTCTTAGGTTACATTTACACATACACTCCTGACTTAAAAATGCAAAGATTTTTCCTTTGCGTTTTCAAAGTTGACCCGCATTCAGACAGAGACGCTGGAGATGATTTAAACCGCAGTAGTGTGCATGCTAGTTCAGTAGATGGCGCTGTAGGTCTGCAGAGAGGCAGCGCTGCTACAATACACGTACAAAGAAGAAATACTTTTCACAAACAACAATGGTGAATAGACGCACAGAGACGCAGGAGTTTCTTTTCTGGACAACAAATCAGTTCAGACAACAAATCTGTCTGGATAGTTTAGTCTGGATGGTTAACCAAGCACGGGAAGAGGCTTACACGTTACTCGGCAGACGGCCAACGCTGTTGTTATTTCTGGTATGTGCACGCAGCCTTCATGTGAAAGAGTACTGCACATGCGGTGACGTCAGTGTTTCACCCTGAAACGCTCTGATTCAGGTTTACATGGCGCTGCATGGAGAGCGTATTCAGAACTTTCCACTAGAGCCCGTTTTCAAAAGTTACAGTTTTCGGACAATCCGCAAAGAGTTTCCTTCTAAACGCAAGGCCAAAATGCAACGAAAACTTATCGGATCTGACGGCCCCGTGTTAACGCAGCCTTAAAAACTGAAGGCAACATTGAAAAACTATCAAAACTGCATCTTGAAGATTCAAAATTGAGGCAACTGGACTGTGTTTTTGGGAACACTTTGAAACAATAACCAGTGTCAGGTTTAATTACTCTATGCAGAGTTATCATGTACTCTCCTCAAGCTGTTTCAGTGTTAACTGCACATCAACTCCCCAATATTAGACCACCACAATCATGTCGTTTACAGCAACTATGTGATATAGTCGAGCGAGCATTGTTGCTAATTGACAAAAACAGTTCATGTTGAAACACAGCTCCACTCAGCCTGATGATAAACTAAGCAAACTCAGTCCATTAAAGCAGATTAATTTTAACGTTATCACTGTCAGCTTACAGCGATACACCAACTTCACACCACACTCAGCACTTTGTATGTGTGCATTTGCTACTCTGAGTTAACGACACATTTCTACACCTAAATTCAACTCCAACTCCGATCACTGAGGGCAAATTTGACTGAAGCATAATTAACTCTGCTCTTTATGGAATTTTACATCAAATTGTAAGTCCTTCTTCTGCTGACTGATGTTGATAATGGAGATAATCAAAGCAGCATGTTGAAATGTGAGACAAAACTTGATCAGGCAGTACTGAATGGTCTGGGGTGCTGTTGACTGCTCAGCTCATACTCCTACATCACTTTCATCACGTTGCTCTCCTCTGTACTAAGGTTGTTTCTTGGCCGAGTGTTGGTGAAACAGACTGTGGTTGTAGTTTCTTTATGTGATGAATAAATACTGAGAGAATATCTGCCTACACACACCACCACGCAGGATTGTGGGTAGGTCAGGCAGAGTAGTCCACTCCATCACAGACGTTAAGAATGGGTTTTTTTAACTGTTGCCTGGCAGCATCATATCGCAGAGAGGGAAGTGACGGCATTGTTTGGGGTGAAGTGAGAGAGAGAGAGAGAGAGATGTGTGGAGAGAGGAAGGGAGTGAGGAGGGAAAATATTGTTTTAAGACTGATAATGGTGATGATTCTCTCGTCAGTTATGATCTCAGCATTCAGTCAGCCACATCGAGTAACAGTATTTATTTCCAGCTCCCCTCACCTCCTCCTCTGCAGCCAGAGCGATCAAGAGGGTTTTTCTCAAAATGACCAACAGGGTCAGCAACAGCAGAGTGAGTGGGAGGGTTTCTGGAATCAGAGAAACTCACGCTGTGTGAAAACTGAATCATGATCTTAATGCCTGAGAGAAAGAATATTGACAGGAGAAGACAACAGCTGCTTGACCGGAGCTTCAGTCACTGTGCCTCTGCACAAACTGGACATGCAGCAGCTGAGAGCAGAACGACCTGCAACAACCACACTGATCCAGGTTTTTAGAGATCTTAAGCTTTTGTGTTAGCCTGTGCATTTGTGTGTGTTTGATAATTCATCCACTGGATTTAGTCCAGTTCTGAATTTCTGTTAAATCTGTTTTCAACATGATGAGCTTATATCTAAGCAGCAGTGAGATGAGGACAAGACCACTGAGGCGGCGAAATACTGATCAAATGAGACTCAGAAAAATAAATTAAAGCTCTGTTTACAATGGTTGAACACATGGATGAAAGAACGACAGAGAAATTGACCATATCACAGATGGTACATCTAATAATAAACTCAGTCAAAATCCTGTTCAGTACCCACAGATCAGGGTCCCTACACATCTCTGAAAATCAAATTCAAAACAATATCTGCACAGTATGAAACTTTTCCTATTAAATGCTAATGTATTTTTTTAAGTGATCAGTATTTAACTGTAATATGACAAGCCAATTTAATAACAGGAAGTCAAGTCATGTTGCTCTACAAAGAGAGTGATGGACAGGAGAAAGCATTGAAGCACATGAATACAGACAGACAACTTTTTCATGACACATCACACCACCATTTTTTGCAAGTGTTTTCTGGGGCAGTTTTTTTTGTAACCTAAAACAGTTTTGACTAAGATAGTTCATTTAGAATCTTCACAGACTGAAATGACAATTATTATTGACTTTTTATGTCCTTAAATGTACAAAAAAAAAAAAAAGAGATGTCAGCCATTTTGTCTTAAAAGGGGGTTCTTAGTTTTTTTTGGCAGCAGGAAGTTGCCTAAGTTGTCTTTTTAATAGATATGGAAAGTATTTTTAAAAAGATGAAAACAATTTACACAAGATATACATCAATGATGAATCAGGTACTCAGTATATCCCTCTTAAGGGTATATATAATCAACTCTATAGCATCATCCAAATTCTAAAGAGAAATGCTAATCAATAACACAATTTCAGTCTTGAAGCTTAAGTTATGCATGTTGGGCACTTATACTTTTAAATTAGAACTAATACCTGAAAAAAATATTTTTTTCTTATGCAAGAGACACATTTATTCATTAATATAATCTATTTGTGGATATTCAGTTACATTGGTGCTGTAGCGTTTA
Source organism: Scarus forsteni (assembly GCA_036419115.1). NCBI lineage: Eukaryota > Metazoa > Chordata > Actinopteri > Labriformes > Labridae > Scarus > Scarus forsteni. The sequence goes on along the minus strand of JAZDUH010000066.1, from coordinate 22,278,398 downwards.
CATGTCCCAGATGAACTGCTGTAAATGTTTGTAGCAGAATTTGCAGCACCGTTAATTTCAGCAAATGTTCTTCATAATAAAACCAAAGTAAAACTTTCCATCTACATCATCTTTGGGTCAAAACTGAAATCCTGTATAAAGATTTGAAAAGGCTTGCTGATTATTCATGAGGCTGTAAGCTAAAAATAGTTTTGTCTGCATTGTTTGCAGGAGGGAAAGCCGGGTATAGAAAATGAATGAATGAATGTTTGCAGGAGACAATTCTCAGTCTAACATTAAAACAGTTTGAGTCTACGCTGCGTACAAACATACAGTCAGGGGGCGCAAGGGGACTTCAGGTGAAGCACAAGATGAGAAAACAACTCTAAAGAAAGTTTCTGCTCAATGAAAATCTGCTGTTCATGAATAAATATTAAATACATTTAACATATTAAATATCTGACCCATTATATTGTAAATATTTCTTGAGGAAAAAGTTTCACATTAAACTGAGAACAGGGGAAGTTGGTCAACAACCACTGCGACTTAAAGTTTAGGTTTTTGCAATTCAGTCTTTGGTCACAGTCTGTTATTGGCTAAGATTATTTTGACAATTTGTTTATTTTACAATGGTCAGAATTCATTCTTGGCTTAAGATGAGCACTCTTAAGGCGGTATGTTTTTGTTTGTTAATTTCAATAGTGCAGACAAAATTGTAAAAAAAAAAAAAAAATTACAAACATTCAAATGTGGTTATTTGATAATGAGACTGTGCTATGAGAACAAAACCACATGGTTCACAATCACACAAAGATTTTCTATAAAAGGTTGGGTGTTTACAGATCATCTGTGATGTCTTAAGTCCACCTCCGGCATCGAACTGAAGTGCATATGGTTCAGTGAAGGTGTCGGAAAATGCATTAACTTTTTTTGTGTTAAATTGACAAAAACTTCTGCCAAATCTTTTCATACTTTAACTGCAACAGATACTGCGATCTTATGGGGATGTGGATTTGAAAAAAATAACAAGAATCAGGCTTAAAGTCCAGTAAATAGACTGTACACAGCACAAACCATTAACTAACTCATATATTAACATATTTTTGAAATATCTAGCTTGAGTTGGGTTATTTACTCATTTGATTTGATCAGAGGAGCATATTGTTAAATATTTTAATTTTTGTCAGTACTATTTCATGTACATGATGACATTGTGCAGCTGGCTGTAAGTTCACATAACTGTGTGACATTTGGCATCAAGCCCCCTGTAGATCTGACCCACAACTTCTTCTTTTGTCGTTTCAAAACAGCCAAAATATTGACTTTTAGACTATGTGTGCCCGAAACAAAAATGGTGGCAGAGGCCTTATTCTTGGTTCATACCTCCCAGCCTTACTATTGCATCACCCTTTGCTGCACATCAAACCTAAAGGCTGTTAGTGTGACTAAACTGTGTCCTCCCTGCACCATTAATGAATCCCCTCTTTCTCCATTTTTAACAACGAGCTTTACTGAATCATCCAAGCACTCTCAGGCTCTGCACATGCAAATACTCTGGTCAGCAGACACCCTGCATGTGAGGAGGAAGAGGGAGAGAGGGAGAAGAGGGAGGAGGGGGAACCTGGGTCATCTGAGAGGCGACCTCCCCTGTAGGCTCATGTGGCAGCTGCGTTTCTCAGCTGAACAATGGCCAGGAAGGGTTCAATAAAGGCAGGAGTATCCCCTGTAATCTTCAGGGGTGCTAATGCTACAGTGATCAGTCTTTAGCTCAGTGATGGGCTATGAGCAGAGGAGGGTCACGGAGGAGACAGGGGGGATGGAGAGGATGCTGGATTGAGGACCATGTTGGCTGCACGCCGGCCTGCTCCACATATGCGATCTAAAAATGAAACCTCATCCCCCTCCTCCTCCTCCTCCTGCTGTCAGTCTGCTGATCACAGCTCAGCCTGTGATGGCACGGCTGCCCTTAAAGCATCTTATCACACACAGGTTTGAGGAGAAAAAGAGCAAACTGAGCATTGAAGCGCAGAAATGCTGCTGATGCTGCAGCGCCCTTGACCAAGAGGATCGACACCACATCCACCAGCCGGCTCTCTGTGACCGAGTCTTTAGTGGCATTTCTAAAAAGCAAAACAGGCATGAAAATGGGTGTCTCTTACCTCTGCGCTCTCATCTATTGGCCGTCACAGGATGGATGAGGAGGCGGCGCAGGTGCAGGGATGCAGAGCGACGCCCAGGGACACAGAGATATATGATTATTGCATCGAGCCTCCACAAACACACGGCCGTGAAAATGCTGCAGAAACGACGCTCACCTGTTTTCACCGGGATCCGGCTCTTGTATCTGATGTTGCTCGTCATGTTGACCGCTCTCCTCCCTCGATTTCAGCGAAGCGACGGCTCACAGAAAGCGGCCCCTTCGCCTCGCTTCCAAGCCCCGGACAGACAGCAGGAGGGCGGGGAGAGCTGACAGATGAAGGCCCCTCCTCCTCCTCCTCCTCAGCATCATCATCACCGCACACTCAGCCAGTAGTAAAGCTGTGTGTAGCACAAGTAAGCGTTTTTCCCGGATGCAAAGAGAGGTTTGGTCCATGACGACCTCACAGGCACCGAAGAGACTTCACTTAAATGAAACAGACATATTTGGGAAGTGCCCCCTCCTCCACATTTCAGTCCAGTTCAAACAGCTTTATTGGCATGATGGGCATTTAAAACCACTTTAATAGCTTGTAGCCTATTCTTTTTTTATTCTCAGGGTGTAATAACTACGTTTGCTTCTTATGAAACTGATGTGCACATTACTCATGTTAGAATTTTTTGCCCTGAATTTTTATGGACAAATAATTGTTGATTTTGCAGCATCTGTCTTCTTTCAGTGACAGATGCTCTATAGCAGTAGTGCACATGCCTCACAGTAACAAGGTTGCTGGTTCAAACCCGGCGTTGCTCAGGCTTTCTGTGTGGAGTTTGCATGTTCTCTCTGTGCATGCATGGGTTTTCTCCCGACACTCTGGTTTCCTCCCACAGAACAAAATCATGCTTGTTAGCTTAAATGGTGGCTCTACATTGCCCTCTGGTGTGGGTGAGTGTGAATGGTTGTCTGTCTCCTTATGTGGCCCTATAATTGGCTGGCAGCTGGTCCAAGCTGTACTCTGCCTCTTGACCAATGTCAGCTGGTTTAGGCTCCAGGCCCCCATGACCCAAAGAGATAATTGGTGAAGACAATGAGTAGAGATTACTGCCAAAGTGTTTCATTAAAAATAAAAAAAAAGAAATGTATCTAAAATAACAGGGAAAGAGCAGCTATAATGGCAAAAAATATCAATATTATAAAAATAAAGATTAAAGTCCAGGTGTGTTTTTATATTATTATCATAATAGCATCATATTTTGGGCAGGATGTGAGGAAGAGGAGCTCGGTCTAGACCTGCTGGGTGTCAGGGACAGTCGGCCAAAATGTATTATTTTTTAAGCTATTGTTGATTTTGTGCATGTATTTACAGGAGTAATTACCGTTATTATATAAACAGTATTATTCATAGAAAAATATAAGTTCACATGGTGTTTCCATAAATCAGGAGAAGACTTTCACATTTACATTAGACAGAATTGCCCAAATTAAGTCTTAGGGAAAATAGATTAAGCACATTAACATACAGTGCTTAACAAATTTATGAGACCACCACCCAATGTAAGGTTAATGCAACAGATGCAGTTAACTGACAGCATTAGAAATAACAAAAATCATTAGTTTTCTTTTTTTCATTGCTAAACTCTAATAATTGTTATCCACTGACTTTCTAATTTACTGTTTAAAACCCCTCGCAAAAAGCGTAAAGCACATTATAATTTTATTGTTTAAGATGCCAAATTATAGTTATTTACATAGTTATTAACTTGTATTCCTGAACAGAATAATGGTTTTAGTGGCTTAATGTTATGTTTTTATCAATTCTGACTCTCAGAGAAGCCCAACAAGCTCAAATTTGGCTGTAAAAACGTAAATTCAGTTTGGAATTGCTCATTCATGTTCAAAATGTTCAACCAATAACAATACCCTTTTTTTTTTGCAGCTTTTAACACATGTTTGTAAAGATTTTTAAAATATCTGTTTTCTCCTTTTTATGACAAGTGATTGAAAAAAAATTATAAGTGTTGTACTATATATCTATATATCTATATCTATATCTATATCTATATCTATATCTATATCTATCTATCTATCTATCTATCTATATATATATATATATATATCCTACATAGACCACAAATTGAATTTGCTTTGTGTTTAACATGAAAGAAAATGGTTTACCAATTAATGACAACACAAAAAAGGTAAACACATTAATATCAACAAACCTGAGCATGTCATAAAACATCATGTTGTCCTTGCAGCATTTGTAATGTCTGTCTAATTCAGATTTAAATGTTTTTGGCAAACAACCATAAATGTATGAGACCCAAACTACAGCCCTAAATGTTTGTCCTGGATAAGTGCATGTTTTCACTTATAATAATGTGAATATGCATCAGAACCAGATATAACAATAATCACTTACAATAAAAACTATCAAGAATACAATATTTAAATAATGACAGGTAAAGATAAATGAACATTACTCTTGAAGAGGAGCAGACTCTTTTTGTGAGTACCATAGAATAATTACTTTGAGCTGCCTCATTTGCCAATGATCCTTCACTTAGAAATCCTGGGGAAAAAAAACAAAATGTGTAAACTAGACCGAAGGGGCAGTGTTAGTATCTGTGATCACAAGTAACACAAAACTTTAGGTATTACTAAACAAATTTTATTGAGAGAAATACAAAAACGGCAGGCCTTTAAGAAACAAGTTCCTACTGAGATATGGTTAAGAAACAATAGTGTGTGTTTTAGAGTTTGGATGAAATAATTGCATAGATGGAAAAACAAATGAAAAACATCACATGTCAACAAAAGTACAGTGAGTTGCACTGAAAAGGAAAATTTAAGATGTTCAGTCTGCTTCACACAGAAAAAGTTGGAGTAAGTTCACACACAGTTAAGTTGAATAATATAGCACTTGTTTTTTTCAATGACGGACTGCACATGTAGTGTACAAAAAACATTTGACACATAAAATATATCATAAGAGCACATACAGACACTTTAAACCACTTAACTGAACAGTGTGATTGGTTCTCAGTCTGTAGTTTGGCACGGACTTTGAAATCAGCAGCTTTTGATAAATACCCAAATATTAACAACATGGCCCTTTTAACTAACAATAAATCAGATTATTTCCTTTAAAACTAAGCATTAGTCTATTTTCCGTACACAGAGAAACTTTTCAACAAAGCCATAAACAAGAGGATTTATAGTGTTGGCTGCATACAAGGTTAGAAAACAAAGTACCTAGTTTGAGATAACTAAGGTCAAAAATCTGCCTTGTTTATCCATACCCAACTTTTCTTTGACTGTTATAGTATTCATAATTATTGAATAATCAGACTAAAGTACCGAAGGCACAAGAAAATTAGAAACCACTGAGAGGTAAAACTGATGGACAACCATAAACTGTTCTTAAGTAAAGATGAGACACAGGCAGTTTTAGTCTTTAACTTAAAAAGCAGGTTGACCTGATTGGCACTTGAATAGAGAGATTATAAGATGAAACATGAAACCAAACACATGATTATGGATATATCTGTAAACGTGTCAGTGATTGAAAACATCCTCGTACCATATTCACAGTTCTGCAGACCATAATTAAAACCACATTCTTTATACCAATTTCTATTCCATGAACAATCTTTCTGATTATGACCGACTTTTCAAACTAATAACAAAGTGGGACATTCAGTGGGATTTCATTGGGGGGGGTGTTTAAAGTGACCTCCTACACGGCTAAAGGATGGACATCTGTGAGGGAAGAAGTGGATGTCTGTGGTGTGAGGAAAAAAGACGGTGTAATCCTGGTTACCTGACACTTCATACTGGCAGCAGGAGGGGATGGACTGATGAAGAAAGTGTGTGTGTGTGTGTGTGTGTGTGTGTGTGTGTTAGTGTGCTTTCCCTTGACTTGGAGACTTGGACTCATTCACTCGTCTGCTTTCATCTTCATCTGTGCCTGCATTTGAGCGATCATCTCCTGCATGCGTCTCAGCTTCAGAGAGAAGAGAAAAATGAAAAAATGATTGAAATGACTTCAATATTTATCATTTCAACTGAACACCAGTGCATCAGTTAGATAAATGTTCAGAGATGATCAAACGAGATCACAGAAGATTTGTGGACAGAGAATATACTGTGGTTGGTGAGAGGACAGGGCTGGGATTTGATGTGGATGCTTGTTTAGAAATAAACTGAGCTAATTAAGTGTTTAAGGGTTGAACGAGTGTATACCACAGAAATTATTTGATGTAGGAAGTAGGGATGGGTACCGAATTCGGTACTTAAAGAGGTACCGACCGAATTCTGTAGGTACTACTAAGTACTGATTCACGTAAAATCAAACGGTGCCATGTTTTGGTACCTAAACGCATCCTTGTGACTGTGAGGGAGTGGAAGAAGCAGGCATACTATCGGGTAGAGGAGGTGAATTTCCATACCGGACTTGAACGCAACACAGCAATAGCGTAATGACGTCAGCAGCCACGGGCTCAACAAAGCAAGCATGGCTGAGAGAAATTGCTCTAAAGTATGGCTCTACTTTATTAAATGTGATGCAGATTACGCTCGCTGCAATATTTGTGATGCCAAGTGTAAGACCAGCGGTGGAAATACTTCAAATCTGAGGAAGCACCTGTGACGCACAAAATTTTCCTTAAAGTTGAAGAGTGCACAATTTTTGATAGCCTCAGATCTACGACCACAAAGGATTCATTCAGCACTGTTAGCACGCCTGTGTCCAATGGCGACTAGTCGTCTGCAGCCAGAAACACAGGAAAAGAAATGGCTTTAACATTTGGTGATGGCAGCAAATGCGGCAAGTAGGATACCTGGTCCAGGTAAATAAGCCTCGTGTTTAAGATGGTATTAGCTTGGCATTTTAATGTGCGTCAGTTATCATTATCAGGTTGGTTCCTCGTACTTTGTAACGTTAATGTAAATGCTTTTTTTTATTTACAGCTCTGTTGGACCCATTGTTAAACTGCCCTAAAGTTAAAGTGAGGGCTGCAGTTAATTTATTAATTTGTGGTTCATTTTAGTTACTGGTTTTCATGTTGAAGAAAAATTTTTGGAACAACTACAATGTCACAACACAAACAGTTGAATGTTGTTTTGATATATATCCGTCAAATTTTATAGATTGAGAAATAAATTTACATTGAAAAAATTTGAGATCTTAATATTAAACAAATTAATATTTATTACCCCATAAACACACGCAAAAGTACCGAAAATTGGTACCGTTGAGCACCGACACTGATTCCCAGGTACCGGGCATCGGTATGGTATCGGTTCAAATATGAAACGTACCCATCCCTTGTAGGAAGCAGTGAAATTTGAACCAAAATGTAATCAGTTCACCCATAAGCTCAAGTTTTAGTTTCAGTTAGTCGGGGATTGACAGAAACACCTTAGTGCATTCTTAAGATGTGCCCACAGGATTTTAGTTCACACTCATCTTTTGGTCAGCATGGGCCTAGTATGTTTTGAGGCCCATTTGTACGAATTTTCAAGAAAACCCCCCAAAGCAGTCTGAAGATATTAAGCTAACGAAATACAAAACAAATTACCTCCAACCCTGGCTAACTTCTGCTGGCAAAGGGGTAAAAAAAGCTCAACAATCAGCCAACTCCTGATTTCCCTGTTCACTTCTCTTCATGCTGGGTTCTTGCAGATTATCACAAACTTAAAGAAGATTTAAAAGTAAAACACACAGATCATATGATCATGAAAAAAATGTATTTTTTTCATTGTGGATAAAATAAAAATTGTGTAATGTCATAGTTTGTCTAAATGAAACCAACGCAAAGTAAGAACCTTTCCAAGACAAGCTCAGAAAAGACAGCTCATGATCACATTTCCGTTCACATGGAACTGTCTGGTATTAAAATATAAAAGCAGCACAACTATAAAAGCCTAAAAAATGATAACATCATCAAAATGAAAGAACTTGTGCTTAATTTGAACTTAGACTCACATAAAATAGCACTTTCAATAGCTATATCATAAAATATTTCCTCTCTGTTTCCCTGAAAATCATCAAGGCCTATTAAAATCACCACCACTGAGAGGTGTAATACAGAGAATAAATTTAAATCACAAAGATATTCAGGGTATAAAACTGTGAGGAAAGGTGTTTCAAAGTGAAATGTGATACTCAGAGGAAGGGTGTTTCAAAGTGGATGAGGCATCAATCAATGGTAGACTATAAAAGTTATGCTCAAATGTAAATACGTTTAATTGAAAGCAGGCAATAGGTTCATAAATAATTTAATAACTTGAAAGCTCATTTGCAAAGATAATAAGGATGAGATGCTCTGGTTTCATGTGGATTAAGCCTGCAGCTCTCCTGAATATCTACTGCCATCTTGTGGTCAAGTACAAAACCTTCCTATATTTTTCTTAACATCATGGGTGTTACCCCGTCATGGAAAGAGAGGATTTTTCTTCGCTTTTACATGCAACATGCAAAATAACTTACTATAAAATATATTAAAAATAATTAACTTGTATTTAAGGGAGGATGTTCTGAATATTGATCACCTTTTTAAGGCTTAATTATACTTGATGAAGATATGATATCATACATTCTTCATACTGACATACATCAATATTTTTGGTATTATTGATTTGGGGGAGAATACCCAGTTAAAAGATCATTTACAGAAAGAAACAAAAATGCTTAAAAATGACAAGAATATTCAACTGACTGGTTTAAAGGAATTCACTGGCATAATACTCTGTTTTCCATAGCTGTTGGAGAAATACAGTGCTCTCTTCAAGAATCCACTTGTTGTTTTTCAGGAAATAAAAGGAAACTAGGGACCTGTAAAACTGAATCAAGGCTGAAGTCAAGGAACAGTCAGATATTAAAACATTTCCTCCCCTGAAGCCCTGACAGCAGTAAACACACACCTTACTGTCTCTGCAGCTTTGTGCTGCTCCCTCGTATTCCTGAGGTCATTCCCACCATAAATCTGGGCCAGGACATCCAGGCAGGACATGATGGTATATCCTGCCTGGGCACATTGTTTACAAACAGTGCTAGCAGCAGCACCCCAACAGCCCAATCAAGAATCAAGAACAATCAGTAAACAGATCACATGTGCAGGCTCCACCTCATAGAAGACAAGTAACACATATGCGTGATAGCAGGGCGTAAACGGGTGAGACTCCATAATTATTGTAGTCACACAAAACCATGTAAGGTTATGAAGGGTCAATGTTAAGTTTGTAGCAGCTGTTAAATCAATCTGTTCTGTAAAGACAAATAAAATTTTCTGGTGAGCAGGTGGGCTGAGTTCAGGGGAGAAGGTGAGGCAAAGAAAAGCTACAGAAAGACAGAAAGGAAAGAGGAAACTGCTGTTCCATCTTTTTTTTTTTTAATGTATATTTTTGGGCATTTTGTGCCTTTATTGATAGGAGAGAGACAGTGGATAGGCCTGTGAAAGGGGGAGAGAGAGTAGGGGAAGACACTCTGCAAACTGGTCACAGGCGGGACCCGAACCCGGACCGGCAGAAGCATGTACATGGGGTGCTAACCACTACGCCAAACCAGCACCCCCTGTTCCATCTATCTGACCAAATATTTAATCAAAAGCACCTTGTGAGATACAACAAATACTGCACTTGCTGCTGTGCAAGCACAAACTCTAGGTAACAGTATGAGGACTTACCAAAAGGCCTCTGTGTAAACCATTGAGTAAATAAGTAATGATATTAAAACTTCAACTAATACAAGCAAGTTCTAATTTTGACAGATGATACATTTATCTCCCTCCTTCTGGGGACCTTGTTGGTAATCTGTGATCTGATGAACCATCCGCACATGAGCAAATTATTTTCATCATTAAATGTGAAAGTGAAGCTGACACAAGGAAGCATGTGCACTGTAATACTGCCAGAGTTTTACTATCCTGTGTTGTGTGAGGCAGTTCTTAAAGGAGCCATATATGAAACACACTTTTTATTTTTTTGCATATATTTGGATTATAAGTATCTACCTTTTCCTTGGCTGTTATGACCATGATAGGGGTATTTTTTATGAGCACCCTCATTTGGTTAACCCATAAAAGGCCACCATTTTGCTCTACTGAGTATCTGTGGTTGTTGCAGTAAAGGTTTTGAGTGTCTTAATGAATGTGTATTTATTAATCCGACCAAACAAAAGACACACACAAAGAGCATTTTTATGATTAGAAGAAGGCCAAAGGAAAAAAGTCTCTTATGAGCACGGTAACTATTTAAACTGAAACACTGCTGCATCTGTAAAGTGTTACTCATAGCACAAACATTTAAGCTAAAGGAAACACAGACCCTCTGTACTGTGGTGGACTGAAAGTGATATCAGACAGACTTCGTTATATACAGGAAAGAAAACAGTTTTGGTTTCCATAACACAAACAATAATGGCAGCATGTAACAGACAGCACATCTCCTGTTCAGAGACTATAGCAAACACACACACTGTGATTGTGCTGTTAAAATGATGTATTGTTTAGCCCTAGATCTGAGTCATGGTCATCTGTGTTAACAATAACCAACAGACACTAATCAGGTAAAACTTTATGACCACCCACCACCCTGACTGGTCTGCTGCCATGTAGCTTCAAACTCAACAAACTGTGATGCTCTGTGTGTTCTGACACCTTTCTATCCGAACCAGCTTCAACTGTTTTAGCAGTTTGAGCAACAGTTAGACTGGACCACCGTAACCGGTTCACCACTGCTCCTTTCCTGGACCATTTTTGAGAGATACTGACCAGTGCAGACAGGGAACACCCCTCAAGAGCTGCAGTTTTGGAGAAACTCTGATCCAGTCATCTAACCATCACAATTTGGCTTTCGTCAAATTCACTCAATTCTGTAAGTTTGCCCATTTTCCTGCTTCTAACATCCACTTTGAAGACATCTGCTGCCTGACACATCCCACTATTTACTGGTGCCATGATGAAGATGTGATCAGTGTTATTCACTTCACCAGTCAGTGGTCATAATGTTATTCCTGATTGTGTATTTTTCAGTATTATAACCAACTCAAGCCTTTGACCTGATGTCTGTTCAAAGTGTCATTTAAGGTCAAGCTTGAGAAAATAAGATACTCTCTTAGAGGCTCAGTTTTAAGATTTTATGAAACCTGGAACCCTTTCTTGATGTTTGTTGAGAAATTAGGAGTGGAAAATATAATCCCATGATGTTTTACACTTCTTTCTGTGCTGGCTAGTGGTAATGTGGGATGACTGATTAATATGGTATATTATGTGTCCAGTGGGGGTGGGTTAATGGGTGAGACTTTCTTTTCTGTCTGTTCTTGTTTTTATTTTTGACAGTTTGTATATTTCTTCTATACACTTTTCTTATTATTTTTATTTTGTATATTGAAAAACTTTCAATAAAAAGAACTTGATTAAAAAAAAAAGTGTCATTTAAGTAAAATGGTCTGGATTACCTCAGCCTCTTTCTGTAGAAGAATCTGGTCCTTGTCCATCACATCCTCATCCACAGCCCTGCAGAGAAACAAACACAGAATCTATCGGGTCTTGCTCAGAAGAGATCAGCTCATCTCCTGTTTCAGTGACACAACTCAAGGCCTTACCTGCCCGCTCTCTTCAGCCTCTCTGAGCGGAAGTTCTCATAGTGCAGATCCTGAGTTACCTCCTGAAGGTCTTGCATGTGCGTCCTGAAAAGAAAACAGACATGCGATGTTTCCTTCACACACTGGGAGGCAGTATTGCACTACAACAATGTTTTTTCTCATTTAGTCTTTAACAATCAGTTTAATGGGGAAGAAGCTCGGTCGATGCCTTTGAAGACTTTCCTTCCGAAAATCTTTGTTCTCAGGTTTATTGCCAGAGACTCACACAAGCATGGTGCGGAGCTTGAGGAAGTCATTGTGCTCTGGGTTCTCCACTTCAACAACTCCCCAGGGGTACAGACGACCACGAATCTTCTTCCCCTTCACCTCAATCAGCTGGTTGGAGCCAATCACAGCAAAGGGAATACTTGCCTGGGAGAGGAAGACAGAGGTTAGGGCCCTCGAGAGAGATGTTAAGTCAGTACACAGTAGACAAGGCACGGAAAATAAAGCCATAAAAGAGGATAAAAAGACAAAAAAATCGTCAATCATTTCACAGCGAGAGGAAAGTGTCAGCAAGGTTTCATGACTACCATCAAAAACTATGCTGTGTCCCTGTCTCACCTTCAGGACTCTGGTCTGCTCCTTGAATTCCTCGTCCTCGTCAGAGTCAGCGTCCGGCAGCTGGTAAATTTTGATGCCCTGCTCCGCGATCTCGTCCAGGATCTGTGAGGTGAAAACAAGACAAAGGTGGGGTGAGTCAGCAGGATTATGACCCTATCATGACCTCCTGGGATGTCCCAGTGCACAGGGATGACTCCACTCCTGACCCCTGCAAAGGGTCAACAGGGTTCTCTCAGTCTGTTCAGTTTGGAAAACAATGATGGAAAAAAACGCTTCACTCAGTGGCATCCAAACAGGGTCTCTTCAAATATCTTTCAGTCAAAATATTTCCCCCTTGAACTCAAAAAGTCTTCTTGTATTATTCTATTTACATGAATCATTTATGGAACTTAAAGAAAAATATTAAGAGAAAATACATATTTTACTATTATTGTCATCTCTCAAAAAATGTTGACATAAAACATTCAGTTCAATTCATTACACAATAACATGAATATAAATAGAAATACTCTATATGCAATTGATTTAATGCACATACTGTAGCTTGTTAGTAGGGGTGTGCGATATGACAATATTAAATTGTTAAGGATTATAATGTGGGGATGATCTCATAAAGCAGAAAGATCGTCAGATCGTCTGTGTGGGCGCAGAGACTTTGACACGCACTCGACTAGCCAATCGTAGTATATTACGAGCAGTGCATGGTGGGATCTCCTGTTTGGTTATGAAGCGTGGAGCCATGGTGGAAAGAGAAAAGGAGATAAAAGCTTGAAGATGTCTGAACAAAAATCTGTTCTAAAGCAGCTGCATTATTCACTCAGGCTATAGACATTGCAGTTAGATAACATTTGTTTTAAATTGTTGCACTTTAAGAGATAATGTTGATATTGTTGTTCATTATCTTTTATGTTTACATTTATTGCACATTTTTATAAAAACTGCACTATTTAAAGTAAAACCTGTTCAGAAAGTTTCTTTGGCTTAAATTGTCTTTTTTTTCTTTTAGGGTTTTACATGTTTTATATGTTAAACATGGGGGAAAAATGGTCAAACATGCAAATTAGTTTACAAAATCATGATAATCTTGATAAAATCGTGATCATGATTTTGTTCTTAAAATATCGTGATATATTTTTGCCATATCGCCCACCCCTACTTGTTAGTAAAAAAAAAGAACTTTTAACTAAATCTGTCTTTCGAGTATATTTAACCTCAATCACAAACCTTAAAATACAAAAAAGTATTGATCTAGACATATAACAGTCTAAGCAAAGAACCAACTAAGATCTCTGAGAAAAACATAAGACTCTGAATGACAGTTTAAGGCTTCATTCAGAGGCTTTACCAGTTTCTTTCACTATTTTATGTTTGTCTGTGTATTTGAGTCTGATATTGTGCTCTGTTGGTGACTGGAGGGTTGCAGGTTCGAGCCCAGCTTCAGCTGTCACATGGCTTTGTGTCCTTGGGCAAGACACTTAACTCTCAGTTGCTCCCACTGCAGTGTCAGCACCATGTAAATGGGTATGAAGGAGCGTGAATGTGTTAGCTGATAATGATGGATAACTAACATGGAAACTCTGGACCATCAGTGATTGACTGTGAGAGCGAATGAGCTGATGTGACCTGCAGTGCAAACGCTGTTTTGAGTAGTCAAAGACTAGAAAAGAGCTCAAGTCCATTGACCATTTGCGTAGAAACTCCATTACAAGCAAGATGATTGATGGCAAAATGTTACCAAATCAACAAATATTTTCCATTGCAGTTGTGTAATCATTTTTACACGAGCATGGCCTTTAATATCTGAAGTTTCTTTTACCTTAAATAAAGCCTGATCATTAAATGAACCTGCATCTCAGAAGTTGTGTAATGTTAGATACTGTGTTGTTCACTTTACTTTGGGTGTCATAACACAGCTGCCGCTCCGACCAAAACGAAAGTAAGAGAGCGTTTAAGGCTAATAGGAGGGTGTGAGTGAGCACCTGTTGTTGCAGCAACACATTTAATTAAACCCTCCTGGAGAGGAAAAGAGGGTCCAGACAGGAAGGAGTAGACAGATGAAATATAATAACTGTCTGTGTGTGTGCATGAGTGAGTGTGTAACTTCTGAAGGAGTCGAAAACAAGCCCCCACACACACACACACACACACACACACTCACTTAATGCATGGGCTGACCGGTGAAGAAACAAGTTAAAACAAAGGATCTTTCTTCTCAGCTACCTGATGTCAGTATTTATTATTCTAAACATCAAAGTTGTGTTTTCATTGTTTTCCCAGGAGCAGCACGTTAAAAAAATCACAATGTCCTCTTATGTAATGGTGCCAAAAAATGTCAAGCGTTGTTTTCCTGACTTTTTGGGGACTTTCATGTACTGTAATGAGTAAAAGGACAGTGGTCAGTCAGCCAGGAGCCTGGGAAGTGAGCGCAGGTTTTCCTACCGAGCGCAGCCTCTGTTTGAGTCGCTGTTATGGCTGTTGCTTGTTTTCTCAGCGAGCCCTGTGCGCGGTGCGAGCAAGATAGTGTGTGTGCGGGGAGGGACGGGTATTGTTGTGGGGCAGATCTAAAAACAAACAGGCTTTGCAGGACTCAGAGGAGAGCGTGACACAGGACCAGAGCCTCTTTTTTTCCTTCATTCAGTCAAACACACACGATGTACAGACCGGCTGGACACGGAGGCTGAATAAACATCAGTGAGGCTGGCGGGGCAGAGCCTAAAGAATTTTGGGAAACTGTGCACTCAGTGGGAAAATAAACACGAATGACACAATGGGAGGAAAAAATGAAACAAACATAATACAAGGAGATAAGATGTAGAGAAATTCAGATAAAAATGAAACAAAACTGAAAAAAAAAAATCAAAATGAAATACCATCAATCGAAAAGGACACAACACAACCAACAATGTGGTGACAGGTGATTAATCCAGATTCAGTTTGAATGATGATCTTTTATCTTTCTACCATCACAACAAAACAAGACTGCTGAGACTGAACAACGTCCGGACTACATGCTATGCCACACGAGTTTTGTCCTAAGATTAATGGATACACCCTCCCTTTCTTTAAAGCACAGCATGTGCTCTGCCCCTCCCACTGCTCTCACTGAAATTTAAGGGAGGAGAGAAAGGAGCCACAGCATGTTCAAAAATTAGTCTGAACAGCAAGAAACCTCAAGACACTAACAGTCCGACAGCTATTTAAAAAAATGACAATATCCAAATATTTCTTCTATTTTTAGTTGTTTAAAGATGGAAATAGGGCTGTTAGAGCAATTCCTCTCTGACAGTTTCTGGCAATCATTGAAAGACAATTCTGATGTTTATTAAGTTTCTTAGCCTGATGCTAACACAGCTTTTTGGGGCATGGCGTTATTGAGTAATCTGGATAACACTTAATGAAACTTGCTGTTCATCCTCGCACAGATTTTTTTATAATATCATTGATTTAATATTCACAACGGACACCAGGCCATCACACAGACAAATGTGTTACCTGACATCCCTGCTTTCTTCACTATTGTGCAGTTAGTTCACAGCTTACAGATATCCACAGACCCCATCCAGCTATAGTGATACATTACAAGCAGGTGAAAGTCAAAATAATGTACTGATAGAGCTTTAAATTGAGAGAATGTCTGAATGAAATGTTTGCTTCAGGGGGAAATGCTTGAATGATTAAAAAAACATTGTGTTATTCATGTCAGTTCACAAAAAATAACACAAGGAATGGCCTGTAGGGAATTAACCTAGTTTTAGGAACTGGAAATGAACAATACAAAAAAAAAAAACTTCCAGGATTTGTCACATGGCTGCAGATGCCCCAAAAGTATTGAAACATTTATAATTTCCAAAAAGTCTGAGATTTTGAGAAGGTGTTGTGTTTCTTTATTGTGATTTCAGTATCAATTTCAGTACGTAACTGTAAAATATCTAGAAACAATTTCTGGCCAACTTTCAATCATGAGTACATTGTCTGCAATCATCTCTTTCTAGACCTTGCTAAGCCAAAAGCTGCAAAATGGCTGTTTACCCAAATTATTTTGTCCTGTAACATGTGCTTAGTACAGCCGGACACCTATAATCTAGACCTCTGAGGGATCATCACATGTCAAAATCACCGGCTGCTCCAAATCCCTGTTGTCTGCTGCTGGTTTAATGCGCACAATGAGTGCCTTAATCTCGAATGTTACACCAGTCTCCTTCTTCTTCTCCTCCAGCTTCTCTCAGTTGTGTATTTTCGTTGGCGCGGAGACACTGGCAGTGGGAGCCATTTTGATTTTATGACCATCCTGTCCAGCTATAATACGCCCCCCACACCCACCCCTCTATGTGCTGTTATGGTTGGCTCTGCAGGACCACTCAATGCTGGGACTGCAGTGGAGAAACAATACTGTACAAGACTCTGACTCAGTATTAATTTGAATAGGAAGTCAAAGATTTATCGCCTATGTCTTTGGCTCACACTGTTGAGTATGGAGCATTGTTTGTGCAAATGTTGCGTCATGTTGGGAACTTGTGATAAGTGTAAGGGTGGAGACTGATGCTGTCATGTTGGAAAATGAGTTACAAATTGTGATTAACTGCTAGTGAATCATTCCAGCTATTTACCTCCAACCGAAAGCCATCTATTTCTAGGAATAGTAGTAAATAAATACTATGTTGTGGTTCAGTGTCCAAAAAAAGGAACCCTGCAGGCCTATACATAGATATAATTACACAGGGTGAAGTCATACGAAGCATAGCTAAGCAATTTTTTTGTGATTGCACAGCAGATTTAACCTCCAATCATAACGAAACAAGCTGCAAACCGATCATTAAAGGGATCAAAGAGTCTCTGCGTCAGCCTGTCAGGGTAAAAATATTTTTAGATTTGTTCATTCTCCAGAGCATCACCACAAAAATAGGAATGAGTCAAACAAACACCTGCTTAACAAAGAGTAAGTGATACCAGACAAACAACAAAACACACACAAACAAAAATTTAGCTGCAGCAGACATATTCAAAGGACAAGTGGTGATTGCAAAGGCACTTTGGGTAGGGCTGGACAATGTGGACAAACATGATATCAGTGTATTTTTAACCTGGATGGACTTGCACTATATTTTCATCATATCAAAACTGTCCTTGCACCTGTAGTTCCTGATTTGATACTTTTAGAGATAGAAAAGAGTGTTAATAATGTTTACTCTTGTAACCATTTATCTTTCACCTGTTACATCCATTTCTTTAGTTAAAGGATAATATTGGACTGCCAACTGAGTAAAAAAACAGAGAGGTTTCAGCATCTTTGGCTTCAAAATTGAATGAATTATACCTGGATGGAGCACCTGGATTTGTATTGTGATTTGGTTCTGCAGTGTTTGGAAGTGTAGGTACCAGAACAACATTGGTTCTGGGCTTTGTTGGTGCTGTGTCACCAATCTAGTCTGTTGAATGGTGCGAGGCAAGATCCAGCCTGATTGGATGCCAGTCATTCACAGTGTTGACAAAGGGGAGGAGGCACAGTCACTCCAAAAATACCGAAGTACACTTGGAGACAAACAGCAGGGAGTGTGTGAAGCATGGCTGCATGTGCATATGATCAACCAAATTAGATTAGTGGGAAGAATGGATTTAGTTCTTCACAGATGCTTAGACAGGGAGGAGGAAAGACACCATAAAGAGCAGGGGGTGTGGGTGTATGAAATTTAAGCACTCACCAACACATACACACACTGGTTGAGTTGGGTTGCATTTCAGCTGTACACTGGACTCTTCCCTGCCCTCTTCATGTCAGCTTCTCAGGGCCGTTCATAATGTTCCCTTAACAAAACTGTGGTTGAATCACCATCATCAAATCTCATCTATACCTGCCTCTTTACAAGCTGTCTGCTTTTTCTGATTGTTTTAGCTAAAAGTGACAGCAACAATTATATGACTCCAGATCTTGAGCTCATAGGTTTCAGTGCAATAACTTTTGAATTCGTGCAAAACCTGCTTGAGATGATGAGTTTTTTTTTACCAACAGCCTAGTTCAACAAATGGCTTTGGTTTAAGTATTCATATTATATTTTAGTTCTGATGCTGTCTTTGTTTTGCCAGGGATTTTAGGTTTTGGACGGTGGGAGATTTGATTGACGCGGCGAAAAGCCTGTGTGGTGTCTCTACTGGTTCCCTTCAGACTTGCCTCAACTCAGCATCTTTGTCTGTCAGCGGGTCAATCCAAAGCTAGTTTGAGAGGGCGCTAACAGTGTGGCTGCATCCACAGACTGGCTTTAAAGCGTTCCAAAGACCCCTTGGATTATCAAATGGCTGACTTCACATGCTTTGTTGTATTCTTTGTAGGACCAGTGGGTCTAATACCACATCAAGAGGTCTCCCCAAGAAAATAAAATGAAAAATAAATAACATAGTTGTGTAATTAGTATCAAATAAAGATCATTATCCAATGTCATTGAATGACAATTTCCACTTGAACCAAATATTTCATATATTATCATGAGATTAATAAGCTTTTAACTCTTACTGGACTTAACTTTAAACAATCTTTCAATCATTTATGTCATCATGTAGATAATCTAAACCAATAAACACACTACTGTCTGACCCTTTATCTTTTTGAAAATATTGTTGATCTTAAAGCTTGCCATATTTCCAGGGTCTCTAGATAGCAAACAACAGATGACTTGAAAGAAACACATCGTTATTATGTTACTTAATGGGGTTGTTCAGGACTAGGCTTACTCTCCTCTGGTTTGGCATGGTTCTTATATCTATCAAATACCAAATACCCTCACAGGGAACAATACTTGGAAGTAGAACTATGCACCAGAGCATTCTTAGGAAAGCAACAATGCAGAGAGAAGAAAAGACAGAAAATAAAACAATCAAACTACATCTTGAGGCTAATCAGCCCTGACTGGGAAGAGCATGGATGGGGGACTCAGAGGGACCAAAGCGCTTTTACGTAATGTTTATGTAACCTCGCAGCTGCCTGCCAGCCACGGCGGGTCGGCCATGGGAATGAAACGCTTCATCAATGCCATTTGAAGCCGCCTATCTGATCAGCTTGGGATTTCTTTAAAACAAGTTGCACCTTAAAGGACAGAAGCCCATTTTTCCAAAGAGCATTGTTTATGAAAGAAAAAAATGGCCATGATTAGTATTAAATCTGCCGAGTGGTTTCTCTTCTTTATGGGACTCTCATTGGTCTAAGTATGTGTCTACTGAGGGGTGAACAGCTTACTCTGCATGAAAGGGGTCAAAGTGCCCTAACAACATCAGGTTAATACAATATGTCCAGGTCTAAAATTGTTTATGTGACACACACATACTGTCTGTGTCAGTTCTTTTATTTTTTTTTAATTGTCTAATGTCTTAACATTTCCCAAAGTCTTCAAACAGAAGTATAAATGTTGGACACCACTGGGCAGGTGGCTAGGTCACATCCTCGTTATAAAAGCTTTGTTCTTCCATGACAGTCCAGGTTCAAGGGTGAATCCCAACTGTACCCCTTAGCCCTTCCCCTTGTCTTACCCCTTCATCTACCCCTTCCTCTTAGCCCTCTGTTTTAAGGGCAAAGGGGAAGGGATGAAAACACGTTCCTGAAACAAGACGCCACTCGATTCCTGCTTCGTCATCACCCAGAGTCGCTCACTGGCTGTGACGTGGGCAGATACAACAGTAGCTGCAGCTACAGCTGTGAAAGCTAGCTCATTATAATGAGAAGGTTTAAAGTATTAATATTACAATGACAAAGTCTAATTGAATCTGTACCTCATAGAGTTTCTTTCCTCGATATCAAAAGATTCCTCTTGATTTAACATTGACAGTGTTCAAGAACTAAACTGCACACTGTACCTTTAAATCTACGTATAGAGCCAAACATACACTGGAAACCAAGATTATCACAGGAACAGCTGTACTTCATAAAATTATCTTGTCAGATTTTGTCATTATTTATCCTGTTCTCTGATCATCAGCTAGACAGAAGATAATCTACCGGCTAAAAATACCACACTATAAAAAACGTAATTGGTTGAATTATTACTGTGGTGGGTCCCTTACATTTATCAAAGCAGTTTCCACTGAGTGGTCTGATTTGGTTAAGTACAGTTTGGTACAGTTTGGAGCTGAAGTAGGATGGCACAGATCGGTTAATTGGGAACAACTATAATTGCACACAAGACCAAGCTGAAATGGAGCAACAGGACTGCTTGGTTTGAAATGCAGCTTTAGTGACCCACCCCTCTAACATGATCTGTTGCATAAAATAAATGTCTTGTGTTTAAATGAAAAGTACCTCATAAATGGCTCCCTGTGTTTTGTCAGGACCTGTGCATCCTTTACTGTCAGGTTAAGTCATTTTACAAAATATTTCAAGGGTGCTGGTATGATTTCCGACTTCTCTGTGTTGTTTTTTATTCTTTGGGAGTTTAGTGAGAGCAGCCAGGACAGGCAAGTCTGATAAATTCCAACTGTTAGGCCAAAAGTACTAAAACATGAAATATGGGCAGTGGATAAGTCAAATTATGGTCTCTTTCCACGTAAAATAAACACCAAGCCCGTTTTATAGACTACAAAAAAGTTGACGAGTTTCAGTGTCTAAGGCATTGAATCTTCTGGAGTCTTTTAAGTTTCAGGTGCATAAAGTCAATCAAATGTAGGGGTCAGATGTTTCAGCAACGTTGGCCAATTAAAACATGCAGTACTTTTTTATTCAAAAAAAAAAATAGTAGATTAACCCAGCCTCTTACATGTGGAACCATGTGGCTTCTATCTGATTCCAGAGAGTTAATAATCTGATCTAAAGGCCCCGATGAACAATATGACAACATTTGTTACATACCACTGTGACAAGATTACAGGACAAAAAACAGAAGGCGGACACTCTGAAAAGAAAATCAAATTCATGCCAGATTCCAACTGGTTTTCATTAGTGATCTAACCTCATTTGCTAACCTTAAGGCACATGAGAACAAATGTTTTCCCCTTCCAGGAAACGTCTTTCAACTGACCGTCTCTCCCTGCCTGCAGGGAGTCTGAGGGGGTGAAGGAGCCCCAACAATACCTGATCCAAGGGGGTCTGAGGGATTTGGCCCTTATAGCAGCCTCCTGCACAAACACACACTCAGAAAATGATTGCCTCACTTTGTGCAATCGTACACTCTGGCATCAGGAGCTGTAAAAAAGTTCAAATGTAGGAGTCCAGTGGATCACCAAAGATGGGAGGATGTCCTCTAGACTATCTCTGAAGAAAATCCCTTCGATATAAAAGAGTACACTTAAACACAAATTCTTTCAGTGGAAACAATACCATACTGTTAAGAGGATTAGAGAGGCCTGCACGCACAGAACATACATTCTTTGTGCATTCAGTCAGTCTGACAGTAAGTGTATGGTCCAGACAGGAACAGCTGGATGTGTTCTGACAGGAGCAAAGTGCAAGAGAACTCACTACACCTAAAGAAACATACAGAGATCATATGAGTTATGGTGACGGACACACTTGAGCACACAAATGAACACACACGCATTCACACCTCTATTGTCTGGGGTATGAATTAGAAAAGTAAAGACCACCCACCTCTCCCTCTGATCAAAGAGCATTGGGGGAACAATCAGGCTAGTCGTGTAAGCTCGTATCTTGAGTCAGATTAAGAGAGTGAAGGAGTGAGTTTAGGATTTCACCCACATCAGGTTGTGTGACTCAGTCTGGTAATCAAAAGCGGTCTCAATGGCAAACAAAATGTGACTCATTAGCTGCATGGCAAAGTCCGGAAACCACTGTGTCAGGTCAGCCCTCCATCAAGGAAACCTGCTGTTTTTACACCATGGTGTGCTTGTACTTTCTTCACTTGAGAATGGATGATTATGTAAACTGGGGTTAAACTCATATTTATTGTTTTAAAATCTGCAAAGACTTCAGCACACCATGGCACAATGAGAGCTGGAGGGCAGATAAATAAATACAATTGCCTGTTTGAAACACTGGCAGGAAAAAGGTCCGGCCAAGAGCTAACCATGGGGTCAAACGCTTAAACAAAGCACACACCTACACACGCCAGAGGAATGATGTAGGAATAAATTAATCATCGCTCAATCTTTACCCATGGGTCACCTTGACATATACAAAGAAACAATATGTACAAGAACTACTGCCTGGCCATTATTTGGTACACAATTGCTGAACAATGAAAGGACAGGGGTGGGATGAGATGAGTTTATGGGATTTTGAGAATTACAGTTTCCAGCAGCTCATCAGTGCTAACATGGTTACCTCAACAACATGCAGGTTCTACTTTAACTACCACAGCAGGAAAAAAACACTGACCAAAAATACCCTCCTGTGTCTCGACAAGAGATCCAACAGCTTTATCCTGTGGTTAGATAAAGTGTTGTGCAACCAACACTAAGGCTTTAAAGGCTACGGTGACGTGGTGATACAACAACCCATTTCAGCAAAAGCAGCTCTTACCAATCAATAAACCTTTAAGTTGTATACAGCCAATTCAAAGCAGCTGTTATCTTAAGACAGTTTAAAACCATGACTGTTCATTTGTTTATTTAATTTCCTTTTTATTATCATAATTATCCATCTATTACACCTTTCACATGTTAAATATACTAACAAGCTAGTAAGGAACAAATCCTTTGTGTGTCAAACTCTGAAAACATGGACTTGTCCATGTAAGGCTTCTCTGGGTCCTGAGCTCATCTGAGATGGACTCACGCAAAGTGGAAAAGTGTGCTGTGGTTGGCCAAGTCCACATTTCAAATTACAATGACACATTCTTTACATATGGCACTCACATACAAGCAATATATAGTGCAAAGATAGAAGTGAAATCTCCAAATTACATCAGGTTATCTAACTGGATAAATCGAAAGAGCGTAAACCACAAAACATTATGCCTCTGACCATGGCTGCTTGCAAGCTCTGAGGCACACTAAAGGAATCTGCATTGAATTATGTCATCAGTACACACATTAAAAAACAGCAACTCCAGTGTTTACACTCTGCTATGAAACTATTGCACTCTGTTATTTCCATTCAAAAGAAATCAGGTGACCATACGGTCAGGTACAAGCAGTCTGGCGCTGTTTATGGCTCCCAGTGGGGTCATGGAGCCGGTTCACACAACAGGACTTTCATGGAGCTGCTGGGGGAGAGTGCAGAGACTCTGACAATGAGGGGAAAACTGTGACAGTGTCTTTGCTAAAAGATGAAGTATGGCATCTGGGGAGACAAACATCTTAAAGAAAGTATGGTTCTGCATGTGAGAGAGTGAGCAGTAAAGAATAGGAAGAATGAAGACAGAAAATGAGGGATGTGAAAAGACATGAGGGGTAACGGTGCAGAGGGGAGGGGGACAGTTGGGAGCTAAACTATTGTCTGCTTCTTGTTCAGGAACAGAGGAGGAGCTGGGCTGTCTCGCAATCTTTGACCCCTGGCTTGCGAGAACCACCACTTGTCTTATGTCCTTAAAAAAAAAGGTCTGAAAGATAAAGCAATATTTTGCAGAGAAAAAATCTTCAATTTTAAAGCTTAGTTTTACTGTTGAATCTTTGTCGACCCGAATTTTACACTTTCAAACTTGAAACTTCATTGTGATAGTTCTGCACTGATCTTACCCTGCCGTAGCTTTCTGTTCTATCTTCTTGAGTTTTTTACTTCATTTGTAAGATTTTTTTTTAAAAGATCTTTAAGAAGAATTCAAAACCACAAGAGTCAGTTGCAGCCAAAAAAGCAAAATTTGATCAGTTCAAACCAAAAAGATTCTTAGTTGAGTGGTGTTCATGATGTCTGCAGTTTCTTAGAAATAGTTTCCTTTCTCTTTTATCGCTGACATGTACTATTTTCACCTACCTTGACATGATTGGGCAGAAACTTCCACTTCACTCAGAAGTGTCACTTTGTGGTTGGAGTGACGTATCATATCAGCTTCCACCAAATGACACTCTTGAGGAAGGTGGAAGTTTCTGCTGAAAACATGTCAAGGTATGTTAAAAAAATAAATGTCTGAGATAAAAGAAAAATATAAAATTATGTCCAAAAAGACTGTTCATCATTATTCTGTTTCAGATACTTGATGTTCAGCAGATGACTTCTTGGATGACTGAACTGCTTTTCAGCACTAGAATCTGGCAGTTATCTAGGCATTATAATAGATAACAAAATCCTCAAATGAAATCTTTAGGACATTCAAAATCTTAATAAGTTAAATTTCTGCTGCATTGGCTTTATTTAACCTCCCATTCCTCACAAATGAAACAAATCACATCATGCAGATTTACAGCTTTAAATGAAAAAAAGACTCAGATGTTATAGAATTCTTCTATCTGTCATAGCAGTTGTCAGAATAAATGTAATGAAAATTTTGGATATATGTTAAATTCATTACATTTAAAAGAATTTTAGGTTTATTTGAGGGTAATTTAAACTAGTTTTCAAAACTACTAGTCCTTAAAAATTTAAAATACATATTTAAAACATGTGTCAGAGGTTTTGTTCATTTTTACCTGAAATGTGTTTAAGCCTCTAAACCCCTGTTTTAACCCTGTTTAATTAAGGGTGTTTAGACATAAACGCTCAAAGAAGTAGGTGGATTCAGCTTTCCAACGCTGTGCTCTAATGTTTACCATAGCTGCACCATTATGCCTTGGCATATCAGTCATACAAACACATGGCTCAGGGAGTGTCTCCCATCTGTGGGAGGTGGACAATTTCTGAAATGTGGAGCAAGTAACGAGAGAGGAAGGGGATTTTTCTGATGTTGTTTGGGGATTTTTTTACATTGAAAGCTGCAGATTAGTATAACATTTGTATCTTACTATGTTTGTGTTCTATTCATACTCCCTGGGTATAACAGCTTTAGTGAGGGATCATTGCAAAAACAACCATGTTTGTATTGATAATTTTTAATTTTTTTTCCAAGAACAACTGATAATTCAAGACTTTTTGCTTTAGAAAATCAATAGAATTTTCAAAATATACATTTATTTCATTGGTTTTGAGACTGTACATTATCTGTGTCGTGTAAAACTACAATACCCAAAACCAGTGAAGTTGGCACGTTGTGTAAATTGTAAATAAAAAAAGAATACAATGATTTGCAAATCCTTTTCAACTTATATTCAATTGAATACACAGCAAAGACAAGATATTTAATGTTCGAACTGAGAAACTTTATTTTCTTTTGCAAATAATCATCAACTTAGAATTTAATGGCAGCAACACGTTGCAAAAAAGTTGGCACATGGGCATTTTTACCACTGTGTTTCATCGCCTTTCCTTTTAACAACACTCAGTAAACGTTTGGGAACTGAGGAGACCAATTTTTGAAGCTTTTCTGGTGGAATTCTTTCCCATTCTTGCTTGATGTACAGCTTAAGTTGTTCAACAGTCCGGGGTCTTCGTTGTTGTATTTCACGCTTCATAATGCGCCACACATTTTCAATGGGGGACAGGTCTGGACTACAGGCAGGCCAGTCTAGTACCCGCACTCTTTTACTACGAAGCCACGCTGCTGTAACACGTGCAGAATGTGGCTTGGCATTGTCTTGCTGAAATAAGCAGGGGCGTCCATGAAAAAGACGTTGCTTGGATGGCAACATATGTTGCTCCAAAACCTGTATGTACCTTTCAGCATTAATGGTGCCTTCACAGATGTGTAAGTTACCCATGCCTTGGGCACTAATACACCCCCATACCATCACAGATGCTGGCTTTTGAACTTTGTACCTATTAAAAGTCCAGATGGTTCTTTTCCTCTTTGGTCCGGAGGACATGACGACCACAGTTTCCAAAAACAATTTGAAATGTGGACTCTTCAGACCACAGAACACTTTTCCTCTTTGCATCAGTCCATCTTAGATGAGCTCGGGCCCAGCGAAGCCGGTGGTGTTTCTGGTGTTTCTGTGTTTCTACCGTTGAGAAATGTTGTTCTTAAACTACACGACAATTTACTCACGCATTTGTTCACAAAGTGGTGACCCTCGCCCCATCCTTGTTTGTGAATGACTGAGCATTTCAGGGAAGCTGCTTTTATACCCAATCATGGCACCCACCTGTTCTCAATTAGCCTGTTCACCTGTGGGATGTTCCAAATAAGTGTTTGATGAGCATTCCTCAACTTTCTCAGTCTTTTTTGCCACTTGTGCCAGCTTTTTGAAAGATGTTGCAGGCATCAAATTCCAAATGAGCTAATATTTGCAAAAAATAACAAAGTTTACCAGTTCGAACGTTAAGTATCTTGTCTTTGCTGTGTATTCAATTGAATATAAGTTGAAAGGGATTTGGAAATCATTGTATACTGTTTTTATTTACAATTTACACAACGTGCCAACTTCACTGGTTTTGGGTATTATATAAACAATGAGTAAAATTCTTTATTCTTACTTATTCATAGATGGGACACAGTAAAGAAGCCTGTGTCCCATGTATGGAGGCTGTTACTTCAAAGTTGGCAACCAGGGTTTGATTCCAGTCTCTGACCTATTTTCTCTGTGCCTTTTCTGACTCTCTAGTCCTGCTTTTCTGACTCTGTCATCTTTCCTCTGTCACATAAAGGAACAAAAAGCACCCGAAATTTGCTAGAAAATATAAAGTTTCTTTTTCAAATAAAATCGTTTTATTATACAAATGACACTCTCCTGTTCAGCCAAAAGGGTCATATTTCTTTTTTTTTTTGTTTCATTTCATTTATTTTGTCTCCTTAAGGATTCCAGTCTGAGCCGGCTATATGTCGTCATCAGTGTTCTAATAGAAAACAACCAGTAAAGGAGTTTTCAGACTAAATCCCTGCACAGGATATGATTGGAAGGTCCCAGACTGAGAGGATCAGTCCCTCAATATACCCTCCTCAGGGCAACTTATGAGCTACAGACCACAGAAGCCTTGCTGAAGGAAATTGGCATTAGAGCAAATTAAAAAAAAGGACACAAAGACGCAGAGGAAGAAAGTAAGAGGCTGCTGAGTGAGGCTCTGCCAGGAGAGGAAGGACTGAGTGAGAGGAGAGCAGAACTAAGAGGATGAAAGCTGAACGGTGGGAGGTTTGTTAACTTTGTCCATGAGCTTAAGGCTGCACGGGGCAGCAGGTTGTGTCTTGTCAGTGGAACAGTCTCAACACATTACAGGAAACCTATATTGTTCTGTACAAGCTGTTTCCCCCTAATAAAAAGAGAAAGACTGTACGAGCCTTAGGAGGGAAAGGAGGTGGTCTCATTTATGAGAGACAAACAGCTCAGAATGGTGAGAAAGTACCCCTGCAAAAAAACAAACTAATAAATTCAGTGGGAGGTGCGCTGGGGTTATCCATCATCTTCGAGTGCTTGGTTTCCTGGCAGGTTCCTGGCTGCTGCTGCTCTGACCTCAAAGGAAGGCTTAGTGCCCCTGCTGCAATGTACAGGACTGTGTGGCAGGACTCAGGCACGTATACCTAAGAGCCACTTCAGCTAATCTGATCGAACCAACAAACACTCGAGCAGGATATCTTTGTTCTCCTAAGAGACACTTAGAAAGATAAATGAGCATTTCTGATGTCAACTAGTTACAGTGAATACATGCACACACAGTACACCCGTCCAAGAAGCTAAACTGTGATACTGGGATCACCAAAACTCAAAGGACATTTTAAAACCGATCTAAAAAATGTGCGCGACCAAAGACAATGTCAAACAACCTTTTAAGCTCATTTTTTGCAGACACTACTCAACAATTCAGCCCCTCACCTGACAAGGACACAGAATCTCACAGAAACTCACAAGGAGGGTCAAAGTACAAATGCATAATCTACTGTTGGACCAACATTTATCAATGACATGAAACACAGAAGCACATGTTATTCTTGTGTTCTTCATTTTTTTTGTTTCTTTATTTTATAGTTTTCATTATGAAAACCAAATCAAAACATGGATATAATCTGCTCCTGTGTTCTACCGTACTGTGGTTCCATGGCCATCCACATCTTTTGCTCAGTGACTTGGCATAAATTCTGTCTTCATCAAAAACTACGACAGAGATCATGGCTGTGTTAATGTTTGCCTTCATGTTAACCAATTTTAACATCTGGTTGGTTATGTGTACCTTTGCACACATTCATTTCTCTGGTGGGTATTAAGCCGTAAATGACCTGATCTCAAACTCTGTGATTAAACAGACTCAAACCGGATTAGGGGGACTGAATTACTGATACAAACTTTTCAAAACTTAGGCCAACTGACCCCAAAACTTAAGTTTTTGCCCAGGTGGTTTTGTATATCTTTTTAAATATTGTGTAATTCCAAAAATGATCTATAGTCAGGATAATAATGTTTATTGAAGCGCATGAGGCTCATCATGATCATCAAAAGTCTCCCTATCTCAAAGTTAGAAGTATCTCCCTTGACCTGCAGAGTCAAGTAGCAATAGCATTCAGGTGTGCAGATGTCCTGTAGCCCTTTTCCACTAGCACGCCTTGGCCCTACTCTACTCAGCCCCACTCAATTGCAGCATGTTTCTACTGGCCTGGTACCTCCTAAAACAAGCTAGTTTGAGTACCTACTCCGCTCTGGTTCCAATCGAACTGAGTCGATACTAAAAGATGACGTCACCGACTGCCGGCTACTGATTGGTCAGACAATGTCATCATCGATGAGTCATGAATGCGACGACCTAGCATGCTACCATTATCTTACCCTCATACGTCTTTTCTTTGCAGCTCGATTGCTCTCATCCTCGGCTTCATTCTGTTGTATAGCTTCAAAAACTCTCCTGTGCTTCTCAAGGTGCATTTCTTCTTACCACCTGCAGCCTTCTTCTGCTTTCCTTTTTTACTCGGTTTAGCCACAGATTGTTGCGTCGCGCTCATAATGACACCACCGCAGTGCCGCTCAGCTGTGTACAGCGACACTGCAGCCCATTGGGCAGGCGACTGGGGCTAATGGAGAAGCAGCACAAGGCGAGTCGAGTAGAGCCGGGTAGAGTCAAGTGGAGTAGAGTAGGGCTAATGGAAAAGGGCCATTGTATTAGCATCTTAGATCAAGGGGAAATGGTCAAGAGTTTTTTTTTCCTCAGCTAAGTTAACAGTTATGTTTCCTTAAGTCATGACCACTTAACCAGCTAACACACAGAGGAACTTTGCACATGCACGACTGAAGCAGACTTATTTTTACAGACAGATGATCAAAGTTGTGCATGCCCACACTGTGACCAAACAAGAGAAAATCGGCCCTCCTTGGGGGACAAAAGATGACATTTCAAAATGTAGGACACATTTCCAAATTAAGACTCGTATTTCCTGCCATAATTAGAAGCATCCAAGAACTCCCTTTCAAACACAATCAAGTTAAACTATATTTCAGTAGTAGGTATAATTCTTCTGTGAAGTGAGTGGGGCTGTGTGCGTGAGTTTTTCCATCTTGTTGACTCAGCAGCTAATTGCTCCTGCCTACTGTGAGAAACGTCTGTTAAGAGAACATTTAGCAGAGCATGTCGACAAACTCTTTAGGACAGTCAGTTGATAGTACAGCAGAGAGGTCAGATCAAAATGATAACGAAGCAGAATTTCCGCTGCTCTACTTTTTCAGCAGAAGATGTGAAACAGCGAAGTGCATACAAGGGAAACCAGAAGAATAATAAAAGAATTCTGTCAAAACTTTAATCAACACAGCTGACCTTCAACATGGTGCCAGCTGGATCTGAAAGCCAACAAGCTTCGGGGGGGTTTCTGTAGTTTGGGGCGGGGGTCAGTGGTGGCAGGAAACATGGTTTTGTTAACATTTAGTGCCAGAGGAAAAGTGAGAAGGTCTGAGTACGGTCGCAAGACAAAACAACTGTGCAAAGCACAGTTCAGCTGATGGGTCTCTTAAGGACAACACAGAGGAGGAATTCTATCTAACTGCTGAAACAGCTTTCATGACCGTAATAAAAAAATAACTAAAACATTTTTATGTGCTTTGGAAGCAAATGTGAAATCCTGTTTCTTAGAAAATACAGGAAGACACCATGGCCTTGTCTTTTTCAGCAGCTGCATCAGCAGTTTAAAACAACCCAACTACTGGAGCTTGAACAGGGAAGAGCAGCTACAGAAGTGGACGGTGCAGAGCTGACGTCCTGCCAGACCACCGGCTCCGAGACCTGAATGAGAGGCAGCGGGGGGGGCTGCCGTGTGTGGGCAGGTGGGAACACTGGGACTGACTTCAAATAAAAACAGGGCTGAGCTGGAAAAGCCACTAACAATACCGTCTAGCATTTTTCCAACAAGAGCTGCAACTTACGATTTTTTGTGTGAGTTTAATTATATTAGGTATGATATTTTCTTTTTTAAGAGAACTGTTTTACCTTTGAAATTTCAGAGATTTTGGTTAATGATCCTTCAGTAACTGTCCAAACATATATGGCAAAACATACCAAGGTGTAAATATGGAAAAAGAAAGCATTAAATTGCAAATATTCTATCAACATTAAAAAATTTGGCATACTTTCTACCTGTTGCATAAATTCCAAAAAAGAACAAAAAAACAATTCACACCATGTAAGTCAAAACCGTCACAAAACCTAGTGATAGTGACGTGGGTTTGATTTTAATTTAACTGAAAATAAAAATGTCCACCTGATTCTGTAAGAAGATGAGAACTTTGTGCGCTTAACCCCTTATAACAGGAGCCTAAACTGTACTACAGCTAATTCAGGATCAACTGTTCACAATGATAGAAGCTTCAGTATTCACTCACTGTCATCATAATGGAGCTCCAACACCATCTACACTACTATATTACTGCCTTATAATTCTTAATCTTTGTAATTTTGGTCAGCACCAAATACTGGTACTCAAATATGTAAAGCTAAAGCTTCACTGCCATCTAGATATTAGTGTTACATGTCTGAAAGTAATTTTTTTTTATTATTATTCCTTATAGAGTCAAATTCTTGAAAAAATACTGTCAAAATACTATTCTATTTTTCAAGCACATATATTTGTTTTTGAAAATGTTTCCAGGTCTATGTTATAACTACCCAGCAAACAAAGAAAATTAACTTTTTCTTTACAAGAAACACTGCATCATATCTGAAAAACATTGCAGCATAATTACTTAAAAGTGATAAAATGAGAGTTCTCAATGTACAATAGCCTTCAAAAGTTACTGTTCTTATTCCAGGGTAAATAAAAAATTTGTTTTAATGAGACAAAAAAACAGAAAATCAATATTCATGAGGTAAAATCCAAAAATAAAACATGTAAAACAAACCAAAAGAAAATGCATGTATTGTCAATAACTGATGGCATTATGCAATCACTGCCTGAGTTAACCAAACCCAGGTTTTTATAACAACACTTTTAAATAATGATCGCATTTAGTACATTTGAATTTTATCATCTAAAGTTTTACAGGACTGGTGAAATGTGTTTGTAAATGAGTCATTATATACGAAAGATCAAATGCTGAGTGACAAACTATGTATCTCATCTCATAATGATCAAACTCTCGGAAATAAATAGTATCCAAAGTCGAAGATTTTCCCTAAAAGCTGAGAACAAGCATGCAAATCCTCATAATGGATTCTGGGGCAGTTCAGGTTGAACTACTTTTTAAGCGAAAAGAGATCAAACATTTTGCTTTCTGTGACAAGGAATATGAATTTGAATGTCACAATGGAAAATATGCATTTACACATCAGTGACAGAACAGGTTAGGGGTAAACATTACAGGAAAACAGTTGATTAATCTTTAATAGTAGAAGTTCTCAGCTGAACATGCTGCAGTGAGGTGTATCTGTGTGATATTACAGGTATTACTGCTGCTGAAAATCTGTGCCTGCTGCTCTCTGAAGAGCAGGAAGCTCGGGAGTGTGCAGCCCAGCAGACACTTGGTTTACCTCCAACAGGAAGTATCTGGGACAGTTAAACAAGTCGAGTTATGCTGTCTGTATATTATATACAACAATCTTTTCCTTCTGTTGTACCTCCTACTGCTTCCTAAAGGTCCCTGCCTTTGTTTCAGTACAATGTGAGTGTATAATCAAACACAAAGTTTTAGCCATACAACACTGTGCTGGTACAGGATGCGAGCTTTACCTTCCCTTCTATGAACAGATACCAGTCACAACAAGGTGCCTTTAAGAATGGGTGTGATTTCATGAGGCCAGTATGTATGTTCAGTGGCCCCGTTTACATGGGTAGTTTTCCTCAATCTGATTGAAATTGATCGGATTAAGTGAATCTGGTTCGATCTGTATACATGAACTTTGAGGAAAGAGTCACTCTGCCACTACCTGCAAATGTGTAAGAGAAGAAGAGCTGCACTTCCTGCTTCCTGTTTACCTCCAGAAAGATGTATCCACGTTGTGTTTTGTTAGGGTTTCCAGTAAAAATTTTGTTTTCTCCACCGTCCAGTTCTTCTGTTTGCTTGGGCACACTCTGCGTAAGTCACTACGTGCCTCTTACGTACTACGGAGCGCCTGCGCAGACAGAACAATCCTTTCTATCAACCCAATCTGCTCCACTCAGCCATTTACATGAAGCATGGAGCGGATTATCAATCGGCATAGACTACCTCTTACAATCCGATCCGAAATACAATCAGATCTGGGTGAATCAGATTGGCTAAGGTGTTTACATGAGACATTTCTAATTGATTGACCTTTCAAAAATAGGATGTTTTGATCCATGTAAACGGGGCCAATGATTCACCTCCTAATGGCATATTCTCATGTTTAGGGCCAAGAGCACATTCAACAGTCTCCGTGGGAATGGTCAAAGCGTGTCATTTAACTTACTAAATACTGTTTTGAGAATAACTTTACTGTTTTGATTGCAATGTTAACTTACTATATGACTATAACATTGACAGAACAATGTCTGTCTGTGGCCACAAACTCACCCTCCTCTTCAGGCGATCCCTCTCCCGTAGTGTCAGTGTGTCAGCCTTGGCGATGACCGGAACGATGTTCACTTTGCTGTGGATGGCTTTCATAAACTCCACATCTAGAGGCTTTAGACTAGCAAGGAAATGGTTAATGAAAAAGAAAACAAAAAATTAGACATTTAAAGGGTAGTTTCACAGATTTTCAGTTAAAGTCAGAAACTCTGTTCTAAGCTTATTGTGGTGAAGTACAAGGACAAAATAAAGAATAGAAGCTGTCCAGAATGAGAAAGTTGATTAAAATAAAGTTTGATAGTCCAAAACATTCCCTGGGATGGGCCCATGAACCTTTGCTCAAATCACTCAATAACAGCCACTTTAGTGTGGATTTTTTACAGTGTAAATCTCTGAAACTTTTTGAATAAAATACTTTATTCTCATGTTTTATTCTGAAATTTATTTTAAGATCACAATTCTATGCCCTTCTTCAGTGCCAAGCACCCACTCCATAACACATCCAAAAGTTTGGAACTGAAAAATCTGATCTGAAAGTGAAAAAACAAATTGGAAAGGTGAAAAAAAAATCTGAAAAAGATCAAATTTGAATCTGAAAATTTTAATCCTGCAACTGAAAAAAATGACATTTATTTCAGTGTAAAAAATCTGAATAAAAAATTACATAATTACACGGCTGTATCAAAAGTATATTTCAACTGAAAATAAATCCTTGCACTTATTTTTAATTTGATTTTGCATTTAATTTTTCTTTTCAAATTCAAGAACAATCATCAAAATTACAGTTTAAAGTTTTTTTGTCCATCTTTTTTTTTTTTAAATTGCAACACTTTTGGCCTGGATTTAGCTCCATAGACAATACAAATAAACTTGTCTTGCCTTTGAACTTTCGTCATAAACAATCACTGGCATCAGTATTCAAGTTTAGAAACAGTTATCTGCAAACTAAAATATCTTGCATCTCCAGCGTTCTCTTCTATCTGTGCCACATTTAGACTAATTTTGCAAAGCACACTGCACTTTTTTATCTGCAAGCAACAGGACTCCTGTTGCTTGCAGAAAAGTCTGGCTGCTTTGTAAAGTTTGATCTTGTTTTGTGTCTGAATGTAGTGGTGAGGCATCTGCTACTCCCTATTTTACTTCACTTAAGATGTTTTACAAGAGCTCAATCCTCCTTGGGTTTGTCTATATGAGGCCCTTGATGAAAAAATGCATACCTCTGCTTTAAAAAAATAGAGACTTTTTGTTGTTCTTTCCTGGAGCCCCCAAATAACTAAAAACTCCCTGCATATGAAAGTAAGTTTTACCTTGTCTGTAATATAAAAATGCTGGGGAGTGATACGGTATGGTATTCACATTAAAAACACAAAAAAATCTGCATGATAAATGTGACTATGCAACAGCTTGTTCATGGAGAATGTGTTTTGACTTCTGTTGGGTATCACAATATTGTAATATTGTGAGCAGCAGCTGGACAAAGGTAAAAATAACTTTATTTAGCTGTGGTGTCCATGTAAGTTACTGTTTGTTTACCCGTGTCCAAAGGGAGATATGAAGTAGAAGCAGCAGTGCACCCTGTTGTCCACGATGTGCCTTCTGTTCAGCCCGCTCTCATCATGAAGGTATCTCTCAAACTGATTGTCGATGTACTGAATGATGGTCTTAAAACTGAAATCAGACAAACAACCACAAGACTTTAAATTTCCATGAAGAATCAATTCAAACCATCAACAATGAAAATAACTTTAGCTCCAAGGAGGGGAATTTGAACACATCAGTTTGGAGTCAAGAAGAGTTTTTTACTGTCAACAGGCTGTGAGCCAAACAATGTGATGTACTCCCATATGACTCAGTCTTTAGCCACACCTGCCCAGAGAGATTTATCAAAGCTGTCAGAAAATCAGTTTCTCCAGTTTTTTATAACTAAATTTATTTTAGTTGAAGAAGTTTGTCTTTCTTTATAACCAGACATAACCTTTAAACTTTTCTGTATAAACTGTGAAAAAAAAGAGTTTGAGCATCTTTTGCAGCATGAAAAGTACCATACAGAAAGAATACTGTCTACAGCTTTAGTTCTTCTTGTGAGCAAAAGGATCCATACTCTGTAGAGCTGGGTGGTGATACAAACAATTCATGTTTATCTTCTTATTCTCCAGTTAGATGAAGATTCAAAATGCACAGCATCTCTTTATTTTCTGAAATGTTAGAGCAAAAACAGTCAGATCTAAGTGAACCTGCAAATGTCACAACAGGGTATTAAAGACATGTGACAAGGGGTGCTGGTTTGGCAGAGTGGTTAGCACCCCATGTACTTGCTTCTGCCGGTCCAGGTTCGAATCCCGCCTGTGACCAGTTTGCAGAGTGTCTTACCCTACACTCTCACCCCCTTTCACAAGCCTATCCACTGTCTCTCTCCTATCAATAAAGGCACAAAATGCCCAAAAAATACATTTAAAAAAAAAAAAAAAAAAAAAAAAAAAAAAGACATGTGACACAAATGAATCTAATAATGAATGGTTATCGTATTGATGAGTCACAGCTCTACCCTGCAACCCTGTGTTCTAAATAGTTACAGCTGTTAGCTAACTATAATTTAGATTCTAATCTTTTGTTAGTTTTTGGTTCTTCTGGATGGAGGTTATAGTCTCTCAGCATAGAATAAAGCAGTAAAAAAGCTCTGCTTCTGCTGCTGTCACTGAGATGAATTAGCTATAGCAATATTTGCATATACTTGTTTAACAATTCATTTTGGTCTTCAACTTTATGTTTTTGACTCCAGTTTCATTCATGAGTTTATACTGTCCATCAAGACACAGGATGATCCTCAAATCAAGGCTGTTACTGGTACTGACTGCAGCCCAACAGCCATCAGAGGGCATCTGCGAGGGAAGAGCTTAAGAAACCAAAAACATCTTTAAAGTCCACATCCACTTCAACGCCACAACAAGCCTGTTTTGACTTTGCAAGGGAGAGCCAAACATGGGACAGTGAAAGGTGGAAAGCTTTTTTCTCTGACCAGAAAAACATTTATTAAGTGGTCCTGATGGCTTCCAACCTTACTGGCATGACAAAGGACTTCTTCCAGGAGAAAAAAGTCACTCTTTTGGAACATCTTGCATGTTCCCCTGACCTAAATCCAATTGAGAACATTTGGATATGGGGGCAAGGGAAGTTAACAAAAATGAACATCAGTTCTAGACTCCAAGTGAAAGAATCGCTTTCACTTGGAGCAACGTTCCCACAAGCCTCCTGGTAACACTTACATTGAGCATGCCTAAATGAATTTTGGAGATGATCAACAAGAACGTTGGAGTTATTCATTATTCAGTCCTTTTTCTTTTTTACACTATATTTCTGTTTTGAGGGGGTTTTCCAGGTTTTTTGAGCTATGGTCTTGAACTTTTGATCAGCTGACAAAAGCATGTTTTAGTCTAAAAGCAGTTTTCAATATTTTTCTTGTCTCTTGCTCCCATTTCTGTTTTTTTGGCATTTTGAAGCTCTACGAACCCTCTTCAGATCCAATAGTGACAAAATACAAATTCTTGCAATTTTTCAACTGGTCTCAAGATACTGATAGGGAGTGCATCTTTTGTGAAAGTGTGTACATTTATATTAAATTTTCCAAATATAGTCAAGCCTTTCTATATAGCATTTTGAATACTGCATAAGCTAAGCACCACGCTGATCCTTGCCTTATTAAAACAGCTGTTTGGGCAGCCCTATTTTTACTTTACTTCATGTCCTCTCTGCTTGTTTATTTCCCTGATAGATGGATACTTTCGTTGAGAAGAAAAGAGACAACAATATAAGGGCACCCAAAAGGAAAAAGGAGAGGCAGGCTGCACTGACACTGCTAACACAAGGGTGTCATGCAACCAAACACACAAGCACGCACACCATTTAGGAAGGGAATGCAGAGGGAGGAAAGGTAGGAAATGGGGAGTCTGAGCTGAAACGTGAACAAAAGGGAGTTGTTAAGGACAAGAGGAAAGGATGAGCGAGCATGCCGGACAGGAAACCTGTCCCATGTTGTTAGTACTCTGCACTCCTCCACGCCTCATTAACACACCAGTCCTGGCTGTTGATGGCATCCCCATATCCAGGAGTGTCGACCACAGTTAGGCGAAGCTTTACTCCTCTCTCCTCGATTTCAACAGTTGATGCTTCAATTTGCACCGTCCTCTCAATCTTCTCTGGAAGTACAAAAAAAAATGGTGGGTGGAATTCAAAACAAACACACTCCAGAAAACAGCATAACATTGATTTGCAGAGTTCCTTCTTGAATGTACACATGGCACAAAGAGCATGGTTTTCATGAAGTGTGCAAAGTAACATCATAGATTTTTGTTATCTTATAACATATTTTCTTACATAAACAATTTCGACACAAGCTGCACAGGGAGAGGGGGCCTGTGTAACAAGTCATAACACGTCCAAATCTGAGTCAAGTCATAAGAAGGGCAGGGTCATATTTTGAGACTAAGGCATTCCCAACATTCCTCTTTAAATAATGCTCAGCAGGAGACTCTTCTGCAGACATTTCTCTATTATTACAGTGTGCATGTATCTGTGTGTGTGTGTGTTAGTGTGTAGTGCGGTGGGAAGTATACCTGCGGCACCAGGGATGTAGCGTTCAGGGTAGAGATCAGTGAGAAACAGGCTGTTTATAAGTGTTGATTTGCCCAAACCAGACTCTCCTGAAATGAAAAGAAAATGAAAGCATGAAGCTCTACAGAAACCATGAAATTCACATAAAAGAGAAAGGAAAAATCACTCACCTACAACCATCAGAGTGAATTCAAACCCCTTTTTCACTGATTTTCTGTGTACTTGGTTGGGAAGGTTTGCAAACCCAACATAACCTGTTGCATCTGGGAACTGTAGAGAATAAAAATAAACAAATAACAACAGTTAAATATTGTAAAATCTTTCAAATATGTTGTTCTAAGAGATCAAACGTAAATGACTGTGATACGATTTCCCATATTCCACTTCCCTTTTCACTACGGACTTTATCTAGTGATTCAATAAGAGTAAGATTGATGATGGTGCACCACTGAAACATTTCAACAGGCAATAAAGCCAAGTCGTGAAAGTCATGCCTTTATTCAGGATGTCCTGTCTGCATGCCTGTGTAAATGTGTGTGTGTGAGATTAAAAGTACTATGAATCTTAATGACTCTGCATATAATTCATCTGAGTTTATTGTAAGCGCTAGAATGGGGTGAATTTTCTTCCAGTAACTCACCTTCCCTTTCTCTCCAGACTGAGACATCACTTCTGTTTACTGAAGAGCCTGCAGGAAAAAAAACACTTTAATAACAGATAAGAGTAACTTTTAACCTACAAGCAGAAAACAGCCTCGGCTCATCCAGATCAGATTCTTCTGAAAAATATGCTAGGATGAAAACACAAACTTTCTTTTAACATTTGTTGTACTAGTTTTAATTGTGATACACTGGTACAGATCATGATAACGATGAATTCATGATTCATCTCACAGCCTGAATTTGAACAATCATAATGCACATAAAAGAGCACATTCTAAACAAGCATACATATAATTGAAATATAAAAAACTGAATAAACGCTCTTGACCTTTTATTCAGGCTGTAGTGACAAAGATGTTTAAATAGAAAAAACAAACCTTCCCCACTTGTCATCAACAATATACCAAAACATTGAAAGATTTAAATGTATATTTTATCAATTAAAACTGTTCTTAACTCATCGTGGAAACATTAGTCCAACAGTAAGTTTGATTTATCCTCCACTTCTCCTTATCACATAGTTTACATAGTCTGTGATTAACTGGGATATAGATTTTTTTACCTGACCACTTCAAGAGCTTGGGGAAGGTATTCTGCTTTAACAGAGCAACAAAAGGTTTCTGACTGCTCTCCTCTCCTGAATATGATACTGAACAAAATGTCTTTAATTGGGTTACAAAGAATGTCATTTAATCCCTTTTTGCTCAGATTAATCTTTTTTTTTCCTTCAGGTACTCACACTGCAAGGTAAATTATGTCTATGGATATTTTGCAAATTTGATTCTCCAAAAACTGCAATAAAAGCTCCACAGACCACAGAAGAGTCAGCACTTAAATTAAAAAATAGCATTGTGCCGATGCTGTTATAAATCAAATTCATCAGTCAAATCCCATTACGTGTCCATCCTGTTAATATTGATCCAGGAACTCCACCCATGTCAGGCAATGTCTACAGCCAAGAGAAGAGCAGATTTATGAATGCTTGGAAAATAGAGTGTAGCTCTGTTTTGTGCATGAGCAACAAAGTTGAGACGAAGAGAAAAATGTATGATCTTATATCTTTGTAACTTGTTAACAGAAAAAATCCAGTGTTTAGCCAGCCAAAGCTTTATTCAATAATTCATTGGTGCCATTCCACTGGGCTCATTCCTGCTACTGCCAGACAAAGTTATTTTTTCCAGTGAGGATAATCAAATTCTGCATATTTAAGCTGCTCTGTAGTAAAATTAATGTTTGTTTTGAATTTAATCTTAGTATTAAGATAAAAACATAATATCCTGTAAGACAGCAAACCAAAAAATGCCATAAATATGTTGCCTAAAGTGACTGGAACAAAAGAAATAACAGACCAGATTCATATTGAGAAATGATTTGTACAACTACTATTAAGGGTGTTATGCATTAAACATATATCAGCACTGGCGGATAACAGATTAAAATTTTGATCACTGAAATTTGCAGATATGAACATTTCTTCCAGTATTTACTGCAAACATTTAGGCCAAAATTGTTTGCAACACAAATAGTGTGTTTATTAGCTGTAATAACAGTAAAATATTAGCCTTTCAAAGTAGCTGGATTTGCCAAATTTTATGTCTACCATCCTGCAGATCCAAATGGCAAAGCTTCAAAGGTCAGGAAAAGATCAAGTTTTTCAGGCAGTTGATCGTTTTTTGAGCATATACCCTAATAATCAAAGATATTCAGTCAAGTTGCACGTTTAAGAGTGAAAACGAGCTAAGACATATCTGCTAAATTCCAGTATTGTGCATCCTAAAATTTGAACACAAGAGCAACAGGACATGAAAACTACAAGTCTCCATATGTATCTTTGACGAAGGGTGTATGGCCTTGGGATCCAAAAAGCATAAATTCCCTTGAGAATGAGAGATGTGAATTCTTCTACAGATGTTGCACATTCAGTCCACGTTGATATCAAAGCTAATGACCACACCAATCTTTCACACCGTCACTTGGAAAGAGCGGAGATTACAAGAACTCTGTCCAGCAGGTCTGTTCCCAAACTTCCATTAAACTGCTTCTGTCTGCACATCGTACTCAGTCACACTCTATGACCTACAACAGACGACAGCACAACAAGCCCCTCTGATAAATTAGCCGCGTAATGACTGAGCAGGAACAACAGGCTCCATTTTATCACCAGCATAGTGGCCTTTGGCAGGTGGGGTGTGATAAGCATTAGAAAGAGGGTATCTACCCTGCTCTGCCAAAAAGAGATGCTAACTGGTTATGTAACGTCAGAGGTAGCATGGGAACCTTAGCTGACCGCTCTCCCTCTGGCATGTGATCAACACACTTTTGTGGATGTATTAGATAGTAGGCAGGGGCCCTCTGCATCTACATGAGAGTGGGCACAGATCTCTCTTAGTGACAGGGTGGTTTTTCATCAAGCCCACAGGGAGAACAATGGCTGTTTATCCCTCTGGTTCCTGAAGCTTTTCCTATACGGGGCAGCTCAGCTGAGGCAGGAGGGAGAACACGTGCCTCACCCCTGACCAAAATCAGGACCCACCACATGTCAGGACAGCAAGGGAGGGGTGCACGCAAAATATAAGGTTGAAAAAAGGCCAGAAGAGGGGTGCGACAGGTCACTGAAATTAGGAGCGCATGACGGATATCTTCTGAAATTTGTAAAGTAGAGTTAGTTAGTTAATCAAAGGCTAGAGTGGTGAATCACTTGATCAATCAACACAGTATGAAACATCACAAATGACCCATGAACCCTTTCAGTCTCTTATGTGAGCCATGCACCTTATGTGTGCCAATTTAAGCTTCTTCAAGGTAAGCATTGGCTATTATTCTTTAAAGATGCAGGAAAGTATCTCTTTAATTACAATATTCCTTGGTTGTCCAAATAAAGATCTCTAAAATACTAATTTGCCATGTTTTACAATGGTAGACCCCTCCATTTATTCTATTATTTCTGGGATAAAATGATTTTTTCGGAAAACTACAAGTAGGACTGAACAGGAAAAATGCCAGCTAGTTCTAATGTCAACCCCTGCATGTTTTGCAACTTCTGTCTGCATTTGGGGCAGTGCCAGTTCTTTTAAATCTATTGTGATTCACATATTAAAGGAGTCGGTAATATTTTTTTGAGCACAGGTCAAACAGATCCTTCTAAGGAAAGAGGATAAGAGGTGAACTGAGGTGGTCCTTTCGCCTCATGACAAGCAACAACTAAATCTAATTGTCAGTCGTTTTAGCCTTGCCCCAAAGTGATGAAAACATATAAATCATTGTCACTGACAAGACAGCCATGAGCTGCATTACACTAGTCCATCTGAACAGCAGTCCACAGATTTAGGATTGGGAGGGAAATCCTGAAAAAAGACACTCAGAATGTGAGATGTGATTAGACATTTATTCTGTCAGTCATCACCATTGCAGGCCAATCAGGTGGTATTTAAGACAGATGCTGCTGCAAAGACGTAAAATATATAATACAAGCCAGCTGGATAACCTGTTTGGAGAATGGCATAAATCCCTTTTCATTGAGGAAAAACCTATACTGTGGCTCTTTGTTCTCCTCACAATTAAGAAAAGTTGTCAAGTCCTGGTTGTTATACCCATAGTTTCTGCCTCTGTCTAAGCATCCCAGCGTAAAGCTTTGCAAGATGGATCTGCCTGATGATAGACATGGAATCCAGTGGATCCAGCTGCTCTTCGAGGTAAGCAACATTGTTAACTTTAATGTGGTTAAAATAGATGTGTTGCCAAATTGCAGTTGTTGCTTGCTGAAGTTAGAAGTCATGGATACTAAAACCCCTTTGAATTTCAATCTGTTTTCATTTAATTCAGTTCTTCCAATAGGCAGGTACAAGACAAAACTTTTTTCCTGACATGATAAGGAAAGAAAATACATTTTTAATTGCTTACAACATAGCATAGCAGTACAGTTGACTAGACCCATAAAGATATGTGTGAGGACTACATGGAGAGTTATGTTTTGTTTCTTTATATTGTGCCTCAGGGTTAAAAATTGCAAAAAATGCTAAAAAGTGAAATCTCAAAAAAAAAAGAAAACAGAAAAAATCTGAATATTGGAGAAACTTCAATGGAATTTGTTTTCAAATACTCAGTGCTCCTGATCCAGCTGTTTTCTCTCTATCTGTCTGAGATGCTCCGCTGGACGTCCTGCCCCTTTAAGCCTCCCATCCTCACATGGGCACAGTTAGCCCTGAATGGTTGACCACTTCATTCAGCAGTAATTGGTCAGTTCAGCACTGCTTGGTGCTATGTTGTCACTATTTCATTCATACAGTCCATGTTCTGCCCTGGGCTTGCCAGCTCGAGCCAAGCAGCTTTAACTGGTGACAATGTCCCAGATGTCATACCGGTCGGTCTGTTCAGAGGGACTGGGACAAAGGACCCCTTCAAGCAGCTACTGGTGCTGTTTACAGGTGGACAAGGAGAAGTCCTGATGCTGCACATGTTGTCTTTTACATACATATACTCCATCACGCATGCAGTTGTATGCAAAACCCACTAAGGGCGTATAAAGTTCAAAACAGCATCACACAAGCTACAACAACATGGCAGCTTTATTATTAGTTTTGAGAATGAAGCATGGAGAACAATACTTAGTAAGCTTTCTTTGTTAATAAACCCAAAAGTTAATTAGTACAGTAGCCAACACAGGCTCCTAGTTGTGTATCACACACATACGCACACCACATGTGTTTTTCCCGACAGACTCTGTGGGAACCAGCAGCAGATTAAAGCGTCCCAAGATTGTAGTTGTAATATCACAAAGACAACACTACAGGACAGACAGGCAGGAGGCACACCTCAATAATACTCTCTTAATAATGGCCATTTAATCGGCTGCCCCACTGCGCTGCTCACACACGTACACACATCTATCAACAGACCAGACATGGGGCAAATTAATCAGTTAGGGCCAAAAGGGAAAAATGCCACCTTAGTTAAGCCAAAGTTGTTGGCATGTAGTGCATTTACACTTCATTTATTATCTGGACTGAAGCCATGAAGGGCCGGCAAAACTATTCACCTTCCTGACAAGCAGAGTGACGAGGGTCCACAAACTCATTCTCTGTGGATTAAGGACTTCATGCTCCTATTAGAGACGCTGAAACAATAATTCTACACCATGGAGGTTTGCTGGACACAGTAGCACAACAAAAATGGTAATTCACTGGCAACTGATCACAGCAACATGGGCCCCCGAGCTTCTGAACATAATAAAGTTATGTTTGGCTCATGTAAAACACACAATAACAAAAAAGGAGCAGGGGGGTCTTGACTGTAATTAAGCAGCCCCTGGAGACCAGAGGTAGTGGTGCTAGGCTACGGTAATTAGGATATAACAGTAATTTAAAACATTGTTTGAGAAACACTAAATGATATGAGCTCAAAGAGAGGAAAGAAAGCTACAATAGGCGGAATAAAAAAAAGTCTTTATACCACAAGGAAAGCAGCAGGCTTGTTTATAAGACTTGCTCAAAGTTTAAAGCACAGGATGGGGTGTTTATGATGATGGGGACAGGAAAGGAAATGACTAAAACAAATGTGAGTCATGCAATTAAGAATAATATCCCATGACTGTCTTCCTAAGAAAGCTGCTGTACAATAATCAAACTATTAAGTTGACTGATTCTGAAATTGAAACTGTGACCAATATTTGCTGCTGATGATACAGTTTAAATTTACAGGTCATAGATTCTTATAATGATGCTGTTGGGGCACAATTAGCTCTTTATTTATTTCAGTGTACTCTGTGTAAGGGTGGGAATCCATAACAGTATAAAGCTGAACCGATCTGCTTCCAACTAGTTCGAGCAATGTTTCCATGTGATGATGAACCACTGTTGTGGGAGGCAGTCAGCACAATATCCAAAAAAGAATCAACATGGTAATCATGCTTGACAGAAGACATAGGTGGGATAAAATATGACTTAATTTAACTAAATCTAACACTGACGAGACAATGTGCAATGTGTTTGGCTCATTAATTTCAAGCAGGAATGGAAACACCATTA
The DNA here is from genome assembly GCA_036419115.1 of Scarus forsteni. Taxonomy (NCBI): domain Eukaryota; kingdom Metazoa; phylum Chordata; class Actinopteri; order Labriformes; family Labridae; genus Scarus; species Scarus forsteni. The sequence continues at coordinate 22,233,941 of JAZDUH010000066.1, read as the reverse complement.
TAATGCTGACGTGTAAGTTGAAACAGCACGTTACACACAAGAAGAATAAGGTTTTGGCCAGTTAACACAGAAAACATATGCAAGCCTGCCTTTTTCATCCCAAGAAATCTCCAAGCATTAATCGGGAACGCCCCCCCCAAGTCAGAATTTCCTACTGGGAAATCGGGGGATCCTCACCACTCCTGGACTGACAATCAAAGATGGCTGCCCCTAGTGTAAACAGCAATCAAGCTCCTGTAACTTCTGTTTCTTCTGACTTATGTTGGTTGTACTAAATCAGCCTTATACATAGTGTTGTTCGACTTATATTTATGGAAATGCTGCTATAGTGTTGTTTACATTCTTCATGTGGTATGTGTGAACTACAACGCAGGGCGTGCTAACAACAGGTAACACACCCGCTAACAAAAACCTGGTAAATCAGCACGTTTTATCAAACTTTGTATCTGGAATGATGATAGATTACATCATTCCCACTTCCCAGTTTCGATGTAAATAGAATGCAGCACAATTGACCCTTCACTAAGCCCCTCCCACAAACAGCTACTGCCTAATCCCTTGTTAGCAACCATAGCTATGCACAAGAGCCCTGTCAAGCTCTCAGCAGAAAACAGTATGCCCTAGTGGTGTGCATATGGGACTAGCAAGTCCCACGGTTGATATCCGAGAAGTTTGGAGGTTGGTGTTGATTTTTTTTGTCTTCTCTAAGCCCAAGACTCAAGCAGAAAAATGCCAGGTGTGGATAAAGCACAAGAACACCTACATTTGTTCTAAAGTAAGGTGCAAACTAACGTTAGCTAACCACAACTCTGTGTGTTGGGTAAGACAACATAAGCAAACAAAGGGGTCTCAGTAGTAGGTCCCTTCTGTTAAACCTTGAGCCACTGGGTAATATTTAGGCAAAAGTAATATACTAGTTACAGCAGAGAAGTTCTGACATACTGTATTTGTTCGCATTTTTATGAACAGATGCCCTAGAAAGGGGCTAACCTAAAGATAACGATAACATTATTAATTTCAATTCAAACAATATACATATTAACTTACCCTGCAGGACAAGAACATTGTTGTTCTTGTTCTTGTATGTGATTATTTTAAAGTGAAGTTTCAACACACAGGCTGCTTGACGCTTGCATTGAGATCCCTGTGCTTTCCCCTCTATTCTAATGTCCTCTACATTTGAACTCTGACACTTGATTTGGTAAATGAAACTCTCAAAAGCATACTGTTCACATCTTTTTGATATATCTGAAGAAGATGTCCAGAAATTAGCAGACATTTCCTTAGGAATATCACTCACCTAACCATTAAAAACTCCATATTTCTCATTCTACAAGGCAAAGCTTGACAGGCGTAGCAACAGTAACCAAGGGGGGCGGAGCTTAGCGAAGGGTCAATTGCTGAGTGGTTAGCCCCATGTACAGACCCTCAAGGGTTCAAACCTCACAAGTCATCTGACACCTTTTTCTCTTCTTTCTCAACCCAGATTATACTCACTGTACATTTACTGTAAAACAAACGTGTTTTTAGATTTTAAATTATGATCATTTTAACCTCAGTCAAACTAAATATATATTGAAGTGAATTCAGTTCACTATGAATCACTAAAATAAGTTATTTTGGAGAAAACTTTCAGGCTTCAGGGGCTTGAAACTTTAAACATTCTAGTCATTAAAATATGGGTAATTTGTGACCCTAGGATTCTGTCACAGTAGCCTATCCTTTAATATGTTAACTATAAGGATTATACCTTTCTGGGTTGCGATAGGATTGGAGCCAATCTCAGCTGACATCTCTTGAGAGGCAGGGTACACCCTGTAACGGTCACCAGCTGATCACTGGGCCCCATCGAGAGACAGACAACTTCTCATACACTCATTCACACATAAGGGTGATTTAGAATCACCAATTAACCAATTTGGTCCGTGGGAGAGCGCAAAAGTGCTCAGGAAGATCTCATGCATGGGGAGAACATGCAAATTCCTCACAGAAAGGCCCTGATCAACACAGCAGGTTCTTCCTTTGAATCAGCAACCTTCGTGCTGTGAGGCACACACACTGACTGCAACACTATGCCCTCCACAGTAGAATATTCACATTTAATTATGCACTAAAGTGATCACAGCTTACAGTGGAAACTTTTAATAAATTGTCCACTACATTTGTGTTCTTTATGTTCAGCATTGTTTTGTTTTTATTTGCTTGCCTTCCACACATAATCTAGAACATATAAGGATTAATTGATATGTTCCAAATATTTAACAGGTTAACAAACGTGTCCCATTGTATCGTATCACACTTTAACTTCAATTCAGGTCCAATTTGGCCTATCAGTGTGAATAAATGTCTGTTTTCACATTCACACAAAAGTGCAAAACAGAAGGAAACATCTCCTTGCAGTTTATAAAGTCAGACAGATGTCTCCCCCGGCGCTCCTGTGCCCGCCAGTGTTTATGAGATCCGGTCGAAGGAAGGGGAAAGGTCAGAGAGCGGTGAAGGTGCTGGATCAGAGGCCTGAGATGTCTTTCAGTACAAAGAGGTGTTGTCCCTCAGATCTGTGCCCCACTTGGTAGATATCTAAATTGTTTCTAAAACACAAGTCAGCTGCTGGTTTCAGATTACAGCTGAATTCAACTATTGTGTTGACCAGTCTGCCAGGACGGAAGTGAAGTATGCATGTTTTCACTAAGCCAAAAACACAAGCAAAGATGGATGATTATTCTTCAATAGTGGCCCAAAGCCACAGCTTTGATGAGGACATAATGCGAAAATGGTAGGTTTCCCTCTGCCATTGTTCAGTTGTCCAAACAGAAAATGTATTTTGATCCAATCACGCTTTACAATCAAAGGTCAAGGGTATGTCTAATCCTAGAAAGCAATTTCAAGGTCTAGGAATGGTACACAAGTGGGATTTATGGGTTATCAAGGGTTTGAACTTAATTGTATTTAGCGCTGATTGATTAATATTTAAACAGAGAGGTCAAGTTTTCAGTCTTTATGAATTGTGAACAAGGTCCATACAGCTCTGAATGGGTCCTGAGGTACTTGACAGGCTCCTTTTCCCTTCAAAGCACCAGGAGATGGATAATTATTTACTTTAACAACTCTGTGAAACTTTCTACAGAAAACATAAAAACAACGTTTCAGCTACGTGCCCGGGGATTTTAAACCGTGTAGGCTGGTGTGTGTTGGTTTGGTGTCCACCACACCCAGTCTGACTGACAGACACTGACTAGGTTTACCAAACATCAATCTACACAATAGCATTTTCAGTGACGCCAAACGCGTTGTTTACTTGGGAAATTCGTTCATCTTTGTCTTTTAAAATAATTGGGTTTTACATAAAAATGTGTCAATATAGAGGCGCCAAAACTCAGATATCGTTAACATTACATGTCGAACTTCTCCAGCAACAGTTGTTACCGCGACTGGTGTCATGTTGCCAGCTAGTTCTAACCGACACCCCAGTGTCTTTTGGGTATGCTTTGTTTCGCTCAAACGCTTCCTGAAAAGTACTTTAAACAACATATAACACGTTGTGGTGCCTTACCTGAGTGTAACTTTGAAGTATTGAATATCGATAGGAGTTCTCTGTCTCTTGCCGCTGTCCCAGCCCAGGAAGGGAAACCCGGAAACAGTCGCTGTAAGTCCGCCCTCGTCCTGAGAGATGTTCATCACCAACGGCTTTTCTTACTGTGCAACTGACGCCATTACGGTTCAGCAAACTCAAGGACTTCCCCTTATCCTACCCGTCTGTTAGATCCAACATGGCTTCCAGCGTGTTACAGTCGCTTGGCTGTTGCAGCAGTTGTTCTGTGCCTGGAAGCTCCTAAATTCGTGAAGAAATTGTATTGCACCAACAAATAAAAGCATATAAAAACCATGAGAAGTGTAGGCCAGTGGCCACACTTTGAAATAAAATCACACTTTTTAAAAAAAAAATAACTAATAGTTCGTTTGGAATATTGACCAGAAAGCTTTAACCCACTTAAGTAAACAGCTTTGTTTTTCCCAGGTGACAAATCAGGATAACTATGAAACATTCACACGTATTCACACATTTAAGCTGATATTTTTATTTTGAAATTTTATGGCACATTATTAGACTTCAAATTTAGAATTCATGTAAGGATACTGTGCTCTACATCCACAGTAAAAGAGGCAAAAGTTAAATTTTGCTGATAAAAAGGACCAAGTTTGGTTGTTACATTCTTCACTCTCGTGTCTTTTTTTTTTTTTTTTTTATCAATTCAAGTCTACAATGATTACTCCTAAATTTAAAGTGTAGGGTCTGGTGGTGAAAAAAGGAATCACTTTCATTCTTATTATTACTAGGATAAACTTAAAAAAAAAAACATTTTTACCAGCCCAAAATGGGGTTGCTTGTTAGGCTACACTGTATGAGTTTGGTTGTTCTAACATCAAGAAATTAGGGTTCGCTTAAAAAGAAAACTAATAATGATAGCCTAGGCCTACTGCTACTATCACTTTTAATAATATCAACAATTATAGTAGCCTAATAATGATAATAATAGCAAAATAAAAAACAATGAAATAGCCTAACTTTTTCCTTTTTTGATCTGGGATACAAACTAAGCATTTGAACTCCAAATTGCTATTTTATGTAGCCTATCACTGTTTTCATTTTTTTATTTATTTATTTATTTTTTTTTAGTTTGGGGGGTCTCAGGTGAGGTGGGCTGGGGGGTTGCACTAGGCCTCTGTCAGCTTTGGGATTGTAACATAGGCCTACGTGAACTAAAACAAGGAAAGCACATAGGCTCATGATGTCTTTAAAGGTCTTTACATGAACTTGGGATCAATGTATCTTGGTTTTAATGTCATAACAATTTGTTGCATTTGTGTGTGTGTGTGTGTGTAGGTTTCAAGGGGCTTCCCTTTTAACAGGTAACTTATGGGGGCTCAAAGGAAATGGGGTCTTGGGCCACTGAGTTAGACCTTATTAACCAACCATCCTCTTAAAGCATGTTAACAATCCCTATATCCGACCTCTTGTCATTTTCTCTTTTACTAACTATCGTAGAGGTTTAACTTACTGGCTGAAATTCTGTTACTGAAATTCAGTAGCTTAAATTTATTAAATGTTCAACCACAAACAACATATGACCTGAAAAATGTAAACACAAAAATAACACCTGCCTAAAAAATTACACAAACCCAAAAAAATCAAACAACTCAACAAATATAAACAAATATGCTACGACAGCATGCTGGTTTGGCTGGAGCGAAAATAACAACCCTGTGACACCAACCCCGGTCGCCCCTACATTCGTTTGCTTAAAGGCAATATATATTTGTTATAAGGGGGGAATAAAAGCACTATAGCTAGATCGAGCATGTATTTGATGACATTTACTGCGATATGGTGCTTGTAGAACCGGATACTTCCCAAATCAATTTCAATGTCTGCAGGGAGAAATTAAATATAAAAAAGAGAGGACAAGACAGAGCTCCACAGGAAATATTAAGTGCACTATACCCTTAAAAATGTATAGCATGCAACAACAGTTTGAGGACATTTATGTTGTTATTCGTCGCTCTACTAAAACATTTATCAGTGAATAATAATATTGATAAGTGATTCTTAAATTGTTTGATGACATTGATTAAAATTAAAATCTGTTCCCATTCACTTTAGAATATGTGTTGTATATTTCTGAAATTTAGAGCCTAGGATCCTATTCAATCCACGAGTTCATTTTATGCTGTGGGTGCTGTACATATTTCACTGTCAAACAGAATTAGCCTCCATGTTTGAAAAATCAATAACAAGGTCCCCGAATCCTCCAATCACGGCATCTAAGCTTCTCCCACCGTACCCTTAACTCACCCCCTGTGTGCCCTCGCCCCCTCTCCTGCCCCCCTCTATTCATTGTAAATAACTGTTCAAACGCACAAAGCGCTCTGGACCGCTTTATTCAGCCTCACAACTTCCCTGCGTTTTCATTGGTCTCGTGAGGATGCGGTGAGAGCTGATTGGAGGAAAGTTTCTGCTCGAGCCCTCACACCCCCACCCAGCAGATATTCGTGGTCCGGTGCCACTGTGATTCCAGTTGTTTTCACATCTCCTCCACACTAACAAAGGGAGTCAGAGCTACTGTCTCTTTCATCTCCCAGTTAATGTGGTGAGTGACGCGCAAATAACGACCGACGCTCCTGTACAGCGAGGAGAGAGGGGGGAAAGAGCAGAAATACACCTTGCTCTGAAGAGGAGAAAACAGCGGAGACTTTGAAAAACTTAAGTCGGACTTATTTTAAACTGAAAGTGCGAAAATGGTGTCAGCCGGACTTGAGATCCTGGGACTATCGCTGTGCGTAATTGGCTCGCTCCTGGTGATGGTTTCATGCGGGCTTCCCATGTGGAAGGTGACGGCTTTCATCGAGGCCAACATCGTGGTGGCTCAGACAATCTGGGATGGCTTGTGGATGTCGTGTGTGGTGCAGAGCACGGGCCAGATGCAGTGCAAGGTGCACGACTCTGTGCTTGCCCTCAGCCACGACCTTCAGGCGGCCAGAGCGCTCACCATCATCTCCTCAGTGATGGGCGTGCTGGGGCTCATGGTTGTCATCGCGGGGGCGCAGTGCACAAACTGTATCCGAGCCGAGTACGTCAAAGCCCGAGTGGTGAACGCTGGAGGAGTCATCTACATCATCAGCGGTCTGTTCGTGCTGGTTCCGCTCTGCTGGATGGCCAACAACATCATATCGGACTTCTACAACCAGCAGGTGCCAGCATCCAAGAAGAGGGAGATCGGCGCGGCGCTCTACATCGGCTGGGCAGCCTCAGCGCTGCTGCTGATCGGAGGAGCGCTGCTTTGCTGCTCCTGCCCCTCCAGCGGGAACTCTGGATACTCGGTAAAATACGCACAAACCAAGAGAGCGACGCAGAACGGGGACTATGACAAGAGGAATTATGTGTAGCTCTTTGACCGACAACAGGTGGTGCGTAAAAGTGACTTTAGAGCTTTTAAAAACTGTTTCGACGGACATTTGCACCTGCTGTTTTTATTCTTAAAAGATGTGAACTTTGAAAATCAATGGAAGCACCTCTGCTGTTTTTACACTGGCTCTTCCTCAAAGTCCACACTCGGACCACATTTTCACAACTTTTTGTATCAGGAGATTAAAAAATAAGACTATCAACAAGGGGTAGCTCACAAGAAAAAGGAGTATCTTTGTTAGGTACCTGCTTTTGTAAGTCTTTGAATAATTATAACTAGCATTTTGAATTGTTAACTGTTGTTTCTGCAAAGTTTTATTTTCTAGAGGACCTCTTGCCATCGAATATTCACACTTTTCTTTTTACCTGAATGTGCATTGTCAGCACAAACTTGTACAGTGACTGAGAATGATTGCACTCCCACAAACAACCATTTCCTTTAATGGGACTACGCCGACATGTTGAGGTCTTAAACAGTGTCCAATAGCGAGGAAGAAGAAGAAGAAGAATAGAGCAGACAAAGCCCTCATAAATATCAGACTGGCTTTTGTGTTTTTTAACACGGAGACTTTTTTAAGTTTGCAGTCTGTTTTTGGACCTGTAGAACCAAAGATAGAGGATCTACAGGTCCCAACATGTAAATTTACAGTCCGCTATTCGGTTGCACTGATTGAACACCTGCAATATTTTTGCGTCATTGTAACTGTAGGAATGCTTTTAAACCATTTTTGGATCAACTTTTTTCTGTTGTTTTGTTGATGTAATGATTCATTATTCGTGTATATGAAGATGCAATATTGTTTCGTGTTATTATGATTAAACTGAGTATATTGTCTGAAATCTTAAGTAAGCGTGTGTTCTTAAACAAAAACATCGGACACGTTGTGATGGTCAGGAATGTCCCGCACGGCTGTGCGTAATGCGTAAATGCCGTTCCCACCATGAATCCATAAACCCCCACGGCGGGAGAAAGTATTTTGGTTGGCCATAGAAATCCAGATGACAATACCCATTCAGCTAGAGTGGGGCTCTGCTGTTCAACTCACAATACTTCACAACCCCCACCACCTCCACCCTTTCAGACCACCCCACCCCTCCCCGTCCGCGGTCAATGAAAGGCGTCCAAATTGGATCTGTGGAGACGTTGCTGGAATCGTCTTCCCGCAAGTCACTCCATTCATTAGTCGTCAGAGCCTCATCTCCCTCCATCAGGGCGGCGTTACCATAGATGTGCTTCAGGACAAAAGATTACACATCATCACTTTGAAGCAATTAGTTTTTTCCACAGCTGCCTCATTTATCCACACTGGTGTCAAATACAGATATTAAAACACATGCTTTTTCAAACTTGTGACACAGCAACAAAGATATTTCAGTCAGTGAGTAACAGTCCTCTGATTTAAAACTGTGACTGGATTACCAAAGCTTATCCACTCTTGTTTTGCTGGCCTCTTAAGAATCTTAGCCAGTCATATGGCTTCTTAAAAGTGAAAATATGGCAGAAAGTCTGCCATACAGTCAGGAGAAAGCTTGACTGCAGCAAATCCACAAGAAAACCTCCACAGAAATACCAAGTAGTTTTTGTTTTATAGGTCACACTGTAAAAACATCTGGTCAGTGACTTATTCATTGTCAGTTCAACTAGAAGTTAAGGTAAAATTTTTAATAACTCAACGTTTTTTGTTAAGTCGCCAAACAATTGTGTTACTTATTGTCACCACCAAAATTGTTCAAGAACTCAATATGAACCTTCAAAAATTCAGTGTAACGACATAAAACTTAACAAATCTTTTCTTATTTAAACTTTGATAGTCATAAGTGAGACAGAGAAAGCTATAGAATTTCTCCTAAAGAATTGACAGATTTAACGAAAAGTCCAATTATGACTCTCGCTGTACTGTTACAATGACAGTTATAGGACAGCAAAGTCACAATGAACACATGGAAGTGCCAAAAGACACATCAGTGTGCCCAACCATCGTCCTAACTAACGCAGTTTTTAACTTGACAGGAAATGACTCAGCTTAAATTAACAGTAAAAGAGTTCAAAGTAAAGGGAGGTTAAGGTAGAAATTAATGCAAATACTAAGTCACTAATATTTCTATTTTCAGGTATGCATGGCACCTTTTCAAGAAAAAAAATCAACATAACATAGTGTTTATCACTTATCAAAAAATAACTAGTAAGCGGCATAGTAAGCGGTCACATGAAGCGCTGGTCTCACAGCTGGGTGGTCCCTAGTTTACATCCCTCTTTGGCTTTGTAACAGTAAAAGGAAAAAAAGATTAAGTACATATAAAGATAAAAGTTAGTTTGACTTCTTGGTAATTCTTCATTTGTTTTTTATAGAATACTATTAATCACAATTTAAATCAGATCAGATTACTTTGACAGGTTGAACTGTATTACATTAAATGAAGTCTGAACATGCTTGTACTGTGTAAAATATATAGGTTTTTTTTTACACTTATTTATTTTAAATATGACCACATAAAGATAATATTTGCTATGAAAACAAAATGATGCAGACCTCTAGTCTTAGCATTCAATTTACAGCTCTCAACCATTTCAGGGTGCCTTCAACAGGTGGAGGAGTTTGCTCTTAGGTCATGGAGATAATTCTGTTGATATACAAACTCGGTAGCTGTCAAGATATTACAAAAATAATGACAGTTTTAGCACTTCCTATCAGTGCTGGCATGAATAGTTAAACATGAAAGTTCATTCTGTGCCTGTGTGTAAACAGAAATTTGACGAACAGTCTATACTTAAACACTGACTGGCAGTTTTATTTTGTTTTTCAAAGTTTATTTCCATGGTACAAGATACCATACAATGATAGACATTAAGATATTTTCGGGAGAAATCTAAACCTTTAAAGGCTTCATGGAGACACATGTCCTCTGATAAAAATACGGTGAGACACTGAATGTTAAATAAAAGGAAAAATGTTGAAATGGTGGTGTTTTCTTACAAGATATATGTATGATATGTTTGTCAGTTGATAAACATATCAACATCAACTTATAGATTATCCATTTCTTAACAGTTTTAAAAGTTCTATTAGATACCCTGAGAACAAGGAGGAAAAGTTCACAGACAAAGGCTTTGAACATGTTAATATTTACTGATCTATAAAGATCGAATATACTTTTTCTTTGACAATACAGTGACAATGGTTTTGTCTTTTGATATGGCTAACCCAGGCTTATAACAAAATTCTTCATCTCATACCCTCTGTGCTTATAAAGCTGGGACATTACAGATAAAATATAGATAAAAACAGAAATCATAGTTTGCATATCAACCCCCTTTTCTAATCAATAGCTGCTGTAAATCGTTAATGTTGATCAGAGTTGGATATTTATGCTCTGTTTTCAATTCTGATGCTTAACGATGGTTTTAGGACAGTGCTGGTGTCAACGCAACTCATTTCACTGATCATGTTTTACTGTGTGGTGTCCAATACCATGGTGGTTCTGTTACCTGTAATGTCTGTTCCTGTTGTTGAAGGACAGCACTCAATAGCTCTCTGAGTGGTCAAGGAAAAGAAGATTCAACATCTTTAGGTCTTTAGCAAACAGTATAAATGAGGCACATGTATCTGCTTTGTGATTCATTCACTGGGCATCAAATATGATGGTACTATCCCAAATGCTGATAATGTTGGACAGAAAAATGTTTATTTCACATTCAGCTATGTTACTAACCATCACCCAAATTTATTTATGTATTTGTAGAAGTTCAAAAAGGTAAATTCCTTAACATTCAACATCTTTTAGAGACTTATGTCAACGTAGTCGTAGCTTCTTTGAAGGACGTTGCTGCCATGAATTTCAAAATGGACAGTCACAATTCTTAGTTCTAACTAAATGAAAGGTATTTCAAAATAATAACTGCATCTTGTTTTGTTTTTTTAAATGTACAAGTCCCATCCTCTCAAAAATTAAGCATGTACACTGTATATAGAAGATAAGTGACGGGATGCACTCACCACTTTTTTCAGATCATGTATTTCGATTTGGGCGCTCACTAAACCATGTAGGAGTATGAATGCTCAAAAGATTTGTACAGTTCTTCAAATAATATAAAAGTATGTTTGATTTCAATCAGGCATTCTTTATCCACCACTTGACAACTTAGTAGGGCATAGTTTGCAGTCTGCTCTCCTTTTATTATCACATATTTTATGTTGAAATATCACCAATCTGCTGATATGATTCCAACTCCACCAAAATGTTCAAATAATGAGAAGCAAACATCAAGCTATGAAATTATATCAAATGCAGTACTGCTAATGCTGCTGTAAGTTTCCGATAGGGGACATCTTTAGTTCATAACACTACTGATGACAGTGGACAATGAAAATGCTAAAGCATCAGCAATGGATTAACAAAACATCAGACAAATCTTTCCGTACCTTAACTGAGGGGAACACTGAATGTCGCGTATGTTTAAATGGAACCAAAGAAATCATGAAGGCAGAGAGGCGGAGGATATCCAAGACAATCAACATCCTGAGCAGCCATGTTCATCATTAACCTTTAAAAACTTTCAACATACTGAACAAATATTTGGAAATGATCAACAACTCAGTGTAAGAATGACAGCAGAAATGGTCTCCATTGATAAAGAGACACTTTGGCAAAATTTGCATGAAAAAAAAAACACTTTGTCATCGCTCCTAATATATTTGGGTTTCCTTCAATTTGTTTTAAATGTCTCCACAAATTTGCTTGAGTTTAGTTTTGACCAGGGGTCGGCAGTTTTGGAAAAACTTTGGCATTCCCAGTGCCTTAGCAAAACCATGTGCACTTCAGTTAGTAGCTAGCAGTGAACTGAAGAGGTCTCTTACTGGAAACTTACAGAAATTGTGAATGAATACCCAACCTTTAAAATCTAACACTCTGCATGTCTGTGAACCAGGTGATTTTATCCTCATCGGTGCAGTCTCATAATTTAATAGCCACACTTCGTAAAATAGTGGTTCAAATACCATATTCTTGAGCCCAGAGTGCAGGTGCGAGATCTAAATTGGTTTTAGCCTCATAAAAGAGTGAAAATGTCTTTATAACTTGATAAGGTCATGGTTTTATCAGAGAATACTTTTATTTGTGCTTTTGTGAGTCTTACCCAGTGTTCCCGGTACAGTAGGCGTTCCCACTGTGGGGTTTGTATGGGTTTTTCTACACAAAGACCCTCCCTGAAGGGTCCAGTCTGGTCCGCCTCAGTGAGATGTTTTTGTCGGATTGTTAGTTCCACTCCTTTAGTCATCGCAAAGAGGGTGACGAAGCGCTGTGTGTGTGTGAGAGAGCAAGGGGTTAAGTGAGAGTTTGTGTGTGCGTGTAGGGAGAGAAATTTGGAGTGGGGGTGCACCTTTTAAAAGAGACCCTCATTCCAGTTTGGAGAGAAGCAAATAGGGCCGGCAACGTCACTCAATGGGCCTAGCCATGGTGACCAGCCAAAACCTGCAGTTGCCTGGTGACAGGAGCCTATAATGTGGTGGTATGGATGAGCCTAATAAAAGGCCTGGCCGGCAGACATTCCTGCAGGCACGGACACACACATACAAACACAAACACACATGCACACTGCCTATGCACAGCAGTCTAGAAGATGAAGGAGGGATTTTCTCAAAGCCTATAATGGTCATTGCAAAAAGAGCAGCGACAGCAGAAACACATTTGTTTCATTTAAAAGGCAAATGTTTTTAGCTTAAATGAGCATGAGAAAAACAAACAGCAGGTCTGGTGAAGGAGGGGAGGGGGGGATATAGATGGGACAACACAGCATTAAGTTTCTACAATTTTGCTAACAAAACAAAGATGTCTCAGAGAAACAGATGATGTAACACCAAAAGAATCAACCTGACCTCTAAACTTGACCTCCCTCAGTCCAGCCAGGCGAAGGCAGCATGGTTAAGGTCACGTCAGGAGCCCGTCAGCTTTCAAACAGATTTCAGATCAGTGCGGCAAACAGAGAGGGTGGTGCTCTTTGGGGTAGAGGGGGTCTTTGCAGGGCGTATTTTCTCATGACATGAACTTTGATCTTTGAATGTGGTGTCAGGACCAGAGAGTCAAAAAAAAGTCACTTCCCTCCACTGACCAGGCATGATCTCATCGAAGCAGAATCCCTCCTCCTATCTGCACATTAGGCAGGGGTCGCAACCTTCAACCCCAAGCTCCTCACAACAAATAACCAGTCAGATTAAGAAAACGTTTCTTTATATGAAAATACCAATGGTGACTTCAAAATATGTAAATTCCTGAAATAGTCTGAATATTTTCAGGGTAAGCCTCAACAGATAATGTTTCATATTAAATCTATGTAACAGTATAAGAAAAGTTCACCAAAAACAAGTGGGTGATTTTAGTCCACATTTTCTGCTTGTCACTTGTTATGGCCCTGACCATGTTTTTGTATTTATTATTTATTGCACATGTATTTTGTAAAGGCTTTTGTATTGTGTATTTTCTGTCTGCGTCAAAGGGTCTTTTGGTCGTGTTTCACTCATTCCTCTCTTGGTCTACATCTCGCTCTGTTGTTATTTTGGTTTTGAATAGTGAATTAACTTTTTTCATTACCATAATTTTTTATGTATTTTTTGGGCATTTTGTGCCTTTATTGATAGGAGAGAGGCAGTGGATAGGCTTGTGAAAGGGGGTGAGAGAGTAGGGGAAGACACTCTGCAAACTGGTCACAGGCGCGATTTGAACCTGGACTGGCAGAAGCAAGTACATGGGGTGACTGGTTGCTAACCCCTTCGCCAAACCAGCACTCCTCATTACCATAAATTTTACATTAAATTTTAGAAGATTTGGCTCAGAGTTTGAATAAGTGACAAAGGAGTGATCATCCCCTTTACCTAAAATATCATGTTATACACCCCTACAGGATTTATGGAGTATTATTTTCACTCTATTGTATACATGCAAATACATACAGCTACACATGGAATTGATTAAAGGAAGAAAAATGTATTGAAAGTCAAACCAAGTTTCAGAGTCTGCATCCTTGGGAGAGTGTATTTAAAGACTAATTATATGACACTGGCTAGCTGAATGTTGTCAGTTTTCAAAGGACAAACGCACCCAATTTTTTTCTCCAGCAACCAAAAGATCCCCGAAGGTCTTCTTTTTTTCACATACCTGTTCCACCTCTATTCTCACTCCATCTGATTCACAATGTTGGAGCTCCTGTCACTTTAATACCAAATTCTGATTGGTTTGCTGGTCCACTCTGTGGTAAGTGGTCAGCTCAGAGAGGTGTAATGGATAGTTTTATACCTTTTTGAAGAGGTTGAAGTACCCCTACATTTGATCTCAGGCTCCATAAGATAATAAATGCATGAAGGAAGTGCTCCACTAGATTTTAATATCTGGAAAACTAAACATAAATGTCATTAAGTGTTGAGAGGAGGGCAGTTTTATCATTTGCTTCAGACCAAATAGTAAGTGTAAGGATTAAGTGTGACAAGTCCTGAACTCAAAACTTTTGGTGCTATTACCGTAAAAAGGAGTTTGAGTGGACTTCCTGTTATGTTGAGCAGTTTGCTGCTAATGGAAACACCTACACCAACTGATAACTTAAGCAAAATTTAAAAAAAATCTAAAATATATCATGGTGAAAAGATTTCACACATTTTATGGTTATTGTGGCTAAAACAAGTATACTATGTTAGAAAATATTTCTTTAGCATCAAGTGGGAACATTCAGTGGGAAGTTTCTTTTACTGTTATATTTTCTCAAAGATCTGAGGACCCCTAAAATCAGCCCTGCTTCTGCAATTGGTCTAATAAAACAATGGTAGAACATTGAAGAGGTATGTCTATTCAGGGTAAGGGGGTGTTAGTATTTGAGTAAATTACATTGTTTAAGTTTGCTTGTGTGTTTTAAGCCATTAAAGTTGCTTAGTAACAGCGCTTAGAGACAACAGTGAGGATGGGTACAGCTGATAATAAAACCAGGAATGCCTCAACCAGACTGTCTACACAGGTTACATAGGCTCTGTCCCTTAAGGGATGCTACCCCTGAATTGGGACACAGCTATAGTGCTGGACTTGTTGAGGTTAACTGGCGACAGGTGTATTGCTTTTAAATGCAGGGAAAGGACAAGAACAGCTGGTAACAAATATTTTATCATCAATAGGCCAGATTGTCTTTGTTCAGCAGCTGATTGGTCTAAAAAGGCTACATAAGCCAGGTCCTTAGGGGGATCATACCCCTGATTCGGGACCCTCAACTTGTATTTCTGTAGAGCCTGCTTTCACTCTATATCTTTTGTCAAGAGAACCTCGTCAGCCAGGAAGTTTAAAGCTGGAGGGAATGCATGGATAAGCCACTCAGGGATATTTTAGGGTCAGACTGCTCTAAAGTCCGTGTATGAAAACAGCCCCAGATTCCTATGACATAAAGACTGTTGTCATTTACATGAGTCAAATAATGGGAAAAGCCCTAATCTGTATTTTCATGGACTGACTCATGCTTCCATCACAGAGAGCAGGTGCACACAGTCCTAAGACGTCTCAGCTGGACGGCGCTTACTCACCGATATTAAAGCCAGGAGTCAGCAGGTGGTAAACCGTGGGGGACAAATGTGGCTTTGTATAGACAGGTTAAAAACCTCATGAGCCGTTTGTCTGAGAAACAATGCAAAGCCTGGTTAGTGGCAAAAAATGGAGATCAAACAGAAAAAAAACAAACCACATTCTTCTGTGTAGCAAATGTCCACAAAGTTTACAGCTTGGTGACTCACGAGTTTTTGTTGCAGGACCAGGCTTCCTGCGCAGCGGACAGCGGAACAGGAAACAGGAAGGAACATGGAGGGTGTGGGAGAGAGGGACCAGTGGAGTGTGTGTATTATGTTCGGTGGTTGAGTTAAGCACTGTAGGAACACACACCCTCATACACAGGTCCAAGGAAACTCACATGTCCATAGAAAACAAATGTAAACCTGATGTCAGTTTGTTCATTTTGACTCATGCAGAAAAGACTGACTGTACCCAGACGACTGAGCAGTTAAAGCAGGCTGTTCTTCAGTGTAATTAACCAGAGACTTAAGTGCACCTTAGTTGGTTTAATTCCTAAAGGTGACTCATTTAGAATAGCAAAATAAATCCAAATCACTAAAAGTTTAGCCCATATCCTCAGTAATTCAAAGTCATCCTGATATTAATGAAAGTGGCACATAGGCACCTTTTTCCAGTCAATGTGTCATGCCAAAAAGCTTTGTCATTTTTTCACGATCTCAAACATTTGTGATGTCACAGTCCTGACCGCATTTGAGTCCACGGAGATCATTTTGGAATGGGACGGGGCATAACTGTCCACCATCTGTCAAACTTAGTGTGCTCCTTTTTAGTGTGGTCCTACCTCTATGTAGTGGTTGTGTTGCAAGAGTCAAATATCAAAATATTCAAAGGAATAATGTGAATGGTATATACCAGATATGTTATATTAAGTCCAATGAATCAACTCAGCACTTAGAAATGTTTAATTTGGATGATTTAACTGCAGCAATTTGCAAACAAATTATTGGTGACAGGTCGAATGACCAACTAAATACTAACTTTGGCTGGGGGGAACCTTGGGTGGCCAATCAGACTTTAAGGGTCAACAACAACTACCTGGCCCCGCCCATGTTGATGATGAAAGCAGAAAATTGTAGCATGAATTTTACATTTTAATTACACGTGTAACACCTGTGTTTTAGGATTCATTGTATTTGAACAGCTGCAGTCTCT
Organism: Scarus forsteni; assembly: GCA_036419115.1. Lineage (NCBI taxonomy): Eukaryota > Metazoa > Chordata > Actinopteri > Labriformes > Labridae > Scarus > Scarus forsteni. The sequence goes on along the minus strand of JAZDUH010000066.1, from coordinate 22,217,236 downwards.
GCCCTTCTCTACAATGGCTAAAAGTTGTTTTAACACAATGTCGCATCACAAGGGAGAACTCCAGAGGGGGGGAGCAGGAAGTGATTTCTGCATAGACAAGCACTGGAATGTTCTAGTTGTGAATATCACAGCCTGTAAAAACAAGAGAAAATGAACTTCTTTCAACTCCTAAAAGCAATGTAATGTTAAAAACAAACAAACACAGCTTCAGGACTACACCAATAAACCTTCTTTAAAAAACACCATCCAGATATTAGAGGAGCAGGGTCAGGTGTCAGACACGGCTGCATGCAGGGACTGCCGTGTCAGAGGTAAGGCTCCTGAACTTATCACTCAGTAGAGTTTGATTTGCAGCTTATGTTTGGCAGCATGGTTACTTTAATTTAATGTACCATTGTTAAATACCACAGCCTGCTGTAACAATAGGGTCTTTAATATTTGCTCTTTACTGTATTAAAACTACCTTCTTGACTCTTAAACAAATGCTTCCATTTGACAGCCATGAACTAGAAGGTCAGCAGGAGTGATTTGCAGCCCCATTCATGCTGCCATTACAGATGACGATTCGCCTCCACTGTGAATGTTGTTGAGACAGAATGATGAGGAAATGTTGACACCCATATTTTCTTTCTCCAGAGGTGCTATCAGAGGCCTATTAGTGAGGGGAGCGTTGAACCAAAGGTGTGGTAGGGCTGCATATGTCTGCCTGTAGGTGTATACAAAGCATGTGCCAGTCATAAACTTCTCCAATATACAGTACATCAATTTGGGTCCTTGTGGAACTGATGTGAATGTCATGATGATGGAGCTTTGTTGCAATCCTTTGCCTAAATGTACTGTGAAAATGACATGTGTTATCAATTTTCCTGTTACCAGGCAAATCAGTCAAACTTTGGGCAAAAAAACACTTTTCTATAAAATACTATATCAAATGTCCTCATTGATTCAGAACCAGTTCTTTACTTACTGCCCTGCATGATTTTGCTCTTTATCCGGATCACATTTGTGAAAATGAACCATGGACCTGGGGCTAAGAAAAATGTCAACACACCAAAATATCACAACACTGTGTCAGTACTGTATTGACCAATATGGTTGTTTCATTTGAAAATACTTTTAAGATTGGGGCCATTTGTTTTAGTACTGTAGTTCAGTCTCTGGCTGCTATTTGGGAGTTTGATCTGATTACAGTGATTGTTATTTCTGTCAATCGGTCATAAAACTTAATGTAATCGGGGTCCATACTTTATATAAAATTACACTGATCAGGAAATGTTACAATTATGTTACATTATCACTAAATCAGTGCTTATCAAAATATTTTGTCATACAGCATATTGTCATATTTGTAACATTACATAAAGTATTTTCCAGAGTCTTGCCAAAACACATCCTAGTACAGAGGTCAGATTTTGATTACTGCCATCTGTGAGTCTTAGTCTGTTTCTCTATTAATGTTCATCATAAATGTGCTTTCTTATTTCTTTGCTAATACACTGGGTCTTAATGATTATCTGCAGTGTTTACTTTTGCGTGCTGATCAGGAGAGGAACATTACACAAGATAAATGTTATGAACTGCCTGAAGATAGATAATGAAATGCCATCTTACAAAACATTCTGGGCCAAAGTTATTATAGTAGTCTTCTGTAAAATCTGTGCAAAATGAAAGTTTGTGTGCTGTGCACTTTCTATTTTTGTCAGAATTTATTTTCATCAGCTGTGAACTCCAGATGCTTCATGATGCTCCTATGTTTCTTAGAAAGCTGAATAGAAATAATGGTGAAAGGAGAAGGATGCTCACTTCCTTTACCTTTTATTGAAATACTGCATGTAGAAAAAGTCAGTTTCATTCCATGCAAACCTCAGAGGGGATAAAATGTCAGTGTTGTGTTTGCAGTTCATTTTGACTGTCCTTAAGTGCCCTGTTACAGATTCTTAAAGGGTTACCTCAGGTCAATATTATTTAACAAAAGTCATTAACACTGCTGTAGCTTCTCAAAGTTCATAACCTTCCTTTAACCTTAATATTTATATACGGTACTGTTAAATATTTTCCAAAACTACACAATTATTTAATGGCTATGTGCATTTTAAGACAAGCTTCTACAACCACAGATGAAGTGTTTTCTTTACAGAGTGATAAACAGTGACGGTTTTATCTCAGAAATATGAGAGAGGAGATGTAGAATCTGGGAGTCTCGACTCCTTTCATGCCTGTCTGAGTGAGATCATGTTTCCATACAGTACATCATCATGAGGAGGAAACTTAAAAGAGAAGCATGGGAGGACTAAAGAAGCATGGGATGACCTGAACTCGGATTTGGCATGTAAAGCAAACTATTTGATGTGATATCAGAATACCACAAAACAAAGAGAACAACCTCGAAGGTTTTAGCACCTCTGCGAGACACTAACATCTCTGCAGTGAGCTCGGGCGAAGTGGCACAGGTGTTGTTGTTGTTGACTTGACTGCTAGTTTGGACTCAATAGGATATGGCAATCAGTGCCTGAGTACACAAACAGGATACTGTTGTTTCCACACTAATTGCATCTTGCAGGAGAGCACATGCTCACCTTTCTTAGAAAAGTTAGAGAACAAATTGTTATCATGTTATATGTGAGAAATCACATTGACTGAACTAGGAAAGCGCTCAGAGAGGGCAGACTTCTGCCAAGCAGCTCAGTTCCGGCAGTGGCTTTTCCACAACCCTAAATGATACAACTCTGGATCATCAGAGTTTCAGAGTATGACTTAATATTATGGCTATATATGAATTATTGAATAATATCAATGAGATTTTTCATCATAAATTTCAATGGGTTTTTTATGTAATCAATCTGGATCTGCCCTAGATGAAATTTAACAAGATGTTGGACACATGGACCCCATATTATCCTGTGAAATTGGAAGCAAATCCGGAAAAAAAAATAATGGCAGAGATAAGATTTTTTTTTTAATTCTGACCAATCTAAACTTGTTTTTTTTCCTATTTTGGAAACTTTGGCCATTACCAACATTTCCTATGAATTTCTGCAAAATCTATGCTCTAGTTTTTGCATTATCTTGCTAAAAAACAAACAAAATAAAAATAAGTATACACTGGCAAAAACACAACCTCTTTGGAGAGGGTAAAAAGACGAAAAACAATGCTGACATTTTTTTATATCTCAGTAAACTGTCTTGACTTCCTGTGTGCATGGGACCACAGAGTGTTTTGAACAATGGATGTTGTAGTGCATGTAATCCAGTAAAAGAAGTACAGCATGACTGAACCACCTAACACTGAGGAGAGAAAAAAAGACTGGTACAACTGGAGTGTTTAAGCCCCTTTTAATTTGCCTACCTGTCATCCAAGTCAGCCTAATGTAGAATCAAACATGCTGATTAAACCCCCTTTGCCTACTTTCTTACTTTGCTTAAGCTGTTCAAACAAATGTACAGTTCAACAGTAACCTACTGATGGATCTTCAGAATCAAGATGAGAGGTTTTAGGCAGATGCTGTCACCACATAAGGGGAAATGGAAAAGTCTTAATGCTGCAGACTTACGGTCTTGTTCACAGAGGTGTCGATCAAATGGAGAGGACATGTTAGATACTCTACAGGTCATATAAGGCTCAAAAAGCCGAACATGGGCATTTTTCAAAAAGGGGAACATGTTTTCCCTGATCGTCTATGTCTATGTACGATGTAAACAGAAATGTTTTCCATTGCTTTTCAATAAAAAAAACATATGTGTTTTACAATTGCCCAACAATCAGTGAAGTGACTATTGCTAAATAGCCTTTTTGATCCATCCAACTTTCCAGGTGTTTTGTCATTGTCCTGACTATTTTGATGTGGCATCAGTTTTGAATTAGATGTGAAATTTTCCAATTTGACAAAAATCCCCTAAAGCATTCTTGTGCTGACAAGATTTTGGGTCACAGTGATTCTGACCTCTTACATGCAAAACCATTCAGTTCTCCATTCTGAATCAAGAATGGTTCTCAAATTTGAGTGGAGATTTGTGCAAAGTTTGAAAATAAATATCCTCCTATTATTCTTGAGCTATCACATCCACAAGCATAGCCCTCAACAGACAGAGGTACGGATACATTGGCAGCCTGAAGACATAAAAGCTCTGGTGTTGGTTATTGCCTGTGCTGGGCTTACAAAGTGTGCTTTAAAAAATCTTGTCAAAAGAAGGATGTCTTGCAGAATGCTCTGCTACGTTATATCAGGCATACAGTTATGAAACTACTTTGCTGTGGATGTTGAAATGAGAGCCTAATAGTCTTTCCATCCATTTTCCTTTACCCTTTTACTAGTTGTGCTGGATTGAAACTTATCCCTTGCAGCAAGAGGTGAAATCTGCCCTGGACAGCAATCCAATCACAAGGCTGACACATAAAGACAGGCAATCATTCACACACATATTCATACTGAAGGGCAAATCAGAACCACCAACAACCAATAAGCATGACTATGGTCTGTAAAAGGAAGCTGGAGTACCTGGGGGAAACCTTCACATGCACAGGGAGAACATGAAAATCCCCCACAGAGAGTACTGGTCTGACCAGGGAGTCAATCCAGAGACCATTTTGCTGAGACGACAACACCACCTGCTGCACCATTATGCAGCCTGCTCTGAAGCCTAACTGAACAAATTTAAATATACATAGTTGCAGTGGTAAAGAGTTCAAGAGAGTGAGCTAAACCATTTTCAAAGGCACGTCCATCCACTGTCTGCAGACGTGTGTGGGAGATGGTGGTCTGGCCCATGATGGATGTTTGCAGATTCCTGGAAAGGGTGTAGAGTTGGAGGATGTTTGACCGGTATGAAGGGGCATGGACGGATTCATAGGTGAAGAGGAGCGTTTCACATGTTGTTTGGTACTTAACCTGGTGTGAGTGATAGGTTGCGTGTTCAGGTTACGTGCTGCCTGCTTAGTGCAGGAGAGAAACTAGGCAATTAACACAGTTCTGCAAATGTCAGTCAGTCCAGGAGAGGACTCCTTTGCAAAAGTGAGATTTTGTCTCAAGATGTGCCCTAAAGACTCAAAAAAATGAAGACTTAAAGGATAAGTTCGGTTTCTGCAGCTTTCACATTGTTTATAGAATGAAGTAGAACAATATACTCACCCAGAAGGCTCTCCTGATCCAAACAGTGCTTCAGGAGATATTTAGATCCAAAATCGAGCGGCGAACATCCGTATAATGGTAGCACGTAGGGCATGTATAGCGCCGCTACCAAAACTGCATACATATGGCTACTCGACATTCTTCTTCCAGTTTTGTGCAAAATGGACGAATATCTATCGGATGAATGTGTTGTGGAGGAGAACTTTGAATATGACGGGTGTCCTTACAGTTTCGAGCCAGAGTTTACAGATGAGGAGCTCATCGAAAGGAGGACACATAGGCAAAGAGAACAGCTCTCCAGAGAGTACTGCGCATGCGCAAAGGCAAACATTCTTCTTCTTCAGTTCAGAGGTCAGCACAGTCACAAAGACATGTCTGGAGCGACACAGACTGTAATGGAGGAGTAGCACGAGCGGACCATGATTAAATATTGGTGAAACTAATGAGTTTTTGGACGATTAATGCAGTTTTAGGAGTGGCGCTATGCATGCCCCTTGTGCTACCATTATACGGATGTCCGCCACTTGATTTTGGATCTAAATATCTCCCAAAGCACTGTTTGGATCAGGAAAGCCTTCTGGGTGAGTATATTGTTCTACTTCATTCTATAAACAATGTGAAAGCTGTAGAAACCGAACTTATCCTTTAAGTCTGGGAGTATTTTTCAGGAAGTAGAGACCAAACTATTAGATTAGATGGGTAATGTTCTCACCAAAATCAAAAATGTAAACGGCAAAGCTAAGGGCTCTGTGTACAAACACCTGAGGTACACCATGGCTAACTTGAAAAAAGTTGTCATGGTAAAAATTTATACAAGGGAGATTTGATAAAACAAACTCAGAGATACGGCGGAGAACCTGCCTCCAGCTCAGACATGTCTCCCGTAGTTAGTGTGTGGCACATAATGAAGCGCAGAATACGGTGTTGGAGATCCCAGACTGCTGAGCAGCTTAAGTCAAACATCAGTGCTGTTTTATTATTTACATTTTACACAATGTCCCAACTGCAATGCAACTGGGTTGCCTGCTTTTACACTTAATGTAAATGTTTTGTAGGCTGTCCTAATCTCTTCTGCCTGGGAGCGTTTTGAAACAATAGACATGAAGAGGCTGATTCGGGGAATAACACCCGACTGTGAGAGGGCTCACAAGGGTCAAAGCTCACAGAGGTTAAGGATCATTAAGGGCATCTGTGGGCTGACGTGAAGCAACAGCAGAAATGACAGGAACATACAGAAAGGAAGGAAAGATGTTTATGAAGAATGTAGGTTTGATTTTTTTTATGGTACAGAGCTGTGTGTGTGCATGCGTCAGCATCCTGTCACAGCATGACAGGCAGACAGGCAGAAACAGTCAGCTGTAGCTCTTTGTCCCTGGTCGTCCAGTAAAACTAATCCTGACTGGAATCTGAGATTGTTAGAGGAGGAAAGGCTAGAGAAACAACTAAGACTGAAAGACGGGATTTAGAGTACATTAAAAGTGCTTTGACATCAGTTTTAAATGAATATTTTAGTTGAGGTTTTCACTGAGGTTTACTGACTGTCCTGTTGATAAAATCTTTGGATTTCCCAAGATTTCATTGACTGACTGATTGATTGATGGGTGGATGAATTACTAACCCCAAAAGAAATCTGAGGATCCCAAGGACATTTAAGTTTGCAGTTTAAAGCACTTTGTCACATAATGGTCACTGTTGCAGAAAATGATATTTTTGTATCACTAAAACAGTTTAAAGATATTTCTAACCATCAGGATCCCATAAATGTACAGAGCACAGACAGTCTTTCCAAGGTCTACATAAATAGCTAAGCACGTCCACAAGCCTATAAAATATACATATGAAAACATGATAAGAAAAAGTCCAAATAACAATCACATTTAAATGAATTTGTGGTACATGCGCACATGAGGATGTTAGACATGAGGGAGTGCAGGCATGCTTATGGGCTGAGAACTGCATAATACTTACTGCTCAAGCTTCCTTTTGCCTCTAAGGTGTTTAGAGGCAGCTTTTACAGTACACCAAAAACAGTAGATAAAGACAGTTTAAGTGCTCCTAAATTTGAAGACCTCAGACATGCAAATTCAAGACTTCTAAAGAAATTTCCATCTCAGATGTCAAAATAATTTAATTTAATTACTTTTTCAGACTTTTATGACTTGCAAAGAACCTTTGCCATGTGTTTTGAAACATCTGTTGTCATTACTGCCTGTGCTTCATTATACAAATCTAAGTAGTTGGAAAAATATCTGTGATTTGGATTACAGTTTCTTATTAAAGAGTCTGTCTTACAGGTTAATGTTAGTGAAATGAATATTTCTGTCATACAAAGGCAGTGCTTATTTTTTGAAATCATGCCTGTAAAATCAAGTCAGCCAATCCAAAATAAAGTGTACAGTGTTGTAATCCAATGGTGGTGGTGGCCTTCTAACTCAAAGCAGAAAAGGAGGATAATTTGTAGTCAACGTGCTCACTGTGTACTCAAAAATGATTATCTAATAATCTAATTAACAAAGCTTTTATCACTTGTTGTAAAAATAGTTTAGTTTCTCCTAAAAGTGCATGTAAACAAGAATCTTTATCAATTAATCAAAACTGTATTTAATTTCACAGAAATTGACTGCTCTGTGAAAAGTGCAGAGTGCCCTTCAGGGTGAATGTCAATATCAGAAAATAAACAGTTAGAAATATCTAGAGTTGTACGGCTGAACATCAAATAACATTAACACTAATCAATCTTCTGAACTGCATTTTGGGGAACTAAAGTGTAAAACATCTTCATCTCGCTAACATTTATTTAATAATCTAAATGTAAAACTGTCAACTGCAATATGTACTATAATTTTTTTTAAATAAATGAAGTCTTTGATAAGATTTTGGCAGATTATTTGATGCTTTTTATAACTTACTTGGGATGCACAATGTTATCGAATCAGAATCGGTATCAGCAGATAATTGCCAAAAAGTTGATTACAGGTGTATGTATGAATATTCTGGCTGATATTTACAGCCGATATTCGAGACGTACACATTGTTCATAGAAATCTCATATTTCAGCTGTAATATTGGTAGAATTTACAAATCATCTATTAAACAATAAAGCTAGTTTGTTTGTGTCAAATCTGTTTCTAATACAAAGGGCCATAATCCCTGAAATAACAGGTCAATTTTAAGAACAGTGAAGGCTTGTGTTCTTCAAAACTATCAGTGTCGATATCAGAAATAATAAGTTTGGAAATATCTTTATAACATACATGTTATATAACCCAGACCACTCTGTCCATCACTGCATCACAACACCAGTCAAGACTGTTTGAGTGTGAGGCCTTCAATCTGCTGATCTGCACATCAGCCTTTGAGGGTACGTCTCCCTCTTTCTCTATGAGTATGAGTGTGTGTGTAGCATGCCACATTCCTGAGGTGCAGAGCGGCGGAAAGGGCAGTGGCCCCACTTCACCAGAGGTGCAAGAGGGGGATGGAGAGTAGAGTGATTGATGGCTGAGGAGAGAAGGCCAAACGATGGACTGGACAGGTGGACACACCAAACCAACAACATGTGAGGAGTCTCTGAGCCAGGTAAGAGTTGGCTGAATAGTGGAGGTGCCAAGACTGATCCTGGCAGGAAAGACGACAACTGGTTTAAATAATCTCAGGAGTCAGTTTTTCTTGGAAAAAGCTGAGAGTTCTTCAGATTTCAATTAACTGTCCTACTGATGTCAATGATGTAGTCTTAAAATTAATTAAAATGCCGTATTTAATTTATCAATGCATTTAAACTTTTTATATTCTAAGGGAAAATTGGCACAATATCCCAGTGATAAAATCATCAACAAACCATACATCCAAATTTTGAATTTGCTTTTTCAAAATGTTCAAAAAAAAAAAAAAAAAAATCAAACTTATTTATAATCAATAATTCCAAAGCTTCTAATGCATTAGCATTGGGCATAAAATGAATGAAAAAACATCCGTTTTACTGCCAGCTTGAATAAAAACAAGAAAAAAAACCCCAAAAACTTCTTCACCTTCTTCTTCATGAGTGATTGTTAAAACTTTATACTCTGAAAATTTCAGCACAGATATCAGCAGAGTATAAGTTGATTTTCTAACTTTATAACCTGACCTATGGTTGTAATACATACATGTTCAGTCATCTCAACTTTGACAAATATAGGTAGATCTCCATTAACCCTTTCATGCATGGTGTTCGCGACAGTAGACAGATATTTGGAATAAATTGTATACCCTTTGGGTTGCAGTACCATGTACAAGTACCCTGTGGAAAATTTCAAAACCTGTGTCTCAAATTTCATAAAAATATCACATTTGCATATTGTTTCCATGTTGAGATATTGCATCATAAATTCAAAAACAGCTAAAGAAGGGCAAAATTCAGATTTTAAGTAATTTTGTCATTTTTATTTTAAATTTTAAATAGTTTGATTACAGCAAAAATATTTATACTTCAGATTTTGTTTTTTCTTATATTTACTCTTGATAAATGTTTGTCAAAGATATGTTTGTGGATCCTCATCAAATTTCACTAAATTACTACTGTAATGGACAGATGTATAACTCCCCCCAAAAAATAACATTAAAAAAATAACATCATTTTTAACTTGTTGAAAGTAAAAACAAATATTTCAAAAATATATACTGTATATTTGTGATTTAATAATTCATGCATGAAAGGGTTAAGATGTGTTTAAGAGAAACAAAATTGCATAATAATAATGATTAGTTTATAAGTAACACAGTTGTTTGTTGATTGCCAAGAGGTTGGTAGAAAACTAAACATGTTCAAAATCATCAGATTCTGTTCCTTATGTTAAAGGACGCCAAGGGTATGTAAATAATGTGTCTTAAGATTTTGACTTGATCGTCTGTCTGCTTTGAGCAAAATAAGTTTGAAAATCATTGCTTTAGGCTGACACCCAGCTTCTTGAAATAAACCTCATTTTAAGCTTAAATCAACTGAAACTTCTAAAACGTCCTCATAGGGGGGTCTGAGTAGAGAAAAACAGATAAAAGAAAAAAAAAAGATTTAGAGATTTACCAGCAGTTGATGAGTCCCTCTTTAAAAATAAACCCTCCACCCTGTTAATGACATAAATGTTTCTCTCTGCTTCCTCTCTGTGATAACATCTCTCTGCTCCGTCTGTAAACAACACAATTACAGATGAACACACATTCAGAGCCTCAGCTGGTGACAATAAGACCATTAACATCCTTCTGTTGAGCAATGCATATCACAGCACGTTTCATTTTCACTGCTGCCAATCAGTCTGGACTTTCCTGAACGACAGCCACCCTCCTTTCCCCTGAAGGTCACGATCTCATCCTGCTCCTGGGACGATAAGGATCTTAATCACCCCGCAGAGAACAGAACCCCCCACCCCATTTCCATTTCACGTCTGGACACAGAGAGAAAATCAACACCAGGAGGCCTGGCCTACTTTCTCCGATGTGGGCCAAGGTCCCAGCCCTCACCTTTACCCCACATGATTGCGCTGAGCTCAGGAGAAGACGTCAACATTTTTAAGACAGCAAAACCTTCATTACAAGTCCAACAACTACAATAAGAGCTGTTTGATTTCACCGTGGAACCACAAGTAGTGCGTCATCAAAACAAAAGCTGGGATCACGTTGAAAAGAGTGTGACTGCCAACAGCAAAAACTCTGCCAGATCTTTGTTTCATGATGAGAGAAAGTTCAACTTCCTCCTGACAGACTGATTAAGTTTGCTTACACCAAACAGCAGAAGGTCTTAAATTAGTCATTGGGACCGTGAAAGGTCAGTTAGAATCACATTTTTTTCCATTTCCTTGTTACATTCTCACAACTGCTGCTTGAATTGCTCATCACTTCAACATCCAAATGCAGCAGCCAAACACCTTTTTTGTTTTTGAGGTCCTATATCAAGCAATAACCCATTTTTTATTAATGAAAACAGAATACAATGATATGCAAATCCTGTTTGACCTATATTCAATTCACTTCTTCACAAAGACAACATATTAAGTGTTCAAACTGATAAACTTCCTTTTTTATTTTTCAAATATTCACTCATTTTGAATGTTATAATAATAATAACTTAAATTTATATAGCGCCTTTCAAGGAACCCAAGGTCGCTTTACACAGTAGAGGGGACAAACTAGTAAGAATCAACAACAAAGACCAAAGCAGGAAACCTGATTTGGATCTAGGGTAGACATTTAAACAGGGAAGGCCAGGGAGAACAAGTGAGTTTTGAGAAGTGATTTTAAACAGTCAAGAGTGGGAGAGTTGCGGATTTCTCCGGAGAGAGAGTTCCAGAGGGTAGGGGCAGCCACACGAAAGGCTCTGTCACCTATCGTTTAAGTTTGGTCCGCGGGATGGAGAGGAGACCAGCATCAGATGACCGCAGGCTCCTGGATGGGGTGTGTTGGTGGAGGAGATCAGCCAGGTACTGGGGGGCAAGTGTGTGAAGGGATTTGTAGGTGAGTAGGAGGAGCTTGTAATGAATGCGGAGCCAGTGGAGGTGAATAAGGCCTCATCCACACAAAGACAAAACGCGTAACAGTTTCCAAAACGATCGTCATAAAGACGAAGGCGTCTCAGAAAATGTGTGCGTCCACATGAATGCACTCGATACGCATCAAAACGCTGTAAAAACACATGCCAGATCTCTAGGGGAGCTGTAACAATATGACGGAAAGAAGCGGAAACAGATGAAAAAACAGTGGGCATGCGCACTTGCGGCAAAAGTTGTACACAGACGTTGTAATAAAGTGATCATAAAGTGTCGGAATGTGTCCTCGATAATTGTTTGTTCAACTAGGTGGTGATTGAGAAGAAGGAGATTTTGCTGCAACAGGGATAGTAGGGTCACTAGCTTCATTAGCACATATGCTACACCGTACGCCGCCATTGTTGTTGTTGCTGCGTGTGGCGCATGCGTGTCAACGACGATATGAAACTATGACGTAAGCGTATCAGAAAAGTTACGGAGAGCCAGTAAACACGGAGCTGCGTATATGGCATTTCAAAATCTTTCCACTCTGGAACCTGGTTTCAAAAATGATCGTTTACAGACCCCCAAAACGCCGTCTTCGTATGGATGATACGCAGATTCGGCAAAAAATGTATGCGTTTAGACCTCGGTTTGGCTTCGTGAGAATGGGGCCCAAGAGTGGGGGGTGATGTTATGCCTGCAACATGTTCCAAACAAGCCTGGACACGGGCATGTTTACCACTTTGTTACATCAGCTTTCCTTTAAATAACACTCAACACGCATTTAGATAACTGAGGACAAAAATTGTTTAAGTTTTAAAGGAGGAATCACTTCCAGTTCTTGTTTGGTGTACGACTTCAGTTGCTCAACAGTCCATAACACGTACAATGATCAAACATAATATTTTGACCATCTACAGGTGAAGTGAAAACTGATCACCTCTTCATCATGGCACCTGTTAGTGAGTGGAGTTTATCAGGCAGCAAGTCAACAGTTTGTCCTCCAAGTTGATGTCAGAAGCTACAAAACTGAGCAAGGTTTTGAGCCAAGGGTTAAATGAAAAGGGTCAGCATCTCCAAAACTGCAGCTCTTGTTGGGTGTTCCTGTATCTAACTAAAGTGGCCCAAAGAAGGAACAATGGTGAAAGTGCAACAGCTAATTGGTGGCCATGGGAACCATGTCTGACCCACGTGGTCTGATCCAACGGATGATCTACTTTTGCCCAAATTGAAGAAGTTAAAGGTGTAGTGTGTAGAAGTCAGCAGCATTTTGCCAAACAGAAATGGTGACTATAGGATATAATGTTTCTATTTGTATGTAAAGTCTGTCAAACTAGTTGTTGAATCATCCCCAAAAAACTTTTCTTTTTATTTAGTTGGAAAGAGCTTTTCATATCTATAGCTGCGTTCGTAATCGTCCACTCATCCACTCACTCACTATCCCCTATGTAGTGTAAATGACATAGTGGACTACATAGGGAATGACCATGCGACATTTCGGACACTACACTGAAATTTTCTGAACGTCGTAGCGTCAGCAGATGAGCTGGATATTCCTGTGATGGAAGTGGACGCGCCAAAAATCACGCAAACAAACCGGGCACTCGGGAGGATAAGCAGCAAATTTCAAACTGTTTTGAAACAGCCGCTAAAAGACGTTAAAGAACTACGCTACGAACGTGTTAAAGTTACTTTAGCGTTTTTTACATTTATGAATGAAAGCAGCACCTAACAGCCTTCCTTCTCTTCTTCTATGGAAAAACACGACCGCATTGCATTGTGGTATACTGAAGTACAATGTAGGGTACATCGTATGTACACTCACTTTTGCTGTGCATTGTGGGTATTTTGTAGTGCACTATATAGTGGATGAAATTAATGGCTGAGAATTCGAACAACACTACAAAATGGCGAACACACTATATAGTGCACCATATCTGTGATAGTGAGCGATTTTGAACACAGCTTATGTATGTCTCCTTTCTAGGGAGGCCCACATAACCATCCGCCATGTTGTCTACTGGTGGGTTTTGGAGACAAAAAGAGCGAAATTCAACTTTTGAATGAGTCCGGCCACCAGTCCTGAAATCTACCTGGATGGTAGGGCTGGGCAATATTACCTAATCTCAATATCACAATCAATTAAAGGTCTTACCTCCATTACGATTAATGAACGATTATTCTATGATATGCTGGAACAAATTAGTGGTATTACTGACGGCTGTCTTCCTGCAGTATTTACACTTATCTTCTTTCTGCTTGATGTCCTGCACAGAATCCAAAATGTGCTCAAACAATGGAGACAGTATTTTTCTTGGCTACAAGATCCTCTGATAAATTGGAGCCTGTCTCCTCCTCGTTGGAACGTAGACTATATGGAGGGGGTGCGGTCACGTGACTTCTTAAAATATAAGTCATGAGTAAAATTACTTCGATTATAGGGTCTAAATGTTGATTTCGATAATTTTTCGATTAATTGCCCAACCCTACTGTATGGCATGCAAAGAAGAAGAGCAGGTACAGTATTACAGAAGAAGGCTGCGTGGTATTGGTTGAAGAGGAAAAGGTAACGAGTTGTTTTTTTTAGTGCTGAGGGATTTAAATTGCCCTGTCCACGATACTTTTTGGTCTTCACCGGTCCTCGTCGCTTATTCAAGTGATGTTTTTGTAACTGAAGGGCTCATTCCAAATTGGAACGCTAGATGTCACTAAAATGCCAATGTCGACACACTGCACCTGTAATTCTGGTTCTGATAGAAAGGTGTCAGAAAACAGCATCAGTTTGTTGAATATGGGGCTGTATAGCTGCTCATGGTGGCAGGTAGTCACTGTTAAGCCTGATCGGTGTATGTTCTGATGCATCTTTATATGTACCAGTCAACATAGTAACATGACAACATTATTGTAATATTGGTCCATGTATCATGGGTTACCTGTAATTCCTGCCTCTTTTCTTTACCTGTACTGTTTTCAACAGAATTAACTTATTCAAACATTTAAATGAGTGAAATTGTGATGTACTTGATCTCGGTAGCCAGAATAAAATGGTAAAAGCTGTAGTCAAATAGCACTTTTAAAGTCCTCTAACCAGTCAAAGCACTTTTGGTCCACATGTA